>JAKELP010000056.1:291769-938985 GCA_029929735.1 Mimosa pudica | reverse complement strand
TTAATGTCATAAAATAAACAAGCATGTCATTCATAACAAAATTTCATCAAGACATATCCACATTTTTTATTCAAGTAACATATGAAACACTTTAGTAAAACCTAATAAGTAGCACGTGGCTGATTCAGAACAACAGGTTCAACAATGGGGTATACAAATTTGCTCCATTCTTCAATAACTTCTCCAACTTGCGCCTTGGAGAGGCTGTCGAAACGACAGTCTTCATAATACTGGGTGGACAGAAACATGTCAGTAGCAATTAAATTTAAGTGAGTTAAAAGTAATCCACACATACAAGCAAATATGTGAACAAATTAAACAAGTTTTAAATTAATGGAAAATTTAAGAACTTACCCTTTCTGGGACCTCCAGTTGATCATGAGTGACAATATCTTTCATAAATTTCATAACATAATACCCACAATCGTTATCATTCGGTTGGAATGGGCACTACAACAAAAAAACCACAAATGTGTTAAAAGACTTGTATATGATTACTATCCATAACTCAAATCATTGTTTTAGCGTGTATAATTAACCTGAATTTTGAGCCACTCATATGCTTTGGAGTATTTCATTTTTTTACTGGACCTACAAGAAGTGATCACACTAAAGTCGAGACAAATAAAATTAGTAAGAGTGACATTTATAAATGAGTTAACATAATTTAGTAAGGTTAAATCATTACCCATTGATAAATGCTATGTACGAAGGTCTATTTTCAGGTTTACCCGACCTAATAGGATCCAGATAGTACACCACAGGCTTTGATGCAACGGGATTGAATGCAAGGAGAACCCAATGATTCCTAAAATGTGATTAACAGTTATATACATGTAAAATTTGGAAAAATAAAAAATTATTAATGACGAGTAAGAACTTACGATACATTCGCTGGGGCTTAAAACAATGTTTTATTTGAAGAACTTCTTCCCAGACGTGCTTTCATGTCACCTTCATCCCAATAGCTAGTTGTTTCAGTCAGCATTGAGGTTGTATTTGGTTCTATGAATGCGAAATTGGCATTGTCCCCTGGCACAAGTATTTCATCATGCAAATACCTATATAAAAAAACATATCAACACATATACAATTATTGTAATTTAAATACTAAATAACAATGTAAGAAACCACAATAACATAAAAATCAAATTTAACATGACATACTTGATCCATATGTTGATAGCTGACGCACTAATCCATTGCTGATTAACCACATCCATAATTACTTCATTACCAAGCTGCTCAGTGACACTCTTGTAATAAATTGTCCATGTTAATTGAACTTCAATTTGTTGTAAATCAGGTAATTGGTTTGCCAAGTTCTTTAGTTTAACACGGAATGATTCAGAGGGATGTGGTTGGGTGACATGAGTAGGAGTTGGCTGATGCGGTTGGGTGTCACGAGGAGTAGGAGTTGGCCGATGTGGTTGAGTGACACGAGGAGTAGGAGATGGTTGTCCAAGAAATATGTCACAATAAGTTTTTTTTACAAAATGAGAGCTAGCTAATGTAAATCCATTAGTAAATAGTTACCTTCAAACTCTTTTTCCGAGGTTTAGTCGGAATAGCAGAACGTGGCCGGACATCATGATGGACTTTTTTTCCCAAATCCTTCCTTTGTTCTTTTCTGGGCTGTAAAACATAGTAAGTAAGCAATTAGACATATACTAATTAAATCTCTTTATCTATTATATATTAATAGTAACTAACTAAGTAATCACCTCTGATTGAAGAACCATCCACTCTTTGAGCCATGCCACAAAAGAGTTTATTGCGTCAACGACCACGTTCATTCCATCAATGGGATACGGCAACGGTGAATTATCCCTAAGAGAGATGTGGATGGACACCCTCACCGTGCTTGCAGGGAGAGGCGAATTGTGCAATATTTTGCTCCCATCATTGAAGACATAAGCCAGAGCAACCAGGATATTCATGGACAGATCAGAATATAATTGACAATAAGACTCACCCTACATATGAATGTTCACCTTCAATTATGAAGTAACAGTTCATAAGAACATTAATATTTAAAAGTAAGAAGCATAACGATTACCTCTGGAATGGGGGTACTTTCCATTGTACAACTATAGTTCTCCATGACCGGGCTTTCATGAGCCGATGGAGCATGAGACTGATGGCCTGATGCCTGACGTCGCTCCGATCAAATCTCATTAACTTGTTCTTGCAAGTCTTTATACAATTCGTGCAGGACCTTGTACTGCTTCTCTAATGCGGACGTTTGGTGGCTTTTCAGCTTCTCCTGAAAAAACTGTGACGGCAAAACACCAAACTCTTTGCCCCTGACACGACCTGTACTTTCTGGGAGGCCAAGTGTTTGGCCAAGCAAGTCATCTTGGCCATGGGACGGGATTTCTCCTGATGCACCTTGCTTTAGTTCAATCTGTAGGAAGGAAATGATAATTGTTGGTTATGTATCAAGCAATATAAGAAACTGAGAATATAACCAATAAAATGACTTACTGCTCGATCACGAGCAGCTTTAACGGAATCATGGTGTATAGTCTCGTCCTTCTTTGTATGACCTTCCAACCACAAGTCAAGGCGATCTACTTTGCGATTAGGGTCAGCAATCAACTGTAACCGAAAAATAGTTTAACATGAATTAATTATAGGAACATTCATTTATATCATTAATGAAAATGTTAACGTACCATTTCATCCTCTAAATCAGCATACTTATTTCTACCACGCATATACGGGTATAGATTGCTTCCTGCTGACTGGCTATTCTTTTCGCTAATGGCGCGAAACTCCTCTGAGTATCGCATCTCAACGAACTCATCCCATTGCTGCTGCGTAATCACATCATAGAAATCTACTGGACGCTTGGGAACAATATCACCATCAACATTGCGCAAAAAGTATATGCCTAGATGGGATCGCCACCATCGGGCCATTGACGCTGCTTTCTTCAGCGCATAATCTTTGGCACCCTCACAGTCCGCTAAGTCAAAGGCAGTCTGTAACGAATGAAGTATAAATTTGTAATCATAATAACTCATCCAAATAAAGATTGTATTAAACATAATTGCATGAAAAGTTGCTTACCAAAATTTCTCTCCAAAGGGCTTTTTTTAGGGTTAAGGTGCATTTCTAGTACTCCACAATATGGCAAAGTGCACTTACAGTAATACAAAATTTCGGGGTGCATTTGTGGTAAGCAAGAATAAATATCGTTTCCCCTATAATAACTCCGTTAAATAAGTCATCTTTGACCGTTAGGAGTAACGTTTGACTGTTAAAAGGTGACGTGGCAATGACGTGGACGGACATGTGGCAATGCATGCTGACTGGATTAAGTTGTCAGGCCAAATTAAATTGAAAAAAAAGGGAAAATTAATTCGAGGTCCCCCACAAGTGAGTTAATACTGGAAAAGTCCCAAAAGTTGAAAACATTAATGTAGGGTCCCTCCTCCCCCCCACCCCCACCCTGCTCCCCCACCCTCCCCCACCCTCCTCCCTCACCAGCCCCCCCTCTCCAGCGCCACCCTCCCCCTCCAGCCCCACCCTCCCCCGCCACCCTCCCCCTCCAGCGCCCCCCACCCACACCCTCCCCCTCCAGCCCCACCCTCCCCCGCCACCCTCCCCCTCCCCCGCCACCCTCCCCCTCCAGCCCCACCCTCCCCCTCCAGCGCCCCCCACCCCCTCCAGCACCCCCCACCCCCACCCTCCCCCTCCAGCGCCCCCCACCCCCACCCTCCCCCTCCAGCTCGGCCCCCCACCCCCACCCTCCTCCCTCCACGCCCCCACCCCCACTCCTCCTCGCGAGTTCATCGGATCAATCATCAGATCGCGAGGAGGAGTGGGGGTGGGGGGCGTGGAGGGAGGAGGGTGGGGGTGGGGGGCCGAGCTGGAGGGGGGCGCTGGAGGGGGAGGGTGGCGGGGGAGGGTGGGGACCGAGCTGGAGGGGTGGGGGAGGGTGGCGGGGGAGGGGGAGGGTGGGGGTGGGGGGCGCTGGAGGGGGAGGGTGGCGGGGGAGGGTGGGGCTGGCGGGGGAGGGTGGGGCTGGAGGGGGAGGGTGCGAGTGGGGGGCGCTGGAGGGGGAGGGTGGCGGGGGAGGGTGGGGCTGGAGGGGGAGGGTGGCGCTGTAGAGGGGGGGCTGGTGAGGGAGGAGGGTGGGGGAGGGTGGGGGAGCAGGGTGGGGGTGGGGGGGAGGAGGGACCCTACATTAATATTTTCAACTTTTGGGACTTTTCCAATATTAACTCACTTGTGGGGGACCTCTAATTAATTTTCCCTTTTTTTTCAATTTAATTTGGCCTGAGAACTTAATCCAGTCAGCATGCATTGCCACATGTCCGTCCACGTCATTACCACGTCATTGCCACGTCACCTTTTAACAGTCAAACGTTACTCCTAACGGTCAAAGATGACTTATTTAACGGAGTTATTATAGGGGCAACGATATTTATTCTTGCTTACCACAAATGCACCCCGAAATTGTGTATTACTGTAAGTGCACTTTGCCATATTGTTGAGTACTAGAAATGCACCTTAACCCTTTTTTTATTTTTCTCATAAATAAGGCTGTATTTGATTTATTTTTCTCATTTAAGGTGACACTGAAATTTTCTTAATCACTAGACTAATGTCTAAGCATATGATACCTGATAAACATAGCTCACTCGATCTTGACTTTTGTAACGGAGATCATATACATAGTTGTGGTGGCTGGGGGGAGGTGGGTGAGTTGGTTAGGGAGAAAAAGAGGGGAGTATGGCCGTAGGTGGTGATGAAGAAGGGAAAGGAGGGAGGAGGGAAAGGAGGGAGGAGAGAAAGGGGTGAGATGAGAGTGAGAATTATTTATTTTTAAAAGTGGGACACACATCTTCAGAAATTATATTAATTAAGTAACAAAGGGTATTTTAGTATTTTCAATTGCCCATTGGAAAAAATGAACCATTTTTATTGTTCATTAGCTAGAATGAGCCCTTTTATTATTCTTTGGCCATATATTTTTTATTTGGTCGGAAATTCTTTGGCCATATTAACCATGTCAAAATAGTTTATTGACTAGAATGATATTTATCTCTTTAATCTATTATATATATAAAGTTAATGGCGACATTTTTATTGGACCATGGTACAATATAATTAGACCATATGGATACCTAATTATTTAAAGTTAAAAAAGATAATAAAAACATAAATATTATCTTTTTATCCGAATTTTTTGATTTTTTGTTTTTATTTCGTTTGTATTTAGTTTTAAAATTCCTAAAATCTTGAAGCAATATCTTTTATTCTATTATTATATACATAAATTCTCTTGGCGATATTTCTAATAGACCACTTGGCACAATATGATTGGATCACATGAATACCTAATTATTTAAATTTAAAAAAGATAATTCAAAAAAATATTATCCCTTTTATATGAATTCCTTGAATTATTAATTTTTATTTCATTTTTATTCAATTAATATTAATAATATTATTGTTTTTCATTATTGTGTGTGTATAAAATCTCATCAGAAGTTTACAAATAGTAGAATTAATAATAAAGTCAAAACATAAAAGAATTATCCAAATTTTCAAACTATAAAGTTGAGTATCATTGGTGTACCTTGAAATACTTATGTATTATTTTTGTGGGTAAAGGTGCAAAACTAGCCACCGTATATTTTCAAATGGACAACTTTGGCACCCCTAAATTGGATGGGGCAAATGTATTACGGTGGCTAGTTTTGCACCTTTACCCTAGATTGTTCCTTGACCAATAGTTATGTATCATTTTTAGGTCTTCGCCCTATTTTATATTGGTTACAAATTTTCTATCTTTAAACTATTATAAGATATTTAACTTTTTCGACCATCGGAAAGGGGGGGGGCAATTATCTACTCATATACTAAAACTCATGACAACATTTCTATTAGACCACTTGTTACAATATAATTGGAACATAAGGATACCTAACTATTTATAGTTAAAATAATTAAATAGAAAAGTCTCCTTTTTACGAATTCATTTGATTATTTATTTTTATTTCATTTGTATTCATTTTTAAAATTATGAAATTCTCTAAAATTATCAAGGGATGATGATTATCTATATCGGGTTCAGATTCTCTCAGAATCCTTCCCTCCTAATCCCTCAGAATCCCCTCTATAGGGTATTATTTTGGCTTTTGAGATTTATCTCGGAGCTAATAATTTGTCACTTGTACCATTAAAAATAGGGTTAATATGCAAATCCCCCCTCAAACTATACCAAAAGGTGCAAATTTCCCCTGACATATTTTTAGATGCAATTTTACACTCGACGTAAAAAGTTTGTGCAATTTAACCCTTCCGTTAGACAATAAGTTTAATACATGTGGCAGATAAATTGACACTCTAACGCTTACATGGATGCCACATAACAAAAAGAAATAAAATAAAAAAATAATAACAAAAAAAATTAAAAAAATGAAAATACTCCCCCACCCCACCATCCCCATCCCCATCCTCATCCCCATCCCACCACACCCCCAACCCACCCCTCTCTTCCAAATCCACCAACACCACTACCCACCACCGGCCGCCACCGCCGCCCCACCGCGCTGCCGCCGCCCACACCCGCCGCTTCCGGCCACCACCCGCCACGGCCATCACAACACTCGCTTCCCCTCCACCCTCTCCTCCTTCCATTTTACTCCACCCTCCACCCTCTTTCTCAACCTCTCTCTTCCTCTTCACCATCTCCTTCCATTTCCCATTTACATCTCCATCTCAGTTTTCATGAAAATACATTCACCTTAACAATGGTTACCATCCCCTCCACCACGGCTGACGTCACCCACGGCGGTGACGTCGGCCGTGGTGGAGGGGATCGTCGGTGACGTCGGCCGTGGTGGAGGGGATGGTGAAGAGGAGGAGAGACGTTTTAAGGAAGAGAGAGTGGTAGTGATGGTGAGTTATGAGTGGAGTGAGATGGAAGGAGGAGAGGGTGGAGGGGAAGCGAGTGTTGTGATGGTCATGGCGGGTGGTGGCCGGAAGCGCCGGGTGTGGGCGGCGGTGGTGGCGGCCGGTGGTGGTGTTGGTGGATTTGGAAGAGAGGGTAGGTTGGGGGTGTGGTGGGATGGGGATGGGGATGGTGGGGTGGGGGAGTATTTTCATTTTTTTAATTTTTTTTGTTATTATTTTCTTATTTTATTTCTTTTTGTTATGTGGCATCCATATAAGCGTTAGAGTGTCAATTTTTCTGCCACATGTATTAAAGTTGACAGTGTTAAACTTATTGTCTAACGGAAGGGTTAAATTGCACAAAATTTTTACTTCGAGTGTAAAATTGCATCTAAAAATATGTCAGGGGCAAATTTGCACCTTTTGGTATAGTTTGAGGGGGGATTTGCATATTAACCCTTAAAAATAAAACAAGGGCGAAGGGGCAAAACTAGCCACCGTAATTTTTCAAATGGACAACTTTGGCACCCGTAAATTGGATGGTGCAAAACTGGACATTATAAAGCAAAATGAGACAAATTTAGCCACGCCGTTAAGTTGAAGCTAGAGTTTATGAAGGTGGGCCCCACGCCAAAACTCACGTCTGTTAGCTTCAACTTAACGGCATGGCTAAATTTGTCTCATTTTGCTTTATAATGTCTAGTTTTGCACCATCCAATTTACGGGTGCCAAAGTTGTCCATTTGGAAAATTACGGTGACTAGTTTTGCCTCTTCGCCCATAAAACAAAATGTATTATAATATTAAATAATTTTTAGCATAAAAAATTTTAACTATCTAGATCTATTTGATTTCGATAGAAGGATCTATAAGAGATACAAAATTGTCCAGTTAAATGTAAAATTAATTTAGGGTTAAAATATTTTTTGGTCCCTCAAGTTTCACTGAATTTTGGTTTTAGTCCCTCAAGTTTACACCTTTTGTACAGTTAGTCCCTCAAGTTTAAAACACTGTTAAGTTGTCATATGTGGCACTAACACCGTTAATTCCACTGACTGGGCACCTTAGTTGGAATCTGACTTGATATTTACTTAAATAATAAAATGAAAATAAAAAAAACAACTCCCACATCATCTCCACGGGTAGAAATTCATAGAGTCACAACAATCCCCTTCCACTGGAAATTCATGAAGCAAATCTCGCCCATTACTGTTAACTAGACATGTCTGTATCTCTTATAGATCATTTTATTGAAATGAAATAGGTCTAGACAGTTGAAATTGTTTATACTAAAAAGTTTTCAAAAATAAAAAAATTAAAATTTCTTCATTTATGTTATATTATAATACATTTTTTTATTTTTAATGGTACATGTGACAAATTATAAGCTCTTATATGAATCTCAATTGCCAAAATAATTCCCCAAAGACGGGATTAGGAGGGAAGGATTCTGAGAGAATCCGAACCCATCTCTATCTATTATATATACTAAAATTCATGACGACATTCATGTTGTACCACTTGCCACAATAAAATTGGATCACATGGATACCTAATTATTTAACGTTAAAAAATTCAACGTAAATAGTTTCCATTTTATGAATTTCTTGAATTAGTAATTTTTTATTTCATTCGAATTAAATTTTAAAATTCTGAAATTCTTGTAACAATATGTTTTAATTCCCTCTAAGATCAAGAGATCCTGATTATCCATATCTATTATCTAAAATCAAGTGAATTTGGATTACTATATTGGAGAAGATGAAGAGTTAACTCATAATGATGAGTCACTATAATTTAAATCCAGCTATTTATCCCACCCATTAAATGTGAGTTAAATGTAGACTATGCAGCTTTTATTGGAAGTTTTTGCGAGTATAAAAATATTATAGGTGCTATTATATGCATTTTAATTTGCTTTTGGAACCTAAGAGGTAACGTTTTGGAATTGTTTCTCATAGTATCTTTTATTGTTTTCAATACGCATAAAACATAAGGATAAAGGTGCAAAAATAAGTTCAAACTATTACGCCAGAGCACGTAGGGGTAACAAAAATTTTTGGCCTCAATTCTGGGACTGAAGAATAAATATTGGTGAGTAGTATTAAAAGCTGACGTGGCGGGAAATAAAATTTTTTGCTGTCATGGCATGCTTATGATGCAATTATTTTTCTGAATGTGTAGGGCCCACATTATTTAAATTAATAACAAAATATAAAAAAAATACAACAAAAAATAAAAAATATATATATTTTTATAATTTATCAAAATATATTTATTTATATTTTTTTATAAAAAATTGTTCAAAATATATTTTTTATAAAAAAATAAAAATAAATAAAAAAATAGAATTGCTTTAAATTAATAAAAAACTAGAAGAAAGCATTGAAATAAAGTCCACCATTTCACTACTCAAGTATCGTTTTTCACTACTCAAGTATAACAATTCACTACTCAAGTATTAAATTAAGAGTAAACTACCCAAGTATGACAATTCACTACTCAAGTATCGTTTTTCACTACGGAAGTATCACATTTCACTACTTAAGTATCGTCATTAACTGCTCAACTTTTTTAAGACTAGAGTAACTACTTGAGTAAAAAAACAAAATCTTATTTACTGCCCAAACATCACTTTCTACTACTCAAGTATCACCATTCACCACTTATGTATCGCAGTTAACTACTTTGGTATCACAATTCACTACTCTTGTATCGCCATTACTTGTCATGTTTTCCATTTGTTGCAAACATTTTAAAACCTGAGCAACACTTATTTATCAATGTTCACTGCTTTGGTATCGCAATTCACTACTCCGTTATCGCAATTAACTCCTCTTGATAAAGGACATTGACATGATATGACATAAAATAAGCAATTTTTTATTCAATCAACTCCAGTCAAATCATTTCAATACATAAATACTTCTGACATGCAAAACAATAAGAAAAACATTGTTCTACCAATTAAGCAAAACTAGATTACAAAATTTCTAGTTTTGTAATCTAACAAAACTAGATTACAAAATTTCTAGTACTCACTCATTTTCACTTTGTTGTGGAAGAAATTTAACTTATATACTCTCAAAGCTCATCTCAGTAGGATATGGGGCATCAATGACTTTGAATTAGTAGACTTGCCAAATAATTATTTGGTGGTGAAATTCACGAGTGACGACCTTTGGAGAATTCATTACAGGCGAGTTCTATATGAAAGGCCATGGGTGATATCACTAGACCACACAAATTCCTATTACATGCTATAGTACAAGGGCACTATCAACCAAAGGGTATATCGAAGCACATTATTAATTATAAAATACATCAGTGTTCTTGTGTATATATATTTTGTCAGCCACGTAAAGAGAAGAGCATTCACATTTCAGTGGAATGGTTGCGAAATCGCTGTGAGGTCTCACTTAGAGTCTTCAGAGCCTTGTCATATGTTATAAAACCCATAAAAGTGAATTCATAGCCATCCACTGTGACAACCTCTATGTATTTTTCTGAAGGATTCCATCTATTTGAGGAAGGACTCACCCTGTTCACCTGTTCCATTGGAACTGCCACCTATATATTAAATACGAAATCAGAAACTGATGATAGGAATGTAACATTAAAGATTAAGGTAACAAGAAATTGAATCAGTCAACTATGATCTTACTAGGCAGTGCCTATATGAGACCATTTGGCCTAACCTTCTACTTTTTGTTTTTTTCTGTCAACAAATTTAAATTGTCCCAGCTAACTGAGAATTATAACATTGTTTTTGAAATTCAATTAAGCTACTGCTCGAAGGTAAGGAATATCAAGCTGCCCAATAAATTATCATCTTGCATTCTTGGTGTATGACATGATATTTAAGGTTTGGCGAAATCATTTTGCTGTTATTTATACTTTCTCTCAAATTTTGGTTTTTTTATACCTATGCATTTTGCTGTACAGTATATGAGGCGGGTTCAGTTATTGGGGTAATTTTGTGGCATGGAGAATTAGAAAAGACAATCAATGATAGTAAAGATAGACCTTTTCTCAAGGCTTTCTATAAAGACATTTGGAGGCAAACAGAATGGATCAATGTCATGCATAATACTCCTCCTCAATTTCTTATGGACAGAGAGAAGATATGAATTACTTGTGTATATTCATTATCAGGAAAGGGGCACACATAAATTTCAATCAGCTAAAACAATGGTTAATGGAATTCTTGCCGCTACTTTATGAAGAAAACAGAATGGATCAATGTCATGGCATGATACTCCTCCTCAATTTCTTATGGAAAGAGAGAAATTCCATTAAACATGCTCAGGGGGAGCCAAATGCAGACAGAGTAAGGGAATACTTACAAAGTCTAGTTTTGTCCATTCATGGATCACTTCAATACTACTCACTGATTTTTTCGAAGAACCAAGTTCAAAATGCAGCTACAGGAACGCACAATGTTAAATGGGAGTCTCTCTCCTTTGCGATTTGACTGGACAATATGCTTTTACAAGGTAAGAACTAAGGAGGCAACAATTTCTAGAAATAACATGACTCTTTGGATCTACGTACAAGGACCGCAAACTACAAGTTCAAATGCAAATTACAAGACAAAAAGGGGGACTTGAACTTCATCCTAAAATGTCTTAGAACTGCTTTGTTGTGGATCAAGAAAACTCAAGAATGGGCACCACCTTCAGGATTGCCACTTCAAATAAGGTACGCAAACACACACACAAGTACCCCAACAGCAACATCTCAGTCACTTCCAGCAGCTGACATCATTCTCCTGGATTACAGCTCCATACTTAGCTTCTTCTCCCAAGTGACCATCAAATACTACAGATGTCCATCCACTTTTACATTTGTTAATTTAAAGTCCTGTATTTCTTAGTTTCTGTCATTATAAGACTGTTTTAATTTCAAAAGATATCATTTTTCATCAAAAAAAAGGAAGGGGTACACACATGAGAGATGAGTTTTAATATTGATAACTCATTGGTATATTGTATACATGAGAGATGAGTCTTGGTATTAATGACTCATTATGACAAGACACCCTAAACTTTTGGTAAAAAAAACACCCTAAACGATATCCTATCATATATGATAAGAATACAAATTATTAGCCATTAGTCATAGTATTAATGGGAAAATATTCTAATAATATCCTTACACTCCCAACAATGAAAAAACTTCATAGAACATATCTAAATGAGAGGATTAAATGTGTTCGAGAGTGGCAGGGCTGCCAATGGATGAACGCCGCCATATACTGAGATTCAAGCTTGCAAGGCAATCACAATATCAAGAGGACATTTTCTGGGGGGAGGGGGGACAGGGATAAAAGGCAAGTGAAGGAAAACTTAAAGAAGCTATGATTGCCAGTTTGTCCTTTAGAGCTTCGACAATTCCTAGTTAAAATCTTACTTTGAACAATATAGTCAAGACCACTTGCATATAGAGGCTTTCACAAAAAACTTCATAAGATCAAAGAAGGAAAAAACGATGAACTTGACATTTGGTGTGAAAATATTTCCAAATGCCGAGTCGAAGATTTGGTTGATGAAGAGTGCCCTCGAGTTCGTCGAAGAAGGAAGGACTTCTTTTGTTTGATTTCAAGTTGCAACAGCCGGGGTAAGCTAAAAGACGGTGAATATGTTGATGAAGAAGGGGAAGAGCAAGTTTGTTTCGACGACGAAGGGGTGGGGCTTCAACAGTGAGGGGGAAGAGTATGTGAGGATTTGTTTTCTAAATGAGAGAAGGGCAGAAAAGACATTTCACTAACATTTCATTTGGATAAATAAGGGACTGACCCATATTTGTCCAAGTTGGAATTGGAGACCCCTATTTGTCCAAATGAAATTCAAGTGACATTTTTCTGTCATTTTACTTATTAAAAATTACTTAAATTTTAGGACAAATTAAATATATTTAACCAATTTTATTAGTGTGAGAAAAATTAGTGGGCGAGTTATAAGTTAGAATAAGTACAAAGTGACTACTATATTCTTCTTTTCAATCTGGCAAAAAATATTTTTTTTTAAAAAAAAAGAGTACAGATGTTTGATAGGTGGCACAAAACATACACGTGGACATGTGTGAGAGTTGAGTTTCAGAAAGCAAAGTACAAACGCATCTTTCTATCGGCACCGATGTCAGATCTGTCTTTCTTTGGATAAATCATGTGTGGCCTTTGAGATGCTTCTGCTACATACTCCTATATTTCCCGATTTCGGTATGATTTATTCTTCTTCATTACCCGTTCTTCAATTATCAATTTTAGTTTCTGGTAAAAGAAATTATCAGTTTTAGTGATTTTCTCTTGTTACCAAATTATGCTGAAGCCAGTTGTTTGAATTGTTCTTCTAGATTATGTGAATCTTTATGTGCTTTCGGGTGCATGAGAAACTAGATTTGTGGGAGTTGTTTGTCAATTCTTTTTTATGAACACCAAATATGCAGATTTGTTCCTTCTTGATTCTTTCCCCAGGTTCAGTCTCCATTGCCTCCCAATTTTACTTTAGTTTCCCATTGTCATATAATTTAATAATAACCCCACCAACTCTCAAAAAGTGAAACAGCATCTATCTCCTTAATCTTTCTATTATCACTGCAATGAACTCAATCCACTAAATGCTAATGCTGTGATAGGGGAAAATGAATAATTTGATTGTTTTGAATCGATAACGATTGTGTCCATATCTTAAAGATCAAGATACGTATGTTGTGGCCTGCTTCCTGATGATTTATTCACCTTGAAAAGGAGTGTATGTGTATTGTTCACATGAAATGTATTGGAAATCAACTGACTTCGTTTAATAATGACGGTACCCACAGATTTTCTTGCTTCTTCTATCCATTTGATTTCTGAGAGCTTACAAAGCCTCTCATTTCCGTCTCCATCTTGTGAAGGTCGTGCCTTGTGAATGTACAGATTCGTTTGCCTTTTGAATGCAAGGAACCGAGGCAGGGGTTTCTTGTCAGATGACTTAGTTATTAAGTTGATGGAGGGAGACGACATTTCTTGGATTCTTCTGAGACATCCACCTTATCCCCTCTTCTGGATTTCTCAATTTTAGTTTATTATTAAGTTCATTTAGCTCGGTTACTTCTCATTATTACTTCCTTTTTCGACGGGCAATAACTTTTGAATAGTTAGTTAGCACCAGATAATTCTCCTGTCATGTCCGGGTTTTCAATCATTTCATTCTACTCATTCTTTTTTTTTGATAAAATCATTCTACTCATTCTACTAAATGTATTAATCTGCTAAAGCATATTTGAGAATATTATACTTACAAAATAAGTTGTTCATTCAAAACTGTACGAAGAATACTGATTTAAATTTCGAATTTTGGACTGGGTGTTTTTCTCTCTATCTCACGTGGGTCTGATTTACATTTATTGGGATTGCTGCCCAATGTATAAAAGTTCTCGAAAGTCCTTAGGAAGTGTTAGGAGTGTACCAGGGCAGTTATGTTGTTAGTATGGTTATAATTCTCTTCAGTTGTAACTGTGGGAATATAAATTTCTGTTATGGTCATAACTGATCATGGAAATTTGTGTTATGGGTAGAATGAGTTTCGTCAGTTCTTGGGTATTTGGATAGCTTAAGGGGACCTATATAAACCCCTCTAAACCTCATTTGTAAGTGTGTTCTCCCTCTACCCCTCCCTCCCTCTCTCAATATTACCTATCACAGATCTAGAATTCCTATATAGAACCCCACACACGCTCTCAAGAGCTTGAGAATATGTTCCCCTTTGTTAGTATCATTAATTACGCCCAAGATATCTAATTGATTTTTTCTGGAAAGTCCTTAAAAAAGTAAAATAAGTTAATAATAAATTGATTTACCTAATTTTTTTCCCTTAAACTAGTTTATTTTACCTATAAACTAATGTATAATCTAAAAATATATCAAATATGTCATCATTTAATAACCTATTTCGCAACCTTAATCTCTCCAAAAAAAAGTCAATTAGGTCCTATCCTATATTTAGGACCGGAGGCAGTACATAACTATTGGTCAAAGAACAAAAATAGTACATAACTATTCCAAGGTAAAAAAATGATACCCAACTTTTACCATGTGATCAAAAATGATATTTTCACTAATATGACAATAATATTAGACATGAAAAGTCTAAAATGCCCTTATAAATTAATCGTCACCCGGTAAAAGTTTATTTAATTGTAAGGGCATTTTAGACATTCCATGTCTAAGTGAAAATATCATTTTTAATCACATGATAAAAGTTGGTATCATTTTTACCTTAGAATAGTCATGTACTATTTTTGTTTTTTGGTCAATAATTATGTATCATTTTTGGGTCTTCGCCAATAGGATTTAATCATTTCTTTCAAGAAGTTCTTCGAATATGCCCTTGTTCATTCTTCAATTTTCTATATATATGCATTGCAGCATGCATTAATTTCTCCATTTTGTGTTAGTTAATTAAGTAAATAAATTTGTGCAGTAGTTCTTTGTGAAATCTATAGGGAGACGATCCCTGTTATCAAATATGCCAATTTATTCCTTCTTGATTCAATCCAAAGGCTCAGCCTCGATTACCTTCCTACTGTACTTCATATTTCTCTGCTTCTCAAATTTTATTTTAGATGGGGTATTTTTTTATTGGATAAATATTGGATGGGGTATCTCATGAAAAAAATTTGCCTAGGTTTCTTTTGTGCTTGTTTATTTAATTGGTTGATAATTGTGTTATAGAATTGATATTCTATAATTAACAATAGGGTTAAAGATCAAATTTGTCCCGGAAGTTTTAGCCCAGGATCAAATTTGTCCCTAAAGTTTTTTTGAGATCATATTTGCCCCTAAAGTATAGGGTCAAATTTGCCCCTCACATCCTACATGGACTACCACCTCATCATCCATGTCAAAGATAAGGCCATATCATCATCTTCTCCAAATTCTTCCACCATCTCCTCTCCCCCACTCCTTCTCCCTCCACCACCCCTTTCCCCCACCTTGCCCTCTGCCCCCAAACACTGCGCAAATCAAACCCTTAGTCTCTGCAAGCTTTAATTTCCCCAAGTCCAGTGACCTTCTCCCACCTTTAAGGCCTGGTTATCACTTTCACCCATCGCTCTCTCCATGGCTAAATTACTCACCTCTCTCCATAAATATCCACACACATACACACACCCACATTCATATTCCTCCTACTCCTATTATTTCTCTTCTTCTTTTGTGCCTCATCCTCACTCTAATACTCCTTTGTTGTCACCTGACTTTTCTCCACTGCGCCGGTACGGTTCCGCCGCTGTTGGGGCGTTGCCGGCAAAGAGGCAAAGAGGGAAACCTGTCATTTTTCTCGTGGCCAAGGCGTACGGCCGTGGAGATGTTGGAGCCAGTTTAGCCAGTGTAAAGCCACGGTGGTGAGGGATGGGGGATGATGGCATCGTTGATTTGGGCAGTGTTGTTTGGGGGCAGAGGGCGAGGTGGGAGAAAGGGGTGGTGGAGGGAAAGGGAGTGGGGAGAGGAGGTGGTGGAAGAATTTGGAGAAGATGATGATGTTGCCTTATCTTTGACATGGATGATGAGGTGGTAGTCTATGTAGGATGAAGGCGCAAATTTGACCCATTTAGTATACTTTAGAGGCAAATATGATCTCAAAAAAAACTTTAGGGGCAAATTTGATTCTGGGCTAAACTTCAGGGGCAAATTTGATCTTTAACCTTTAACAATAACAATTTAGTGGAAAAGGGATGAAGGAGAGAAATTAGAGGGATTCAAGACAAGAATTGTAGAGGGTTCAAGAAGAAGAAACATAGAAAAAGGGTTTAAAGATAAGAAGGGGAGGTTTGAGAGGATAACGTCCATCAGCGTCACATACAAAACTCAACTTATATTCATCAAATTTAAGACAAAAAAATGAAACCATTAGGTTATATAGTTCCTAACCTAATTTGTGGGTCTCACTAAACCTAAGTCCAACATATAATAGAAATAGTAACAAAATAATAATAATAATAATAATAATAATAATAATAATAATATCAAACCCTAATTGCCTAATCAATATAATTAACTCAATCAATTAATAATTAATTGAATCGGTAAACTAAATTAATTATTTTATTCTAATTATTAATGACATAAAAATACCCTCTCCTTTAAAAGATCCTTGCTCTCAAGGATCAAGGATCATCATGTAAGAACAAAAATATTAAATTGCAAAATCCTCCAACAAGCATAGAAATTAGCTCTCCCTTAAACCATATTTGTTTAGCTCTCCCTTGAACCATATTAGTTGCAGATTCTTTGTAGGATAGAAATTAATAGTTAAAACCCAATTAGAAAATCCTCTTGTTTCTTTGAAAATAAATCATGTCAGAAATATTTTTGGGCCAATTTCTTCTTGGAAAATAGATTCCATATACTCATGTCTGTTCCCAAAATGCTCCTACCACTTGAAGGAAGTGTCAGCCAGTTGTGACCCATAAGCAGCATTATATTGAATATTTGATTGTGTACTTTGTAATTTTTTCCGAACATTGGGGCACTTGTAATTTTTGTTTTGGCACATCATGTGATATTCCCATATCACTATTTGATGAATTTGATAGTCTTGTTTGACGAAGAAGAAGATGATGACAGATTTGGCTTGAGAACTTCAATTCTTGAACCCTAGCTAAACTCCTAGCTTCAATCATTGTTCTAGGGTTGCGCATCAAGACTGAATGAGTAATCTCATTTTTTAGTGCCTTTCTACTAAGCATTCTTCAAATAGCTCAAATTTGGCAGAGAGCATTGAATTTCACATTAAAGTTGGCTAAAGATCTTGTTTGATGAAGCCGAATCAAATCAATCATGGGTTTCTCAGAGAGGGCTTAAAAATAATCCTAGAGCATGATGACATGCTCCTTCCAATTTGGTAAGCGTCCTTGAAGCCTCTGTTGAAGGCCACAATGCCATTGGTAATCGGTCCTATCGCCTGAATAATGAGAAGCAATTTTTACCTTTTGTTTTCCTTGGGTTTGATCATGTTCAAAGAATCTCTCAAACCAATATAGCTAAGAAAGTATATGTGAAGGTTTTTTTTAGCATGTAGCGGTAAAGGTCAAGAAAAGAAAAGCGCTTATACCACTATTATAAAATTGATATTTTTTTAATTAAGAATTTAGTGTAGAAGGGAAGAAGACAAATTAGAGGGTTTGAAGAAAATAATTATAGAGGGTTCAAGAAGAACAAACATAGAAAGAGGGTTCAAATAGAAGAAGGGGAAGCTAGGGAAGGAGACCAGTCATCGATCATCACAACACAAAACTCAACTCATAGTCATCAAATTCAAGACTACCATATGAAATCCTAAATGTCATGTTATATAATTCCTGACCTAATTTGTATTGGCCTTCACTAAATTTAAGTCCATATAATAGAAATGGTAACAAAACATAATCATCTCAAACCTTAATTATCTAATCAATATAATTAATTGACTCAATCAATCAATAATTAATTGAATCAATCAACTAAATTAATTGTTTTATTCTAAATATTAATGATATCACAAATTTCCTTCTTATGCTCTCTTTAATCTTCATCTCCTTGAATACAGTTGTTAAAGTATGAACTATAAATGGCACGAGATTCTGCATCTTTTTCCAAGTACATCCTGGTATGTTCTTATGTTTCTTTGTATTAGAATTATAGAATTCATGTTATTATTTCCTATTTTGTATTAGTAGAATCTTGTTATTACTATGAATTGTAGTATTAGGAAACTAAGTTATTAGAGAATAATATTAGGTAAACTTGTAGGAGAAATTTATTATCTTTTAGGAAGCTTTGTATTATAAATGTGATATCATATCAATGAAATATTCACCGGACTATTCATTCATATTATGGTACTAGAGTTAGGTCGAAATCTCCTAAGTCTGATTCCTAAGTATCCATCTTGAGTTACCTTTGTAGTTAGGAACTTAGAGTTCAAATATGTCCAATCTCCTCTCTAGTCTTCCTTACCAAAAAGAAAAAATGTCTTATTCTCTGTCATCCAAACAAAAACCCAATATTTGTTGTCCTCTTTTGAGTCAATTTTCGAAAATCCTTTTGTCGTCCTAGCTAGTTCAAGAAGTTTCTCAGAAATCCCAGATATGTTCAATGTCTCAGTAGTCTGTCATCTCAATTCGAGTTGCCATTCATATTTGAGTTTGATTAAAATCCATCAGATCGACCTCGTTTGAAATGTAACGAAAACCCCTAACTGAATCTCCAGTCATCACCTCTAATGCTTTAGTTGAGATTTAATCAATAAGCTACTATTCATCCGAGGTTGACTTTGAAGTATCAAGATGTGAAGTTCTATGTTCAAACAGAATGAGTTGTCGCTAGCCACAACATGTCGAGTACAAAACCTGAGTTTTTGTCCTCATTAGTTCACTTGTGTGTTCAAATGCTCCGTTCAAGTTCCTTCTTCTCATATCTGAGTTCGACACCGTTCTAATTTTGTTGTTTGAGTCGATTTTTATTTGTTTGTTTTTGTTATTTGAGTCTTTTTTATTTGAAAAGGTAAAAAAGGAGAAATTAAAAAAAAAGTAAGAAAAAAAGGAGAGTAGAAAAGAGTCTTTTACTACTATTTATTAATAATAAAAAAGGAGAGTTAGGAAAAAAAGGATAGTAAAAAGGGAGAGTTAAAAAAGAAAGGGAGGGGAAAGAAGGCAAAAAGGTAAGAAGAGTACAAGCAAGGTAGACTGACCTTTAAGACTCAAAGAAGTACAAGCTAGACATACTAGTCTCTGAAACTCAAAGAAGTACAAGTTAGACAAACCTAATGGACCAACCGGCCAGCCCAAAAAGGAATACGGCTCATGTAGACATGAACCTTTCATGGGTGAAGATGATTGATAATGTTGAAAAGCATAGTATGATGTGACAGTCATTCCCTACGTACATGTGCATGTGTATTGTCATGGGATGGTCATTCCTCACGCATAAGTTGCTTTTAGTGAGATGGTCATTCCTCACATATAAAAAGAGTTGTTTATGATTGGACAATCATTCTCTTGTATAAGAATGTAACCATGGGACGATCATTCCTCATGCACATGAAATGAAAATTGTGTTGTTGAAGAATGAAGATTTGCGATGGGATGGTAATTTCCCGCATAATACCTAAAGTTAGTGAAGGAATTTCATACCCGATCCGTGAGTGTTCTCGGAGTTCGGAGCTTTGAACCCAAACTTGAATTCGATAAAGTTACTGTAAACAAACAAAATCGTGGTAAAAGAAATAAGTTCGGAGCTAAAAATCCTATAGGATTTAGCCTACACAGAACTCGGTTAATGTAGCCAGATCAGATTCGCACAGCGAATCACCCTCTCAAGAAAACTATATGTGAGAGAATTATGATGGAGAGAGATAATCTCATTCTCTCCTCTTGACCATCGTATATAAATGAATAAGAACCCTGCATTCAAATAAAAACGATGAGATACTTCAATCTTATCTTTTATGGAGTTTGACCAATTAAAACCTTTTGTTTTAATTAATAAATAGAATTTTATTTAATTAAATAAATCATTTATTTCATTTATAAAATAAAATCATATATTTAATTCCAGAATCAATTATTTAATATGTCATTAAAGGACATACTTTTTCCAACATCTCCTACTCGTTTTTTGTTGGATACACCACCTTGCGATTCGTTTTTCCTGAGCATTCGTATTTGGCGTCCATCGTGATTGAGTGAGCACAATCTATGTAATTCAGATACTTACAAATAGAATTCCTCAGAATAGGATCAGAATCCAAGGAAATCAATGCATATGGATTCTCAATCTGTTCGTCTCAGATTCTCTAGGCCTACTCACACACAAGTGACATTCGTAATCCCTGATCACGAGCTAGAAATTTTCTTTATGTACTGCTAGAAATTCCACACTTACTAGCACTTCTAGTAAGGGATCAATCATGAAAATCTAGCATTACTGTGTGTTTTGATTTATAACCATTTCTTTCTAACTGAAAATCAATTTTTCTTGAATTTTCCGTTTGCCCAACTATCACTTATTAGTCCGGATCTTTCATAACTATGGAGTTTCAGTTAGAGTAGCAGTCACAAATACAAACATTCTTGATGACATCAAAGTCACAAGGGTTTCGGCAGAGAGGATAATATTCTTTCTTATGGGACTCACACCATTATGGATTAGAGATTTTCCACCTAAGTTTAGATTGCGGTTAATTAAGAACATGTAACACGATTTATATGTTATCGTAATCAACTAACTGCCATATGTCGATTTTAAAATAAAATCACCGTATATGCATTAGTCCCTCAACGGATTTCTAAACTTCCATGGGAGGTCTATGTCTAGCTACAGACAATACATGTGTATTCCTTATCATGATTTGAATTGATATTTCCCAAACTAATTGTGCTGACTTTTGTGAAGTATTCATCAACACATGATGATGTCTTACACGTCTTATCTTCCCATGTCTCCTGCATATATAGAAGACAGTTATCCGTGTGAAGAGACTAACCTTTCTTAGGTCTGTATGACATATTGCATACTTTACATTCATATTTGGAAGACGGTTATCTGTGTGAAGAGACTCTTCTTCGACCATCTTAAATTCGAATGAAGTTACAATCTTATGAAACTTCAAATACCATTGACTAGATGATTTTTCAGCACACAGATGAACTTTAGAAGCTTGCAAATCTTTTATTAGCTTTCCTATTGCACAAAGTTTTAGGTTGCTTCATGTAAGAAACTTTTCATCTAGTCCTCCATTAGGAAAACGATTTTCACATCCACTTGATATAATTCCAAGTCTAAATTGGCTACAAAAACCAATATAAACCTAACTAAGTCAATATGTTCCTCTGGAGATTAGGTGTCCTCTTGATTCACCAGCCTTTTGGACCATTTGGCTACCAATCAAGTTTTGGACTTATCGATTGATCCATCAACCTTTTCTTATATTTGAGAATTTCACTTATTCCTAATAGCTTTTCGGCCTTTCAGAAGATTAACTAATTCTCACACTTTGTTAACTCTCATAAAATCCATTTCCTTTTATTTGGCTTTTTGTCAATTTTTCTTAATCGGATCTAAAAGTGTATTTTTAACACTTATAGAACCCTCCTCATTGTCTTTCATACTAAGGGCTAAATACTGCTTTTCTTTTAAGGCTTTTCGAATTGGTGTTTTAATAGGTTCACTTTCCTATGATGGATTGTAATCACCAATACGGAAAATTTCCATCTTGAAAAGTTTCGGGACGGGACAAATCGGGAGGGGACAAAATTCCTCATTGGGAGGGGACGCGGGTCAGAGTTGTTTCGGCCCGTCCCGTCTCGAATACATAAATATGTGTTTTTATATAATTTTTTTGAAGAAAATGCATGTCATTTATACCATGCATAAGTATATATGACATTTTTCATAAAAACACGATAATAATAGAATTTGACCTTATTGTGTTGTATAAATGTATTATAAAAGAAATATTGAACTAATTTATTTGTTTGTTAAAAAACAAAGTGTCATATTTTTTTAGAAGTACATATTTGTAATAAAATAAATTTTAAAAAAATTGGGATTTTCCCATCTATCTCGTAACCGATCGGGACGGGATACGGAACGGGACATGTCGGAACGGGACACGAGACATGTGTGTCCCGATTCTATCTCATCTTGTGAACACCCCTAACCAAAATGATCTAATGAAAATGGTTCAATCAGTCCTCCCACTCGTAGCAGTTAACTGAATATCGCCTTCTTATTCGTTATTTTCACTAAGAGTTTTGAAATACGTAATGTTTCCTCTGCTAAGGAAATCTTTTTCAATAAATATTGCATCTCTAATCTCGACTTCATTCATTGATCCGTCTTCAGTTTTACTAATGAAGACATATCTTTTAAAGTTAACAGAATATCTTACAAAGATACTTCAAACCTTTATACTCCAATGTTTCCATACCTGTGAGACAAGTGTTGGAAGATGTTGACCCTCATGATTGTAAGATTGCTAAATCCAATTTACATCTTGTACATATCTCATATGGTATTCTGATGACTGATTTCAAAAACTTATGATTAAGTATGAATGTCATAGTTGAGAGTGTATTACTCTTTAGCAGATAGACAGCTCTAATATATTTATCATTCACCTAACCATAATTAGAAGAACTTTGTTTTGATCCTTCTTCCAGCAACATCATTTTGCTGTGGTGTGCCAAGAATTGCATAATAATTCTCTTTTCACCATAGAGCATATTAAATTGTTCACACAGATATTCTCAGCCTCTCTCCGTTCTCAAGGCTTTCACTGTTAAGTTAGTTTTCTACATAACTTATAAACTTCACGAAACATTCAAATGTTTTAAATTTGAGAGATCAAGTATACATATTATTATCCAGAAAAACCATTGATAAATATAAAGAAGTATCATGCTTCTTAATATACCCTAATATTCATAGATCGGAAAATATCCAAATGAAAAGGTATAAAAGGGTACTTTGCACTAGTTCTTTTTCAGAAAGTTTCCTTATGTTCTTTTATGCAAGACGATTATTGCATAGAGACTATTCCTTTTTGATACATCACACAACACATCTTTATTTGGATAACTTAATCATACGATTATGACAAATATATCCTAATATAGCATGACATGTATCGTAATCAACATTAACAAATAATGAATAACAAGTACTAAAATCCCAATTTCATTAAAACAAGGACACTTTTCAAAATATAACCAATAAGTTGAAAAGATTGGTTCATTATTAATGTCAACAATATTGACATTAAACCCAAATTTTGACTAAAGAAATAATAGACTGTAGATATTCTCGGATGTCCGGTATGTCAAGAATTTCACATTAACGTCAAAGTTTGGCATCATTGCAAATCTACGCTGTAGGTATCAAACCCTTCAACGCAACTTTCGAATTGTTTCTAACGTAAAGTCACATGTTCTTGGATGGTAACAAGCGAAACTCTGTGAAATTATGACATTCTCTGTTTTTTATTACAGAAATTATGACATTCTCTAATCAAATGGCCTGTTTTCCCCTTTTCTTAAGAGCAGTCGTTGGCATAGTGGTCGAGATTTTTACAAGTATAACACTTGAACTACGAAAGATCATATGTCTTAGCTTGCTTCTTCCCTTTTTATAAAGGACTTATTCCTTTGAAGCCTTTTAAGATCCTTTTTCCTCTTTTGAAATCCCTTGTCAAGTTGGACTTACTCTTCGACGAAGAAGAGTTATTTCTTCGAGTTAAATTGTCTGACCTTTTGGTTCTGCATTATCCATTCGGTCATCCTCAAGCGGGACTTGGTGAGCTATGTCGACAAAAGTCTTATTGTCATCATTGTGAGTAATGACATGTCTCATGTGATCCCAATTAAATGGGAGCTGTCTTGAAACAATTTGCTACTCTTGTCATTCGAAAGAGCGCCACATGACATCGTCAGTCATAGCTACAAGCATTATGACTTTTACAATAGTACTTTTCCTCTTCCAGACATTGTATGTATGTTGCTCTCTCTATGGAATGTTTGCAATTTATCATATAAGAAACCATTTAGGACTTTATTGACATTTTGCTCCACTAGAACATAGGAGATCTTACGATGTCACATGTCATAATTTTCTCCTTTCGTCTTGTCGCTTCTGATTAGGACAATAATGAATATGTTTTGACCTATATAGACATCAAAATTGATATATTTCTATAAAGTATGCACAAACAATCTCCTTTTCAGATTAATAGTTCTATGAACCCTCTGAAAAACCAACAATGATAGTTTACTGGTTTTGTTTTCAGGAATCAACTAGGTTGACCCCATCCAACTCATTCTAGCTCATTGTTCATTATTGAGCTTTTCTTATATTCTATAAATTATAACAATTTAAGAATTAATAAAAGCAACATATGTTTGTTATAAATAAAATATGCTTCCACTCAATTGAATCTTATTAAATTTTATGAGGATGTGTGTGTAATTTAACATGTTATTTGTTGCTATTATATTAAATTCGAAGACATTAAGGGGATAACAACGATCGTAATTCAATCAATGTAATCAACTCCCACTCAATTGGAGCATTAAATTTAGGAATAACAATATATGTAATTCATTAAGTTAAACTCTCACTCAATTGGAGTATTAAATTTATTGCATAGAAAAAAAACAACACATGTAATAAATAAATTTTACTCTCATTCAATTGGAGCATCAAATTTATTACATAAAAAACAACACATATAATTCAATTAATAAATTTAATTCATATCATGTGGTTAAAAGCGTCTTCCCAAAGACTTTTTGAGGAAAAGGAGGCTGTTCACTTTATTGGACTAAATCAAGATAATAGAAAATTAGATACACAAAGTGTCCTACATTATCCATATTCATGATCTTGTTCTCATATGTGTGTATGACAAAATCTATTTTGTCAGGTCTTTCAATTCATTTTTAAAATCTATAATCACATAGACTTGTTCCCCCATGAAACGTTTGATTCATTATGTGAAGTTGACGGTGACCTCATGTTAGTACTCATAGCATCAAACACTGATGCAGAGGTATTTTCTGGTTTATCTTTGCAACAGATCTATTAATCAACACATGATTAGGTTTAAAAAAATGGTCCTAAAAAAGTATTTTAAATTAAACACCTCATCTATATATATATATACTAAACATGAAAAATAATTAAAGGACCCACAAAGAATCTCAATAAATTTTAAAAGCAACTTACATCACTTATGTAAGTTTAGTTCATGTTTATTCACTTATGTAAGTTTACTTAATATCACGTTTAAGCATGTTGACTTGAAAACTGTTCAAGCAACAACAACAACAACATATTAAGCAAAAATAATTTCAAATCTTATGTCAAAATTCAAAGACACATAGTTAAAGGATTTTCATAGAATTGAAAGGTGCATATACTCTGAAAAAAATAAAATTCCATATTCTTATATAAACTCATTACATATGTTCATGTGACACAAATGAGCATTAAGAATATAAACAAAAAATTATGCATCGCAGTGGAAGATAAATAGTAGACTTACTTGGATTCTAGCCTCTAGATCAACTAATTCTGATGTCAATGAAGAAATTTTATACCTTGTCCATGAGTGTTCTCGGATCTCGGAGATTCGAACTCGAATTTAAACAGTTATTGTAAACAAACAAAACCGTGGTGAAAGAGATAAATTCGAAGCTAAGAATCCCGAAGGATTCAGCCCACACAGAACTGAGTTTTTATAACTCAAATTAGATTTGCATAGCGAATCACCCTCTCAAGAAACCGTATGTGAGAGAAGAATGCTGGAGAGTGAGAATCTCATTCACTCCTCTCAACCATTGGGTTTAAATGAATTAGAACCCTCATTCAAATAAAAATGATGGAGATACTTCAATCCCTATCTTTTCTGGGTTTGGCCAATTAAAA
Organism: Mimosa pudica; assembly: GCA_029929735.1. NCBI lineage: Eukaryota > Viridiplantae > Streptophyta > Magnoliopsida > Fabales > Fabaceae > Mimosa > Mimosa pudica. Next base: position 912,627 of record JAKELP010000056.1, on the reverse strand, counting down.
CCTTTTGTTTTAATTAATATATAGAATTTTATTTAATTAAATCATTTATTTGATTTATTAAATAAAATATTATATTTAATTCCAAAATCAATTATTTAATGTGTCATTAAAGGGCATAATTTTTCAATAGTTAGGATGGTCATTCCATTGATTGTGTTCGTTGTTCCTTCTCTCTATAGAGAAGACTCACCAATGAAGGCGATTTGTTGAAAATGACTTAACAATGAAGATTTGTGAGTAAGTTGGATATAAAAAAATATCCATAGTCCAACTTGAGTGGTAGTGTTAGAATTATAGAATTAATATTAATATTTCCTATTTTGTATTAGTTGAATCTCAGTCATAATTATGAGTTATAGTATTAGAAAATTAAGTTAATTGGGAGATATATTAGATAACCTTGTAGGAGATATCTTTTAGGAAGCTTTTGTATTATAAATATGATATGATATTAATGAAATATTTATCGGACTATTCAATTATCTTTGTTTACACATTTTGTGCTGAGCATGGCATGTGCCGCTGTGTGTTTTAGTTTCCACTCATTTTCTGTGTGTTTTAGTTTTTATTGTTTTTTGTTCTTATGATAATTAATCTACGCAATTTGCTACTTAGCCGCATATTTGGTTTTAAAAGAACCATGTGATATTTTTGAACTTGTGGTTCTTTTCTTCAATCCCTATAATCTTTTACATATACTAACACTACAAAAAAATAGGCTCTTTTCGACGTTTTTTTGCCTCTTTTCGGAGTTACTTTTCGGTGAAATTGCGCTACAGCGTTTTGGCAAAACGCCAATAAAATCAACGTGGCAAAGATACACATCGGCGTTTTGCAAAATGCCGATAAAAGGCAAAAACGCCGGAAACATGATATTTAAATATAGCACACTGGCATTTTTGCAAAACGCTGACTTGTTATTTAAATATTATTAAATTAACCGGCATTTTTGAAAACGCCGGTAAGTGTTTTTAATAATTAAAAAAAAACCATTTTTCGTCCGGATTTTTTAAAACCAGGACAGAGAATGATCAAAAATGAAAAGAGATATAAGCAACCATGTTGACAATAAAAATAAAGATAGAAAAGAATCATCTACAATAAGAAACTTAACAATTCAGAAAACTGATACATAAATATAATTTAGGGGATAAAATTAAACAGATAACAACATTGGAAAAGAAATTTGGACAACTACAATGAAAACAATCATAAAATCAATAACAAAAACAAGTTAGCTGAATGAGAGAAAAGAAGAACGAGTTAGGAGAGAGACGAATGAGAGAAAAGAAGAAGTGGAGAAAATGAGCGAGTTAGCTTAAGGAGGGAGGAGATATTTATAGGGAACGGTGGAGCGTAACGGCATTTTTGTGTAAAATGCCGGAATATATTATATTTTAATATTAAAATAACGCATACTGGCGATTTGCAAAACGCCAATATACATTATTTTAATGTTAAACAACATATCGGCGTTTTGCAAAACGCCAATATGCATTATTTTAACGTTAAAACACATATTGTTCAAAAATGCATATTGATATTTTGGCAAAACGCCAATTTGTGTTTTAACATTAAAATAATGCATATCGGCGTTTTGCAAAACGCCGATCTGCATCTTTGAAAATGCCGATGTGCGATTAAAAAATAATAAATCGCATATTGGCGTTTTGTGAAAAACGCCGATATGGGATTTATTATTTTTTTAATAGCATATTGGCGTTTTTGAAAACGCCAATATGGGTTAATTTCTCAAAAATAAAAAATAAAAAACAAAAGTAGTCGCTTTTTTTAATAAAAATATACATATCGGCGTTTAAGTGTCGCAAAACTCCGGTACGCAAACGCGGGAAAAAAGACGGGAAGTGTGCGCCAATTTTACCGGCGTTTCTTTTAGGCGTTTTCGATGAAACGCCGGAACGCATATTGTTAGCGGCATTTTATATGGACAACTCTCACTTCCCATTCCCTTGCTATCATATTTTGTATCTCCATAATAACGTCCTTATCATTATGTTCTTCAAAATTTAAACCATACATTGTAAGCAAAAAGGGGTAAATGTAACCTTTCCAAACAGAAACGTTAAGTTTGACCATTAACTGACTAGGAATTCTGATGAGGCTTATTGACATAGTAATATATGGCATTTTGTGTCAATTTGTTTTGATGTGGCATATACTGACGGGGTTTATTGAGACTTAAATTCAGTCCAACGCAACACACAACATATCGAACTCCTTCAAAGATCAAACTAGGCCCATTTTGAACCCTAAACTTAGAACCCTCATCTGAATTATTTTTGGGTTTAGGGTTCAGATGATTTAGAGTGTATTTCATATGATTTGGGGAGGTATTATTTCTATTCGAAATGATTTGAGAGTTTAGGGTTCGTTTTAGATGATTTAGGGTTCAAATGAATGTTTCAGCTTCCATATGAATTTTGGAATTGATAGGTCATTTACTGATTGTAGGGCTAAGTCTAAATAAAGTTTGTTTAACTATGCCTAACCGAGACGTTACATGTCCTATTTTGGTTTACAATGTACGGTTTTGTCCCCTTAAATTTATCAGAGTCTTAGGTGCTCCTTTTAAAATTTACGGTGACTATTTTTACATCTTTGCCCTATTCATAATTATCAATTATAGTATGAGGAAATATTTAGAGCAGAAGAATATTATGTTATTGTTAAGAATTATTATTAGGTAAATTTATAGAAGAAATTTATTATCTTTTAGAAAGCTTTTGTACAATAAATATGTTATGATATCAATGAAACATTCATCGAACTATCCACTCATCATTGTTTCCACATGGTACTAAAGTTTGGTTAAACAAGTTTGATCCCTAGAAATCCAATTTAAGTTGCCTTTGTAGTTAAAAAAACTTTACATGAATCCAGCCAGATCTATCCCCTCTCCTATCTTCCCCATAAAAAAGTCTACCTTCTCTATCAAAGTTGTCCCAATTCGACCAGTCAACACAACTAACTCCTAGTTCGAGAAGCTCTCAGTCCGAACCTGGACTTGTGTACTAGCCAAGTCACATCTTCATCGTCTTCGTGTGTATGAAATATGAGTCCTAGAGTTTGTCGTTAATCACCCACCCAAGACACATTAGTATTTTTTCATTGTCATATCTTTTGGTATTTGTTCAGCATTTTTTCATTGTCATATCTTTTGGTATTTGTTTAGCGAGTTTTTCTGATTTTAAGTTTTTTTTTCATTTAAAAAAATAGGCTGTAGTCAAAAGTCCAAAATAAAAGTGAAAAAGCTAGTGAACTGAATAAAAGGGTCTAAAAAATGAGTTAAAAAGGTGAGAAAAGAAGGGGAAGTTGTTATAAAAAAAGAAGGGCAAGTTAAAAAAGGGAGAAAAAAAAAGGAAGTGATAGAAAATAAAAGGGAAAAAGCGCTGGTACATTAAATATTTCACGAGCATATATGATAAATGATTGTTTCAAAGTGTATGAGTTATGATAAATGATTGTTTCAAAGTGTATGAGTGATAACTAATTTTCTAAATCAGTGTATATATATATGATAAAATCGGTAACTTTTGATTAATGGTTGTTATCTTTGGCACATTGGGACCTTGCTTATATTATTTCCTATGTGAAAGTACTATTTTATTCTTGGAAACAAAAACCAACCAAGTCCTTCGACCTTTCCCTTCCCCTTCTTTATCGACCAGCCACATCGTTCTCTCTCTCGTCATCTCCCTCAACCAAATCGCCACCATCATAATAGTGAAGCCTCTCCAACCATAAGAGGCATGGTTGTCGTCGTCGTTCCTCTCTTCTCCTTCGTTCCCTCCTCATTTCCCCTATCTTCTTCGTATTCCTCTATAATCCTCCTCCAACTCCGCCTTTCATCCCTTACCACTGTCAGCTCTCTCTCTCTCTCTCTCTCTCTCTCTCTCTCTCTCTCTCTCTCTCTCTCTATATATATATATATATATATATATATATATATATATATATATATTTCTCACATAAATTTAAACCCCAACCTCATCTTCACGGTCCATTGTTGAACTAGAAGCCCTGTCGTTGAGATCTCTCAAATCCACCACCACCATCACATCATCGATTTGCTTGTTGTTCCCCCAATCGCTTAAATTTATTCTCGTATCACTCAACAACCATGTGGTCTTTTAATATCTAAATTTTATTTCCTGAAAATACTATATTTGCACCTGAAACTTAAGTTGGTACTATTTTTACACCTCGCGAAACTTTAGTATTAAAAACACAATTTTGGTTAAAGTTTAGTATCATTTTTGCACATTCGCCCTTACTTTGCGTATGAGAAGATATGCTCTTGATATGAGGGAAGAGGATGATGGTGTATATGATGAAGAGAAGGAATAAAGGATTAATTTTAATTGCAAGATATTTTCTATTTGGACAATAATATCATAAAGGTACCACATAACCACAAATTAACAGGTATTAAATATCGTCATTGGTTTCATATCACATAAGCATTGGTTCAGAAAGTTATTATTTTTGCACCTCAAAACAGTCATTTATCAAATATGTCCAAAATGAAATACTCCCTCTGGTCTTAAATATAAGACTCATTTACCTAATTTGATTAGATTAAGAATGCTACTTAAATGAGTTAAAATGACATGATATTATCAATATATCTTAACTATCCACCTTCAGCCCCACACTCTCTCTCTTCTTGTCTACCATTAGGGAATATTGACTCCACCTTCCCTCTCCTCTTGTTTACCATTAAGGAACATTGAGTCCAATTTGCTATTTTCTTGTTTATTATTAGGGGGCATTGATAAGGATATTTTGGAAAAAAGTTGGTAAAAGTTAGAGATAGGTCTTACTTTCAGGACCAAACTTTACCCTCAAATAGGTCTTATATTTAGGGCCGAAGGGAGTAGTTAATTACTATATGAGCGCTCCCGCCTAAAATAAAAGAAAGAAGATTCAACTTAGGGCCTTTAAAGAAGTACTCAAAAATATGTGAGCAAATTAAATATGGAAAATATATATAGTATGACTTGAGGGGAGGAAGTATTAGAACTATATAATTAATATTAGTATTTCCTTTATTGTAGGGCGAAGACCCAAAATGATACATAACTATTGGCTAAGAAACAAAAATAATACATAATTATTCCAATGTACATCAATGATACCCTACTTTTACCATGTGATCAAGAATGTTATTTTCACTAACATGACAATAATTAAACATGAAAAGTCTAAAATGTCATTATCAAGGATGTCATCGCCGTCGTCTCCTCTTAATTTATAAGGGCATTTTCGACTTTTCATGTCTAATCTTTTTGTCATATTAGTGAAAATATTATTCTTGATCACTACTGTAAAAGTTGGGTATCAATGATGTACCTTGTAATAGTTATGTATTATTTTTTACCTTGACCAATAGTTATATATCATTTCTGGCTTTTGCCCTTTATTGTATTAATAGAATTTTAGGGTTACAGTGCAAAAATGTTCATGAAATTGTCACAAAGAGGCAAAAATGAGCACGTAAAATTTTTTGTAGCAAAACTGCCCATCAAATTTCAAAATTGGGTTAAAAATTCTCATCATAGTTAATTTTTTTACTTTTTCACTCATATTATGTCTCGTCATCATTATACATGGGCAAATAACTACATAAACTTGTCACATGTTTTAGTGAGATATGAATCGAAAGAAAATGATGCGTCAAAAAGTCAAAAAATAAATTGTGACGGGAATTTTTACCCAATTTTGAAATTTGATGGGCGATTTTGCTCAAAAAAATTTACATGAGTATATTTGCACTAACAATTACATGAACATTTTTACATTTTAGTCCTAGAATTTTATTCATAATCATCAATTTTAATATTAGGAAATATTTATAATAGAAGAATATTATGTTATTATTAGGTAAACTAGTAGAAAAAGTGTATTATTTATTAGGAAACTTTTGTCATATAAATATGATATCATATTAATGAAATATTTTTCCAACTATATATTCAATTATCTTCGTTTCCATATAATCCAATTCCTTATTCATAGGGATTTGATTTGATTCTAATATTATTTACTAACACTACGCTCAAATTGTAACATAATTATAAGCCGAACTTAATAAAATTGATAATAAACTTTGGTTCTATTCAAAGCCTTAGTCACAAAATCTCTAGTTGGTCACTAGACCACTCGTGCCCTGTGGTTATGAAGTTTTCTTTGATCTTGTTGCATACAAAGTTGGTCAAATTTGATGTTTTGTACACTCTTGAAACATGGAATTGGAGGGTATGTGTATAGTCCACAAAAGCTCACCATTAGCTAGCATTAACTTTTTTCCCTTTCTCACCATTAGCTAGGATTCCTGAAAAATGATCAAAGCATGGTAGAGCTCAATAACAGTTATTGTTCCCTTTTCACCTTGCATGTGTGTGTGTGTTTTTTTGTATAGTTGTGAGACCCACAACATGGAACAAATGAACAACATAACAATTACCATAATACAACAAATGTGGTAAAAGAGGGCAAATCAGATATAACTCTTAGTAAAAACACTAATTACCAAAGAGGGCAAACCAGATATAATTTGTAGTAAAAGCACTAATTACCTACTTAATTGCCTTTTTGCACATGGTGCTTGGCAATTATCTTAATTTACTGACTTCAGTATCGTTAGATCCAACAGCTCACATTGAGTCACCAATTTGGTTTAGACCAAACCAATTATAAAGTTTTTGGAAGCTTCAAGCACCTTTTTTTGAGACACTAATTTCAAAAATCAATAAGAAACCTTAAGTATATCCAAACATTATTGAACAAAAAATTCATTCTAGATTAATATTCAAGTATCTTTAGAATTTAAAACTTTTGAAAAGAAATGAGCTTATTGGAACAAGAAATTTATGTGATGATTTTTTCAGATTCCCATAGAAACGTAGGTAAAGCAAAGATATTCTATTATTTTCTAACAAATTTGTCAGAGTGAGTAGCAGGAGATTGAATTCAATTCAATAAAACAACTCATGAACTGAAAATTTTGAATTCAAATAGCAAAATTAATTACAATCCCACAACTAATCCAGTTATATCATGTAAAATTTGTAAACATTTAATTTGCAATTAAATTGATTACCTGTCACAACTGTCCTCTATGGAAATTGCATGATGTATCCTCAATAACATATGAGAAATATTTGGCCTATTGTTCGCTTCATTATTTATGCAGTCAAACGCAAGTAGTGCGATTCTTTTCATGGAGTCCTTGTTGTATTGATGGAGGTTTGGATCTATCAGATTTTGAAGTACCGTCCATGCTTCATCTGGCCGAGCTAGTTGGTTATCTACTCGAAAGAGTGTATTTACCTGTCATACACAATTTGAAATCAAATGTCAAACAATTTTAAACTTTCTATAAGATTTAAACTAGCTATAAGATTGTTAAAAGTGATCTCACCCATCTATGAATTTTTGCACTGCGTTTGTTACCAAGTCCGGCCTTTCCTCCCATAATTAGTTCTAGCAATATTATGCCTAGATTATACATGTCATGTTTACGAGCAGTTTTCCTGTTATGAAAAATGAATATGTTAATCTAAACTAATTATAATATACACATGTAAAGAAGCTTAATGGTATTTTATTGATTTTTCTCAACGAATACTTAATTCCCATATGGGATATATGCAGCAAATAGAAGACCTGAAAACCCTAACTAATATCAAGGAGTAAAAGAGTGCAAATAGGAAATTAAAGTGCAAAAATGAAGATCAATTGCTTCTTTATATAAAAGCTGTTCAGCCAAGTCCCCAACAAACATGTAATGGCAGTGATCACAATTTTGGTTGCCTGGACAAATATTAATATCACTTCAGTTATAGTCACAAGGAAGTGATACATTCCTAGCCAACAAGACGGGCGACAAGCTGCAATAAGTGCCATCTTTTCCACTGCAACTGCTGTTCTTAATTTCCATGACAGCTATCGCAGACTCCAGAACACCAAGATCAGCCCATACAAATGGATTACCTGACTTGCCCATTATATCAGCGAGCAAATTAGGCATGACCAATACTTTATTAGCAATAGAAAATTTCTGCTTGAGCCTATCTCTAGTAAGTGAAAAGCAAACTATTGCACAATTGAACCTCAATAAGTCTGATGATTTGAAGAATCCAGCAAGAAAATATCTCACAACTGTAAAATGCCTCAAATACTTCTCAAAAAATTCCAATACATCAGCAACTACAAAGTAAAACGGAACTATTACTCCACTTAATCTAATTCCAATTTGAAACCATTCATTTGCAAAAGAACCTGCAGCAATGCTCCAATTCATGGTTCCTGTTGGTAAATATTTTTCATCTTCAACAAAACAAAAATTCTCAACAGAAGAATGATGGGAAACAACAGGGGAAATCCCAATGGATTCAGAAATTGCCTCTTCATAATCAATTGGCTAAAAAGAATGTTCAAAATCAGAAACCACTGCCCCTCTTCAAAGTGGGTGATAGAAGAAACAAAAGAAAATCCAAGCGCAAGAACATGAGTTTCCAGAAAATTAGAGTACTAATACTCTAGTTAAGTGGTAAACAAAAGTAGAATCTGGTTCCTTGGCAAATTTTGGGTGGTCAATCAAGGGCGAAAAATCACTTCAGTACTCCCTTGATTTTCAGATGTACGGTGGTCAATCAAGGGCGAAAAACCACTCGAGTGCTCCCTTGATTTTCAGATGTACAGTAAAAAAGGGACATGATCATGAAAAGTGACGTCATAGGACACAAAGTTGTTCGGTAATTGGATCAAAGAACTTATAATCTTTGTTAGAACTAGAGTAAAGCTCTAACTTAGTTCTAGTCTTTACATGGTGAAAGTTTTGGGAAAGGGAATGCACTAGATAGTCTTACCCATGCTAAGCAAAGATGTTGATTCGAACCCGCGACCTCAGACCCTAGCAAACTAGCTTACCATTGAGCCAAACTGGCCATTCCATTTTATAACTAGATTACCCAAGAACAATACATCAAATCGCTTTTGCACTTTGTATAGGTAGATGCTTTAGCAATTTCAATTGTGAGAGGTGTTTTTGCTTGGTATATGTTGAAAAAAAAGTGATATATCATTTGTCATATACGAAACAAAATACACATAAAATTCAGGGATTCTAAGAATATATGCTTTTTAATCTTAAAGAAAATAATTAATATGAACTTACCCTTGTCCATCAGTCCAGAAGAAGCATGATAGCCTAGCTCTAATATTCTCATCAATGAGAATATTAGAGCTTTTCAAATTTCCATGTGCTGTAAAAGCAAAACATCTACTATGAAAGTAGCAAATTCCTGTTAAAAACAAATTATTAGAACGCTAACAACATTAAATAACTATTAAAAATATTTTGAATAGATTGAAGATCATCAATTGTATGTAAACCTTGAGCAATATCAGCCGCGATCTGAAGCCGTTTGTACCAATCAAGGCGACCTTGTGGTTGTGTGCCTGAAAAGATTAAGGTTAATAGCTTATCTTTGTAATTAACTCTCCTGTCACATTCTCTTACAAAATTGTGGACTTATGCATTGAATGTAACTATTTTCTAATTTGATTTTAGGTGTTATTAATAGTATTATTAATTGAATAAGGGTCTTAGTTTGATCTTCACTTGGTGAAAGTGCTAAGGAAGGGATAAATCTTGCACTTGGCAAGCAATTTGATTGCAGTTTATACACAGATCTTGCATTTGGCGTGTATATTAAATATCATATCATCTTACCATTAAACAAGAGTATAAACTAAGAAATCCCTATTGCTTTCTCACAATAAAGTTCTGTAACTACACCAATCATAATCACAAGTATAACAAGTTGAATGTCAAGTAGAAAATTGCATTTAATGAAAAATGCAATTTTTCATTAAATTGCATTTTTCATTAAATTTAATGGACTTACTATTATTATCAAGTGCTTCTCGTAAACTCCGATATTTCATGAATTTATAAACAAGGTAGCGATTTTTGTTCCTAACGGACCAACCAAGAAATGGAACAAACCGGTCGTGTTCCATTCTTGGAAGAAGAAGTACCTGATTCAATACAAACAAAATTCCAATTTAGCCATAAAATTGAATCATCAAAACATGTAAACATCTTAGTCCAAAAATTAGAAATGTATTAAGTAAATGATGTTATAGAACATAAGTCTTAGATGTAACATCACTTTAGTGAGAGTGTGAAACTAACATCCCAACAACTCTACATTTCTTAATACTTAATATAAACTAACACTTATTATATATAAATAATATGACAACTTTTTAAACAATTACCGTTCTGTAAAAGGCTAGTGCAGTCATTGAATTACGTGGCATCACTTTGACGGCAACTATGGTATTGTCGTCAAAAACTCCCATATATACACGTTCATCATGTGCTGAATTAAGGATAGTTGTAAAATTTGCCGTGGCAAAGTTTAGGCGTTTAAAGCTGTACACATGAGGAACTAAAATATAAAAATTACATTAGGCCTCAAACAAATTTTTATTGGTTATACTCTCATTATAAACAATTAATGAATAAAAAATTCTTACTTTGCAACCATGTTCTAACCCATTTCACTATGGGTTGCATCAACACCATAAGAGTTGTAGCTATAATGCCGCCCACGATTGCAATCAATAGATTTATCCTATCCTCCTTACGGATATGCAATGACAATGCCTGGAGAAAAATAAATGCTTTTGGTTCATGCCCTCTAAAAATGTTCAATGACGATGTGATCTTCTTAGCTAAACGAGAGAAATATAGGAAAAACAAACTTTTTTGGAACTCTAAGTGAATTACAATTATTTAACTTTGCTTCCTATTACTGCTTAAACTTTATTTTTAGTTATTTACTTGTGTTCAAGGAGAGTTATATTTTCTATGTTCCTTACTTGGACAATTCAAAGAAATCTGATATTGACTATTAATCAAATATTATAAATAGGTAGGGTTACAACAGAACAAACCCTAATTCGCTGGAAAATAAGCTATTGAAAAGGGATCTGAAGACACCAAATAAAATGATGAAGAAAGATTATCTTCCTCTAGACAAACACACTGTCATTTGAGAGGCCAATGCTCTGCTCACTTCAATCTGAAGTCTGAATGACAAAAAACGTTCTGCAGCTCTGAACACACATCAATGGCTAACTAACAACTCAAATACTACCATAATTCTTTTGACTAATTTTACTGGGTCTTTTTAGGTTGGGCTTAATTTGTTTGACTGTTTTATATGCAGGTAGGTGGATCCAATTGATGTCTAATTGACAAACCGACAAGGTGTTAAGAAAGATTGAGTATACTATGTCCTAAACCTGATTAATTCATGTCAGCCTCCTGTAGACATGCAACAAATGCACTTTCAGTTGTGGATACTAGTAGAGGAATTAGGATATTAGTAAGCTTTTAACTTTGGTAATTAGTCTAGAATCTTTTTTCCCCTTGTATAAATATGTGCCTATTTCATGAATAAAGTAGAATAACCATGTTGAGATTATTTTCAATCAATACGTATATGAGATGAGCAAATTAAATTTTGTGAGTGGTGTGACTCGTGGAGTATCTTGCTTGTTGCATTCAATTGTCTAAATTGGTGATTGATGAAAACTCACACTTATATTAAGATAATACTCTCAATACAATCAGAAATTCCATCGAATTGATATAACAGAGCATTGGACTAAGAAAAAGCTCTCTAAAACAGACTTAACAAGGAACCTAAAGCTAGAAAACAAGAGAAATAAGAGAATGAAAATAGAAAAGAACATTTACCAAATATTCAGGAGGAGAGACAGAAACATCACGGCCACAGGACTCCCTGACGAAATAAAAATGAAAATAAGTTAGAATGAGAAGGTAGAGAGTCATTGCTAGAAATTAGGGGTTTGAGGTACTTACATATGAACATTTTCTCCTTTAGGAATTTCCCTCAGGCAAGTTCCTTGGTAGAACTCATCAATGGCAAGAGAGACAGTGGTGAGAAAAATAAAAAGGAGAAGAAAGAAGAGGAAAAGATTTTTAGCCATTGAAACAAAAGAGAACTGAGGATGGAGTGTTTGAGAGAAGGGAGTGAAAGAAGAAGGAAGGAAAAAAGAGAAAGAGAAAGAGAGAAAGGAGAAAAGAGGAGGGAAAAAGAAAAAAAGAGAAAAATATATTTTCTTATTTTAGATATTTTTTTCAAGTTGAAATATTACATTAGTTGACAATAAAATTGTTTAGTTGGTCTCCTTACATTTGAATCATAATGAAATTTTCTAAATCATTCTATCAAGTATCAATCGGTGAAGTATAACTAGTTACCTTTGTGAAAACTTGCTTGCTTTCACATTAGAGCTGGTTTTTTATTCATAGTGATTGTTAATGTAATGACTTATTGTTAATGTTTCTTTTTAATATTTTCATTAATTTATATTTCCTTTGATCCCTAATATAAGAATCCAAAATTGGAATGGTTTAGGTCCTTATTATAAGAACTCACATTACATTTTCTCCTTATTTAATGTGTTTTTCCTACTTTACCCCAACTCTCTTTCATATTTATTAGTGATTATGTATTTCTCTCTCTTAAAAGTATCATAATAAATATAGGCAGTATAGGAAAAGAAGCATTAACTCCAAACACTCAACTAACATTCACATGTTTTCTTAAAAAAACGTTTTTTCTCCGGTCTCTAATATAAGAACCAAAATTTGAATGGTTTGTGTCCCTAATATAAGAATTCACCTCACATTCTCTCCTTATTTAATGTGTTTTTTCTACTTTACCTCTAACTCTCTTTCATATTTATTAAGGCTTAAGTATACTTTTTGGTCCCTTATGTTTACATCAAGTTTCAATTTAGTCTTTTATGTTTGGAAAGTACACTTTTAGTCCTTTTTTATTAACACCGTTAGTTTAACTTAACGGAAAATTCCAACTTAACAATTTTAAATGATTATTTTATAATGAAATCGGACCAAAAATGATAAATTTTGAAAATATAAGAATATTTGCACTCAAATATTTTAATCTGCACATTTTTCAATATTTAATAACCATTTAAAATTGTTAAGTTGACATTTTCCGTTAAGTTAAACTAACAGTGTTAACAAAAAATGACTAAAAATGTACTTTCCAAACATAAATGACTAAATTGAAACTTGATGCAAACATAAGGGATCAAAAGTATACTTTAGCCTATTTATAAATCTTATGTGATTTTGAAAGATAGTTAAATTTGTGAATCGTCATTTTTTCCCTAACTATGATGCTTTACTGATTTTTTTTTTGTTTGAATGATCAAAAACTATGACAATGAAGAGACTTTATGTTTAAAATATGTCAGAGTTTAAATTTAACTATATCGGGAATATGAATCTCTTTATACAATTAATTATTCAATAACTCTCAATTTTACATCCTACTCATAGTTATTGGTTTAATAAACCTTTGGAGTCTCTTTAAGTATTCAAGAACTTAATTTATGAGTTCATGTATGATATTCCGCTTCTCAGTTATTATTCAATGTATTATAGCTGCAGTGATATAGTTCTAAAAGTTTTCATTAATAGTGGGTTTTATTATTTTGACTTATTGGAAATATTACTCTTTCTAATTCAAAGGTGAGTTAGTAAACTAAATTTGGGAAATTGTTAAATACACAATTAACCATTTTGAAATACAATTTCAACTAGAAAATTAAACCAGCCATTTAATTAACTAATTTAAATTAATTAATTAATCATTTACACAAATATTAGTGACCTAATATTTTCATACTCGTATATGAAAAAAAAACAAGTTTAATATAAATTAACTGATTTCAATTTAAACTCATACTTTAGAGAAAAAATTCTTAGAGTGATGTTACGAAATATTTCAGATTTCAAAATCTAATATTTTCATTGTTCAAGTATAGAATATAAACTTAAACCGTCCAAATAATTATTAAAGACACTTCAATTCTCGAAGTAATAAATTAATTTAATTAGTGAACTCGTCATATCCTATCTCTTCAGTCAATTCATTATCCATTCCTAAATTCTTATAAATATGTTATGAAACTATCCTCACATAATTGTAACAGATAGAAATATCTGGGCAAAATTTATCCCTCTTATTTTAAGAAAAAAAAATGAAAATAGCATCTCTAAGTGAACTGACTCAAAAACAAGAAACTTGGAAGGTTACAGTTAAAGTCCTCAAAAAATGGGAAGTTTATAGAAGAGCTCCACCATTTTTGCCATGGAAATCTTGTCTAATGCTTTTGGATGAAGAGGTTAATCGCAAATTTATATTTCGCATTCATGTTTTCTCTTCCACACTTTATTCTCCATCTCTCTCTTCCCTATACTTTCCATATCTTTATTTCCTAACTTGTGCTCTTTTAATGTTCATCATTTCCTCCCCATTCTACATTTTTATCTTTTGATATGTCAATACGATTATTAATTATTTTTAATTTATTTTGATATTAGCGCGAAGGCCATAAATGATACATAACTATTCGCCAAGGAACAAAAATAATACATAACTATTTCAAGGTACATCAATGATACACAACTTTATCATGAGATCAAAAATGATATTTTCACTAATATAACAATAAAATTTGATATGAAAAGTCCAAAATACCCTCATAAATAAAATAAAAAAACATATCTCTCTCTCTCATCCCTTCCTCTTCCTCTTCTTCCTCCTCCCCTCCTGGCCTCCACTCAGCATCCCAACAACATCAACACACAAAATACGTTAAGTGTCACGTGTGCACCACTACTTTTACCGGCCACCACCACTACTTTTACCAGCTACCTCGTGCACCACCGAAGTCCGCCGCAGTCATCGTCTCGTGGATGCTAATTTCGTCGTTGACGACGAATTTCAATCGTTCATGTACACTTGAGCTGCCATTAGGTCACTCTTCTTCTTTTTACTCGTTCCAAAAAAATAAAAAAGACAAATTATTCCTGAGTGTCGTGACTTCCTCACTGTCACTACCGACTTCGGCTGCTTCATTCATGTTCGCCATTGTTCGCCCCTTCTTCTTCTTCTTCTGTTATATTATGCATTCTTCGCAGCACCATATTATTTGTTCTTCGTTTGATTTTGATGTTGTTGAAGAGATTTATGGAGATGATTTTGGGTTTTTGATTGATTTAGGGTCCTATTCTCATAAAAGATGAATCTTTAGCCTATATAATGAGTTGTTGGTGTTGTAGGGATGCTGAGTGGAGGCCATGAGGGGAGGAGGAAGAAGAGGAAGAGGAAGGGATGAGAGAAAGAGATATGTGTTTTATTATTTTGTTTATGAGGGTATTTTGGACTTTTCATATCTAATCTTATTGTCATATTAGTGAAAATATCATTTTGATCTCATGGTAAAGTTGTGTATCATTAGTGTACCTTGAAATAGTTATGTATTATTTTTGTTTCTTGGCCAATAGTTATGTATCATTTTTGGGCCTTTGCCCTTGATATTACTAATAATTTGTATAATTTTATTTGATTTTTTTACCAGTGTTTTCATTGTTATTGGAACCTCAACAAAAAAGCTTCAACTTCTGTCATTAATGATGAAAGTTGTGGCCTTTTTTTATATCATATATACCACATATCGGCGTATATATCCGCCAGCATGTGTATATTTTTTTAATAAAAAAATAATGCATGTGGGCGGATAGATACACCTCCATGTTCCGCCCGCTACGCGTGCCGGCAGTTAATGAGAGCTACAGCGTATAGTTATCCGCCGGCACGTAGCGTTTCCTCGGTATTTTTGCCGGCGGTTATTTTTTCCGACGTAGTGTCTTGGGGCGTTTATATATGTCGGCACATGGGAAAAAACACCGCTGGCAATCTGCTCGCTTTTTTGTAGTGTGTGACTGCAGAAGCAAGGAAGGCGGTGAGTTTCACATGAGAGTTTCCCAAACTTACAATTAATTCCAAAAATTCAATCCTAAATTACCAATGATCCTTAATTAAAATTTTCAAATGTTACAAAAACTCTGAAAGTCAAGCTTTAATAATGGCAACTTGATCCATATCCTCTTCAGCAAAAAGCATTAGGCAAAAAACAAATGAGAAATACAAGTTGCATTTTTTCTTAATCTAAAAGGCTTCCAATTGTCTTCATCCACTTCAGTCTTGGATCAAATGTGCAAATTTCTCCATCACCAATACAAACAAGTATGGAGATAATGGATCCCCTTGTTTTAATCCTCTTGAGGGATTAAATGTTTCACCCTTCTCCCCATTCCATAAAACATGCATCTCAGCTGTACTAACACACCACTTAATAATATTAATTACATGCCCATGCAATTTTAACGCCTCGAGACATTTCAACAAAAAATCTCATCGAACTCTACCATAGTACCATAGGTTTTCTCCAAATCAATTTTAATCGTCATGAAACCTTTGCTCCCCTTCTTACGCCACATTGAATATACCACTTCTCAACTGACTACATTGAATATTATCTTATCCTTGTCTACCAGAAACAAAACTACATTGATTTGGATATATTATTTTCATTATAACACTTCTCAACCTACTAGCAATTACCTTAGTCAACAATTTATAAATCACATTACACAAACTACACTAGCACAAATTACCCCATATGTCAGCGCACCTTTACATGCGCTCAAACACGATAGTCAAAAAACGCATGTAAAAATAAGCTATACATGCACTTAAAGCACATGTAAAAAGCAGAACATGTACATGCGCTTTAAATGCATGTATTGGCAAAGGTATACATGCGCGCAATGCGCATGTACTAGCTCTGTTATTTACATGCCCTTAATGCGCATGTACATGCATGTGCTTCAAAGATAATTTCACTATTACATCAACTAATACAAGATTCAAGTAATGTGAGATAAAGTATAAAAAGAATTAATTCAAAAACACATAATTATATGAGATGAAACGTGGGATTTACATGCACTTAAAGCACGTGTATATGTAATATAATAATAAAAAAACAAAGGGAAGCCTATACATGCACTTAAAGCGCATGTAAAGCGCATGTATAGGCATGTACTTAATGAAAATTCACTAAAACATCGGCTAATACAAGAGTTAAGTATTTTGCGATAAAATATAAAAGAATTTTGTTCAAAAGTTCAAAATCATATGAAAATCCTTATAAGAGATTGACCTTGGGCTTTACATGCGCTTTAATTTAAAAGAGATTATCCTTGATTTATACATGCACTTAAAGCGCATATATAGGTCTTATTTAAATAATAAAAATTAATTCCTCCACCTGCGGCTTCCTCTCATAAAAGTAAGTTAAGTAAATATGATAATGCATTTGATACATAATTTAATAACTTTTTCTGGTAACAAAATTTAACACAAAACTTTTTCAATATAAATATGTAAACGAATGTGATTTGGTGTTAGATATTAAATAATTATCATTTCATCATTTTTCATTTTGTTTTGTAAAATTAATGTTTGGATTAGTCATATAAAGATTTTTTAAATTTTTTTTGATAATTTAAACATTTTTAAATTAAGTGCTGATGAATATATAATAGAAAATGTTTGGATATCTTATAAAATAGAAAATGTTTTATATACATAACATAGAAAATGTCGAAAACATCTATATTGCAAAATTAATCATTTGAAGATATCCTAAATTAGGGGTCTTTTCCAAAGATTCTCATTTATCCTCCTTAAGCTTATGAGTATATTAAGGGCAGTAGTAATTCTCCCTTTTCTAGAGACTAGAAAGTGATGTAACAAAAATAAAGAGAGAGACTAAAAAGTGGCATGGGGTCTGAAAGCTCCTCATAAATATAAATCTTTTATATGGCTATATCTCTATGATGACAAATGTAAGGCATTTGGATATAGTATTATCAAATTAAGGAGTTTGTGGTATTTGCATGGAATCAGAGGAATCTATAATTCATGCCCTTAAAGATTGTCATGGAAGTAGTTGTGTTTGGAAAATGGTGTTGCCTTCTGTTATTGTAGAATGTTTTTTCAGATTTTCTGAGTTACGTGATTGGTTAACTTGGGACATGAAGCAGAAAATATTGGTTCAATATTTTGAGTTTAAATTTTGGTTTGTCATTTTATGTAGGAATTTTATTAGACATATTTTTATATAGTTTAGCATGTGCAATTGTGTTTGATTATTGAGATTTAATTGGATTATTGATTGATTAGTGAGTATGATTTTCTCAGTAGGAAATTTAGCCACTAGGGATCATTATTACAAAATGGGAGTGTTATCTGAAATTAACTTTATATCTCCAGAAGCATCAAATGATGGTATATGTAACCTTATGATGCAGCAAGAGAATCTGATATGTGAACTTATGATGCAGCCACCATGAGAATTTGGAATGAGAAGGTGGTTTTAGCATTTTCAGCAATTAAACATTTTTCAGCCACCGTTAATTACACAATTCTGAGAGATGTGTCATTATAATTACTATTTGCATCCTAAGTTACAAACAAATCCGCAACTTAAAAAGAACAAACTTTAAAAAGTAAGGTATGCAAGTTCCACCAAAGATATTCAAATCAAGTTCTTAATGATTTTCCAAATACAAATATATTGCAAAAGCTCCTCATATAGTTTAGGATTAAAGTTACAACTTCGCTAAGATGAAAAGGGAACTGGTGAGTAAAGAAAAAATCTCATCAAACAGTATACCACTACAAAACACGGGTTGCTTGCCGCATTTATTTTTGCCTCTTTCTGGCGTTTCAAAGCAGCGTTTTGACGCTACGGCATTTTTATGAAACGCCGGAAAAAGCACCGTCGAAAAGTGGCACACCGGCGTTTCTAAATACACCGTAGAGTGGAAAATACGCGGGAATGTTGACCAGAAGTATTAATATAATATTCATACATACCGGTGTTTTTTAAAAACGCCGGTATGTTTTTATAGTAAAATACCGGTGTTTGTTAACAATAATTGATAAAGTGCCGGTAAGTGTTTCTAAATTTATAAAAAAAAAACTCTATTTTCCGCCTTAATTTATAAACCTTAAGGCGGAAAATAGAGGGGAAAATAAAATTCATACAAAACAAATGATAATATTTTTTAATATTTTTTAATAAAAATATTTTTTAATAAAAATTTTTAAATAAAATTCAACATTTCGGCGCTTCTATTTGGGGATTTTTTAATAAAAATATTTTTGTATTAAAAAAATCAAAATTTTAATAAAAAATACACATAGCAGTGTTTCGACATAGAAAAACGCCGATAAAAAACGTGGATATGTTGGTGGGAACTGCACACCATTTTTTCCGGCGTTTTGAGCACCTACATTCCGGCATTGCTTCCAAAATACCAGTATGCTAGTTATTACCCGCGTTTTTGCATAAAACATCGGAATGTTTGCGCCGGTAAGTAGCGAATTTTTGTAGTGTACTAGGACATTCTTTGTGAGACTACAAGTAATAAAGCAAAAATAAGCATCGATCTGTCGCCATCGAGGGCTCCTGGAGGTCTGCCACCGCAGTCAACGACCTACGCCGCCACCATCGAAGCGTCCCTCGAAGCCCATTGCCGCCTCTGAGAAGAAGATGGTTGGGGTTCAGTTTTTACTTTGATTTTATTAATTAAATATGGTTGGGGTTCAGTCAGCATGCCACGTCATTATATTTTATGGAGTTAGTGCCACGTAGGACAACTTAAATGTGTTTTAGGTCATTTTCAAAGTTGAGGGATTAACTGTTATTAACGGTGCAAACTTGAGGGACTAAAACTACGTGTTTTAAATTTGAGGTACTAAAACCAAAATTGGATGAAACTTGAGCGACCAAAAGTTATGTTAACCCAAATGAAAATAACAAAAATGATCAAATCAAATCGAAATAAATTGTCAAATATAAATTTTCCATGTCATAATATTTCATTCCAGTGATTTTTTTTGCCATAATTATTCGAGAGATTGTTATCATTTATATTAACAAACAGTGTACTTAATTCAATGGCCATTGTATAAGGGTGAAGGGGCAAAACTAGCCACCGTAATTTTCCAAATGGACAACTTTGGCACCCGTAAATTGGATGGTGCAAAACCTGACATTATAAAGCAAAATGGGACAAATGTAGCCACGCCGTTAAGTTGAAGCTAGAGATTAATGAAGGTGGGCCCCACGCCAACACTCACGTCTGTTAGTTTCAACTTAACGGCGTGGCTACATTTGTCCCATTTTACTTTATAATGTCCGGTTTTGCACCATCCAATTTACGGGTGCCAAAGTTGTCCATTTGGAAAATTACGGTGGCTAGTTTTGCCCCTTCGCCCTTGTTATAAACAGAATCCCAATCCATTGTTTCCTTTATCCATGCCATAATATATATATTATGAATGCTTTTGATTGTTGATGGTGTTGATATAATCTAATACTCAATCCAAGATTTTCTTTATTTATTGTCTTAATCGTGTATTTAAGTTTAGGCCACTTGCTTAGGCACACTATTTCTTTATTAGAGAAAAACAAAGAAAACAGCGGTTAGGTACATTATTCCTAATTGCCTACATATTTCCTAATCAGTTAATCTCATCCCATTTGAATGCAAAGTCACACTATAACAAATAGACATAAACTTATGAAATAACAGTGTGATTCAAGAAGTTGGTACTCCCTCAATTTCGTTTGTTGCTCAAGGACAGGGTTCACAGTCACACTGATCACTAATAAGTCACTAAATTGTGTAAAAATATTACTCTTTTAATACCTCATCTAATGCAGTAGTTCAGAGATATGAAGGATATAAGTAGTGTATATAATTGAATGAGATATAGTAGAAAAAAACAGCAAAAAATAAACTAAGCATTGAAACTTCAAAAAACAAGTAAAAAAGGATGGCTCTGATTGAAACGATTGGTTCCTTGCTGCGCATGCATTGTGATATGCAGTTTAATTTTCTGTTAAAATCGTAAACGGATTAAGATGGAATGAGCATATATAAAATCCATTTAAAAATGAATGAATAGCATTTGAATATTAAATTAATACATCATTCTATCAAAAATTAATAAGTCAACAATATTGTCCCAGGAGATTTTCGTAGGATACGAACTGTATAAAGGAGTACAAAATGTTTCAAGTCCTGAGTGACATGTAAAAATAATTTTTAATCTCTTGGTTGATATGTATAAAATAACATAAGCCTCACAATATTCAAACACATAAATACGACAAAAAATTTCCTAAAAACTTGCATTTTGGCGGACTAATCCATAACACACAAACAAATACAATTGAAAAAAAATGGCACAATGTATAAGGATAATAATTTTTAAATGGTAAATTGATTGGCTGTTAATAAATTTTTGATTTTAACATGTATATTTCTGACAAGTTAAAAACAATTTATGTGTATGCATTTAAAAGTAAGCGCATGATTTTCAAAAACAAAAAGGGAAAATGACATATAAAGTCTGCCCAATTGGTAAAAAGACAATTGATGTGGGTAAATTGTGGAAAGGACAAGTTGAGTCCTTAGAACCTAAAACAAATTATCACATTTGGAGAAAAGACTAAAGTGCCCTTAACTAATCAAATATATTACAACTCAACCAAACATGAATTCTACCCAAAAAAAAATGAAAAACACCACCCCCACCCAGTGGGTTGCTCTGTCCATTCGGCCACTCTTCCCTCTGCTTCTCTTCGTGTTTCCGGCGACTTTGGGCATCTTCGGCGGCGGACGGCGGAGTTCGGCGACGGTGGAGATAGAGCCGTGGTTGGGGCAAGCATTGTCTCCCTCATTCTTCTTTATCTTCCTTTCATTTCACCATTCCTCGCTCCCTTCGTTCCTTTTCAAAATCCGGCGTCCCTGGCGGGTCTCTGGCGACGGCGAAGCTCCGACGAGACACAGAGTTCACGGCAGTCGCACGATCGGATTTGTGACTAGGGCTTTGTGAGGGAGGTGGTGTGGCTGGGGCTGTTCGAAGAAGATGGTGCTAGGGGTTTGAGATTCAGATTTGTTGTGAGGGAGGTGGTGTGTGGCTTGGGGCTGTTCGAAAAGAAGGATGATGAGTTTTTAATTTTAAGGGCACTTTAGTCTTTTCACCAAATGTGGTGATTTGTTTTAGGTTCCAATGACCCAACTTGTCATTTCCACAATTTACCCACCTCAATTATCCTTTTGCCAATTGGGCGGGCTTTATGTGTCTTTTTCCCAAACAAAAAGCGATAATAACTAATTACTGGATGTGCCTTGACAATGTTTATTTTGGGATATGTATAAATTCATTGTTTTCCCTGAATTATATGGATGTCATTCCATCATTCCATGTTTGACAAATACAGGTAAATAGCTAGATACCCTCCCATATTATATGAATTTGACCAATCAATTGAATTTATAATAAACCAAAATAAGAGGTAGGAAAGTATTATTTTCTCTCTAAAATAGAGCATAGAGTACTAATAATAATAACATGTGATAATATTACAGTTTGGAGTGCTGCATTTTCTGATCGATGTCAACAATTTGTTTGTGATGTGTTGATAATTATATGTTGGTAATATTGACGATAGTTTTTTTTAAGCAATCTTGAAAAATTTCTTGGAATCTTTTGATTCATTGCATGATCTTAGATAGTAAGTATGACGAATTTAGGGTTACTTTTGTTATTTGGGATTTGTAATTTTTTTGTTGTGGTACTTTATTTTATTTTACACCCTGAATATTTTTTTTGGACCAAATTACACCTTGTATTTCACTTTTCGCTATTTAAATGAAATTATATGTGTTATTTGAAAAAAATAACATATTGACTTCTCTCACATGTCTTTTATAGTCATCCTCTAATCTTTACCCTTAAATATATATAGTTAATTAGGTTTAAATTGTTTATGTTCAATTTTGTTATTAGACTCTAGGGTAAAAGATCAAATTCGCCCCGGAAGTTTTCACCCAGGATCATATTTGCCCCTAAACTTTTTTTAGATCAAATTTGCCCTTGAAGTCTCATTTTGGGTTCAGATTTGCCCTTTTCTGATGGAACATAACAGAAAGGTTTGACACGTCAGCTTAATCGCCATGTATTACTACACATGTTGTTTATATTGATGATGTCAAATTTTAGGTGGCATTTACAATCAAAATATATTTATTTTTTCACCTTCTTAACACATTTACCCATCCATCTCCTTCTTCCTCTTCACCCACTTCAATCCAGAGCACAAATAACGAAATGGTGACTCCAGGGTCAGAAAGTGAACGGAATCGTAGAGGTAGAAGCACATTTTGGTTGGCGAACGCGGGTTTCAAAAATCATGGAAAGGGTGAAGATAGCTGGCTTTTCCTAGAAATTAAAGGACCTTTCACTTTATAAGTATATTTTACTGATAAGAAACCATTCATGTGTCCCTTTCTCTTCATGTGTGTTTATTCATGTGTGTTGTATGGTTTAAAATTTGAACTAATACCAAGCTCCAGTATACTTATTTAACTAATGTTTTTTCTTGAATACTCTTATTTAACTCTTAGTATACTTCTTGAATACTCTTACTTAACCATTCTGAATATTAAGACAATGATGAATGGTCAATATTGACATGTTTATGTTTTGAATGCAGAATGGATGTCCATAGAAGAAGGAAGATATGTAGTTGAAGAAGTCCCAGCAGAGACTTAAGATTGCATTGCTTTTATGTGTTGTAATTGTGACTGTATTAATGTAACTATGTATTAGAAGGATATGTATTCTGGTACTTCATATGTAATGGCCAAGGATATGTATTTTGATACTTCATATGTGTATTTTGACAAGTTATCTTGAATGGTAATGACCATTTCGTATAACCATTCTTTGGTCTTTCCCCTCAATTATGAGTTTTGTTCCCATTAAATTCAAATTAAGATCTTGTTGTAGAATCTTTTTCAAAAGTTTTTGTAATAGCATGGCAAACACAATGCACAAGCTAAAATAGTGTGAGCCATTCAAAACATGTTTGGCTAAATTTACATATCCAATGGCAACGTACAAAAGAGAGTTGCACAAACAGTGGCACCCATATCAACAAAAATATACAATGGTCACAAAGTAAGGCCACAATTGGCACCAAAATATACAATGACAGCCACTAAAGTTAGGCACCTAAAAAATACAGTGTTGTTCATATTTCCATCTTATTCGGTATATGCATTCTTGTTTCCACATCCTCGCCAAAATAATTATCTTTATCAGCAACATCTTCGTTAACCACCGCCTGTGACCTCAAACCCGGATGCTTGTAAGATGCTCTGCCCCCATGTGGTTTTGAATGTCCCCGAGTCTCTTTAGGTTTTTGGGAACTTTCAGGTACATGCCCTTGTGACCAATGCAGGGGAAAAGTTTCAGGCAAAATGCATGTGAGAGCTATTACCATATCAGAATTCAGCAGCAAATTAAAAGCATATCAGCCTACTACCATATCAGAATTAAAACCATCCATATCACCCTATAAAAATTCAGCAGCAAATCAAAACCATATCAGAATTATTTAACATGTGGCTCATAACAGAAGAATCATATCAGCAGCAAAATCAGCAGCAAAATATTCTCATGAATAACCATATTTAGTAAAAGTCAGTTTCAAACCCCACTATACACACTGCATTTGTAAAACCAATATATATCTACACACACTCACGCACCTTTTTTGAAAAAAAAAACAAACAACAAACAGATATGGTGGATATGAGCCAAAGAAATTGGTACTGCCACAGAAATTCATAGCACATATAAAAAGACATTTAAATTGGATTTTTTCCTTTTGGCATATACCTTTACCAGTAGATATATCCAAATCCCATCAGTATATAGCAGTAAAGTTACATATTAGCACTCACATTTTTGCATGTTGCTCTATTGTAATCATTGTGACATTGACCACATTGATTTTTTTCCTCTTTTGCGGAGCTTTTCTGGAGGGGGAGGAGGTAGATCAGATGCTTTAGTAGTGGAAGAATCTTTGAGCACTTTTCCTTTGGCTATTATGAACTGCGCTTCGCGTTCATACCCGAAACCCCAAAAACCCAGCATCGTTCAAACCAGAAAACTGATCGAATCTGATCGAAACCCCAAAAACTCAGTTTCGCGTTCATGTTTCAAACTCAGCTTCGTCGCTTCTCTCTTCAGTTTCGTTGAAATATGATCGAATCGCACAACCCAGCTTCGTCATTCGCCTCTTTGTCATCTAGGGTTGAGTTTCAGTTGGAACTTGGAAGTTTGATTTTGTTTTTGTTTTGATCGATTTGTTTTGTTTGGTTCTCAAAAGGAAAAATGTTTTTTAGTTAATGTGCATACAGGTGTTTTAAAAAAATATGCTGACTAATAGAATACAATGTCAAATGCCAACTCAGCTTTCTAATGTCCACATAATCATATAACTGTCAACGTTTAGTTGACCATCCAATAGGGGCAAATTTGAACCCAAAATGAGACTTCAGGAGCAAATTTGATCAAAAAATAGTTGAGGGGCATGATCCTAGGTGAAAACTTCCGGGGCGAATTTGATCTTTTACCCTAAGGGTCTGTTTGGTACGAGGGGAGGGGAGGGAAAATGGGCAGAGGGAAAATTTTTGTGACTTGAATTTATAAAAATTTGAGAAGTGGGGTTGAAAATTCTAAAATAATATATATAACTCTTATATTTAACATCTTATCTTTATTAAAATATTACAACCCCACATCTTCAATATTTAAAAATTCATCTTACAAAAATTTTCCCTCCCCTCCCCTCCCCTCCAAATCCCTCGTACCAAACAGACCCTTAGACTCTATATAAAATTAGTGACATGATATATTGAAAATAAAAATGGTCCATTTTTAGATTTTACGTGATTTTCAAAAGACTTTGAAACACATAAACAGTTAAATCTTTGAAAAATGATACAAAATCAAAAATCAAACAATTTTTCATCAATAGAATACCTAAGTAATTTTAAAGGAAGAGAATTGAAGAACCAGAAGAAAAAAGCCAAGTCCAAATATAACATTTTAACATACTCTATCTGAAGAATTTGTAATAAAATTTAATCCTTTGTCACTGGTTGCATATGTTTCCGATTGTTTTTTGTTTTGTTCAAAAGTAATCAAATTAGAGAAGTTCTAGAGTGAACTCGGTCTAATCAAACACAAGTTAGCACATAAAGTATGACATAACATTTTCAAACTGACCTGGCACTGTAAAATAGTAACTAATGTAAAATGTAAAAAAATTGAAAACATGAAACAAAAAAAGTTTGTATGAGTAACAGCTATTTTTTGGTTTTCAAGTCAAATTGAAAATTCCACGTCAAGTATTATGTGTTAACTTGTGATTGGTCAGACCATAAATGATGTGGTTCATCGCGTTCACGCAAAAATTTCTCATCAAATTAAGTACTCTAGAAAATTAACCCACAACTTTACAAAGTAACCAATTTAATAGACTTTATTATTTTATTATTTATAAAAAATTATGGTCACAAATAAGAGACTTAATTTCAAAGAGGTACCAAGGAGTTGTTAATGACTACTATTAAAAATTGCAATAGTATTTATTAATAAGTGGTAACAACTCTTTGGAACCTCTTTGAAATTAAGTTTCTTTTTTTATGGATGATCAAGGTATTCCCCCACTCAACAAGTGAGAGACTAATCATCCATTGATTTCTAGACACCTCAAAAGGTGGGACAGTTGGCCGGGGAGATTTAATGTTTCTCCATACCCAACGCTAAGGATTGAACTCAGACCATTGGTTAAGAGTGAATGAGTCTTTGTCATTCAACCATACACCCTAAGTTGACATTAAATTTCTTATTTGGGACGACTTAGGTGTAATTGTCCCAAAAATATATTTAATATCACCTCTACCACTACCATTAATTAGTATACATGGAAAATGTAATAAGTCTAAAGTATACTTTTAGTCCCTTATGTTTGCATCAAGTTTCAATTTAGTCATTTATGTTTGAAAAGTATACTTTTAGTATTTTTTTTGCTAACACCGTTAGTTTAATTTAACGGAAAATGCTAACTTAACAATTTTAAATGATTTTTTTTGTTTTTCATTAATTTTAAATGATTATTTCATAATGAAATTGGACCAAAAATGATAAATTTTGAAAACATAAGAATATTTACACTCAAATATTTTAATATGAACATTTTTTTTAGTATTTAATAATCATTTAAAATTGTTAAGTTAGCTTTTCCGTTAAGTTAAACTAACGATGTTAACAAAAAAGGACTAAAAATGTACTTTCCAAATATAAAGGACTAAATTGAAACTTGATGCAAACATAGGAGACCAAAAGTATACTTTAGCCATGTAATTAATCTCATTTAAAGCTACTAAGCATCTTATAAAAGCTCAATATAAACTTGTTAATTAGAATACTTATAGTATGGCCTATAGGGAATATCATTTAAGATACACTCTATCCCCTTTTTACATTTAATATTCAAAAATAAAAAATAGAAATTAAACATCCATTATCTTACTTTTTTTCTGATAAAAAAATTATATTACTTTTTATTGTCCTATCTTATAATGTGAACAAATAAAATTTTCATATTACTACTTATTTTAATTTAACTATGGAGCAAAGGGACAGTAATAATTATTGTAATATTTTTATCCTCCTACATGTTATACAGTTATTATAATAGATCATAATAAAAATAGAAAAGTGCGTAAGATAATTAATTTGGCAGCTGCGTTTGAGTCAACATCAAAACACATGTTTGGCTCACAATTTGAATTTGGGAGAAAAGAGCAGGGAATCAAAATTTGGGAAAGCGTTCGAAATGAAATGGCAAAATTATAGAAAGGAAGGAGGACTAAGAAATAGAAAAATGGGAAAATGACAAAAAAATGACACTTGAATTTGAGTTGGACAAAATGGGGTCTCCAATTCCAACTTGGACAAATAAGGGATAGTCCCCAATTTGTCCTAAATGAAATTTGTGACTTTGTGCAAAAAAGGTAGTAAATGACGATTTCTAAAGTAGTTAATAACGATACTTGAGTTATGAAGAAATTCATTGATTATATGAAGAATGAGACAAAAATATATCCTCCCTCTGCAAATCCCAATTCAAGGATAAAAAATTATTCAGGCTTGTTCAGGCTAAGCTTAAAAGTTATGTTTCTAACGTGTGAGAAATAAAGTATAATAAGAATGTGATAAAAGTTTTGATTTGAATTATGTAAAGATATTTGTTCACCGCTACTATAAAATATGTTTTGATCCATTTAACCGATTCTTAATTGGATAAATCACGTTGTTACAAATATGCATTGAAGTGAAATTTTTAGTCAAGTTGACTTTGAAAATTATTAATATTTGGTTTTAAACTTTACTATTGTTTAATTCTTTCGGAAAAAGAGAATAGTGATTTGCATTTATTGATTTAAACTAGTGGCTTACCCCGTGCGATGCACCGGGCAATGACATATTTATGCAAGTAATATTCTGAACTGGAATTATTTATATCTTTGAAAATACAATAAAACTAATAGATATGTGAAATTGTTTAATTATATTTAAGTTGACCTTATTAGATGTAGAGTAATTGAAGATTATTGTGTATCAAAAAGTAATTGAAGATTATTGCAGTGAAAACTCGTAGAAAAACTAATGAAATAGAATATTTAAAACCATTTTATGTTTTATAATGAACCAAAAGGATATACAACATAGTTAGACATGGTTAATTTTATGTATAATGTACTTAAGTGATGTAATATTTGCTAAAGCGTTTAAATTTAACGAAACTAACTTATTATTGAAATATATGATATGGAATATGATAGGCCGACTGAAAGAAGAAAAAAATCTGGGAAAGCAAATTGATATGAGATGTTTGGATATGTCTTGCAATAAGGAAAAATAATACAAATCAAAGGATGGCATAAAGGATGCATATGCCGTTGATGGCTCTGAGTTTTCATCTATTCCTTTTATAAAACAAATAATAGAGTTAAACTTCATTCCATAAATATCCAATCCAACCTCCCAAAAAAAAAAAAAAACCAAATTTCCCTCAACCACCTCCTACATCCAAAAGTTCATTTGATATAATTTTTTTTCGTAGTTGATCTTTATATTGCATGTAATATTTTTAGCTTGGTCACGAATCAAGCTCTCCTATGCTTAAAAAGAAAAGAAGAGTTAAGTTGCATCTTCAATCTTCCCGTCCAAACCCCCATTTCCGGGGGCACCCTAGGGAAATGATTTCAATTCTTCATACTCATGTTTCATAATTCTAAGGGATTACAAATGCATTGGAGATACTACCTCCGGTCCTAAATATAAGACCTAATTGACTTTTTTTGGAGAGATTAAAGTTGCGAAATATGCTATTAAATCATGACATATTTGATATATTTTTAGACTATACATTTGTTTATAGGTAAAATAAACTAGTCTAAGGGAAAAAAATTGGGTAAATCAATTTATAGTTAACTTATTTTGTTTTTTTATAAGATTTTCTAAAAAAAGTCAACTAGGTCTTATATTTAGGACCGAAGGGATTACAACATAAAGTCTTAAATGTGGCTTATAGGAAATTGTGGCATGAAGAAAAATAAAGTGCATATTAGGTATACCCTATTTATGATCACAGTTAGCAGGATTTGTTTAAGTCGGTGAATTTTGTTTTGAGGTTTTATTTTTTAAAAAATAAAGCCTTACTGGTCTCTTTAAGTGTAACAAACTTGCTATTTAAGTGCCATGACCCTTACCAATATATAGTTAGTTGAGCTAGTAAGTGGACTACAACCCCCCGTAACAATGAGAATGTGTGTTCGAACTCGAGAAGCACTCTCATGATTAGGCTTGATTGGATAAACAATTTATCTAATGTAATCAATTTACTTTATAAAATCTTGAGTTATAACTTCAATTTGTCTGAAATAATTATAATGAGCTTTTTTTTGGGGAAAATGACAAAAAAATCCCTCCCAATATACAAAAGAATAAATGAGGAATCTAAACTTCTAAAAGGACTATGAAGGAACCAGATATCTACCTGACATTTCCAAATGTTGCGAATAGACTTAATTACCCTCGGCGCAAAACACAAACTACAAATCCACCCTAACACCCACCATCTTCTCTAACATCAAACTCTGAACCGTAACATACTTCATCCCTAAACCTCACATCCTCAACTCACCTTCTCCTCTCTTCCCGGCCACCAATCCCAAAATCACATGCCTCTTGTCCGCCGCTAGGTCTTCGGCATCGTCGGCTTCATGTGTTTCTTCGGCGGCGGCGGCGGCTTCCGGTGCTTCTTCGATGGCGGCAGCGGCTTCCATCATCTTATTCTTTGCAGTTTCGTCCTCTTCACTGAATCTTCATTGTAACAAAAAGGTAAGTCCTTTCCAGTCCATTCGCTTCACTTGCATGCTTTCCATTCTATTCTAAGTGCAATGAATATTCTATTTTCTTCCTAATCTCTGTGAAATACTTAAAGAATTTTCTTTTACATCTAGCTGTGGAGAGTTAGGATGGTTGAGTTCTATATGGAAGATGTTAATTCATTCAATTTCTCATTTTCCCTCTTGAGTTGGAAAGATCAGTTTTTTTTTTTGGTTTTGTGATTTTTGAGTTAAAGCAATGGAAAGCTGTGTTTTTTTACCCTGTTGAGTTGGAAAGATCATTTTTTTTTGGAATTTATGTTTGTTTATGGTTTTATGACTGTATAGGGATTTGAACTCATACCTTCAGAAAACTTCACTTCACTGTCAGTGATGCAAGCTGTTAGATCAGTATTGACTAATAAACACAGTGAAGGCTATCCTGGTGCCAGATACTATGGAGGCAATGAGTATGTGCTTCTAAAACATGTGATTGGTAATTTTAGGAAATTCATGGATTGGTATAATGACCATTGACACATCCATTCAGGTACATTGACATGGCAGAAAGATTGTGTTAGTAGCGTGCATTAGAAGCTTTTGGGCTAGATCCTGCAGAAAGGGGAGGTATGTTTATCCATGCACGTTTAAGATGCAGTTTGGGTTCTTGCTATTCAGAATGGTGCTATGTTGTGGGATTTTCTCAAAACTGTTCTGCTTCTATATAGACTCATTCATGTACGTTAATTGTTAGTTCAGTCTTTATGCTATCTTGGAGGTCTTATGTACTTCATTAACAGTCAATTTGTAGTCATTGTCTGGATCCCCTGATAATTTCCAAGTTTACACTGCATTATTGAAACCCCACGAGAGAATCATGAAAGAATATGAAACTCTTTCATTAGCAGTGACATATTTCATTGGAGTATTTGGAACTGTTCCTTGGGTGGATTTTTTGAAAGAATATGAAACTCTTCAACCTGATATATTATTTTTTATGCTTGCCTAATACTTTTTCTGCTGCAGAAACTCAATGTTATCTCTCAAAGCTCCTAAAGGAGTTTCTATCCTAAGAGAATGAGGTTGATGATGCTGCTCTCATATCCATAGACCGCAAGGGGAGAGACTTGTATTGGTTTTGGCAAGTAAGAGAGTAGTTCAGAGACCCCTTCATTGGAAGATTAGTTCACGCTTGAATCCATCAAAGAAGGCCTTGTATTGGTTTTTGCAAGTAGGAGAGTAGCACAAAGCTTCCCTTTAGTATGATGTTTGGAAGATAGGACAAAGTTTTCTTTTAGTGTTTTCTATGTAAAGATTGAAAAGTCTTGTTGAGTTTGCCAATGATTTGTATTGAATGTTTGGGGAGAATTTTATTTTTTTGTGTACGAAATTATACTTCTTTTGGTAAATTTTGGTGGTATCTTTTAATATATTGTTGACAATTGTTGAAATTTGAATACGTTTCCTTACTTAGTTGGTCAATTTGTCCAAAAGAAGTACGAGAAATGTGAATACAAGTTATGTCAACAGGAGCATGGTCTCTCTCAAAATCAAGGCTACAGAAAGTTGCAATTGTTTGTGTAATCCATGTCTCAAATCATGTATTGGTTTTATTCATAATATTCAGGTTCATTTATAGATACAAAATGGAAAGAAAAAATCAAATATGATTAAATCTTATCCTAGAAATATGTGGCAGAATCTGGGAAGAGATATCAAATTTGATCAAATCATATCCCCAGAAATGTGTGGGTGGCGCTTGCGCCGTACTGGGGGGGTCCCTGTGGGATTTCTTAGTCTCACATCGACCAGGAATGTTTGTGTGTGTGAGTATATAAGTAGGACATTCACACTTCAGCTTGCCAACCGTGTTAGTTGGTTTTGCTGTTGTGTTTGGTCCGAAAATGTGTTCAAAGAAATACTTGATATAATCTGATTATATCATATCCCTATAATTATGGGATCATAATAAAAATGAGACAAGCTTTTGGTGTAATGATCAATATTTTCTTATTAATGAAACATTTTAGCAAGGAATTAACTATAGCGGCGTATCTATTAACATTTGGATTGTAGTTGTACGGTTGTACCCATTAACAATTGAACCTTACCCATTAACATTTACAACATAACCTTTAACTTTTTGGTCATTGAGAAATAACTTTCTTGTTGAAAACATGTATTTTGTATTATCAATTGCATTGTATCCATTAACAATTTCCTTACCCGTTAACATATAGCATACCCATTAACATTTGGGTCATTGAGAATTAACTTGTTAAAAAAACTCGCATTCTGTATTAACAATTGCATTGTACTCATTAACAATTGAACCGTAGTCATTAACATTTAGAGCATAACCATTAACTTTTGGGTCATTAGAAATTAACTTGTTAAAAAGGAGCGTATTTTGTATTAACAATTGCATTATAGAGTACCTATTAACAATTGAACCTTTCCATTAACAACTTGAGCATACCCATTAACAATTGAGTAATTTGAATTAACTTTTCTTTTAACAAATGTGTCTTCCTTATTAACAATTGAAACACACATATTAACAACTAGAGCATAATAATTAACAATTGGATCATACCAATTATCAACTTGAGCGTATCCATTAACAATTGGGTCATTTGAATTAACTTCCCTATTAACAAATGTGTCTTCCCTATTAACAATTGCAATGTAGCTATTAACAACTGGAGCATAGCAATTAACAATTGGATCATACCAATTAACAACTATAGTAAACCCATTAACAATTGGGCCATTTGAATAAACTTCCTTGTTAACAAATGAGTCTTCCCTATTAACAATTTGACAGTAACTATTAACAACTAGAACATACTAATTAATAAGTGGAGCATACCCATTAACAATTGGGTCATTTGAATTAACTTTGTTAACAAATGCGCCTAGTAACAAGCAGGTTTAACAAATGAAACTTACTAATTAACAAATGCAGCATAACTACAAACAAGACCTTGTTCAATCTTACATGGAAAAAACTAAAAGAAAACTTTGTCATATCTTCCATACATCATTATAAACATCATACTAAAGGGAAACTTTGTGCTTCTCTCCTACTTGTCGAAACCAATACATCCTTCTTTGATAGATTCAAGCGTGAACTAATCTCCTAATGAAGGGGGTCTCTGTACTACTCTCCTACTTGCCAAAACCAATACAAGTCCTCTTGCAGTCTATGGATATGAGAGCAGCATCATCAACCTCGATCTCTTAGGATAGAAACTCTTCAGGGGCTTTGAGAGATAGCATTGAGTTTCTGCAGCAGAACAAGTATTAGCAAGCATAAAAAATAATATATCAGGTTGGAAGAAATCTAACACTAATGAGTTCCTACATACCTCTGAACCCGTCGGAAATGAGGCACCCATATTCATATTCATATTCATATTTGGGCCTCTGAATCGAAACCCCAATCAACACTCAAATTACTTTAGCAAACCCAAGAATATACTACATACTCCTATATAAACTTGTTTCAAAATCCCAAACACCAACTTGGGTCCTCACTCAAAATCGCTCAAATCAAAAAACAGAAGGCAAAAAGCGAATAGGGAATGCTCACCTTTGAATGGGGTTGTGGGTCACTCATCGTTGCCGGAGGTGGCTGGTCTGGTGAAGAAAGAAATCGAAGACGAGGCGAGAAGGGTGAGAGCGAGGGAACAAAAATAGTGAGTGTGTTTGATGAAGAAAGGGTGATGAAGATGAGGGCGGGAGGGGCGGTGTTGACGGTGAAGAAATGGGAGAATGATGATGAAGGCACTGAAGATGTAGAAGAGAGAGAGTGGTGAAGACGATGTGTAATTACTAATTCATTGCCAAATGGGGATTTGGAAAGGTGAATTGGGACTGGTGTTTAGTAATTAGTGCTGGGAAGAGTGGGAAATTACAACCAACCAATCAAAACTTAAATGAAATCAAAACCCAGTCTAGTGCAGTCCAGTGTGAAAGCTAAAAGTCTTAAAATGGAACTCAGAAAATATTTCCTATCGTTGAGGCTAAAATAACTTTATACAATCCACATAAAAAACTGGTTTCCAGTGTGAAAGGTAGAAGAGGTTAGATTGAGATTTTAAGGTATATATTGATTGATTAGTGAGTATTATTCATGCGCATGCTATTAGGTGAATTATTGAAAATATTATCTCTCAATTACTTGTGTTCCAAGCTATTAGGGGCATTTTGTACATTTGACTTGTTTTGCTTAATTTTCATGTCTAGGGGTGTCCCATGTAGGCCCCACATGCATCTTCAATGGCTTGGAAGGCAAGGAACTTGAAAAAGAGGAAGGCAAAGACATATGGACAAAAATTACCGCTTTTGTTAAAAACAAGGGATTTGCTTATTACTAAAAGGGGTAATTTGGAGCCACAATTTGAATTTCAAGTCCAAAAGCTTCATGAAGGGCACTGTTGGAAAGATAAAAGGAAGCACAAAATCATGAAGATGAAGTTGATGAAGCACCTTGTCACACCTAGTTTATTTTAACTAATTTCTTAAATTATTAAATATAATTAATTGAAAATAATTATTTTTGTTATAAAATAAATATGGAAAATTAATTATAGGTCCCTGGTAAGGGACATAATATGGAAAAGTCCCAAGAATTGAAAAAATTAAAATAGAGTCCCAACTTTTCAAAATAATTAAAGTAGAGTTTCAAAGGACTCTACTTTAATTTTTTTTGAAATGTAGGCCCCACAGTTAATAATATAATATTCCATACTCTCTCTCCTCTCTCTCCTCTCTCCCCTCCCCCTTCTTCCTCTTCTTCATCATCATCTTCATGGCAGCCGACCACCCCCCTCCCCCACCCAACTCACCACCCTCCTTCAACACTCTCCCACCCTCCACATCCACCGGAGAAAAACCCACCACCGAATCATCACCATCATTCAACATTCTCTTTCCTCTCCCCACCTTCTTCCCCACCATTCACCCCCACCACTCCCCACCATGAACCGTGACAAAGCCGGCGCGGTGGAAGAAGAACAAAGATGGAAAAATATGCGTTAGGAGGAAGAAGAACAAATCTCTTCGCAAGAAGCTCCGAAAGAACGCCGACTCCTTCGCCTCCGTTTCCACACGCTTTGCATTCAATGTGTGTTTTTTGCTCCGGTGGTTGCCGGAATTCCGTACTCTGGCGGCGGGTGAGTTTGGTGGGTGGGAAGGGGGCCGAGTGGTGGGGGTGAATGGTGGGGAAGAAGGTGGGGAGAGGAAAGAGAATGTTGAATGATGGTGATGATTCGATGGTGGGTTTTGCTCCGGTGGAT
The DNA here is from genome assembly GCA_029929735.1 of Mimosa pudica. NCBI lineage: Eukaryota > Viridiplantae > Streptophyta > Magnoliopsida > Fabales > Fabaceae > Mimosa > Mimosa pudica. Next base: position 876,978 of record JAKELP010000056.1, on the reverse strand, counting down.
GTGGAGGGTGGGAGAGTGTTGAAGGAGGGTGGTGAGTTGGGTGGGGGGAGGGTGGTGGTCGGCTGCCATGAAGATGATGATGAAGAAGAAGAGGAAGAAGGGGGAGGGGAGAGAGGAGAGAGAGGAGAGAGAGTATGGAATATTATATTATTAACTGTGGGGCCCACATTTCCAAAATAATTAAAGTAGAATCCCTTGGACTCTACTTTAATTATTTTGAAAAGTTGGGACTCTACTTTAATTGTTTCAATTTTTGAGACTTTTTCCATATTATGTCCTTACCAGGGACTTGTAATTAATTTTCCCAAATAAATACTCCTATTAAGAACTTTAAAATTGTAATAGGTAACTGAAAAACTGTCTAAATTAAAACTTTTTCATGAAATTGGCTTTTTTGGAATAATTCTTTCCAAAACAAGTTGTGAATAAACTTTTTAAAATAAAATGAAGTTTCTTAGAATACATAAGATATTCTATATTAGTTTTATAAAATAATAAGTTTTTAATGAAAACATATTTTCAGCTATTATTTCCAAAACTAAAACATTTATCTTTTACTTTGAAGATCTAACATTTACCTTAGAAAATATTATTTCTAAAATACTTAGTTTTACATATAAGTACATATAAGTCTAAATATGAATTCAAAATATTTGCCAAGTACATAAAGTCTCAAAGGTTTATGTAACATCCTAAATTTTTAATTATAAAATAAATTAATAAATATCCAAAATTTAATCTTGCAAATGAATTTAGAAAATTCAACATTTTTGTTTTTAGAAATCTGTTAGGATTTAGAAAGAAAAATAATTAAGTATTAAATTTAAATTTAAGAATATTTATGATGATTATATCAAGAAGGCACCATTTTAGGAAACTTTATTTAGAATGCTGAAAATATTAGAATTTAATTAACATAAATAATTATGCAAATGCTAAATTTAAAAAAATAGAGAATTGGAAATAATATATGCTAAACTTGAGTGTTCTTTTTGGTACTTATCTTGTGAGCCCTAAGACCTAATATCTCATTCCTTATAAACATAATTCTCTCTCTATATATATATATATATATATATATATATATATATATATAAAAGTGTCTTGTCATATTTTTCTCCCTTTTCTATTTGATAGTGTCCTAAATCTAGTGGGCTTATTTTGTAATTTTCTTCTTAGACCCTTAACCCTTTTCTCTTCTAATCAGCCGCCGAAAACACACAAACCCCACCTCCTTCCTTGAGCTCTCACTTCCCTTCTTCTTTCTTCATCAAACCAAACCTTTCCTTTCTTTCTCATATCACCGAGCTTCCATCCTCCCCACCGTCTTCATTCTCCTCCAACCCGGCAGCTTCGTTCAACACATCTTCTTCCTCTTCGATTCCAACAACGTCGGTTTCCGCCAATACTCACGGTGGTTCTTCCCCCATCTCTGTGAACTCGGCCACCGTGGAGGAGATGTATTCTTCTGTCGCCGTTGATATCCGTAGCCGGTGTTGAGATGTGGACGTGAAAGAGTTCGACGCCACCGTGTACCCCGCCATGTTGTGCCGCCATATAGGCCGTCTTGTCCTAAGTTCTTGCTTGTGGTATTCGAGTCTCCTCCCCCATCCGACCGTTTGTCATGTACTGTGATTTTGTGCCCGTCTTCACCGACGGAGTTCGTCGGTGCAAGCTCGCCTCTCATGTTTCTATGTTTTCTTTTGACTCCCACGCCACTGCAACTTCATAATCAAAGTTAGGTGAGTTTCGTCTTCTTTTTTTCCCACTTTGCATCTTCAGTTGGCAAGTATTTAAGAGGAAATTGATGTAGGCTTCTAGGGATCTCAAACAAATACATATGGGAGTTTATTTTAGTTGGATTCCAGCTAAGTATGTCTAGTTATTTTAGTTTGGGTGCTGAGTTTGGGTTGTTTATAAGTGTGAATCAATTTGTTGTCATTAATTAAAATGGTGTTGATAAAAAAAAGAGAAGAGAAAATAAAGGAAGTATGTGTATGATGAGTGAAATAATGAAGATAATGTGCATGTGTATTACCTGTGCGTGTGTGCGTGAATATAATCAATGGAATTGTGCATGTGTGTTAGCTGTGCGTGTGTGCGTGAATATAATCAATGGAATAGTAAATATGTGGGGAAAAGACAAAAATGGAATCCTTATAAAAAATAATAATAATAATAATTATTATTATTATAATAGTCTAAAGGATTAAAAGGACAAGAATAATGATGATGATGTATTATTTTGAATGGGTTAAGGAATTATGATGCAACATTAATAATAATAAAAAGTAGTAATTATAGAAGCTTTTAATTTAGGAGGTCACATTGGGTAGTTAGGAAATTGCTTATTTTTATATTTTACTTTATGGTGTAGTGATTGTATATGAACGTTATAGGTAGCAGTTAAGTAGGCGGAGTGTCGTGCTTCAGTTGTGATATGGAAATTAGTTCAAGATACCAGGTAACTACTTCACTTGTCTGCGTGTGTATGTTAGTAAGCATTTAGGTAGTTTATAGGTATATGATTACTGTTGATGTGGTTATGGAATGCTTGGATTAGAAATTCTGATTGGGTTGTGGTACACCGAGTAATATTATTATAATTATGTCATTCCGGAATGAGGTTCCCTTGCCCGTACAGCAGGGACTAAAATGAATAAAGAGAAAAATGTTATTGGGGAGAGCGCCCCCGGTTCAAGCGAGGGTATATCGACCATCGAGTCGTGAGTCCCTATTGAACTGATATATTTTGTTCAAGCGAGGGTATATCGATCATCGAGTCGTGAGTCCCTATTGAACTCATTATCGGTGTACTTGTGTATTGTGTTTGATGTGATTATTATTATTATTCTTTATGTTGAGTTTGCGATGTGGTTTTAAATGAATACTTGTACTGCTGTATCATTTGGTAATTGATAGATACTTGGAATAGAAAATAGATAACATGTTCATGCAACACAACATGTAGCACACACCACCAAACACGACATTAGCACACACCACCTTGCCGGCATGCACATGCACATAGTGCAAAAATGTGCGTAGGCGAGTAGTTGTTAGTTACGACATCAGGGTCTACCCCTCGTGGTTTAACATTTTACAGGTATTAAATCGGGGCAGGAGTCATGGGGGAAAAGGATCCGGAGACTCGGGAACTAGTTTTAGGCTCATATGGCATGCTTTCATTTTATGCTTCATATTCTTATTTATTAATATAATTTGTATATACTTTGAATTTATACCCCTGGATTACTGTAAATAATTTTATGTTAGATAACTGTAAATATTAATTAATACAGGGTTGTGTGTTAATTTGAAACTTACTGTGAAAGAATTTAATCAAGTGTTACTAAATTTATTTACATATTCATGTTAGTCAATTTTTATCTAACATGGATAAATCAGTTTTGATAATTTCTCTAATGATTTTGGTTGTGAATTTTATATTTCATTGCAAAATTATATTTATTAATTTCAAATTACATTAAATCTTTTTCTAACCATGATAGTTCTTTTGTAACTCAAATTATTTTTCTATCATGGTTAGCATATTATCTTATATGTTATGAATATTTAGAATAGTCGTTTTTCTAACTATGTTAGCTATCATATTAACTTTAATTCTTTTTCTAACATAGTTAGCACTAAAATTATTTTTAATGAATTAAGTTAATTCTTTTTATAACTATGTTAGCTACTATTTTGTTTAATTGGATTCTTTTTCTAACATAGTTATCATTAGCATAAATGAAGAAAAAAAAATAGCATAAAAAAAGGGTTATAATATTGGGTTGTTACAGTTTATCTCCTACAAAATTTATATATATATCACATGACAAAATAAAATGATACAAATTTCTTTTAAAAATATCCATTAATAAAATTACAAGTAAGAGCAGGAATTCCTATATCCCTCCGTTCCCTTCATCACTCCAAAATTCCCTATCTATTGTGTACCTGAAACCAAATTTACCTATCAAAACACATACATCTCAAAATGAGATAACATCAATCCATTTCAATAAACGTTCGGAATGATCTTAACCTTAATATATCTCATTATATTATGTATTACCACCAGCCTTTACTCCTTTTTAAAACAAAATCTGCACTCAAGCTTTAGAATTAAGATTTTAATCCTTCTATCTTACTTCAAATAGTTCAATCGCATAATAACCTCCAATGACAATTGCTAATCCCTCAAGTCAAATCAAAAGTTCCACCACAATTTATTAAAATCCATGTATTCTCATTCACAAGCAACAATCCATCAAACACACAATAAGGTAAATCAAGCTCATGTGTTTCTTCATCCCATCAAAACTCGCACATTTAATTAAACATTCACAAATCAAAAATCAATAACAATTTCTACATAAGATTGAAAGTCTACAGAGAATGAGATCGACTAAGCTTAAGAACTTGCAATACTCATATCTTTAAGCGCCTAATAAGCCAAAACAGAGGAGGCAAAAATTCCACACCAGCCACATACAAATTCTAGCAAACCAAACTTAGCATATGTATATATATTCTATGATTCAATATTAGAGTCCCGGCCTAAATAAAATAAAATCCCCATACAAGACCCCTCTCAATCTCGCCTAGAATACTGTAAAAATAGGTAATGGAATCGAAGAGAATTCTTACATGTTTAATTCTTCAACTTCTTGAAAAAAAGAGGCCGAATACACTGGGGTTCCAAGCCAAAATGAAGCTGAAAATAATGATTGAAGAAGGATTTGCGGAGGGTATATGTGAATAAGATGACATAAGAATTAATTGAGAAATTGATGAATGGAAGAGTTGGAGTTGAGAGGAAGGAATGGATGTTTTTGGCAGAGGAAGAGAGAAGTGTTTAGAGAAGAGTAGAGTGACGGCTAAGAGGCTAGGGATTTTACTTATGTACATATATACATAATGACAAAAGAAAATTCACACTCATCTACCCACTTTTATTCTTAATTATATTTATGACCCCAACATCTATTATGTAACACGTATACCCCTTTTTTTATTTAATTCTCCTTTTCCTATTTTTTTAATAGACATAAAACTTAGTTTGTATGAAAACAACTATGGGTGAATAGTCTGATGATTATTTCATTTATATAATAACATATTTACAATACAAAACTTTCCTAAAAGTTAATAGATGTCTCCTACAAGTTTACCTAATAATAACAAATGTCTTTCTACTCTAAATATTTCCTAATACTATAGCTCACAGTTATGACTAAAATATACAAAGAGCATATGAATAAAAAAATAGGAAATATTAACATTATTTTCATAATTTCTAATAGTTTGTCCTAAATTTTCTCTTTTATTCCGTTTCATAAAACTTTAACTTATAACTTATATTATTTATTCCCTTTTTAATTTTATTATATTATGAAATAAAATTTGGGGTGTTACACGTGACATATAATCCTAGGTTTAAGCGAGAATTGAACGAAATTGTGGTTATAGAGCCTAACTCATCACTATCTACTTAGTGAGCTTGAGTTTTGTATTAATTTAATTAGGCCTAGGCGACTAAAAACTTAATCAAAACCTATGGCTTAGAAGAAATCAATATGTGTTTAATAAAAACATTTGGAGTGATGATGGTATAATCTCTCGAAGTCATGTGTGCCTTCGATGGGGTCGGCCATTCTTGGTTAGGGGCCATATGTTAGGTGTATCTGAGAAATGAGAGAGCCCTTCTCCTAGGGAGTTGAAGTTCAACATGGATGATGTAATGAATTCGAGTACAACAAAGTGTAGATGTGGGGGAGTTTTAAGGAATCATGAGGGGGATTTTGTTTAAACTTTTCAATTTAATATTGGCAATGGATCTTTTGTAACTGCTGAAGTGTGGAGCATTTTATGGGCGCTTAGGTTAGTATGGGAAAAACAAATTCTTTACTTAATTGTTGAGAGTGATTATAGTACTGTTGTTGCTCTCCTTCAAGATGTGATCTCTGAGAGTCATCCAAAGTTCAAACTTCTTAGAGAAATCTCAGTGCTAATGAAAAGGGAGTGGATGTTGAATACACGATGATGTCATAGAGATGCTAATTGGGTTGTTGATCTTCTTGTGGGAGCTGCTCATCTTATGAATGATGACCTTGTGAAGTATGATACAGTTCTAGATTTGAATTGTGATGTTTTGCTTTCAGTTTTTTTTTTTTTGTCTTGTTTTTTAAATACTGTGACTAATACAAAGTAGTTTGTTGTGTTCTTTATTCATTATAAAAAAAGAATAGCAGCATGCATGTGGCTAAAGAAAAAGTTGCAAGCCTATGGATAGGTGTAGTTTCCTCAAATAATTTTTAAGTATATTTAGTGAGGGAAATTTTTAGCAATTATTTTGTTGATATTTGCTTATCGACAATGTTTCAGCAGGGACACTTCAAAAAGCATCTTTCTTCGTTATTTTGGTTGATTAATCAAAATTGAAAAAAACAATGTATGTTGAATGTTAAGTTTACTATGTGTGTTGTTTGTTGGAGCTCTTAATTATGAGATTATTGTCATTTAACTATAATTCAACATATTAACAAAAATATTATAAAAACATTGATTAAATAGTATTCATAAACATAAATGATTTTTTTTGGACATGATAAACTTGTATGGTTGGAGGATTGGATAATGTCATACACATAAAGACATGAGTAGTGCCTATAAATCACATAAAAACATAAAGTGTCGAAAACATTTTGTGGCATATTTCCTTTCATGATTCTAATAAAATTTTTTGGCAACTGATTTTTTTTCCATGAAGAAAACTTACCTCAAGTTTCATACCTCAAGTTCTTCATTTTCTCTTCATTTCCGCCATGCATTTGATCTAATGGCTCACACTCAACACATTCTCCTGCATCCCACTCTACTATATTCCTCTCTCTCTCTCCCTCTCTCCTTCATATACTATACCCAAACTCAACTATTCACCGGTGGCGGCCGCCCAAGGTGACGATGCCTGTCTCGCTTTCTTCGACCTCAATGGCAGCAACCGCTTCACACTCTTCAGTCTCGACGAAGGCGGCCGCCTCAATTTCTTCAGCCCAAGCATTGATGGAGAGAGATTTGAGGGTGAGGAAAGGAGAGGGATGAACAGAAAGGAGACAATGAGTAAATATGTCACAAATTTAAACCAGAAGTTCGTCGTTGCCGATAAGGGTGGTGAAGTTGAGGAAGGAGGAGAGTGGATCTTGTGAAGAGAAAAAAGAATTTGAGAAGATTGTGTTGAATGTGAGCCATTAGATCATATGAATGATGTATATGACAAGAATTTGAGGAACTTGGAACTTGAAGTAAGTTTTCTCCATTTTCCATTGGTGTTATCTAAACAAGGATTTAATTGATTTATTATTATCGTAAATTATAATTAATTTTTGGAAAAAAGCCTTTTTTTTCCTTCTACTTTTTTACTGTCAAATGGACAAATAAAAGAGCGCATTATTTTTCAATAAATATCTCAAGGACTAGTTAGACTATGGTCAAAAAAGGACTAGTTAGACTATGGTAGAAAAATTCTGATAAAGAAAAGACCATGGACTAGTTAAATTTAGACCGTCTTTTGGGAAACAATTTCTTTGTCATTTTTTATCAAAAAATCATTAAAATCTTTTTGTTAGTTAGCGTGTGGTGACATGATTGGCTAAATCTCAGTGTCTCACTACATAACAAAAAGAGCGTCGCCTCAATAAATAATAAATAAATCCTGTCTCAAATTATTCAAAGTTTTCAGACCATGACATAAAGATTAGAGAGACAAAAAGGAAGAAGGCGCAGATTTTCCCCTTTTCATTTCCGGAAAATGCTAAGCAGAAAGCAAGGGTGCCATTTACTTCCAACAAAACAAAACTCACCACTTTCACCATGAAACGATGTCGTTTCAAGACCAGAATAAGAACCCTAACCCTAACCCTAGCCCTAGTCCTCTTCAATTGACGAAGAAAAGACCATCAAGTTGGTCCAAAATCTGTTTAAAGAACACAAAGCCTCTCAATCATATGGTGGTGGCCATGCAAATCCAGTCTTTATCTCCTCCTGAAGATCCCAAATTCAAAACCCTAATTCCTGATATTCTCCCAATTGACTCCACCCTTCGTTTGTCCGATAAAATTCTCCTCACAATCTTCGCCAAGCTTTCTGATTCCCACTGTAACTCCATTTCTCTTGTCTGCAAACGCTGGTTGAATCTTCAGGGTAGGCTTGTACGGACTGTTAGAGTGATTGACTGGGATTTCGTTTTGTCTGGTGCTTTGATTCATAGATTCCCCAATTTGAACCATGTTGATTTGATCCCTGCTTCGTTCATTTCCCCGCGTAATTCGGGCATTTTCCTTAGTCACCGCCTTGTTTCTATGCATATTGATTGTGGGTTTTATCCTAATTGGTGTTTTGGTGAGGAGAAAAATCTGCTTTCCACTCAAGTTATTGATAATGGGTTGAAAGCTCTTGCTAGTGGGTGTCCCAATTTGCGTAAGTTGCATGTGATTGGTGCTAGTGAAGTGGGTTTGTTGAGTGTGGCAGAGGAGTGTCTAACTTTGCAAGAATTGGAGTTGCAGAAATGTGATGACAATGTGCTGCGGGGAATCGCAGCGTGTCGGAATCTGCAGATCTTGAAATTGGTTGCGAATGTTGATTCTTTCTATAGCTCGGTGGTCTCTGATATTGGATTGACTATACTGGCTCAAGGTTGCAAGAGACTGGTCAAGCTTGAGCTTAGTGGTTGTGAGGGGAGCTTTGATGGGATCAAAGCGATAGGAACATGCTGTCAAATGTTGGAGGAATTGACTTTGACAGATCATAGAATGGATGAAGGGTGGTTGGCGGCTCTTTCGTTTTGCGAGAATTTAAAGACTTTGAGGATCCAATCATGTAAATGGATTGATCTAAATCCTGGACCGGAGGAGCATTTGGGTTCATGTTTCGCACTTGATCGGTTACATTTGCAAAAGTGCCAGTTGCGGGATAAAAGTGGCGTAGGGGCTATATTTCGGGTATGCCAGGCTGCACGAGAGATTATCATCCAGGATTGTTGGGGATTGGATGATAGTATGTTCAGTCTTGCGAGCATCTGTAGGTAATGTTCTTTTCTGGGAATTCTGTTGTTTCTGAATTATGCAACTGTGTTTTTGGTTTGCCAATTTTTTTTAATTGTTCTGTGTCAAAATGTTTATACGGTCATTGCTCTTTGTTTTTCTGCCTTTGTTGTTTTATATTGCTTCTGGGAACTCAGAGTTGTACAATGTCAAAATTTGTGTTTCTTGCTTTATGCATTGGAATAAATAGCACCATACTGACTGTCAGTTCTGATTTTTGATTGAGAGAAATGAGTATAACTGCAAACAACCTTAGGTTATACTTAAATTGAGGAGAATGAGAAGAGGCTTAAGAAAGTTGGGTTAAATTGGGTTAAATTGTTAATGAAAGCTAATGTCACGCATAAAATTTCTTTACTGCACATTCTCTTCTACAGAATTGTTAATGAGCTTGACAAAAGTTACATTACTAGATCTTAAGTTGGTAAATACATACATCCAAATTTATATCAGAATTAAGAGATTTACCACAAGATATCAATTATGTCATTGCTAATTACTCCCTCCGTTCCTAAATATTAGATCACTTTGGGGAAGTAGATAAGTTCCTAAATATAAGATCACTTCCTATTTTATCTCATGTTTTGCCCAAACTAACCTTATACTCCTTCTTTGCATTGAAAATCTCTCCTCCTTTTAAAGTTAAGTAATTGAGGGGATTTTGGGAAGATCATGTAATTTTATTGTCTTCCTTAATCTCCCCAAATTAACAAAAGTGATCTTATATTTAGGAACGAAGGGAGTATAAAATAGTGTTATAAATAACTTTTGTAGAAACTGTCCTGAAATCTGACGCCCTACTTAAATACAGAGGAAAGTCTATTACATCTATTATTATATTATTTAGTACATTTTTTATGAGCAATTGATGTTGAAAATAAGATGTGAATATCTATTACCCTTGATTACTGTTACTTATAGAAATCATTTTTCTCTATTTTTTTTAAATTTCCTTTTTATTCAATGGTACTAATTTATCTAACATTTACAGAATTGCATTTTTTTTATATTTAGAATGATGAAACAACCAATAATAAGGCCCTAAAATCCAACCGCGTAATAATTTTTAGTCCATGGTAGTACTAGAGAATATTTAAGATCTTTGACCAGGTTTTTGTAATGTTTAAATCTTTAAATGTAATGGTCCCTTTACATTTTCATAAGATGGGATACTGTTACCTTATGTTAATAATTCTACTCTTGCTGGTTGGCCCCTGATAAGTTATAAGTGAGTGAGCTGTTTGTGCTGTTTTAACAAAAGAAAGTGATATACAGTTAAAGAAAACAATAAGAACTTATATCTGGTACTCTATTGCAGGCGGGTGACACTTTTGAACTTAGAAGGATGTTCAATGCTGACAACAGAAGGTTTAGAGTCTGTAATTCAATCCTGGAAGGATCTTCAGAGCCTTAGGGTAGTTTCCTGTAAGAACATAAAGGATAGCGAAATCTCACCCTCTCTAGCTACCATATTCACCACACTTAAGGAATTGAGATGGAGTCCTGATACCAAGTCTCTTCTTCCATCAAGTCTAATGGATGCAAGCATTGGCAAAAAAGGTGGTAAATTTTTCAGAAGAACTTGAATAATTAGTTAATCTGTAATCACAATAAAAATGATAATAAAGCAGGGCTCAGTCATAGAAACAGATCATTGTTACTGACTCTTAGTGAGATTTGTACCCATATATGTTCATTTAGATGGTTAACTTCGTAGATACAGACTGTTGAAGTTTGTTTCTCTGGTTTCATCCAGAGATGTAACTATGTAATAAAATTTTAACAGCCCCACTCTTTGTAGAATAAGCCCTCTATTCAATGTAATTTTTTCGTTGCCCAATTTCGTAATCTCTGTTTTTGGGAGGCAAACACACTTGTAGCTTTACCTTGGAAGTTAGACAGATAAATTTTTATGTTAGACAAGTTGTTTAGAGTTTATTGCTGAAGTTTTGTTTTGATTGTTATGCTTAGCTTGTTACATTTAGTTTATATTTTGCTATTTTAAACAGGATAAGTTGCTTTTAGCATTATCTTTATATCAATGTTGTAAAAGCCGGACCGGAAAGCGATCTGGAAAAGGCTTCGGGTCATGGTCAACACGGTCTAACTGTTGAGACGGAATGTGAAGCGGTTGACGGTTGGACCGATCCAACCGTCCGGTCCGGTCCTTACAACATTGCTTTATATATTTAAAGTTTTAAACTGATCCGGATTCAAGAGCTCAATGATTAAATCTATCAAGATACACACACATGTGTGTGTGAAAAATGGTCTGTACTGTTCATAGTCATTAATGTAACTTGCTCTCTAACACCCGTAAATGATAGGATTACTCTGAATATATTGATTTTTGGTTCGCACATGCGAGTAATGTGTTAGAAATAGGCAAGTATATTCTATTCTAAATTCATGTTTACTACTTAATTTTGAACCAGTTATGCATCAATTGTCATAACCAGCAAATAGCAAACATAACTGTATTATCAAAATCGAAGATTGAATTTTGGTAAAACTGAATTAAATTGCAAAATTTTGATTTTTTAATTGTAATTTTTATATATGGTTTGGCTAGTTTTTTTTTTTGAACAAATAAAAAAATGGCATGGTGGTAGCAATTTTTTTTTAAACAAAAATTGGAGTTTGAAAATTTGAAAAACCTGCAGGGAAATTGTTTTAAGAAGTTTTCATAAAAAAAAAATAGATGAAACCGCACACAGTATGTGGCAGAAAAAATATAATGGTTCAGCATTTCAGCTTATTATAAATGGCTTGCATGAATAAAATGGAATGTGGTCATATGTTCTGAAGATCATGTTAAATTACAAAGTGTCAATGATTTTGGTCTTAGTTCTTCAATTTTAACAACATTGGGACTTTTGTTGTTTAGGATCATTGGACCATGACTTTTAAAATTAGTAAATTAGTAGGTTTAATATTTAGTTCACATATCAACAATTTTAGCTAGTGTAAAATTTAGAGACCAATTATTGTGAAGGGCGAAGGCCCAATTTTGATGCATAATTATTGGCCAAGAAATAAAAAAAAATACATAATTATTTGAAGGTATATCAATAATACCTAATTATAAACTTGAGATCAACAATAATATTTTCACCAATATAACAATAAGATTGCAAATACAAAGTCTAGAACACCCATATAAATTAAATAAATTTTCTGTAAAATTAGTGAATTGCCAGATTATCTAACATCCTCGCCGAAAACGACAACTCCTCTCTGTTGTCTTGCCCACCGAAGAACAAAATGAGGATTCCATGAGAGATATCTGGCCGTTATTGTTAACGGTAGATCTTGAAGTTCCGGTGAGGCCTTGGTCAACGAGGATGTCGACGTAGCAGGGACAGTTGGAGAGGAGGATTTTGCTGATTGTATGGAAGGCGGTGTTGGTGGGTTCCATGTTGCCATTGATGCTTTGTTGTTTGTGGAAAGGGATGACAATGAAGGCGATGGCTTGTCCTCGACGAGGTTGCAAAGGTCCTCGTGCATGGTGGAGTAGGAGGAGATGGAGTTAACGGCTAGACAGAGACGCTGGTGGAGTGGAGCTCGAGGTTTTCGAAGGTAGAGATGATGTGATTGGACTGTGGTTGGTCGTTACCGTTAGTGTTAGGTTTTGCAGTGTTGTGGACGATGAGAATGGCGGAGGTGTGGCCGGTGAGTTCAACGAGATGGAGGATGTAGAAGCTTGCGGTATTGTGGTGTTGTCGTTTGCAGCGAGGATGTTAAATAATCCGGCGATGAAGAAGGAGAAAGACAATTTATTTAATTTATAAGGGCATTTTGGACTTTTTATGTATAATTTTATTGTCATATTAGTGAAAATCATTGTAGATCTCACGAAAAAAGTTCGGTATCATTGGTGTACTTAGGAATAGTTATGTATTACTTTTATTCCTTGTCTAATAGTTGTGTTTGGAAATTGGGTCTTCACCTATTATAAATGATGACGGCACTTGGGCTTGTCAATATGGTAGTGACGAGGTCGAGGGATGGCAGAGATCGGAGGATATCACCAGAAGTTTTCTTCATAGGCTTGCAGAGAATGACTCGAATGGAAGAGTGATGGATGTTGAGGGATGAGAGGAATTTTGGGAGGGGAAGTTAAGAGGAGAAGAATATGAGGAAGTTGAAGAATTGGGAGTGTTGGGAATCCAGATCTTTGAACACCATTGGAGGTCCCATTAATAGAATGTTTGGAACCACTTTCTTTGCCATTAATGAAACAAAATTTAAATACCTTTATTCTTTCCATTCTTCATGGAAGGTGGGCAAAGAGGGAGAGAGGAGGCTATGGAGGGAGAGGGAGTGGAGGAGAGAAGGTGCTGGAAGTGGAAGAATTTGGGGGGAGAGAGAGAGAGTTGTGGGAGGGAGGTAGAAGATGATGAGGTGTCCTAATGCTTGATATCGATGATGAGTTGGCAGTCCGTGTATGATGTGGGGGCAAACTTGACCTATTTTGTATACTTCAGGGGCAAATTTGATGCAAAAAAAAACTTCAGGGGCAAATTTGATCATTGCCTATAACTTCCGGGGCAAATTTGATATTTAACCCCCAAATTAATCTACTCAACCATGACAATGACAATTCAGCTTCGACAGTTTATGATAAGGAATTAATACAAAAGCCAAATCAGAACCACACACAGCCGAGTCACACTAACAACAACAGCCTCTATCCTATACATCAAAAAAATTAAAAGGGCCTTTCCACCGAAACAAAAAAGCCGACTGCCTCAACCGAAAATCAACTGCAACATTTAACGACGCTCACGACTTTATATGTTATATTGATATGCTACTCTTGATTAAACATGTAGCAGAAAAATTATTCGAGGCCCTACCTCGATTCCAGCCTCAGAATCATTCTGGCTGTGATGCTAATGAAGGAATTTTATACCTAGTCTATGAGCATTCTTGTATCCCAAAGCTTCAAATCCGAATCCGAAATCGAACATAATTCCTATGACAATAAGAACAAACAAACCCATGATAAAACCTTGAAAATGGAACCAAGAATCCGAAGGATTCAGCTCACGTAGAACCATGTTACTAGAACCCGGATCAGATTCACACACCGAATCACCCTCTCAAGAAAACATATGAGAGAAATGTTGGAGAGAGAGAATCTCTTTCTTTTAACCATTGGTCCTCAACTAATGAAAGTCTTCTTTATTTATAATAATGTTAAGGATACTTCTATCTATATTTATTGTGGAATCAATCAATAAAACCTTTTGTTTTATTTAATAATTATGATTTTATTTTATTAAATAATTTATTTGCTTTATTAAATTAATCATATATTTAATTCCAGAATAAATTAATTATTTAATGTGTCTATAAAAGGCGTACTTTTTCTAACAGTTTACAAATAAATTAAATTACTTTTAAGGAAAGAAGATAACAATAAACGTTATAACATGATTAATATTTGCATATTTAATTTCTCCATTACGGCATGAAAGTAAAAATGATTTTATAATAAAATAAAGAGTTAAAACTTTTTGAGAAAATTAATTTGTAGTCTCTCACAAGGGAATTAATAGTAGAAAAGTTCCATAAACTCCACATATTTAAGTAACCCTTAGGGACCTTACTTTAATATACTTTAAATACAAAATGATCAAATTGCTCCTCCCTGTGACTAGGTCATGGGTAGGGAATGACAAGGTTATGCACACGTATAACAAGATCATGATTCTAACAAGGTCATGACCCACCCTGCGACAAGTTAATGGACAAACATTGACGAGGTCATGGGCATGAATGACAAGGTCATGTGCACGTATAACAAGTTTAGGGAAGAATGAACGATTTGGTCTTTTGCATTTGTAGAATATTAAAGTGAGGTCCCTAGGGACCCTACTTTAATACTCCCTACGTTCCTAAATATAAGATCACTTGGGGGAAGTGGATAAATTCCTAAATATAAGATCACTTCCTATTTTATCTCAAGTTTTGCCCAAACTACCCTTATACTCCATCTTTTCATTGAAAACCTCTCCTCCTCTTAAAGTTAAGTAAGTGAGGGGATTTTGGGAAGATCATGTAATTTTATTGTCTTCCTTAATCTCCCAAATTAACTAAAGTGATCTTATATTTAGGAACAGAGGGAGTATGTGGAGTTTATGAGACTTTTCTATCATTACAAATTAATTTTCCCAAACTTTTTCTTACCTGAAAATTAAGAGATGCTTAGGACATTATATATTAAGTGATTAATATTTCCCGACAGTTTTGTCGGGAGAAAAAAATACTACATTCGTTCCTAAATATAAGAACAAGTTGACTTTTTTGGAGAATCCTAAGAAAGTAAAATGAACAATTTAATCGTAAACATATTTTGTATATTAGTATTAGATTTTATAAGTCAAATAAACTAGTTTAGTGAAAAAATTTGGGAAAATCAATTTTTAATTACCTTATTTAGTTTTCTTTGAATTCTCAAAAAAGTCAACTTGCTCCAAAAAAGTCAACTTGCTCTAATATTTAGAAAGGGTGGGAGTATTTGCCAGCAGTCAAAGTATATATATATATATATATAGTTATATACTACTAGTGTGTATGGACTATGGACGGTACGGACAGTTTCGTTGTCATGTGAGTGGCACAATTGTAAACACACTTTTCCCGCCATTTCCACACTTTGCTTCGCTTCTAATTCTTCTCCGGCGGCAGCGACAAAGCATTGGTTAGGGTTTGGGATGGCTGACTCACGTCTTGTTCACCGCCCATCCGCCGGCATCATCAAGAGCGTCCGATTAGAGAACTTCATGTGCCATAGCAACCTCCACATTGAGCTCGCCGACTCTGTCAACTTCATCACTGGCCAAAATGGAAGTTCGTCTTCTTCTCCCTCCATCTTCAGCTTTCTCCAAGCCTTTCTTTTCCTCTTTCGTTTACTTCTTGCTGAAATGCTCTGTGCTTGATTCGGAGCGAGAAATTAGGGTTTTTGATGTTCGTTTCTGTGATTTCAGGTGGTAAGAGCGCAATCCTCACTGCACTGTGTGTTGCATTTGGATGCCGAGCAAGAGGCACTCAGAGAGCTTCCACTCTCAAGGATTTCATAAAAACTGGCTCCAGGTTTTTTTATCTGCCTTTTCTTTTCTATGTACTACCTCCCGTCCTAAATATAAGACCTAATTGACTTTTTTTTTTGAGAGTTTAAGGTTGCGAGATAGACTATTAAATCATGACATATTTGATATATTTTTAGATTATACATTAGTTTATAGGTAAAATAAACTAATCTAAGAGAAAAATTAGGTAAATCAATTTATAATTAACTTATTTTGCTTTTTTATAGGATTTTCTAAAAAGGTCAATTAGGTCTTAGACCGGAGGGAGTATTTTTTTTTTAAAATTTCTTATCTATCTTGGAAAATTACATTGCTCTTAGTGGTATGTCATGCTTTATACTGTCATCCCCTCAGTTTTGTTCCCCAATTAGTGGTTTTCTATGTGTCACATCACAATACGAGCTTAGTTGGAGCTGAAATATTGTTGATAAGGGCGGAGTGAACGGTTTAGTTCATAGCTATACTGAATTGCTTGACTCTTATAATTGAATAGTTAATGGAATATGCTGTATTGTAATAGTTAGCGGCAATATTTGACTAGTTAATGAAACATGCTATACTGAAATAGTTGATGTGTTCTATCAAGTGTTCTTTGAATTGATGTAATAATAATTCATTTGTATTTTAACAGTCAATTATTCTTTAATTTTTTTAAATTACTTGTCAATTTTGGGAAATTACATTACTTGTAGATGTATATCATGCTTTACATTGTCATCCCCTCAGTTTTACATGATAATCAACCTATATAGATGATCCATAGTTGACAACATTAGATATACTAGAAGTAAAACTACTAGAAAATAAAACGATAGGACAAAGTATAACTATGGCGATAATCCTTCTTTGAATTGAGCGAAAAATTTAAGCCTTTGACAAAATTAGAATCAAAAGATTTTAGGAAAGCAATAAATTGTAAGCCATTCCCGCTTGATTGGACAAAATAAAATGGAAGTTGAAATATGAATTAAAAAAAATATAATTTAATTCCAGAAAAAATCTTGCTTCAGGTTTTTATCTGCTTATTCCTTTTTTAATTTCTTATTAATCTTGCAAAATTACATTACTTTTAGTTGTATATCATGCTCTTTATTGACCTTCCCTTAGTTTTGTTCCTCAACTCTTTTAAAACTGCATGGTTGATTTCTTTAGTTTCTAACAAACGCTTACTATTGCTTCTTTCCAGTTCTGCTTCCATACATGTGGATATAAAAAATGAAGGAGAGGATGCTTTTAAGCCCCAAATATATGGTGATATGATCACTGTTGAACGCAGGATATCTGAATCCACAAGCTTCATCGTGTTAAAAGACTACAAAGGTTTGTTTGTAATTCTAATTGTGTCAAATGTCATGTGATTCAACTTGTGTAAATGCATTTGCAATACAGCTATTTTTATGGGGACTGCCATTATTATATTGTGAAACTCGCGGTTCTTATTCTTTAGTTTTTAATATTACACTATATTATGTTGTTTCATGATTAACCTTTCAATATGAATTTGAAGGAAGATTCCAAAGCATTGGGGTTTTCCACTGGTATCCTTTTGGAGTGAGGTGGTAAGATTAGGCACCTTGCTTTATTAGTTAACTTATGTCTGGATTTGACGTGGTTAGAAAATCAATAACTGGACTAAGGCATAACTAAATTACTATTGGAAGCTTGAGCAAAATAACAACTCATATTCTGAAGAAAAGGATGGTGTGTTGGTGTAAATTGATAGTTTTTTTGTCCTAACAATATTGCTTTTTCTGTTTAAAGATGCTGAATATTAATGACTTTAACTTTAGGTGTGATATATCATAAGAGAATGAATAATAGATGCTAAACCAACATAAAATAGGGAGAAGGCCCAAAAATGGTACATAACTATTGGCCAAAGAACAAAAATAGTACATAATTATTTCAAGGTGCACAAATGATACTCAACTATTGGGCATGAAATCAAAAATGATATTTTCACTAATATGACAATAAGACTAGACATGAAATTTCCAAAATGCCCTTATAAATTAAATAAACTTTTACCGGGCGGCGATTAATTTATAAGGGCATTTTGGACTTTTCATGTCTAATCTTATTGTCATATTAGTGAAAATATCATTATTCATCACATGGTAAAAGCTGAGTATCATTTGTGTACCTTGAAATGGTTATGTACTATTATTTTTGTTCCTTGACCAATAGTTATGTATCATTTTTGAGTTTTCGTCCTATAAAATATTATAGAAATAGTAAAAGATTTGGAAATGTTATAGGTGTTATTGCAGGACTTTGTTCAATTATTATTCAAAAATTGCTAGAAATAGAATTTGGGGTTCCTTTATAGTCCCTTGTTTGTTATCTTGATTGTTTTGGAAATAAGATAAGAGAAAAGAACTAAGCAGATGCATAAGAAGAGGTCAAGAGGGTAGATAATGAACTGAGAATAAATCTTATTCATTAATGAAAGTACCTCAAAGATCACTCTGAAATGTTTTGCAATCAAAGACTTTCTGCTTATTAAAGAACCTTGTTATTACCAACAAGCATTGGGTGTAGTAGTAAGGCAATTGAAAACCCCTAGGTGAACGTGAGTTTGAATCTTGGAGAAGTGCTTGTTGGGATGGGTTCCCCACCTTTGGTGCAAACACCTTGCATGGTTGTGCCTACAAATGTAACCCTGCTTTGGATTATTCAGTTGCCTCTTGTTACAAGGCCAGTTGTAGAAGGTTATTGTTAAAAGGAGAGAAGAAAGTTTGGAAGAAGAAATGATTTCTCTTATTGATAGGTTGTACAATGGTGGTGAGACATTATATAGGAGAGGAGAGAATATGAAAATGGAAAATACAATCAATCAAACATAAATGCATATCAAAGAGATTATGCATATCAAACAGATTCACTAAACAATATCAAAGAGATTCTCTAACACTCCCCCTCAAGCTGGAGAGTATATGTCAAGCATTCCCAGCTTGCTTCGGAATCTCTCAAATGTAGGTCGGTCAACTGGTTTAGTCATCATATCACCAATCTGCTCAGAAGAACGGACATACGTTAATGCCATGATCCCCGCCTCTACTTTCTCCTTAATGTAATGTCTATCAATTTCGACATGTTTAGTTCGATCATGATAAACAGGATTCCTGGTCATTTCAATGCTGGACTTGTTATCACACCATATTTGCAGTGGGCCATCAAAAGGAATTCTCAATTCATGTAGTAATCTGATGATCCAGATTCCTTCGCATATACCAAGACATGCAGCTCTTAACTCAGCTTCACAACTACTTCGTGATACAATGGTCTGCTTCTTGCTTCTCCAAGTAACTAAGTTTCCTCAGAGATATGAGCAATAACCTGTGATAGATCTTCCAGTTTCTAGGTCTCTTGCAAGACTTGCATCAGTATAAATCTCCAAGTTCCTAGCTGTTCCTTTCTTAAAGAATATTCCTCTACCTGGATTTCCCTTCAAGTACCCAAGTATTCTTATAACTGCATCCATATGCTCCTTTTGTGGTTGGTGCATGAATTGACTTACCATTCCCACAGCAAAACTGATATCCGGACGTGTATGAGTCAAGTATATCAATTTCCCAACAAGTCTCCGATATCTCTCAGTGTTAGCAGGAACTCCCTTTTCCTTTATTTCTAGTTTGCATTGGTCATCCATAGGTGTCTCCTCCGGTTTTGCGCCTAGCATCCCGGTCTCATGTAGCAAGTCTAGTGTGTACTTGCGCTGGGACACATTAATGCCTTTCCTGCTTCTGGTTATCTCCATGCCAAGGAAGTATCTCATCTGACCAAGATCCTTCACTTGAAATTCACTTGCTAGAGCTTGTTTCAGCTGAGCTATGGAGCTTTCATCGTTTCCTGTAATAACAATGTCATCAACATAAACAATTAAAATTGTCACTTTTTCACCATTATGTTTAGTGAACAAGGTGTGATCTGCTTGCCCCTGAACAAAGGCCATCTTCTTCAGCACTCTAGAGAATCTGTCAAACCAGGCTCTTGGAGACTGTTTCAATCCATACAAAGACTTCTTCAACCTGCACACAGTGTTATTAGGAGCTTTGACACCCTCTAGAACTTCCATGTACACTTCTTCCTCTAAGTCACCATTTAAAAAGACATTTTTAATGTCTAATTGATGTAATGACCAATCCAGGTTGGCTGCAATAGAAAGAAGTATGTTGATGGTACTAAACTTGGCAACTGGAGCAAACGTCTCCTCGTAATCAATGCCATATGTCTGAGTGTACCCCTTTGCAACTAATCTGGCCTTATACTTGTCGATGCTCCCATCAGGATTAAATTTTGGAGTAAATATCCACCTGCATCCAACTGCCTTCTTCCCTCTCGGAAGATTTGTAATCTCCCATGTTTTATTCTCTTTGAGAGCCCTCAACTCCTCTTCTGCAGCTAACTTCCAATTAGGATCAGTCATAGCTTGCTGAAAAGTGTGTGGGATTTTCACCTGAGTAGTGTTAATTACAAAGCTCTGCATCTTTGCAGACAGATTACCATAAGAAACAAATTTCTGAATAGGATGTTGAGTACAAGATCTTACCCCCTTTCGCAGAGCAATAGGCCAGCCCATCTCTTCAGGATCTATTCTCGAGTCAGATTCATGGTCATTCCTCGGAGCGGAAGGAACTCTACTATCAGTTGCTTCATTGCCTAATTGTAATTCCTCATCATGTTGATCTTTAGAGGCCATCTCAGTATTGATTTCAGAATTGTTTTCCACTCTAGGTTGAGAATTGTGTTCACTAAGGTTGTCCTGGGTGATTTCTATTTCTGGGATGGTTATGGCTCTTTCAGAGTCTACTGGGTTGGATGACATTTCAGGGTAAACTAAGATCTCTTGTTCAAGGCTTGACTTAGGTGTGGGATTCACAATTAGCCATTCTGTACCATTACTCTCCCCCTGAATGGGTAATTTGGGATAGTATGCCTCACTCTCGTAAAACACTACATCCTTTGAGACAATGGTTTTTCGGGTGATTGGACTGTAGCATTTATAACCCTTTTGACTTGGAGAATACCCAACAAATATACATTTTTCTGCTCTAGGATCAAGTTTGCCCACAGCCTGTTTGTGAACAAACACGACACACCCAAAAGTTTTTGGAGGTAGAGTGGAGAGTTGGGGTAGGTTTCAAGGAGTTTCTGTATAAGAGTGGAGAAGTTGAGAACTTTGGATGGCATACGATTGATAAGATAGGCAGCGGTAAGGATGACATCTCCCCAGAATATTTTAGGGACATTTCTTTCTATCATAATGGCTCTAGTTACTTCTAGGAGGTGTCTATTCTTCCTTTCAGCCACTCCATTCTGCTGAGGGGTGTACACACAAGAGGTTTGGTGGTGAATACCTTGCTTGGTTAGAAACTCTTTCATAGAACTACTTAAGTATTCCTTAGCATTATCACTCCTTAAAATTTGGATAGAGGTGTGGAATTGGTTTTTTACATAAGAGTAGAAACTTTGGAATATTTGGTTCACTTCAGATTTTTCTTTCATTAGGTAAACCCATGTAGTTCTAGTGTGATCATCAATAAAAGTTACAAACCATCTGGCGTTGGTTTGGGTTTTGGTTTTAGCAGGCCCCCAAATGTCACTATGGATTATTGTGAAGGGTGTGGTCGGCTTATAGGATAGTTGAGGATAGGTGGATCGTTTTTGCTTTGCAAGTTGGCAAGTTTCACAAGAAAATGGTACTGAATTTTTATTGAATAGTCTTGGAAATAAATGCTTTATATAATGAAAACTTGGATGGCCTAACCTTTGGTGCCACAAAAGAACATCTTCATTATTGGAATGCGAGCTAACAAGTGCCTTATTTGCTTCTCGTTTCCTTCGGTTAGAGCCTTCAAGATAATAGAGTCCATCCCATTCCTTAGAATTGCCAATCGTCCTCCTCGAGTTTAAATCCTGAAAAGTACACCCACTTTCATCAAAGATCACTCTACATCTCTTGCCTTTAATTAATTTACTCACAGATATCAGATTACAAGTAAGCGCAGGAACAAAGAGAACATTGTGAACTTCTAAGTGTTCTGTCAACAAAACAGAACCAATTCCTGCAACTTTTGTAACAACTCCATTTGCAACTTTAATTCTAAGATTTTCCGGACATAATCTAAGAGTTTTGAATAAACCTCTGTTTCCACTCATATGATCTGTAGCTCCTGAGTCAACGATCCATGTATCATCAGCAGTCATAGTAGTATTAAGGGCTATTATGGAATTACCTGACTGAACAAGGTTTACATTTGATTTGTAATCGATAATCATCACCTGGGGCTCTGACATAAGTTCTAGTGCTTCTTCAGGCTTCACTAAACCTTTTGAGGAGCTACCCATTAGAGCTATGCGATGAGAATCTGATTTGTCAAATTTTGAAGGAGCTAATGTGCTGAACATAGGTGTAAAGGACGGCGGAAAACGCATTTCTGGAGAAAGGGGTTCTCCGGCAGCCGTGGAGGACGGCGCGTGACTCTCACGCGCCGGTGATGTGGTGGCGCGTGGACTCCACGCGCCGCTGCTGTGGTGGTGCGTGAGAGCCACGCGCCGCTCAGAAAGGCGCCGCGGCTGAGGTTCCGGCCGATCTTGGGCTTGCGAACACCGTGGTGGTGGTGGTGTCATCTCACTCGCCGCCAAACAGGCCAGATCTACGTCGGCCGAAGTTTCTTTCTTCTCTCTCTGACTTTGCGATTCTGGGTTTTCATGAATTGTTTACCCAGATCTAAACCATGCGCTCTGATACCATGTTAAAAGGAGAGAAGAAAGTTTGGAAGAAGAAATGATTTCTCTTATTGATAGGTTGTACAATGGTGGTGAGACATTATATAGGAGAGGAGAGAATATGAAAATGGAAAATACAATCAATCAAACATAAATGCATATCAAAGAGATTATGCATATCAAACAGATTCACTAAACAATATCAAAGAGATTCTCTAACAGTTATGGACTTAGAAAAAGGTGTCAGATACGGTGGGAACCTTGGGTTGGTGGCCAAAGGCCCCACTTGCCTATTGTTACAGAAAAAACCTTGTTATTTCAAAGTTAGGATTCCATTCTGAATTATTTTCAACAAACATTTCATTTGTTATTTTTTTCACAAATAAGGTGCAATAATCCCTTATTACCCATATAATAATTTCAAGTCTGCTAGCTGACTGAAGAGAAATTGTATTTGGAGGAAAGACCTACCATGTTTGTTTTAGAAATTGCCATTGACCATTTTGCTCCTGTAAAATCTTTAGCCTGCTTAATCTGAATATTTTTGAAAATTTATCATTTTGTTTGCTTATTTCATGCAATGTTTTTGGAGCATGCTCTTTAAAAATTATAATACAAACTTGTGACAAGTGTTTTTCCCTTCCCATTTTTAATGAGCATATCACTTATTTAGATTTGCATTCACTTTAGTTTTTGTAATTTTATATTTGCTCTATGTTAACACAGGAAAGAAGGTTGTCAGCCGGAAATCAGAACTGCAGGAAATGGTTGAGCATTTTAATGTAAGCTTTTCTCCTCTAATGCAGTTACTATTCTAGTGAACAAATTTGTGAAGGGAAAAACAAGAGTTGCTCTAGGGAAAGAAGAATATCCTCCATAACTGACAAGAAAAAGCCTTGAATAGTTCAAAATATGCCAGTGGTTGCCAATTTTTTCTGCATGTTGTCAGTGAAGGTGCCCCTTAAAACAATTTTTTGGTTACTTCACTCTTTTGCCTTTTTAAACCCCAAAATGAGGTAGTAGATATTGCCCAATCTCAAAGGCGTGTAGATGTCTTATTCATAAGGGAATGATATCAATAAATTATTTGAAGGCAACCAGAAAACCTTATAAACTTAATTCTATTTTTTTAACTAATAATATTTCTTAGGGCGAAGGTCCATTTTTGATACATAACTATTGCCTAAGGATCAATAATAGTAGTATGTAACTATTTCAAGGTTTAGCCGTGATATCCAACTTTTACCATGAGATCAACAATGAGATTTTCTTTAATATGATAATAAGATTCAATGTGAAAAGTCCAAAATGCCCTTATAAATATGATAATATTAAATGAAACTTAACCCTATTTCTTAATTGGATTTGTTGACTAAGAGCTGTTATGGTTTTTGTCTTATGAAAAGCATGATTTCTGCCTTCTCTTTTCATTAATGACTAAGCTTTCAAGTATAAATTTTATTTCATTTTTTTGTTAAATTTGATTCTCTTGGAGCTGTGTTCTCATTTCTTATGCAGATTGATGTAGAGAATCCATGTGTAGTTATGAGTCAAGACAAAAGCAGGGAATTTTTGCATTCAGGGAATGACAAGGATAAATTTAAGGTGATGCTTACATGTCTTCTTCTGGTGAAGTTTTTAAGGTGCTCTATTGATACTGAAATGAACTCTTAAACAGTTCTTTTACAAGGCTACGCTTCTTCAGCAAGTTGATGATCTTTTGGAAAGTGTTTCTAAGGGATTAGAGCATTCATTTGGACTTCTTGGAGGATTAGAGGCTACCATAAGGCCTGTAGAGAAGGAACTTAATGATTTAAGAGTCAAAATTACAAATATGGAACAAGTTGAACAAATATCTCTGCAAATTCAGCAGTTAAAGAAAAAACTTGCGTGGTCATGGGTTTATGATGTGGACAAACAAATCCAGGAACAAGGTTCAAAGATTGATAAATTAAAGGATCGAATACCTAAGTGCCAATCCAAAATTGATGACCAAATAGTAAGTTTTTCTTACCTGACATCATTTTATTTCGTAAATCATTATAAGTACTACATTTATTAGGGATTGTTGGTTAAAGAAGTTTCCTTCACAAAGAATGGATCAAGTCATCTTTACCATTTCTTTTTTTTAGCCCCAAAGTACTTCTATAATTTAGTATAAAATTTAATTAGAAAGAGAAAGGAAAATCATAGTGAGGGAGGTAGAATATCTTCTGAAATGAAAATGATGCAGGAAAACTTTCTCATTTCATTCCTTAAAATAGCCAAAATTGTATACTAGCCTAAGATTTTGCTTGTACAAACTTTAAAGTGGTGGCGTTGTAAAATTTAAATCTCAATCGTGTACATATTTCACAACCCAGATATTAGCATTATGACATCTGTAAGTTAGCAATGCTATATTGCCATTACAACTATTGAGTGCTGTTGTAAGTATTCCAATTGAATACTTGATCTGCATATTTTTTATGTTTGCTTGTTCTTTTAAATTGTATTGTGAATGCATATCACATTTTTTACTTTGATCTTCTAAGGGCTCTTCATGCTGCAGCATATGGTTGAAGAATTGAGGGCATGTTTACATAAGAAGAAAAGTCATATAAAAAATTTGTTTGAAAAGACGTCTGAGGTTAAGCAGAAGAAGCAACTCTTACAACAATCTATATCTATGGTATGTTGGAATTTATGGTTTTATCCTCCTACCTTCTTGGGTAGGCTTAAATTTTCTGATTATTGCTTGAGTGATTTCATTTGTATAGTTTATTTTTTCCAATGTTTTGTGTGATTCAGTCTGTTGGAGATCATTTTTGAGGAATTTGTTGTGTGACATGTTTTACTTTGTTTACTCATGCTTGATTTATCATTTCATGCAGGATTTATTTTTGGTTTCTTCTGTTTTGATTTTGTTTTTTTAGGAAGTCAAACTTGATATCTAGCCTGATTATATATGATTTTAGTCATAGAATCTTCTTGAATTTTGGTTCATGAAAGGTAGGACTTGTTGCCCAACACATCCAGATATATTCTAGTCGTTGGATCAATAAATATTTGTGGACTTTGAGAGATTAGAGATGAGAAAAAGATGATATTCTCATTGATATGATAAACAATATACAAGTGTGTTTATATAGGCTAGGAGAGGAGACAAGCTACTAATGACTAATAAAACCTAATAATACAGAGAATAATATAATGATTACAAGAGAATAATATATAATGATTACAAGATATTCCCACACTCCCCCTCAAGTTGGATCATATATGCTGATCATGTCCAACTTGCTTATACAACTCTCAAATGCAGGCTTGAGCAATGCCTTTGTCAACACATCTGCAGCTTGAAGATTTGTTGGTAGATAGGTCAAACATATGATACCTTCTTCAACCTTTTCTCTGATGAAATGTCTGTCTATCTCCACGTGTTTTGATCTTTCATGCTGAACAGGATTCAAGGCCATACTTATAGCTGCCTTATTGTCACAATAGAGTTTGAGTGGCAGTTCCACTTTGACATGTATCTCAGAGAGGACACGTTTAAGCCACAATTCCTCCATTATTCCTTGAGCCAATGCCCTTAATTCAGCTTCAGCACTACTTTTGGATACAACTCTTTGTTTCTGACTCTTCCAAGTTACCAAATTCCCCCATACAAAGGAGCAATAACCAGAGGTAGATCTTCGGTCAGGATGTGTTCCTCCCCAACTGGCATCAATATAAACTTCAATCGTTCTTCTTTCTTGTTTCCGGAAGAACAACCCCTTCCCTGGAGTACCTTTTAGGTATCTCAAAATCCTGTACGCAGCATCCATATGCTTCTTCCTTGGATCACTCATGTATTGACTAGCAACACTTACTGTAAATGCTATGTCAGGTCTTGTGTGAGAGAGGTATATTAGCTTGCCAACCAGTCTTTGATATCGTTCTTTATCAGCCGGTTCTTCTTGCTCTTTATCTTCCTCTTCAGCTTCAGTATCATCATCAGGATCATCTTCTTCTAACTCCTCCTCCTTTCCAGGCTTCTTCCTTTTCTTAGGAGGTATGATAGGAGTCAGTTCAGGACTACATCCCAACATGCCTGTCTCTTCAAGAAGATCCACTATATACTTCCTTTGAGACACATAGATTCCCTTTTTCGACCTTGCAACTTCCATTCCCAGAAAGTATTTCAAATCCCCTAGATCCTTAACTTCAAATTCCTTACCAAGGGCAACCTTTATCCTTGCTATTTCATCAATATGATCACCTGTAAGGATAATATCATCAACGTACACAATAAAGATGCACCTTCTTCTTCCCTCTGTTTTGACAAACATTGTATGATCTGACAATCCTTGCTTATAGCCTTCCGATTTCAAGACCTTTGAAAACCTGTCAAACCAAGCTCTAGGAGATTGTTTAAGGCCATAAAGAGATTTCTTCAACTTACATACCTTATTACTCTTTCCTTTCTCAAAGCCAGGAGGAAGAGTCATGTAAACTTCTTCTTTAAGTTCTCCGTTCAGAAAAGCATTCTTAATATCCAACTGATGCAATGGCCAATCAAGGTTAGCTGCTACAGACAATAAGACACGGATAGTGTTCAATTTTGCCACCGGTGCAAATGTCTCTTGGTAGTCTAAACCATACGTCTGAGTAAAGCCTCTTGCCACAAGTCGTGCTTTCAGCTTGTCAAGGGTACCATCAGCCATATACTTAGGGGTAAAAACCCATTTGCAACTGACAAGTTTCTTGCCTCTTGGTCTTTCAACAACAGCCCACGTTCCATTCTTCTCAAGAGCCCTCATCTTCTCCATAACTGCAGCCCTCCATTCAGGTATCTCAAGTGCCTCCTGAATATTTTTAGGAATCTGCACTCGATCCAGACTGGTGACAAATGCCCGATAACTAGAGGACAGGGCATTATAGGACATATACTTCTGAATTGGATGTAAAGTACATGATCGAGGCTGCTTCCTGTGAGCAATAGGCAGATCAAGGTCATTATATTCATTAATATTAACAGGAATTTCCTGATATACCTCAATCTCCTCAGGGACCACCACCACTTCAGCATCCTTTGGTTCTTCAGGAGCTATCGCTGGTTCTGATTGCCTGGGTACTTCAGATGCAAGTTTCCTCACTTCCTTAGACTTTTGCCTTCGTGAGTACACCAACATATCTTTGTTCCCTGTATTCAAACTTTCATTTGTGATTGGCACAAGAGATGGTTGGGTTAAGGGAGGTTCGATTTGTGGTGGAGGTATAGGTGGAGGTGATGGCTCAATCTGTGGTAGGGTTATCCATTGTTCAAGGGTGTTATATTCTTGTATAGGTTCAGACACCCAAATCTGAGATTCACTCGTTCTCTCCCCCTGAATTGAAGATTTGGGATAGAAAGGAGTATCTTCATGAAAAGTAACATCAAAGCTTACAAATAGGTGTTTAGAGACAGGATCAAAACATTTGTACCCTTTTTGAGTTGGAGAATACCCAAGAAAAATACATTTCACTGCACGAGGATCAAATTTGTTATTTGGATGAGCATGAACAAAGGCAGTACAACCAAAGACACGAAATTGAATATTTAATTCAAGGTGAGTGGTAGGAAAGACACTTTGTAACATTTTGAGTGGAGTTTCAAAAGATATCACCTTATTTGGCATTCGGTTGATGAGGTGGGTGACAGTTAAAATGGCATCTCCCCAATAAAACTTTGGTACATTAGAAGTGATCATAAGGGCCCTAGTGACTTCCAAGATGTGTCTATTTTTCCTTTCAGCAATCCCATTTTGTTGAGGGGTATGAACACATGAACTTCTATGGATAATACCATGAGTTTGAAGAAAATTACTTAATGTTCGGTTAAAATACTCAGTACCATTATCAGAATGTAAAACTTTGATACTTGTATTAAACTGATTTTTAATCATAGCATAGAAACTCATGAATGCATTTGGTGCCTCAGACTTGTCCTTTAACAGATAAACCCAACAAACACGAGTGTGATCATCTATGAATGTAATAAACCCCCTTGCTTTAGTACGGTTTGGGTTGCGGGAAGGTCCCCATAAATCACTATGAATGGTCGTAAATGGTTTGGTAGGAATATATGGAGTTCTAGGGTATGATGATCGGTGATGTTTGGCCAATTCACAGACTTCACATTTCATATCATGACTTGATGGTGGGCAAATAGTTGGAAACATACGGGATAAATATTGGAAATTAGGGTGACCCATTCTCTTGTGCCACAACATAGTATCTTCATTTTTTGAAATTGTGTTACATACCTTTGTGATATGTTGGTGACTCACTCTGACGTCGTCAAGGAAGTAAAGTCCCTCACATTCCTTAGCATGACCAAACACCATCCCCGATGATAGATCCTGAAAGACACAATGAGTGGGCAAAAAATTAACAGAACAATTCGATTGCTTTGTCAACTGACTAACAGATAGTAAGCTGCATGCCAACTTTGGCACATGTAGAACAGATTCCATAGTGATACTCTCTGAAATTTTAATACTCCCTTTCCCAGCAATAGAAGCGAGTGAGCCATCAGCAATCTTCACTTTCATGTTGCCAGCACATGGGATGTAGGTAGTGAACAATTTGTGATTGTCGGTCATGTGATCAGAGGCTCCAGAATCAACAATCCACAACTGTCGATCCTTTGAGGAAGTTTTTAGGGCTTGAAGAAAGTTACCACGTTTCGCTACAAACGTTGAGGATACAGTCTCCATCGCAACAGATTCTTCAGTCGATGAATGAGTCGCCTTCCTTACTACCAATCTTAGGAAATACGTGGTAGCATTGACTAAAAGGCTTGTGACCACTATCTTCATCGCTACTGAGATCCCAACTGCAAATGAACCTCCAAGATAGGTACAAATCAAGAACCATAGCATATGGACAGCAAGAGTCCCAATCTGGAAAACACAACCCGATCTGGAAAATGATGCGCCTGACTTCGGATCTGCAATATGAGGCCAGATCCTTGCTGGGGCTGAGGTGGCGAACACGGCGGACGAAATCGCCTGGAAAATGGACGCCGCACGCGCCGCCACGCGCCGCCGCACGCGCTCTGCCGTCGGACAGCGCGACGGCGCGTGAGGCTCACGCGCGCGGCCGGAGGCGGCGAAATTCAAGGGTTTGGCCGCGCGAACCTCCCTCTCTTCGATGGGCCTGGCGGTGAGATCCAAAACGGCTTCAATCATCGCGTATAGTTTCAGCCCTATATATTGAAGGGAAAGTTCCATGGCTATGAAACCCTAATGACTAATTTGACAAATTTTGAGCACCCGCTCTGATACCATGTGGACTTTGAGAGATTAGAGATGAGAAAAAGATGATATTCTCATTGATATGATAAACAATATACAAGTGTGTTTATATAGTCTAGGAGAGGAGACAAGCTACTAATGACTAATAAAACCTAATAATACAGAGAATAATATAATGATTACAAGAGAATAATATATAATGATTACAAGATATTCCCACAATATTTATGTAATCAAATTTTGTGCTGGCTTAACTGCAATAGAGGCATAATTGATTTGCACTCTTGGTGGCGCTACCAAGTGACATAATCAAAGAAACAATTTCCCAACTTCACAGGGTTTTAATAAGCTATATCATCTTGAATGATCACTGGGCACTGCTTTGTTGTAGAAAAACCAAATCTAGAAGCAACAAAGCTTTCTATAGCACTTTTCGTGGTTTCCTAGTCGAAAGCATGCCTTTTATTTGCGTAATAGAAACATAATTTTTAATCTGTTTATTGCTATTGTTTTTCTCTGCTGAAGGCTGCAAAAAAACTACTTGAAAAAGAGCAGGAGTGCAAACGCATAACAGTCAGCATTGAAAAGATGGTTAAGCGTGTTAGGACTCTTGAAGAACAAGTGCGGGATATTTATGAGAAGCATGCACAAAACACTCAGGTTATACATTGAAGCTTATATTTATATCTTCCTGTTTTCCATCATTCCACCGTTTACTCAATTTCATGCATCTGTTCATTTCCTGGATAGAATGATTACCTCATTGATTTTTCTTTAATGGTGTTTGTGTGCAGATATTTTTGAATTATTACATGTCAACTTATCTTATGGACTTTGATTAGTGTGCAGATATCTGTTTTCCCAAATGCAATCAATATTATTTTTGAGTTAATACATTGTTTGGTCTTATATTTTGCCCTCATTTTGGTTTTGGTCCCTATAGTTTTTTGTTGACAAAGGTCCCTATAGTTTCAAACCATAGGTTTTGAAACCTCCAGGGGAAAAATGATCCAGTTCCTTATCAATATAAAGGTATTATATTTTGGATAAATAGAAGCTTGTAGGGGCAAATCCTTTGTTTTAAAACTATAAAGATAAAAAATAAAAGGAGGGAAAACTATAAAGGATCAAACATCGTATGAATATTATCTTTATTTATTGTTTATGTAAAATTGAATATATTAATTCAGGTGGTTCTTCCTTTTTTTCATTTACAGATTATAGATAGATGTGATTTCTTTTACCTCTTGGCATGTGAAAACTCATAATTTCAGGATAATATGTTAATATGAGTATTTAGTTTTATAAAATTCAAATTTGACCATTGATTAGTTGATTCAAGTGTGACAATTGTTCCTAATGTAAAGTTTTTGACAGTCTTGTGAGTAGAAAATGTTTTTGGGAAAAGCTTTTTAGCTCTGTAGCTTGACTGGGTTTCACAAATTGGTCAAGGTGTCCAAAGATTCTTTTGAATACTTTTTTTTATCAGAAGTTTTGAAAACTTTTTATATCTCAAAAAAAGCGTGAATTAGTAATAACATTTAAGCTATCAAGTCCCTGTGAAAGTCACAATGAACTTCCTTGAAATACAGTAGAGGCAAATATAAAAGAAAAGCATGTATGTAATGGTGCAGGCTGAAGAATCTAAGATAGAGGAGATACTGAAGGTGCTCCAAAATGAGGTCAATGTTGCTGAATCGGATTTGACAAGGTTAATTATTAATCTTGTACTTGTGTCTAGTTTGTATTTCTGGTTGATTTTGATAAGTTTCACGTCTCAGAAGTTACCTCGTGATTTAGGTTGAGAGAAGAGGAAGCTATACTAGCTGACAATGTACAAAGGCAAAGTAATGAAATAAGAAAGATTGCTGATGAGGTGTGTGGATTTTCGGCCTTTTTAATACTACTTTATACTGATGTTGTGGATATTAATTTTGATTTCTTTGCATTTTTGAGCCTTTGGAGTGCATGTTCTTTTTTCTTTTGGTAAAATCTATCAATCTACCTTCTAATATGTACAGACCAGTTTGCACTTCTGATTCTAATTAATTGTTTTTATCTGAGTTCTGCCTCTATTATGTTAATGTACAAAGTCTAACTTATTGGATATCTCTTGAGAACACACACATAGGCACACACGCAAAACCAAAAGCTGATTCGGGTAATCTTGACAAGAAAACCTACAAAATAGTGTTGAAAACAAAATCATTAAAAAGTTATTTTCTCTTATATTAAGTCTTCATATGAAGGACTCACTTGACTCAATGATAAGCTCGCTCGTCATACGGTCTGAGGTCGTGGGCTCGAATCATCCTCTTTGCATAGCAGGGGTAAGACTGCCTAGTATATTCCCTTTCTCGGTACCCTCACCAAATGGGGACTAAAATTGGGTTGACTTTTTATAATAAGTCTTCATATATTTATGATCATATAGTTTCATAATACTAATAGTTTTATCTTGTGTTATACCTTTGATCACGGATGGATCTACATTTATCCATAAAATGGCAACTGCATCTCCCAAAAAAAGCATGTATAAGCAATAGTAAAGGGCCAACCTACTTGTAGTCCCCACTTGGTGAGGGTGTTGGGAAAGGGAATATACTAAACAGCCTAACCTCTGTTTTTTGCACAGCGGCTGATTCAAATCCACGACTTCAAACCCCACATCAAGTGAGCTTACCGTTAAACCAAGCTGGCCCTTCATGTATAAGCAATAGTCACCCCCAAAACTATAAGAAGTTTTTCTTTGCATTTGTCCTCTTCTCCCCCCTCCTAGAAGGACATTTAATATTATTTTATATATGATATTTTTGACAAAATTATACCTTTTTCTTCGTTTTTTTTCTTTTCATTCTAATTAATATTATAAAGGCCTTTTCTATGGATCTGAAATTCATACATTTGGAAACATACTTAACTATTGATAATTTACTCTTTACTATTATTCTTACCATGTGATAAAATATAGAGATTTTTAAATTTCTTTAATGCTACTTTATTTCTATTGAAACTTTAATTTTTATAATTAAACGAAACAATTTTTTTGGTGCATATTTTGTTGTTTATAGTAAAATTATTGTTGATTCATATTTAGTTAATAACTAACAATATTAATAACTGTAATGCTTGGAAATATTTTAAAATCCCCTTTGTATATTTTTTTATATTGAGACAATTATAAAGTATGCTATATAACTATTAAGTATGTTAAGGATTAAATTTTAAGGGTAAAGGTGCAAAAATATTATGATAAATTGTAAAGGGGCACCCAACATCATGGTAATTTTGAGGTTGCAATAATATATATGGTATAGGGCTACTTCGATGACTTTGGGTTGACATAAAGCGTCCTCTCGTATATTTATTTGTATTATTAAAACTTTCTCTTCCTTTTTTGGCCCATATTTGTAACCCTAATTTCTCTTTTTCAATGTAATCATCAAGGATGTGTTGAATATAGTCTCGCCCAGAAAAAAAAATACATTGAATAGAATATGTATTCCTTTGTCTAAAATCTTTCTTTAAGCTTCAAGTAGTCTATTTTCTCCCTTGATGATTTGCTTCTTCCAATTTCACTAGATATTTAAAAGGGCGAAGGCCCAAAAATGATACTTAACTATTGGTCAAGGAACAAAAATAGTATATAACTATTCCAAGGTACACAAATGATACCCAACTATTGGGCATGAGATCAAAAATGATATTTTCACTAATATGACAATAAGATTAGACCTGAAAAGTCCAAAATTCCCATTGGACTTTTCATGTTTATCAATAATAATATTATGAAATTGTTATAAGGGAGTTAGGGGTGGGAATAGACAGGCCGGCTATCATTGGCCTATTACTTAAACCATTAAGGCCTTGGATCAGCCTCTTTATATCCAAGCTCAGGCCCAGACTTTTCTTTCGGACTGTTTTGCTTAATAGGTCAGTCTTATGCTTGAAAAAAAAAGCCTATTAGCCTATCATGCTGACCTTTTAAGAAGCTAAATAATATATAGCTATATCAATTGATGTTATTTTTTAGTAATTCTTAATATAAAATTACAATTATAACATCCTCTAATGTAGGGTGTCTATTGCATCTTATTCTCTAAACATTCATTCAAATGATGTCATCCACCATTCACCTTTCTAAACATCTAATTGTAGTATGTTTAATTTATCAAGCCTCTTAACAGGCTAATAGCCAGGCCAGTCCAAGCCACAAACCAAACTCAGGCTCGAAAAAATTGTTTCTAATAGGCCATAGGTTAGCCAGACCATTTTATGACCAGGCCAGGCCAAGCTTGGACTATTCCCACCCTTTAAGGGAATCATATTAGCTAAACTTGTTGGAGAAATTTATTATCTTTTAGGAAGCTTTTGTATTATAAATATAATATGATCAATGTAATAATCATCGGACTATTCATCTATTTTTGTTTCCACACTTATCAGTAACTGTTCCCAATCTAAATATCATATATATTTAATTGCTTGGACAACTAATCTGAATTATATATTTTCTATTAGATTGAAGGACATGATAGACGGTACCGTGACATAAACTCTTCCATTCGTGAGCTTAAACAACACCAAACCAATAAGGTATAAGCAATGTTGCAGTTATGGATGTTTTTAAAATGTACTTTTTAAGGGCAAATATGCATATTGAAATTTATATTTATGCAATTTTTTTTGGACAGTCAACTATAAAGAAAGAAATACATTTATGGGTTTCATTTTTTATTATAATGATGCATGAGCTCATTCGTTTCTACAAAAAACTTTGTTGTGAACAGGTTACAGCTTTTGGAGGAGAAAGAGTGATGAACCTACTGCGTTTTATTGAAAGAAGCTATCGGAGGTTTAAGAGGCCACCCATTGGTCCAATTGGTGCCCATTTGGTAAATACTATGAAATTCATGCTGTACCATGTTTTTTTGCTTGTTTGTTTGTGTGGTTGAATGTAAATGAAATTATAATTGATGATTTGTATTATAAGCATGAAAAGGAATTGTTTGATGCATCTATTATTTCTTACTCCATCTTATGCAAGTAATATATGAAGATTTAGATGTTGGATTTGCTTCCTAGAATTTCTTCATGTTTATGTGAGGTTGCTATCTATATTAATTTGATGACATGCTTGACAGAACCTGGTTAATGGAGAACGGTGGGGTGTTGCTATTGAGTGTGCAATTGGGAAGATGCTAAATGCTTTTATAGTGACAGATCACAAGGATTCTCTTCTTTTGAGAGAATGTGCAAAGGAAGCAAACTATGGTCACCTCCAAATTTTCATATATGATTTTTCAAGACCACGGTAATTTGTTAACATCTATTTCTATCTCGTTTACTAATTCCTATGTTTTATTCTTCCATTTTTTTATGTTGGTCTTGTTTTTTTAATTAACATGATTTTTAGATATGAATTTTCCTTAATTATCTGATCTATACTTTCTGGTGTTAGATTGTCTTTACCAGCGCACATGCTTCCTCAGACAACACATCCTTCAATTCTTTCTGTTTTAAATTCAGCCAACGACACCGTCATTAATGTCTTGGTGGATCTGGTAATACTTAAACTTTATTTAGGCCATTTATTTATTTTTGAGTGTTTATCATATTATTACTATTGATTTTCCTATTCATCTAAAAAAAGTATTGATCTTCCCTCAGTCAGCTTCATTTTCTTTTTCTTGAAATTATTCTCAGCCTTTTTGGCAAACATATACTCCCTCTGGTCCTAAATGTAAGACCTAGTTGACTTTTTTTTGGAGATGTTAAGGTTACAAAATATGTTATTAAATTATGACATATTTGATATATTTTTATATTAGTCATTAGTTTATAGGTTAAATAATCTAGTTTAAGAAAAAAATTAGGCAAATTAATTGATGATTGAGTTAATTTACTTTTTTAGGATTTTCTAAAAAAAGTCAACTAGGTCTTATATTTAGGACCGGAGGGAGTATAAAGTATTCTCTAAATTTTCTTCAACCTTTGTATATTCATTAAATGATGTATTTCTCCACTTAGTGGGTTAAGGCTTTGTTGTTGTTGTTGTTCTTGATTTATTATCTAATTTTCTTTGACTTTTATCATTATATAAATTTGTTATCTCCTAAAAACGGTCTTGTTGATCGATTATCATTTTCCTTTTTTTTTATACTTTTGTGAAATTGCTTGATCAGAAAACAGTTTCTTTATGTATAGTACACATTGTCCTGTTTCTTTTGAAATCAGTTTTCATTGAACTTTAAGCTTATGAGAGGGAATCATCCTTGATATCAGTTTTCATTGAACTTTAAACTTATATTTCCAGAGATTTTATGTGTAAATTGCAATATTGAGATACAATTTGTTTTTTGATAAATATTGAACAAAAATCTTGTTAAAAATTGTATTTTTGAATGCAAAATGAATGAGTGGTTATTGAATTGAATGGTTATGGATTTGTATAGGTTGCAACATCGCATATATGCTTTGAATTCAAATATTTAAAATTTTATTTGGGCCATGATTTTCTTGCTACATATTACAGAATTATTTTTCACTTAATCATTTGTTTTTATCGATATATACTGTTTAAATTAGTTGTGTTCATTATTCGTCAGTCTCTCTACATAAAAGCAGGGGTAAGACTGCCTATTTTTTATCCAGCATTCCTACCAAGTGGAGACTCGAATTTGGTTGACCATTTTATTAATCAAGTACAAATTAAAAAAGGATTTCTTGAAAATGATGTAAATGGTGATTCTATCTCTCTATCTTCTTGTGAAATTGCTTAAAATAAGTTTCAAGTTTTCTTCTTCTTCAAGTTTTCTTCTTCTTGCTTAAAATGAGGATTTGTTCATGGTGAAGTTAGATGAGTTTCCTAGTTGTTAGGAGTTTTATTTGGAATTAGTGGCAAGATTGTAGGCAAATTGTTATGATTGTTTGGGTTCATGTTTGGCATAGTCAGAAAATTTTAAGGAGTGGATGAAGGAGAATTTCAAGGATTTTTTTTTTTTTTTTTTAGCGGAAAATTCAGTTTTTGACCCATTCTCCTATTTTTGCGGAAAATGCAGTTTTTGACCCAGTTTTTTTTTTTTTTTGCGGAAATTGCAGTTTTTGACCCATTCTCCCATTTTTGCGGAAAATGCAGTTTTTTTTTTTGTGTTATCTATGTCATTCATATCTGATCTTTTCTCTTCTTCCTCTCATTTATTATAATCTTTCTTCTCATCAATCTATCAAAATGAATTAATTTTGATTTTCTTTTTAAGGCATTTTACTAAATTTACATAGTTTTATTAAATATTTTGTTTCTTATGCATCTCTTAACCTTTGTTTATTGTTTGTTGAATATTGTGTTGTTCTGTTTTCATAGTATATTTATTAATTATTATTTTATTTTATTGTTGAATATTGTGGTTGTTCTGTTTTATTGTTTATTGTAATTGTTATTTATTTTATTATTTGTTTATGTATTATTTTATTTTGTTTTTATGGTTTTATTGTATTGTGTTATTATTTTATTGTATTGTGATTAATGTTTTATTGTTTATTGCTTTATTTATTTGTTATTATTTGTGCTAGTTTAATTATTATTAATGTTATTTATTTGTTATTTGTTATTATTTGTTATTTGTTATTATTTGTTATTATTGTGATTAATGTTATTATTTATGTTATTTAATTATTTATTTGTAATTATTTGTTATTATTTATTTGTTATTAATTTATTGTTTTATTCTATTGTTCAGTATTGTGGTTTTATTATATATTGTTATTTAATTTATTTATTTATTTATTTATTTATTTATATATTATTTATTTATTTCAGTATTGTGGTTTTATTATATTGTTATTTATATTATATTGTTTTACTATTTTATTATATTATGATTTGTTTTATCTCTTTATTTATTGTTATTATTTGTTCTAGATTCATTCTTATTAGTGTTAGATTTATTTGTATTATTTTTAATATTTATGCTATTTTATGTGTTATTATAATTGTTGTGAGCAATCCTCTGCCTATTTATTTAGCCGGTCCTAAGCCCGGATAAAAAAGAGTAGGTTGTGTTAGGCTTCGGCAGCCAACGTAAAATTTGTCTAATCTTAAAACATGGACACACACAACCATTTTTGCAATATGTCATAGTCTAGCATTTTACAGAAGAAGGGATATATAAAGAAGCAAGTGAACGGGTGTAGGATTAAACTGTGAATGATGGGCAGTTAAACAAAACAACAAGACATAAGATGGATGTGACAGAGATGAAAATGTTGAGAGGGAT
Source organism: Mimosa pudica (assembly GCA_029929735.1). Lineage (NCBI taxonomy): Eukaryota > Viridiplantae > Streptophyta > Magnoliopsida > Fabales > Fabaceae > Mimosa > Mimosa pudica. The sequence goes on along the minus strand of JAKELP010000056.1, from coordinate 838,507 downwards.
GAGTGAGTATATATTAAAAGATAGGATTAGTAATGATCACATTAGTGAAAGAGTTGGGGTAACATCAATTTCAGAGAAAATGAGAGATTATCGTTTAAGGTGGTATGAACATGTTCAAAGAAGAGAATTAGATGTGATAGTAAGAATAGTGGAGTAGATGGTAAGGGAGACGTATATAAGAAATAGAGGGAGACCAAAGAGAACTCTTGATGAAGTTATTCAAAAAGATATGTTAGTGAAAGGTTTATCTGAAGGAAAGAATAGGGACATAGCAATATGGCGTCGTGTGATCCATGTAGCCGACCCCACTTTGAGTGGGATAAGGTTTACGTTGATGATGATGACTTTGAGTGCCTCAAAAATAAGTTTCAGAGTCACATATTGCCTAAAAGAAAAAATGGGAATTCTTGTTTACCATTTCTAACATGCTTACTGTAACTATAGGGGAGCATTGAGAGACAAATTCTTGTTCGGGATTATGATACTGGTAAAATAGTTGCATTTGACCAAAGGATTTCAAATCTGAAGGAGGTCTTCACTTCAGATGGCTATAAAATGTAAGCTGAGTAAAATGTTGCCTCTTTACCCTACTTGCAGGTATTTGTGTCTTGGTGATTCACAGTGACCAGAAATAGCAATATGTAAAGAATTACATGAAGATGGATGAAATACAACTTTATGATATATGGTTGGTGGAAGTTAAAGCTGTAAAAATGCTATTTTGGTTTATAATAATCTGCCAGTGGTAGGGACTCTAAAGTCACCTCCGTCATAGCTGTTGTGCGTGTCAGAGAAGATAATATAGCTATTTAATTCTCCCTCAATAATTTATGATTTTATAGTGCGGTGTTGTGTGGCATAATATAAGTGCTTTTATGTATGCATCTACATTCTATCCGGAACTTGTTCAGTACTGGGAACATTTTTCAGCCTAAGTAACTTAATTAAACTTAAAATATTTATAACTTTTGCACATATCTTGTATCAAACCAATAAGTTGGAATGATTTGTTGTCCAATTTCTTTCTAGGTTTTCTCGGGGCTCAGTGCAGACAGTTCTGCCCCCAAATAAGAGGCAGAGAACTAGTCGACTATGTAGTTCTTTTGATAATCAAATTAATACACTTGAAGCTGATGCTTCCCATGAACAAGAAGTAGCTAATCGCTTAAAGAGAAATAAAAGGGAGGCTGAAGAAAAGCTTGAGGATCTTAATGGGAGGCTAAGACATGTGAAGGTAAGGTGATGACTAAATTTCCATTCAAGTCCCTGACTTCATTATTTCAAAATTTTTATATCTTGGCCGATATACTAATGAATATTCTGAAGTCTGTGCTCTTTCTGATGACCTAAGAAAATGTACGTTCTTTATTAGTTGTCTAAAGGCTGAAGTATGTGGTTTTTAAATAGATGAATGTTGAAGAGCAGATGAGTATAGAAATTTTCATTGATGAAGTGTGAATGGGGTCGTACAGTTATAGATGTCCTTGGATAATTGTCAAAAGGCTGAAGTAGTGTCTTTTAAATAGAGAAATGTTGGTAAGAGCAGATGGATATAGGATATTTTCATCAATGAAATTGGATTAAATTTATACTGTTATTACTGATGTTTCTATAGATACTGTTTGCTACATATTAATGATAGAGGAAGAAATAATAGCTCTAATGCAATTATATGTGTTTTGTTAACCCTTATTTACATTATTAAAGTGAACTCTTTTAGTGCAGCAATGAATCAATGCTGTACACACTTTAATAAATACCATGCAGCTTTGTGCAATGTACTCCCTCCGTTCCTAAATATAAGATCTTATATTTAGGCAAAGTGATCTTATATTTAGGAACGGAGGGAGTAGTTTGTAAGAGACTGAAGTGAGAAGTATGTTATCTTTGAAAAAACAAGTTTTGTCGGAAAGCCTATGTTACTTGAAATGGAGAAATGCCTTATTTGTATAAGACACATGTAGGGTTTTACTTGCTTTCTCCGCACAACTTTCTACATGGAACTTATTCCGATTTAGGTCAAACTTTAACATTTAAGCTTTTATCATTATACAAACATTATTTATCATGCTTATGATGTTATATTAATTAACGATGTGCACTAAATCAAACCACTTTATAGTAGAGCTTCAAGTCTTTGAGTTTATTCCTGGTATCTGTCTATCATAAATATATCTGATCATCTTATTTGGTCTTCTGTACTATGTTTCTGTTTCCTTTAGAGGCTTTGTTCGAATGCTCAGAAGGATTTGTCTGCTAAGAAGTTAGCTTTTGAAGATGAGAGGAACCAGTATGCGATGGCAAAACACTCATCACCTGCATCATCTGTGGATGAGATTCAACAAGAAATTTCTGTTTGTTCACTATTCCACACTTTTTCCCTTCAAATTTTACTTGTACATAACCTACTGTTAAAAAATTATTCCCTATCTGAAACATAACAAAAATCATACTCCCTCTGGTCCTAAATATAAAACCTAGTTGACTTTTTTGGAAAATCCTAAAAAAGCAAAATAAGTTAATTATAAGTTGATTTCCCTAATTTTTCCCTTAGACTAGTTTATTTTACCTATAAATTAATGGATAATATAAAAACATATCAAATATGTCATAATTTAATAACCTGTTTCATAACCTTAATCTTTACAAAAAAAAAGTCAATTAGGTCTTATATTTAGGACTGTAGGTAGTAATAAATATATTATTCATGTAAAATTTATGTGATATTGACTTTTATTTATTGAGTAATGGCTCTAAGCAATGTCTTTCTTGCATGAATTCTGTATATCCTAGTGTTATTTGTCAGATGTTGACTTCTTATAGTTGTCAAATTATCATGTTATGCTAGCTTTTATGCTATCAGATTTAATTGCATTTGATTATTTTTTTTTGATTGGATGCTTTTTTCCTATTTTTTGAGTATGCTATGTATATTCATGGGTTCTTTAGGAGAGGGTTTCCTGATTTAAAAGGAAAGGGATTATAATGCTTTCCAGAGATAATTTTTCTTATAATTCTGAAAATTTGTACTAAATATGTGATGCAAATCTGTGCTTTTTAATATGATAATATTTTGTTGTATTTATTGAATGTTAGGAAGTCCAACACGAGATAGAAAGGAAAAGAGACTTATTGGAAGAATGTCAGAACAGAACGAGTGAAGCTGCAGCAAATGCAGATCATCTTAAAATATCATTTGAAGAACTATGTGGTCTGATACTACTGGTTTATTTTTTCTATTGGGCATACTTTTTTATGTCTTCCTTTTATGTAGAAGAATTGATATATACACCTTTTTTACTGCATGGTATATCATGATAACCATATAGCATCAACACAAGATGATATTAGTGCCCTTGAGAAAGCAGAGAATGAACTAATGCAGATTGAACGGGACATGCGTTCAGCAGAAGAGGTTTCCTTTATGTTCTCCTTGTCCTTGTCATTACTCAAATGCATTCTAATCTCTTGTTCTCTGACAATGATTTTTTTTAAAAAAACAAATTACATGTTTAACTTGTCTTTTAATTACATAGGAGAAGGCTCATTATGACGGGATAATGCAACGCAAGGTACTCCCAGATATCAAAGAGGCAGAGGTACGCTATGTGGAGCTCAAGCAACAACGAGAGGTATGATTTGACTTGCATTGGTCATATAAATTATGAAATGTATTTTACCTTAAAAACTAAAGCCATATGATATAAGATCAAATCTTTTTATGGGCTTGAATAGGGGCATTAAGGAAAGAAGAATAGATGGCAATCCATTTTGATTTTCCCAATACTTTACCCAAAACGTTTTGAAATGCTTTCTAAGTTTAGGGGCACATGCTAATATATGCAAAAGATTTTTACGCCCTTCGAAATATCTTAACTCTTGGAGATTTTCTTAATTACTATTAACCAAAGAGATCGCCTATGGTTTCCTTCATAAAGACCGTCCAGATAAACATGTGGTTACTACAAAATATGACAACCTTATACTGCTAAATTGTGAGGATCATGTAAAACGTTGATCAAGCTGTGATAATTTTGTAAGTAGTAATAATTCCTTTTTAAATGGTATTAGGAGACTATTTTTTAGTATCTTAGTCATAATTGTTGATTAAGTCATTTGGGTATTAGGAAACTTTGCAAATGAAGATTAATTCCTGTTTGTAGTATCAGGAAATTACTCATACTTTTTGACTTGTCATTAAAGGCAATGGTTGGGATTAATTAGAAAATGTTTCATTTTCAGTCAAATTTGGATACCTAATGTAGAAAAGTTGAGAGAAAGTATTTGTGAATATTATTTCTCATTATTATAAATGTGAAAATACAATTGAGATCTCATTATTATTAATTCGGATACCTAACATTAGGTTTTACTTACTAATTTTATTAGATTCAGAAAGTTAGTTAAATTAGTGAAAGGGTTAAGGGTCAAATCTAGCACTCTACTATTACCAAAAGTTCACCCAACATAAACAAGAATTTGATGGCTCAAATATAGCACACATCTATTCAAAAATGGCTCAAATCTAGCATTTCCGTCAACTTTAACGGGTTTGACCATTAAGTTTGACCCGAGCATGCCATGTCACATGCCACGTCACCCAATTAGGCCACGTCACCCAATGGACCCACTTACTATCCATGATTGGGTGACGTGGCCTAATTGGGTGACATGACATGTGACATGGCATGATCGGGTCAAACTTAACGGTCAAACCCGTTAAAGTTGACGGAAATGCTAGATTTGAGCCATTTTTAATTAGATGTGTGCTACAATTGAACCATCAAATTCTTGTTTATGTTGGGTGAACTTTTGACAATAGTAGACTGCTAGATTTGACCCTTAACCCTTAGTGAAAATCACGTGATATTACCAAAACACCCTTATGATATACCTTTATTCCCACCATCTCTCTTTTGCTTACTTATCATTGAGGAGTATCAATAGGGATACTTTTGAAAAAGTTAGAGATAAATTTTAAAGAGGCATTATATTTAGGAACAAGCTCACATTTCCAAATAGGTCTTATATTTAGGAACGGAGGTAGTATCTAGGATAGAGTTATTTTTCAGTCATTGTAACAGACTATAAATTCCTGACATGTAATCTATCAATCACATGACTGAAGATTTATTATTAAGTATATTTGGCTTTTCCTTTAGAAATTCAGATTCTGGTTGTAGAGCCTCATCCTCCTCACTTCTATTTTCTTCCCCGCTTTTCCTTCTCTCCTCTCCGCCTCTTTCTCTAGAATTACTTATCCTGGTTCTAGAGTTCTCTTCTTTTCTGTTTTTCCTCTTCTCTTTCTCCACTTTTCTTCTACCGCTGCCTCTATTTTTCAGGTTTTAACATACTTTATTATGTTTTGTCATATATGACTATGTGGGATGAAAATGAACAATTGCAATTTCTAAAATTTTATAGTGCAATGACCCTTTTTTGCACTTTATTGGGTTTGGTCATAATATGACTGCATAAGATAAAAATGAGTCTGAGTCTGATTTTTATTTCTTTGGTTTTTAATAAATGAGGTTTGGGACAACATTTTGAGTAAATTGATTATATTGAGAATGGGTCGGAGTGGCTCCCATTATTAAGAAATTGGTAGAAAATCATTTGAAGTGGTTTGGACATGTCAAAAGAAGGCCAATAGATGTGCCAGTGAGGAGGATGGACCAAACATCTTAGAGTTCAATTAAAAGAGGGAGAGGGAACCAAGGAAAACATCCGGTGAACTTAAAGAACGAAATCTATTGGGGAATAATATACCTAAAGATTTGGTGAATGATAGAGCACAAAGACGCCATATGATCCATGTAGTTGACCCCACGTAGTGGAATAAGACTTGTTGTTGTTGAGAAGTCAAAGTCGCATCACAAGAAATAATTCCAATAGCTAGCTTCAAACGTCTGTCTTACCTTTTGTAAGGAAGAGCTAGGTTCACCATGATCCATTGAAGACAAATAACATCTAGATATATGATAGCCTGCTTCAATAATATACATCTAGTTATATGATAGCCTGCTTCAATAATATTAATACATCTTATATTCTAGTTAACCATAACTTGTCTTCAATGTCTCTTTGAGAAGCGATACTTTTAATTTCTTGTTTTTCAAGGACCTTATCAAAGAAACTTGTTACCTTCTAGCTTAGCATTAATAACCTTTTTGTCAGATTGAATTAGAATCATTTGTCTGCTCACTATGGATCATCTATGTTGTTTGAGATATTAGGAATTAGGAAATAGGAAATATTTTTCTGTTGATCACTATTAATTATGATATTTATTAGATATTAGATTTGGGAAATAGTCCAGAATCTTCATTCCTCGTGTATAAATATTTGATTACATTTTTGAATAAAGTGAACGATTATTTTTGAAACCATAAGTTTACAAATTTTAAGACATAAACAAGGAATAATTAAACAAGGATCTAGCTACTTACTATGCATTATCGACCTTCTAGACATAATGATTTTTGCCTAAAACTAATTTCTATATTTTTTTTTGAGTATTGAAGGAATATAGTAGAAAGGCTTTTATAATTTGCTGTGAGGATGAACTTCAATCTTTTGGAGATTGCAACGGAAGCACCCCAGAGCAACTCAGCGCACAGATAGAAAGACTATCTCAGAGACTCAAGCGTGAGAGTCAAAGGTATCATTTTTATTTTAACTGAATTTTCATTTGTTGCAATAACTTTGCAAGATTTTGTAACTATTTATCTTTGATTTCCCCCTCATAGATACACAGAATCACTTGATGATCTAAGGGGGCTGTGTGAGAAAAAAGAACGCAAGATTTTGAGAAAGCGGGAAGCTTACAAAGCTTATCGAACAAAATTAGATGTATGTGCTTTTACTTTATCCTTATAACAAGAAATTACTGGTGGTTAATTTGGTATCTAGTTCTGGAGATTTGAATGTCTGTATCTTTTACATTGCTAACTTAATTTTATAGTATGCTATTAGGGATCCTAATTTTTTTAATTCTGAACATTGTGATCAATTTCCTTCCTCCCTGATATGAAATAAAGCTTTTATTCTTTGTGAAAGAAATCTTAGAATTGAAATTCAATAGCCACTCTTTGCTATCAGGTTGTGCCTTCTAGAAAATAATCTAATGAAGATGCAATTTTTATGATATTTCCATTTTACTTTGATTAGTGTTCTTAAATACAAATTTCTGAACTAGTTAGGAAAGGTGCTAATCCTAAAAGTATTAATGATTGGAAACAATGATTTATTCTGCCAATATAAGATTTCTCATGGTTGATGATTTATTTTTCTTAATTTCATTGACTGATAATGCAGTCTACAAAATGTATTGAATAGCCATGAATAGAACCTAAGGCTTCAGCAAACCATACACCCATTTTCCTTTTTTAGTAATACTCCTCTCTAATTATGTTAGGGAAATTGGAAGCCATGATAATTTAGGCAGATAGTGCTTGCTAGTTTCGAGGGTCAACAAGCTGTCTTTTCTCCCACAAACTCAATTCCTAGTATTTCGACAGTCTTGAATCTCATTAATGATATACCATCTACAATGATGAGAATATCCTAATGTATTTACAGGATTACTAGAAGGAATTTTCACTAAATAAAGCTAGAATTATAAATTAAATTTTTATTGTACCTTTTGCGCATTGCTAATAATCAATGCAACTATGCGTTTTACATACAATGTATGTTCATTCGCCTGTTTTTGTTACTGTGTTTCTCTGTTGTTACACTTTTTGATATGCTTTTACATGTTGTTTTAACTCTTTTTCCACTAGTGCTGAACAGTTGCTTATCTCTTGGTGTATTGTTGATTTGTTCCTTATGCAATATTTCTTAATCATTTCCTTGTGTTTATGGCTAATAATTTTTTTTTTTTCAAATTCATTTTCTACACTTTCGTTGCAGGCTTGTCAGAGAGCTTTAGAACTGCGGAGGAACAAGTTTCACAGAAATGCAACTAATCTGAGGCGTTTGTTGTCATGGAAGTATGATTTTTCTCAGCATGGATTATTTCTTCCTGTTATTTTTCATCATGGCATGACTATTATATATATATATATATAAAATTATGTCTTTTATAGATTCAATGCTCATTTGGGAAGAAAAGGATTCAGTGGACTTATCACAGTCAATTATGAAGAAAAAACCCTTTCAATCAAGGTAACCCAGTTTTGTTATGCTGTACAAGTTAGTGGGATAAGGGTTTGTTGTTGTATAATGTTTCTCTTGCTGACATTGCATGTCCCTACATGCAAAGTAAAAAGAATGGGACATAAAAAGGTTTTTAACCAAAATCTTTATGTAATAGGTGTGACATAAATTGTGTAAAACAAATTGCTAATGATGAGTCTCTTCATTTTGGCTGATAGTTTACACATGTTTGTTTTCTATCATATTCTATGTATAGGTGCAAATGCCTCAAGATGCATCAGGATTCGCTGTCCGTGACACTCGAGGCCTTTCAGGTTGATTTCTGGCATTTACTTTTAATATAATTTGGTTAGTAAACATTCACTAGCTTTCTTATGATGAATCCAAATGTATGAAGGAATGTGTGTGAATTATTGTAGAAATCCTGTGACTGCAGGTCACCTTGATTATAGAAGAACAGGTGAAGGTGAAAAATACCGATGGCAAATTGGCAAATGTACACTTGGCAACATAATAAAAACCTATAGTGCATAAATACTCATCATAAATTTAAATAGTGCAAAATTGTTTTTTCCATTAAAATGAGTTAAGGACAGTTAAGTTGAGTTGTGAGTTCCACAAAGTTCTTCCACAAAATGAGTTAACTGTACATTATAAAGAAAGAACAATTTTGCACCTTTTTAAATTAAGATGAGTAGTTATGCACCCGAGGTTATATTATGATGACAGACGCACATTTGGCAATTTATCATAGGTATTTTATCATCTTCACTCTAGAAGAAAATGAAGCTGTAAATAGGAAGTTTATTGTTGAATTATTTCCTTAACTATTTGAGTTTTAAACAATATGATTCTTGGTCTCCATAATGACCTATTGCTTATACCTTCGTATACTATATATTCTCCAATTCTTAGTGAATAACATCATCGCATTGTTCAGATAGCCAATTGTACACTTCAATTATCAATTAATGATCTAACCCTTTTTGTTAACTCAATCACTCAAAATATTATGGAATTATAATGAATTGAGTTCTTTTTCATGCATTTAATTTTCATTATCATGTTTTACTAATTAGGATGACTATACACACACACACATAATTTTTTTTCATAATTCTGTTGTGTTTGTCTATGCTTTTTCACCTTAATTTAAGAATTTATTGCAATTATTTTCTTTTAAAAAGAATCCTATAATTTCACACCATGAAGGTGTATTTTAATATTATTTTTTGGTATATTTCTGACCTAATAGTCTCCTAATTTTAACTTGGTGGTGAGCTTTGAGAGATTCATACCTATGTAAAATGATGTAGCTTTCACACCGCAAATGGGATTTTTTTGTGGTATACTTATGACTTAGTGCTCCCCTTCTAATTGTAACTTGATGGTGAACGTTTGAGACTCATACCTGTGCAAAATGATGTAGCTAGTACATGTGATTGGATCATTTCAATATCTATGCTGAAATTTTTCAGCCGTTCTTCTTGTTCTCCATAATAAACTGTTCTTCTCCATAATCAATGCATCTTTAACACAATACTCATACAGCAGCAACTGGCCTACCCCACATTCTGTAGACTAAATAACTGTATTAACCATCACTAACCACCTCTTAATAGATAGATGGCTTATGACTTAACTGACCTACCCCATATTCTGCAAATATTTATCATGATCACACTAGTTCATACCTCCTTATGATATAAGTAGCATGGATACCCTTCTTTATTAGAGCTTTCCTAAGCATATCTCTTGGCACTTGATCATGAGCTTTTTCCATGTCAATAAAAAACACTATATAAGACTTTTTCTCATGTCAATGGCTTCTAATATTGATTGTATATGCGTAAGTCTTAACTGATTTTCTTAATACATGTCTCATTTTGTAAGTGGTATTTTGTCACTTGCCATAACTTTGAAGTACATATCATAAGTTGTATGACTCAATAGTTTGTACAGTTCTCAATATATTCCCTTTGTTCTTGTATTCAGGCACATAAGTGTTTCTCCTCCACTCATCTGGCATTCTCTTTGATCTTAATATCTCAATAAAATGCTTAGTGAGCCTATGAATATCCTTTTCTCCCACGCATCTCTAGTTATCCACACCCCATTAGGAATATAATGTGCTTGATAAGTTTTGGGGCCAAGTTTATAAGAGAAGTAAAGGAGTTATATGGCCCTAACTCTAATACTCAGCTGGAAGAGAAAAATACCAACGTGGATAACAGAATCTGACACCTTGCAGAGAATAGCGCGCCTATGAAAAAGGCGTAGCGGGTACGAGGAAGGGCAGACAATTTGTAGAAAAGAATTCTGTGGGAGAGAGGAGCTGGTCACTCGAAAACTAGATCAATTGGTGCCTTGTCCTTGTTCTTTCTATTTTGTTTGATTCTTGCTTTCCTTTTCTTAGTACTGAGTGATCTTTTACAATGCTATAAGGGAGTTAGTAGTGTAGTGTTTGTTTCCAATATAACACAAGTATTCCCTTTTCTCTTTCCCTTGTTGCATTTACAATAGAGAAGTCCTAACAGAATGCCATAATGTCCAATGGCTTAGTCCATTTTATCAAGAGCTATATTGAATTCTCTAACCAAAGTTGTGCTGTAAAAAGCTAGGTTGTATTCACTTACATGGGTTATTAAATCTTGCATTCCTCTAGGAATCGTTGATAAGTTTGTAGAAATTTCCTCTTATCTTTAACAGCTTCATATGTGATCAATACATTTTATATTTCATCCTTGTTACATCTGTCTGTCCTTCTACACTTATGCAATAGTTGCCTTTTTAAATAAAAGTCCATGATATTTCTTCCTATCAAAGAGTTGCATTAAAATCTCTAGGCCTTAGAATGCTATAGAGTATAGACTGTTTCAAGTTTGAAGGACAAACTGTCGGGATACTTGCTATTAAGCTTTTTATTCAGTTTCGTTTTGGTTTCCTTCTGTTCGATTTGGGCTGTGTTTGCTGTTGCCACTATTTTGAGAAGAATGGGGCAGTTTTGTTTTGTTAGACCTGAAACTGATTGCTTTTGGCTTACATTTAAGACATCTTCCATTTTAAAAAGGGTTAACCCAGTTCTAGTCCCCACTTGGTGAGGGTACTGGGGAAAAGACTTCCCCCATTTATCAAACATGATAAGTTTCCCCTTTCGGGTCTTTGGTAACTCTTGTGAACTTTTGGATTGAGTTGATCCTCCAGATTGTGTCGATTTCGCAGGTTGATTCATTTTTGGAACAATGTTTAACAAAGATTATGACAAAATCAAAAGTTTATTTGGATAAGTCACCAAATGTCCAAGTCAATATTATTTCCTGAAATTATTTACCAATGTTTTCCACATATATGCCATGTGAAATTAAGGCAGCCTTGGATCGAGAGAAGTGCTAATGAAGCAAACAGAAATGTAATTGGAGATGCACCTTATACTATGCAGATTTTAATTTCTTACACCTCATTTGCTTTTTACCCCCTTATGAAAATAATCTTGTAGAAAGTATATTAATTTTTGGCCGAAAGTAGAACGTATATTAATATTCATTACTTGCAATACTTTTTATATGTCGATAGTTTGATTATCTAATCGTAAATATATTTTGATGTTATATTTCATTGATGTTAGCTTATGTGTGGGAGTGTTTACCGTATTGATATCAAGGTGTAAAGTTATGGACATTGTGTTTGAGTATCATAAAATAAGTTTCTATTGATCCTGAGTCCTGACTAATCATATGTAATGTGAGTCTTTCCATGCAGAAGAGATAAGGATTGTAATTGTTTTCTGAATGAATGCTTTGTACTTTTATATGTTGTATTATTTATATACCTTTAAGGAATGTTATTTTTCTTTTTTCTCATAAACTGATGCTGGTATTTAGCTGCCATTTCATGTTACTTATTCCTTTTTTCCCCGAAACATAGGCGGCGAGCGATCTTTTTCTACACTATGCTTTACTTTAGCGCTTCATGATATGACAGAATCCCCTTTCCGTGCAATGGATGAATTTGATGTTTTTATGGTTAGCTCATGCTTTTCTCTCTCTATCGTATTTTCTTTTCATGCCTTCTTGATTGAGTTTGGTTTTCTTGGATGTAACATTTCTTTCCATTCATCTTTAGGATGCTGTAAGTCGGAAAATTAGCTTGGACACTCTCGTGGATTTTGCAGTGGAACAAGGATCCCAGTGGATATTTATCACCCCACATGATATTAGGTACTAATTTTCAAGTTTCATTAACTGTTTATTACCCCAAACTCTGTTGCACTTATATTTTTTTACACCTTGGTCATTATTGCTCAGTAAGTTCTCTTTTTATGACTATTCTTTTTGGGAAAATTAAATCTTTCTGTCCTTACAATTTTTTAGTCATTTGAACTTAGTGTTCACTTTACTCTCTGTAACTAACCCCCCGATAGCTTAACTATTTAGAATATTATTCCTAATATTTTAGAATAAATATGGGAATGGCCTCGTGGAAAATAAATAATTACAATGATGTTCTTTGAAATTCCCTAACTAAACTGGGCTTATATTGAGTTCTAATTGTGGAAAGAAAGATGACCGAATAGTGTAATGATTATGTCATTGATATGATATCATATATAATACAAAAGTTTCCTAAAAATAATAAACTTCTCCTATTAGTTTACCTAATAATTAATCCTAATAATACATATAATCTAAATATTTCATAATACTTTTTTTTATAACAAGGAAGGAAAAAACAAACTACATCTGTGTAATCATCCTGCAGTAGTAGCACTGCAACGTCCTCCTTCGATAAGAAATGGACACCTAAGCCATAGGAGAAGCTGCGCCTTGCCAACAGATCTGCACCCTCATTCTCGTCACACTCAACAAGCTTTATATCAGCCATCCAATCCTGATTCAACAACTCTTTGAGTAGCGTAAACAGCTCCCTATTCTCATGCAGCTCGATATCTGCTCCATATACTCCTTCAATAACTTGACTCGCATCACACAAAACCTGAACCAACCTGTAACCAGAAGTCCAAGCACGACGTAATCCCCATATACATCCCCACAATTCTGCTGCTAAACTGACATTCCCTTTCATAGTGCAAACAAATCCTTCTTGAATATCTCCTCCAGAGAGCGAAATGATGCCCCCACATCCTATAATATGTGAATTAGCAGAATAGGCCTCATCCACATGAATCAACACATACTCATTGACATTTTCAAGATCTCTCCTTTGTTGAAACAAAGTACTTCTTAAATTGGGCAAGACAGAATTCGCCCTATGCATACATCTAATAATGCCTTTGATCTCTGCTATGGCTTCATACACACCTGAACATTCATTATTATGAGTCACTTCATTCCTTCTTCTCCAAATCAACCAACAAGACACAAAAAACTTCATTCCAATTATTCATCCCATACCCTCGGATCTTCACATTCTTCCTTAACCAATCATGCAAATTACTTTCCCAGAATTCTTTATTTGCAAAAGAGATTCCCAAGTTAAGCCAAACCTCTTTAGCATTACCACATTCTCTTAGCACATGTACCGTTGATTCCAACTGCGAATGACACGACGCGCAAGAACCATCTGGATGAATTCTTCATTCAAGCAACTTCTCATTAGTAGGAAGTCTATCATGCATAAAAAACCACATCTGCATTTTACATCTCTGACGGACCTTAAGCCTTCAAATGTTCCTCCAACATTGATCCTCCTGAGCATTAAAATCAGCAACTTTCATATATGCTGATCTGACAAAGAACATCCCACTCCTCTCAAGCTTCCATCTAGCTTTATACTCCTCATTCCTATGAACAACCTCAATCTCATCCTTAACATTCTCCCAAACAGCTTTAATTCCACTCCACATTCTTGACCCCGGCTTCTTTGCTCATATAATAGGGATCAAATCTTGACCACAATTATATTTACTTCTAATTACTCGGGCCCACAATGCATCCTTGTTATTCACCAACCCTCATCCCACTTTCATCATAAAAGCCTTATTCTGAAGAGAAGCATGACGAAGAGTCAATCCACCACACGCTTTAGGATAACAAACTTTGTCCCACGCCATCAAATGAGCTTTCTTTTTTTCACTTGTAGAACCCCATAAAAAATTCCGGGCACTCCTCTCAATCTCATCACAACAAGCAATAGGAATAATAGATGTTTGCATTACATGATTCGGAATAGTCAAGGTCACTGAATTAATAAGAGTATTCCTTCCTGCCAGAGACAAAGAATGACACTTCCAGCTAGCCAATATTTGTTTTACCTTATCAACCGTAAATTGATACATTGACTTAGAAACTCTATCATGATGAAGAGGAACCCCCAGATATTTACCCAAATCAGCAGACATATTAAATCTCAAACTCTGGCTTAGTTGAGATTCAATATTATGGTTAATATTACGAGAAAAGAATACTCTTGTCTTTCCTTCATTTACCTTATAACCTGAAGCATCACAAAACAGACTAAGGCAATCTTTAATCACTTGTACCTGATCTAACCGAGCTTCAGCAAAAATAATCAAATCATCAGCAAAAAACAAATGAGATAATGACGGTCCCCCTTTATTCCCACAAATATTTCATAATACTTTAATTAATAATTATGACTAAAATATACAAAATAGGAAATACCAACGTTATTTTTATAATTTCTAACTCTCTCAAGTTGGACTATGAATATTTTCCATATCCAACTTTCCCACAAATCTTCATTCTTCAATTGGCCTCCTATGGTGAGACTTCTCTACACAAAGAAGGAATAATGCACACAACCAATGGAGAGACATAAATGACATAATCATGTGGGTTCATCCCATTGAAAAAAACATCTTAGGCGTGGGAAATGACCATCCCATCGCAGAATTTTTTATGTGAGAAATGACGATCTCACTAAAAACAATTTATGCATGGGAAGTAACCATCCCTTTGCAAACAAATAATTTTTTGTGAGAAATGACCATCTCAAAAGAGAAAAGAATGAAAAAAAAAACAACTTCATTGATTTTCAGTGTTAATTTTTACATACAGCAGTTATGGACCTAACATTTTCTATTAATATCTCTAAATGCAGCATGGTTAGGCAGGATAGCAGAATAAAGAAGCAGCAAATAGCAGCTCCCCGATCTTAATCGTCATATCTAATTTCTGTTTTTTTTTTTTCTTTTTTGCATGTTTCTGAATTTTCCTGCTTCATTCAACCCCCACTCGTTAGAATTGTTCTGACCTTAATATGTTTGTATAGAGATGGTGCATGCCTATATATATCTTTTCTTTTGCAAAAATTATGCTTCTTTTGCAAAAATTATGCGAATGATTTAATTTTGGTGAACTTGGATGTATTTGCCGTTTTTCGTGCTCTACAACCATTTTGGCTGGCAGTTTTACTGCCACTGCACCTTGGTATCCAATACCCTACAAGCAGATGCAATTTACATTTCCTCTCACATCTTGTCTCATGATTAAAGCACATTTATCTTGTTCCTGTGTCAGAAGGAGCATCTTTGCTTTGTATGAAATCGGATGGGTCAGGAGGTTTTGGGTGCGCTAATAATAATAATTTTATGGGCACAGATAACTATTTTCCGTTGGGAAAAAGACCAGTATAGGCACTCTTAATTTGGAACACCAAATTACACAAATGACCAACTTGGACATTTTTCCGAATTGTCCAAAAAAATAAAAGCAAATGACTGAAATACCCTTGGGCCAAATGCTTTTATTTTACAAATGTTATGTTGAAATTCCCTTATGACATCTTAGTATTCCCTTGTGACATTTTGGCACTACACTTGTCACAATTCAATATCAATCCATGTGACCGTGTGATGTTGAGGAAAGTTGGAAATACTTTATTTGATTTTTGGATTTCATTTTGGTGAGTTGGAAATATTTTATTCAATGTTGGATTAGTCAGGATAATTTCCCCAATTGTCAAAGTAAATTTTGGTAATACCAAATTTTGATAATGTATTATCAAAATGTATTGAGAGAATCTTAACATTGAATAAAGTATTTCCAACATATTGAAATATCGCTTAAATGTTAGAAGTTCATTAACAAATTACGACAATTACATATTATTTTTGCACCTTTATTCTAATGACAATTACTAAACAGTGCAAACCAATTTTCAAATACATAATTCAATCAATTTAGTTGTTACAAACAACTTATATGAGTTTATGAAAGGAAAAAATATAAAATATCTCGCCTCGCTTTAATAATCAAAACAAGTCTTCAGCAACATACTCTAAATATCTTGTCCAACATAAAAGTATATTTGTCTAACTTCCAACATAAACATGTGTTTGCCTCCCATATTTAGTGCCTCCTTAATGCTCTTGGATTTTGCTCATATAAAAGTTAAAATATCTCGCCTCGCTTTAATAATTGAAAAATATCTCGCTTTAACAAGCCTTCAGAAATATCTCGCTTTAACTTTTTAAAGTTAAAATTGAAATATCTCCACTCGCTTTAATAATCAAAAGGTTAAAATATTTTAACTTTTAAAAAAATTGAAAAATTAAACATGTGTTTGCCTCCCAATTTAGTGCCTCCTTAAAAAGTAAAAATATTTTAAAATATTGATGTTGGGTGGGGTGAGAGTTTCTTTGATTTTTCAATTTTTTAACTATTTAAAAATCCAAAATTTATATTTCATTTGACCACATCAATGTCAGCATATTTAACAACGTTAACCCATATTCAAGTTCTTACTTAACTATATGGACTAACTGTGCTAACGGAATCAAACTTGAGGGACCAAAACATCTTTTTTTAGACTACAGGGACTAAAACAAAAATTGAAAAAAACTATAGGAAAAGAAAAAATATGGGGCAATATGCAATTTTGCGAAGTTTTTTAACAGTCAAACGTCATTGACTCTCTTAAGTAAGTTGAGGAAACAAATTAGATTATTAAATTATAACATTTTACATGAAACTAGAACATATGTTATGTTATAAGTTGGGTAATGGCCCTAATTTGTCCTTCATGTAAAATGTCAAGGAGATATTATATTTTGAGGATGATAAGGAGTATAATAGAATATATATAACTATAAGTGATAAAAAATAAATAGTTACACGCGAATGAGTAAATGGTTGAATTAATGAGTGTACAAATACATAAAGTTAACATAAGAAAGCGTATTTGAAATTCCGGAAAATATACTCTCATTAGGAGAGAGAGCACAACTTGCTTATGTGGGTAACACTTCTACCCATTACTCCAGATTAGTCAGATGCTAATAGGCGCTGCATTTTTTTTTTTTAACGAAAATAGGCGCTGGATTACTAATTGATGTTTAAAAAAATAAAAATAAATAGTTATACGTTACAAAGTCAACCATTATATAATAGTCATTATTTATAGAACTCCATGTAATAACAACATCCCATGTCGTATATAACCACGACGTGAAGGCATGTTTTCAACATACCAGGACACACACAACGTGCTTTCAGCATTTTCACTTCACTCATTACACACACACACACACGCACCATTGTACATACGCTCCAAAGAAACAAAAAATTCTACACATTATTAAAGACATAATATCCAAAGGCAAGGAGCATGGACAAGGAGAACAACGGCGCTGCTATCTCTGGCGGCCGCAACCCACCGCGAGCAGTGTTGCGGTCGACGTCGCCTTCGCCGCGGCTTTGCCGGAGTAAAAGTGGCAACAATTTATCATCATTCACTACTACCACAGAAAACAGCTCATCATCATCACGCAGGTTTGGCTCTTCAAGCCACAGATTCATCAGCAGCAGCAGCAACAACAACAACATGAGAAACCGATCAAAATCCACATCAAAAACAAGAAAAAATTGCATCAACAATGAAGAAATCTCTAATACTACTAGTGGTAGTAACAGATTAGATTGTGTTGGGTTGGCTTCGAAGAGGGTGACGGCAAAGTCTCCGTCGGCGTGGGCGTTATCGCCGGGGCGGTTTCTCGGATCTCCGGCTGCGTCGCTGTCTCCTGAGACATCGGCCGGAAAAGTGAAGAGTGGTGGTACCAATGGTGTGAGTAGGGTTTGGAAATACTTGAGGCTAAAGAAAGTGTCGTCAACAGAAGAAGAAGAGAATCACAGGTTTAAGATATTGCATAACAGATTGCTGCAGTGGAGGTTTGTCAATGCAAAGGCTCATATTGCCATGGTAAATGTAAAGAAAGCTTCAGAGGTAAGTTGATTTGATTTATTTTTTACCAAAAAAAAGTCAGTTCAATTTACTTTTATCTTTTTGAAAATTAATGTGCAAACATATTGCTTCCAATTTGTTAATATGTTAGAAAATTAAAACATTTGTAGCTGTTTTGAGTACTCTCATTCAACTATATATGCCAGTTTTAATTTTGTCATATTGATCCAAATATCGACTAAATATAATTGAAAGGAGCTTGTCATGATGAGTATAACCACTTTTCTAAGTTGACAATAAATACATTTATTGAGTTATTTTTTTATATTTTTTTGTTGAAATAGCTGAACTGTTTCAGTTCCATATTATTTCAATTAACATATAATAACTGCTTAACAATAAGTCTTAAACTTTTATAGTGATTGTCATGATTCCAACTAATTTGAGTATATATTAATTATGTTAGCTAAATTATTAGATTGTATTTTTCTGAAACACAATAATTTAACTTTCTTAATTCCTTCCCTCACTCACTTATACTCTCTATATTATGTTGAGGTAAGATTGAAAACCTGAGAAATAACGACTATGGTTAGAGATAGATCCTACATATTGAAAAAAGGACAAGTACCTATTTTTTAAACAGGTCATACATTAAGAACTAAATGTAGCACTTACCCTTAGTTATCTGTCGTTTTTCTGTTGTCAATGAATTATTGACATTAAGTAATTTGTTTGTGACTGGCTTTCATTTTTGGTGTTTTAAATGGATTAAGGATATATTGGTAATTTTATTTGGTAATATTACTTATCATTATTTAACATTATACTGATCCAATATATGCGCCCAAATTGGCAATTATACATTTGAGGGATAGTTTTGCTCCTCCCGTATTAGTGGCTATCAATTTATAGTTTTTGAAACTTTGATGCTTAGCTGTTTGTTTCAAATTTTATATTCTGATATGATTAATGATGGAAGTGTATTTTCTCACATTATAGTTTTTTATATGGTTTCAGATGAATGTGTTCAATGTATGCCTAAGTATTCTGATGCTTAGAAAGAGAATATTAGAGAGGAAAATGGAAAGGCAAAATTTGAAGCATATAATGAAAATTCATCAAATGATGAATCCACAAGTGTATCTTCTAAATGAATGGGAAAAAATTGAAACAAAGTATCAACAACACATCAATAGATTGATCAGAAAGTTATCAGCTTTGTCAATTTGTTTGCCTTTTATTGATATTAAGGTAAATACTAGACTTCATTTTTTGTCCCCTTTAACTGTGTTTTATAATTATTGTGGAAATAGTGTAGCGTTTTATCTAGATAAAACTACATCTGTGTTTAGTCACACAAGTTTGCATGTGTATGTCATGGCTGTGTTAGGCCCTAATGTTGCTTTGATTTTCTTAAAACTCATACAATTTTTCCAGAAATCTCATACCTTATATATAGTGTATTAATTTTAATGGAAGTTCTCCTTCCAGTTCTATGGGTCTAAAATGCATATAGAATTATCCCAAAGCCGAATGATATATTTATTTAACAGTTGGGACAGATCACTTTTTTCTAGTTGGACTATTTGCTCTAAATCTTGTTTTCCTAATTTCAAAAATGGGGAATAAAATCTGAGAATCTATATATTGAATTTATTCAGTATTAGGATTAAAAATTATTTTAAATTCCGATAAAAAAATAATTTAGACTACAAAAGTACGGATTAAGTCTATTAAGTCTATTTTTGATGATCTAATTCTCTTTATCATTCATTTGCAACTTTGTAATCACTAATTGACATTTCTTTTGTTTTTATTTTCAAAACAACTTCAATTCATTTATTTAGGGACGAAAAACTTCGGACAAAAAAAAAAAGGAAGAAAAACGGCAAACTTAGGGCAAACTTACTGTTAAGAGTTGAAGCATATCTAATTGGGCCACACATTCAGTACCCAAATGTGATGCCTAATAATAAACCTAACTGCAACTATAAAAACCACTATCAGTGTCGATTGTCAAATAAGTTAAGGACGTTTATTCCATTTTCGAAAATTATATTGCTAATTTGCTATGATTGATTTAGTCATTTAACAAAGGAAATCTCAAAATCTAAACTGGCTTAAAAAGACAAGGAAAAATGTTTAGTTATAAATTCAACGTTTTGTTTACCAAAAAGTATTACTGTATCATCCCCCCTGAATATACCTATTTACCAAAAAAAGTGATATACATATTATTATGACTAAAAACAATAATACAAACCTATTCTGAATCTCTAAAAATCATTCTATTTTCGATGGTTATAATATGATTTTATATATGGGTATAATTTATACCATCCCTTATGCATTGATTTTCAGGAAGATGTGAACTCTCTGTATCAAGCCATGAAAACAACGTTAGAAATAATGGATAGCATTGATCCACTGATAAGAAGATTTCAACCTCAGGTTCTTTATTTTTCTCCCTTCTTATTACTTTCGTATTTTAGGTATCCCTTCAGACCAAAAAAAATATTTCAGGTATCCCTAACAACTTAACAAATGCTCTCAATTCTGGGAAGAGAAAAATAAGGTTAACTTTCAATTATTTAAAGGACAAATTTTGATAATATACATTTTTCCTTTTTATCTTTTAAATTTCACAACAGATGATTGATATATCATTGAAGAATGTTTGAAATTGTTAATATTGAACAGTTAAACACATGTTATTTACCAAAAACACAGAATGATCGAAATATTTTATTATAATATAATATCATTAGTAAAATTATTAATGTGATCATTTTATTGTTAGATTAGAGTGTAATCAATTATTGATCTTTTTTTCGACCAAAACAATTTACAAGATTTTTGTGCTAGGTTGAGAGAATCCTTTATCAAGTTACAGAACTTACCGCAGTCTCCAAACAACAAGAAGAGTACTTTCAAGAACTTCTAAGAATGATACCCAACATTTCTACTTCAATGGTAAGAATTCAAATTTCCTCTTTCTTTTAAGAAATTTTGTTGGATATGTTTAAGAAAAATTAATTCGTAGTCTCATAATAGGCAATTAGTTCTGATAAAAAATAATAGCAATTAATTTATATCAGATCCCACATAATGGAAAAATTAATTGGAAGTCAAGAAACATAAATTGTATAAAGTCCTAAGGTCAAAAGTCACTTTTACCCTTTTATGTTGGCCCACTTATAATAATTTCGTATGAAACAATTCACTCTCACAAACCTGACACTCTCTCTAATTACACCATCCAAATTATTATATAATTTTTTCGGTCAAAAAAATTATTTATTTTTTTCCGACAAGATATTATTATTATATAGTTTTAGTTCTATGGGATTTGCAATTAATTTTGTCATTTGTAAGACCTGATTTAAATTACTCGCCTGCCATGAGACCTATGATTTATTTTCCCATTTGACTCAATATAGGTTTTATATACAAATTCATAATTACAATGGGAAAAATTGAAATTTTTGGAAAGAGGAAAAACTAATTTGTAAGCAATAATAACCTAACTTAATTTTTGTTTTCCTTTTGTTTATCATATTTTATAATATGACAAAATTTATGTGTATGATAATAAAAAAAATTTCTAGGATCGATTTGGATCTTAGAAATTAATATTGATACAGTTACACACACATACAAGATATTTATGAATTATTATCATTTTATTCTAAGCCCAAAATAAATTAATATAACACATGTCCATGTGTGATGTGAGAACTTGACATAGTGGATATATAGAGCTCTATGTATGTATATGTTTAAAGAAATTAGTTACATTAATAATTTGTTTAAAAATAAGTCTTTCTTTCAGCGAAAATATTTTTTTGATCATTTAATTAATAGATATTACTTTAAATAAAATACATTCTCTATTTCTAAAGGTAAGAGCCATTTACATAATTTCATTCTATTAAATATTTACCACATTCATTTATGCATACCCTTACTCTCTTGCTTTTTATTTTTTTTGAGGGGTAGTTATATAGGCAAATTTAGTGAAATGTGAGAAAAAAAAATAAAAAGAATGAAATCATAATTACAAACGAGCTCGCATCCTCAACCTCAACTATGCTGTATATGTATGAGCAAATAGAGTAAGAAAGATGTCAATAAGTTTCAAAAGAAATTAATTAAGTTAATTGATGAAGTTTTTTTTGGGCCACGCGATGGATGGGATATATTATATCTTGTTTTTTCTTGACACAATATTTGTGTAATGTCAAAATAAAATGGGACATTCAATAATTATCTCCGTTTTTTGTTAGGAAAACGAGAAAAGTTTGATGGTGCATCTTATCCAAGCAAATATTTAACCGGATTGTTTTTGGCAACTCTTTCTTACAAGGATCGGATTTAGGCTAAACGGGTCGGTTTTTTCTGAACTACCACTTGTGAACTACCACCAGTTTCGTTTTTAGGTTTTGCTAGTGGTACTTTTGAATTATGACGTTAATGGTCGTCTACTTGATACCGAGGGGAGGGCTACATCAAGAATTCTCCAATTTTTCTAATTTTTTGATGACTAATACATTCTCCAATTTTTTTATCCCCATTCTCCAATTCTAATTGAAAGGTTATTGAATATCATTAAGGTTTTTTAGGTCCTAACCTAAAATTAATAAAAAAAATTATAAACATTTAATACAAATTAAGTTTTACATTCATAATCAAAAGAGAACTTTGTACCTAATGCTTGAAATGGGCAGAGTATAATGTAATGAAACTCAGAAACTACCACATGTATGACTTTTTATTTTATTAAATAAACTTTTAATTTTTTGATAGAAACATTATTATGATTAGTAACCATAAATTGTATGAAAATTATGGTTGTTGAGTATAATGTAATGAAACTCAGAGTATAATGTTTCTTACATGCATGCAAGTCATCGTTAGTAATTGTCACGCCAGAAATTTTAAACGTGACCGGCACGAAGTTTAAGGTATCTAAACTTCGTAAGTCATTTCCATTAACTAATATTTTCAAATATTTATCATTTAACTCATTCATTTTTTGTTTGATAAATACACAAAGTAATTGAATGTATAAATAAGTATTATTATTTACAATAATTATACTTTCCTTTGTCTTAAACCACGAAGTGTTAATCCACATTCTTCAATCTGAAACACAAACCAATATATAAATACGTGCAATGTCATTACATGACTTTTTATTTAAATCCTCTAAAGAGGGATAAGCAAATAAATAATATAAATTGACCAAAAATAAACACTAAATAAATATAAAAATATAGAAACTTCAGTTTCTTATCACCGCATTCGTATTTAAGAAGAATAGAATCCAAAAGGACAACATTTATATCACAAAAAAAAATAATTTCCTTTTAAGTTTTTTAAAATCAATATGAAAGCTCATTATCATGAAAAAACTTGTTTTCTATAGAGGAACTGACACAAGCGAAATAACAGGCGTGGACACACAGTCCACAAGGGTAAATCACCAGGCGTGACACGAAGTCACGAAAACAGGCGTGGACACACAGTACACGAGGGTAAATAACCAGGCGTGACATGAAGTCACGAAATCAGGCGTGACAAAACCACGAAACAGGCGTAGCTCGAGTCTACGAAAACAAGTGAACAGGCGTAGCTCGAGACTACGAAAACCAGTGAACAGGCGTAACTCAAGTCTACGAAAACAAGTGAACAGGCGTAGCTCGAGACTACGAAAACAGGCGCAACCCGAAGGTCACGAAAACAGGCGTGTCTAAAAGACACGAATACAGGCGCAGGTACAAGACCCACGAAAACAGGCGCTTTGTGTCTAGTACCTCCAATAAACGTATATGTATCTAGTATTAAATAAATCAATTCGAAATCAGATATCAAATCTCATCATCCGTAAGACTTCAAAATGTTTTAAAGCATGCTTGATGCCAATACCAATAACAATAACAAATATTCTGGAAAAACGATAACTCTTTTATCATATAGTTTATAATAAAATACCTCAATAGGAAATTCCACATCAGTATCTTTAAAATTTTCAAATCAGTTTTATCCATAAGTATAAAATATACTTTTAACAAATATAGTTGAGAATAAAAGAACAAAATACATTCTTTAACCATACAACAAAGAAAATATAAATTGGTTGGCAATCCATATCTCACCACCCATGCCAAGAGGAAATATATGCATCTGTCACAATCCTTTCCAATTCCAAATTGCTACTTAACCATTAACAAACAAGTAATACACAACTTTAAATCCGCAAACAATAATTCATGCCTGTGGTTCAAGTTTAATTATTTTTTGATCCATGATCAAGGTATCCCCTCACTCGACAAGTGAAAGACTAATCCCCCGCTGATTTGTAGGCACCTCAAAGGGTGGGACAGCTGGCCTGAGAGATTTAATGCTTCTCCATATCCAACGCTAGGAATCGAACCCCAGACAATTGGTTAAGGGTGAATGAGTCCTTGCCACTCAACCACACACCCCAGGTTCGATTCAAGTTCAATTTTAACATGAGCACCATCTATAATTAAAATTTAATACACTATCCATCACAAGGATGAACCCAAACTAAAGTGAAATCCACTACTTTCTAGTAAACTTCAAACAGTAATTCATATACCTTAATCATAAATACTAAGTTACAATTTTTATTTCATTTTTACATTCATACCATGAATTCTTTTCAAAATCCATCACATATTACTAACTAATGCCAAACTTACATAAGATTCTATCTCAGTACTTTCCACTTAATAAAAATCTCTTTACACCCTCAAAACATTTTCATAAAATTCTTGAGTTTATCACCATAACACTTAATGACATTACTAAGTAGAATCCAATTCTCACTAAAGTGTAAACCCAAAATTTCCCAAAGTAACAACTCAGAATAACAATCTCCTATATGCTTACCACCTAAACTTTGCCACTGTCAAACCCAAACAACCACCAAATACACATATATATTAGACATCAAACTTGTAGTATTATATACCTCTAACTAATAAATTTTTAGGCTCTCTAACCATGTCGTAGGTTCAAGCACCATAAGAACCAATGTCATCATTTCAACTCATGAATTCTTATACATTCTTTCCTTTATAACACATCAACCCAAGTTTATGCATCATTATCTTCATCATAATCCAGTTCCTATGAATTCAAATTCAAATTTTGTTCAAAACAATAACCAGGACACCAAGCCTGGAATATAGTCAATCAATAATGAAGATACAAGAAAAGAAAAGAAAAACATATACAGAACATGCTCAATTGCCTATAGAACTCAAATATCCATAACATTCAAATTGAACAATAACTTCTAATTATTCAAATCAGGACAAAGCATCAATGGAGAACCATAAACACATACACATGAGAAATTATCAATAACACACATATGAAATTCCCTTATTCAACTATTCTTCAAATTTTCTACATTAGATAGTCTCTTAACTCCTACACTTCAGAACAATAATTTCAAAACTCTACTTCATTACCAATTCTGCACAAATAAAACTGCATAAAG
Organism: Mimosa pudica; assembly: GCA_029929735.1. Classification (NCBI taxonomy): domain Eukaryota; kingdom Viridiplantae; phylum Streptophyta; class Magnoliopsida; order Fabales; family Fabaceae; genus Mimosa; species Mimosa pudica. Next base: position 812,649 of record JAKELP010000056.1, on the reverse strand, counting down.
CCTCAAGTTCAGTTCACTTAACACTATCGCAAAGATTCAATGAATGTAAGCTTAAGTCATTACTATTTCTTTTACTTAAAAACTAAAACAGATCTCTATACATAACACCCTTTGGACTGTTAACTCCTCCCAATCAAAATTCATTATAATAATAAAAAGAAAATACTTCCCTCCACTTACTGACCAAAATGAACATGAAAGAAGAGAAATCAAATCCTCACATGCTGAGTATAACTTGGACATGTGTATGAATGTATATAATATATATTAAAGTGCTCACTTCCCTTCGCAGACCCACAAAACCAGAAATCATATCACAATGGAAAACAAAATTTCAATTTTTTATGCCAAAACAAAGAAACAATTCCCTTTTGTTCCATTTAGCAACAATCATCTCTCATTGTGTCATAATTTAACTAATTAAACTCTCCATTTTAATCAGTTTGAAATAAGTTAAAAATTCTCAGGCTCAAAATGCAAGAATCCAAACCACTTCATCATGTTACACACATTATAAACAAACAATACAACATCTCATTCATATAGTAACTTCATTCTCTCATTCTTGCTGATCCCCAACGAACCAGAAACCCAACACACATCATTAATCATTCTTCATGAACCAAAGATGCAGAAGAATTAAACAAAACAAAGGAAGAAGATATAAATTAAAACCAAACAGAAACATCACTTAAAACTTTGGAAATCCAAAACCCCATTTCGGAATCTCTTTTAAACTCGTCCGAATCGGAAGGAAAAAGCTACAAACAAAAGGAATAATGTTACCTAAACTCGTATTTGACCTTCCATGCCTCGTCGGAGCTCACCGTCACTGAAAAAATGGACCGGCCGTCGTTGGAGATGAAAGAAAGGGGTTGTTGGGGTCAAAGAAACAAGCCGACGAGGCTACAACCGTTCGAGCTCCGCGAGGCTCGCCGGAATCGGCGAAAAACGGAGGGGGAAGAGAGGAAGAAGAAGAACACGATTCTGAGAGAGAGAGAGAGAGAGAGAGAGCTCAGGAAGCTTCTGGATTGATCCCCCGTCATGAAGAAGAAGAAACAGAATAAAAAGAATTGGGGTTTTAAGGGAAATTACGAAATTGTCCCTCCTATATTTATTTATTTACTTTTCCCTTCTCAAATCTCTACCTTAAAACAACCCGTAAAAAGAATCCATACACCAACTTATGTATTTTCTCCCACCATAGTGTTACCTGGGCCTTCAATTATTTTTCATAAAATTTTTAAAATATATAATTTAATCTCCAACTAGTTTTCTTAAAATTTTCTTAAGAAAATAGATCATAAAATTCATACAAATATATTTATTCTCATACATTTAATTCCAAAGCTTTTTAATTCCTAAATGACACCACAAGACCTCAAATAATACCTCATTGTCTCTAATATAAATATCGGGGTGTTATAGTAACCATATATTTATGCAGAATATAATGCTTTAATAATAAATTTTATCTTGTTTTGTCATACATATTTGGGGTATAAATATTTGCAAGAAAGTCATCAACTTGAGTCAGCATGCATGTATCGTTGATGACACTAACCATGTGAAGTTTATTTTGGCTAAAAAAACCATGTAAAGTTAACGAACAACGTCTAAAATACGTATACTTACTTAATTCCTTTTTGAGTAATTAAAATCAAAGGAAAAGGGTGTTTAAGGATGAATAATAACAAGGGCCATTGTAGGTTTCTCTTAAGAAAAACACACATTATTAAAAGTGTCTACTACTATTTAGATTATGCGGTCAAAATGAAATATTATATTCCCTCATTCTTAATTGTACGACTTTCACTACTACCAAAAAACCTCATTTACATGCATTTATATGGGCCAATACATGCGTTTTTTAAACGCATGTAAAGCTAATGTTGGAAAAGGCTTTACATGCGTTTTGAAAAACACATGTATTGATAACCATTACATGCGTTTTAAATGCATGTATTGCTACCCAGCTACCCAATACATGCGTTTTAAGCGCATGTAATGGTGGGCTTTAATTTGAAACAAGGGGCCAATACATGCGTTTGAAACAGATGTATTGGGGGGTTTTAATTAAAAAAATGAAGCCCCAATTTTTTTTTTAATATAATGAAATTTTAATAGCAACCAACATCAATGAATTCATATGTACAATCTTTTTTCAAAGAAAACAATTCACTTTATCCTGTATGCTTAACAACATTAATTACTTGAACTCATTCAACCTTTAAGGAAATAAAACAAAAATATTAATACTCACTTGCATACCATAATCATCCATGTATTTTCACTTAACACATTTTGTAACATCCCAAATTTTGATTAATGATAATGAGAAATTATTGATGTGCCATTTAGGAATTTTAAAAGTTTTAGAGAGTAATTTTAGGATACATTGAACAATTTATGAATATTAAATCTTATTTAGTTTGAAATTTAAATAAATATAGTTAAAAGAATTAATTTGGGATAGAAACTTTCATGAAAGGTAAATTAGAATCTAGATCATGATATATGGAAATATATACAAACTTTTGGGCTAAAAATATAATTTAGAATAAATGATAGGGTAGTTAATGGTAATTTTCACAAATGAATATATATAAACACTCAACTCACTCCCTCCCTCTCACCCGACATCACTCCTCTCCTCCCCCACCCTTCAATTGCGACCTCTCTCTTCTCTCCTCAGACTCCGTCGCCAGAGACGGCGGAGGGCGACGGAGCTAGCCGTCGTTGGTGCGGCCGGCCCTCCCTCGCAAACAACCCCAAACCCGCGCCCCTCCTCTCACCCTCTTCAATTTCTCCTCATTCTCCGGCGATTTCCGGCGAGTCCATGGTGGTTGACGGCGAGAATGGGTAAAAGCTTCAACCTTTTTAGTGTTTCTCGGGCTATGCTTTCATTCTAAAGTATTTCTCATTGTTCCCTTTCTTTTTCTGGTTTCTTTTTCCGCCCTACCCTTGGTGGTGGCCGATTTCCGGCGGGCGACGCGGCGGCAGGCGGCGGGTGGTCCTTTTTCTCTCACTGTAAGCATTTTTGCACACTCTTCTTACCTTAGTTTCTGCGATCTGCACCGGTTGAGAGTTAGGGTTTCAAGTGGGTGTTTGAGTTTGGGTGATTTTAACTGATTAGACGAAAGGTTGAACTTAGATGCATAGTTCCCCTTCCGAAATTTGAGTTATATGAACTGTTGTTGGTCAAATCTCCTTGGTTTTCCTTTGCGTGTTACTGTTCATCGAACTTGCTCCTTTATTTCTTACATGAATCAATGCAAAATAATGCTCAAATGCTATGGGAAGTATAATATAAATGATTCTTACAACTGTACGTATGAAAATTTTGAAGATTCTATGTGTCCCAACATTTTAATCCTTTTCACATCTCTGTTTTGGTAGGGATATTGGTTTTGGCTGTATGTAATTATTGATTATAGCTTGATATACAAAAGATTGAGGCTGTGACTATGTTTGTAAGTTGAATCTTGTAAGTTTGATGATTCTTGAAGTGTCATATGTGTTGTGGAATTTCAATGGAATTATAGCTGACTTAATTTGTTCAGGAATAAGCCTTGATTAAAGAAGTTATTGCATATAAAATTCTGTTTAGATAGGAAATGTATGTTGAGTTATTAGTAAATATATGTATGTGAACCTATATTGAGTGCTAGGCCTTGTATGTGTGTGATTTTTGTGAATATTGGCCTCCTTCGCTATTTTGGCTGAATTGAATTCCTAGATTTTTCTTTCCTCTATTTTGGGATTGTTCTTGGTATGTGTAGGGAGATGAAGGAAAATGTGGGGCATGTTCTTTAAGTTATGAGAGTAGGCTGAAATAGTTTTGATGCACATGTATTTAAATTCTCTGCCATTAATATTGGTATAGCTAATGAAATTAGAAAGAGCAGATGTGCATGTTTTGCTGAATGTTGTACTCAGTTCTGATTTTTAAGTATGTTAATGTATGCTCTGGTGCTTAAATATTGATTTGGGATGTGTTATGTTCATTTTTAATACAGGCTGGACTAATTTAGTGGGAAAAACTGTTACTTCTCGGCTCTTGAGATTGTAAGTATTATTAGTATTTGAGCATTGAGGTTTAGCAGATTTATTTCTGTTTACAATTATCCAATTGTTATTTGGTATAAATACGCTTGAAATGGTTTTAAAAGGATAGTAAAATGCAGAGATAACTTTGAACTTGGTTGCCAAATCTGAATTGAAAGCTGGAACCTTTCTTTGATTCTCATGCTTCTGTTGCATTATGTTAAGTGCTTTGTTTTGATAAGTTGTTCTATCTTGCTGGGTGCTTTATATGGTTTGATTAGAAAGGAATAAATAGTTGTATTGGTGTGTATAATTAATGTAATGCATATGGAACCATGGGCAGAAATATCTCTGTTTCACTTTGATTATGTTGGGCACTCTATTTTCATTCAATTGTTGGAAGTGGTTGATTGGAAATCCTTGATTTCATTATTGTTGATCACATTGGTTGAAAAATGGTGTGTTGATATAATTTTACTTGTATTATTTTGATTCGCAGTGGATTAGTGATTGATGGATACTAAGTTTCTCTTTTGAAATGTAAACATGTATGTGTGTGATATGTATGTACTCGATGGAAAAGAAAGAAAATAAGGAACAATATAATCAAAAAGGGATTGGGTAGTAATATGGATAAGAGAGAGAGAGACGTTATATGTAGTGAAATGATATTAATTTATAATTTTGTATCATATCATTATAGGAATATATAGTGGTGATGACACTTGAAGGAAAATCTATAAGGAAATGGTAAGGAAAGACATTGGATTGCTAGAGGACGACAGGTAATCACACTTAACCTTACTATAACATTGAGGGTGATGTTAGTTGGGGATTTTTAAAATCCTTTCTCACCCTCTATATATATATTATATTTGAAAATGTATTTTTATACAAAACAGGCTATCGGGTGCCTTTCAAACACGATTATTTTCATATAAAAGATTGACACATTATATATGTAGTATCCTGGCTGGTGATATTGTTGGACTGTGTATGTGAGTGTATAGATATTGGGATCTTGGTATTTGACAGGGATATTGAGAGGTACAGGGGTTGGATGTATCGTAGGTTGTGTAGAGAAAATCAGGGAGTTACGTTGATGGAAATTAATGAAAGTTATGGATGGAATATAGAATAGGGATTGTGAGCATTGCATGGCACTGATTAATTTAAGTACCATCGCGCGATGATAACTGTCGATTGGCCGATCGACAGTTATTTGTACTGATCCTTTTCGGATTGATTAGACCGGGGATCATAGGTCGACTTATTGGGAGAAAGTGACCTACGGTTGTTTGGCAGTGGAGAGCCCAACCGTTCTCATTCTGCAATGGAAACAGAATTGGGGTTCCCTCTCTGGGGATTGCCAGAGAGGGAAATTGCCCCCTCATTATAGAGAGGGGCACAATGTCAAATCATATAGTGAAGATTGGATGCTGGAGATGAATGCCCCTTGATGGCACAATGTATCTATAGGTGAGTGTGAGAGTTGGCGTAGTAGTACCAATGGATTGGAGATAGAGATGTTGACGTTATTGTTTGGAAAGTGATAGAGAAATGTGAATGATTTATGGAGAGAAAATCTGGAATATAGGTATTATTGATTTTTTAAACTGTGGTACCCTTTAGACGCCCTCACTACCGCACATCTCACTGTTATAGTGAGTTAAGTGGTGATTACTGGGACAAATTGTCTCATCCCACGATTACTGACATTTTTGCAAGTATTCATGCACAGGCGCAAGCATCAGGAAAAGGGAATTAGGTAGTAGAAGTTATATAGACTATTTTGAATTGTATATTGCCAATTTGTATAGGTCTGCATTTGCTTCCGCATGTATATATATTTATTCATTGTTTAATATCAATTAGTTTTGTTTATTAAGCATGTTAGACAAATCCTTTCTAACATGGTTAGCTTTTAATTATCCATGATAGTATTTATGTTATATTAGGAAATCCTTTTCTATCATGGATAATGTTTTATTCACTAGAATGTTCTTTTTCTAACTTGATAGGTATATTGATGTTATGGAAAATCCTTTTACTATCATAGGTAGTAAATAGATTATAGAATTAAAATGGATATCATTAGTTAATTAGGGATTAAGTAACAGAATGTTACACATTTCATTCTAAGTTGCTAACATTTCCATTTTCATCATAATCAATCATTCCATAGCATGAAAAGTTTTTCTTTCAACAAAATTCTAATTAACATGCATATTCATAATTTATTATTATCTTAGATTAACTATGATTAATTTAAATTTGGAAGTATTTCCAGCATAAGAACCAATTCAGCCATAGCAAAATAATCCACTATATCAGCATGGAAAATCTGAAACATGAAGGTGGAAAATTGTTCAAAACAGAATATAATTTACCAAGAAAGATAGAGAATTACCCATTATTAAGACTAACCACCAAACCATAACTTATACACAGTAGAGAAATCCTCTAGTTCACATCTTTCCTTGCAAATGACAAATTGCTTACATGTAACAAATCCATTAAAAATTACCAAGCAGAAGTAGATATATATAACCAAAAGAATATCTATTAATGATGCAAGATTCATCACTTTAAATTGTCTATATCTTATAACTAATTTATTTTGCTTACAAACTCACTTACATGTGAAAATGTTATAATTTAGTGGTCTAATTTACTTTCTTAACTTTCACAAAGAAAAGTTATAATCTCATATTTAGGATTGGTGGGAAGCACAAATTTCTAGGAATATATATGTATACCAACCTATTCATTAACAAAATCTTTGAGAAATGTCACAATATGATAAGTTACACAATTATGATCTCCTTTATTATAGGCAAACGAGACAAGTCATGGACATCTTATCCGAACAAATAAGTAACGAATTGTTTGCATCTGTTTCTTAATATGAGTTAGGGTCGGGTTCGTCTTTGGATCAGCAATATCTTTTTTTTTTTCAAGCATTATATTTTGAGTTTTGATGGTCCCAAAGGGAGGACTAACTAATACTTTCTTCGATTTTAAGTGCAAGAGAGCTAAATGAGGAGCTTATTTTTTGACATGAAAAGTAAGATTTCAATCTTCCAAATTTACTTTTTTCCCCATCATACCAATTAATTACAGACGTTGAAGACTTGAAGGCGTGTTTTTCAACAATAAATAGGTTTTGTTGAGAGATGCGGTAATAGATAATTTTTAAAAGAACAAACAAGTGAGAAACGAACTCTTGGAAGGAGAGGGGCTTAGAACTCCTGAAGGGAGTTTAATATCTTCAAAATTTTCATACAATATAGGAGTATATAGAAAAATATGTAAGCCTATTTCTTTACATCCGTTTTGTTAACTTTTCCTATCAGATGTCATCGTATGCATTATTTTTGAAATGTTATCATCTCATTATAAATGAATCTAAAACAAATAGGACATCTAATATTAAGCCATTGAAAAGCTTGGTTAAAAGATATAAAGGACATGGTGTAAGAATGATTGATGTGATATAAAATATAAGAAAAAAATTAATTCAAGATAATAAATAAAAAATAAAACATAGGAAAAAAAGCAATGAAACAAGTCTTGCAAATGCCAGTTAGGCACAAGAATAATACTTGAAATAAAAATTTAGATTAAAATTTTGTGTGAATTTTAGATGATAATAAATTATTGGGTTGTGAGTGTTAGATATTTTAAATTTCAATGATAAATTAACTCGGGTTAGATAAGTATTATATAAAATATGACATAAGTAACAAACTCGATAGAAAGGGGAAAATGTTAATGACATAAGGGAACAGACTAAGAACACTAAGAAGATCAAAAACTTAGTCAAAGAGCTTAAGGTTTAAATTTCAAGATAATGACTAAGTAACAACATCTGAGTACCTTGAGGAATAACTTAGAAAACATATATAGGTATCAGAGACTGATTGATAAATGAAGGGAGTAATCGATAACTTATTTGTATTTGCTAAATAGACATATCAATTACACAGATGACTTATCGATAACTACTACTGATCGATAGTTGGTTCAGACATAACTGGATTTAGAATGAAATTACTTGAGACTTAAGTTATCGATAGAAAGAAATAATGATGATCGATAATAAGCCACTAACCGGTAATAGGTTCAGATTGATCGAATAATTAAATAGTTACATAAATTACTTGAGTACCAAGTTATCGCTTGAAAGAAATAGGATGACTGAGTTATTGATAGGAAGAATTGCGTGATCGAGAATAAGCCATTGATCAATAATCAAAGTCAGTGATCAATATTGCCGGTACATGAATGATCGATAATTCAAGGCAATGATCAATATACATGAATTATTCATATAACTGACCAGTGATCGAGAATTGTAGGTGAAAAATCGATAACAAATTCAAGTGATTGATGTGGCACGAAAATAGCCAAAATTTCAATTACACATTGTGAGAATCACTTTTTGCAGAAAGCTGTTAGACACATTCAAGCTTCTTCCTATCTGCATTTGGCAAAACATTTATGAAGCAAATGAAGTCAGCTGAAGAAGATGATGAAACAACAATTAATACTCACCAACAGCTCCAAAACTTAACCTTCAAAATTCAAATAAGCTTCTCAATTGATAAATTACAACGGCTACATGAACTGAGCTATAAATACAGAAGTTGTGAGCAATTTAATTTTTATGGAAGTGCATCAACCACTTCTACATTCTTCCAACTCTCAAAGCTCAAAGCTGTAATTATTCTATGTGAGAGATAGTGAGATATTATAATATATTCATTGAGTGAACTATATATTTGAAAAATCCTTTACTGTTAAAAGTTGATTTTAAGTCTTGAGATTTAAGACCAAAGATAATTTCTTACAAGTTGTTGTAAGGGGAGTGTTTAGAGGGAGATTCTGAAATTCTATAAGGATTGAAGGTGAACCAGTTCAAAACCTGTGGGTTTGCACGTGAGCTCGTTTAAAATATGTGGGGTTGCAAGTGAACCCGCTCACAGTACAAAAGGCAGGTTGCATAGTGGCGTTTTTGCTTCTTTCCGGCGTTTTATAAATGCGAGTGTGATTTAGCCGTAAGTCGCCTTGGCTAATCAAAATTAATTCAATACTCAAATCCACTAAGTGTGTAGTGGTGAGTATAGGTCTTCTCACAATTTTGGTTTAATGCCTTGTCTAGCTATGCCTATGTCACGCAATATAAGAGAATGAGTGAGGTTGAGTTTCAATTCACAAAGTACAACTAGAATGCTAAAAACTAAAGATTACCGAAAGTGTGAATGTGAAAATCAAGAGATGGAATCTCCTCCTTCAAATCTCAATTTGTGCAAACTTGATTAATAGGCCTCATGTGACAATTTCCTCTTAATCTAACTAGCTTAAATCGGCCAAAGTTTCTTAAATCTAAGAAACTTTGGCTAGTTTAAACTAATTAATCAAGAAACCCTAGCCTTAACCTTGATGCATATCCATAGGTGAGATAAAAGTCAAAACTAACTTCTATATAAAATTCACTTCAAGAAACAATTAAAATGTAAACACATATGATTGTTCTCATGAAGCTACAACAAGTATAAACCTATCACACATGAAGATCAAGTTCTAGGAGCTAGGTTACAAGTTTGAAGGTTAAATGAACTTTACATGGAAATCTCCATATAAAATCCTAGTCCTAACATACCTAAAAGACTTAGACATGAAAGAACTAAAATGTATACAAACTTGAAAACCTAGAAGTGGAAATTCTCACACAAGGCTGAATCCATGAAGCTCAATACACAAATCTTGACTTGAAGGAAGGAGAGGATGATCTAGCCACTCATGTGGATGGAAGAATGGAGGAATTTTCGTGAGGAATCCATGGAAGAAGTGGAAGATGCGTGAGGTTTGGTGAAGGGAGTTGAGAGAATTTGGTAGAAGAGAGAGAATGGGAAAGTGAGAATGTTGACAAATGAAGTGAGTGTTTGATTAAATGAAGTGGAGGTTGATTAATGAGTTGGATTAGCTCAGTAATGAGTTGTCAATGAGAGGTAATGAGCTGTCCAAAGAGATATTTTTGGTGTATGGAGGGTGGTTTAGGCCGAGAGGTGTTTATGACATGAGAGGGAAGGGTAGTTTCGGTATTAGGGTAAGAGGTGGGTGAATGTGGCCCCCATGTTGACTAGATTCATCCTCCCAAGCTTCCTCCTTTTTCTCCTCTCCATTGTGTTTCCTATTTTGCCCTTGATGATGCATCAACAACTCCAACTTTGAATTTGAATGTGGAGCCAAAATTACCCCTTTTAGTAACATGCAAATCCCTTCTTTTTGATAAAAGGGGTAATTTTTGTCCTATGCCTTTGCCTTTGCCACCTAGCCTCCTCCTTGCCACCTAAGCACTCCCAAGGGTGTGTGGGGCCCACGTGGGACCCCCTACATATAGAAAAGCACCACATAGTCAAAATGACCAAAATACCCTTGGTTACTTAAAATGCAAGTAATTAAGCTAGGATTTTCCACTTAGCCACATATAAGCATGTGCACATAAAATCACCAATAATGATCAAATATAACAATTAAATCACACTAATTAAACTCAATTGCACATGTTTAAACATATAAAATTCGGTCCAATCAGAGTGTGACACTGACATTTCTGACAAACACCGAGAAATATACTTGGAAACGCGGCATACCGACATTTTATAAAATGCCGTAGAGTTGAATAAATGCGGGTAAGTTTAACGGGATATATGATTATAATATAAATTACAAATTTGTGTTTTGAAACGCCAGTATGTAATTTTAATATCTCATTCAAGCATACCACATTTCTAAAATGCCGGTATGCGTGATTATAATATTATAATGAGATAATCACACAAACCGGCGTTTTTAAAAACGCCGGTACATAATATTAATTTTAATAAAAAAAACTTGCCCGTTTTTTTAAAATGACGGTGTACTACATTTTATTAAAAATCTAAAATATACTAACCGATGTTTACGGAAACGCCGGAAAGTATTCTAATTTTTCAAGAAAGAACATTTATTTCATGCCTTAATTTATGTAAATTAAGTAGGGAAATAGAGGGGAATAATTAGTTTCTAAATCAAATAAAAAATTAATATTGATAAAATTAAATACAATAATATATCACTAAGCAAACAAATCAAATACAAAATTAGAAACTCACTAATTAGAATATCAATAAAACATAAAATTATCATATAAACAAACAATAATTATCATATAATAAGAAATAAACATAATTATCGAAGATTACATTGAACAATAATGTACAATAAAACATATAACACAAAGTAGAACAATAGAAACATTAGTTGGCCCAGAAAAAAATTAGAAGTAGATAGAGAGAGAAGGGAAATAAGAAGAAGGAAGAAAGAAGGAATCGAAGAGAGGGGTGAGTCTGAGAGGGGGAGAGGAAGAGGTATTTACAGGAGTCTAAAACATACTTATGTTTTATGTAAAACACTGCTTTGCTAAAACACACACCTATCGACGTTTTCTGAAACACATATATGCTTTTTTTTTTAAAAAAATAAAAGTAGTTGCATATCGACGTTTTCAAACTCTGTTATGCTTTATTTTTTAAAAAATAATACAATAACAATTATAACAACAAAGCCTTATCCACTATGTGGGGTCAGCTACATGGATTACACGACGACAAATGCATGAATCCCATGTTCATAAGATTCGACATACTTTTACGTTGGCTGCCAAGGCCTAACACAACCTTACTTCTTTATCCGAGCTTGGGACTGGCTAAAAATATAGGCGGAATATTCGTTACAAAACAATATGTATTTTGTAACAACCTCAATTCTATATCCGATTTTACTTCATTTTTATCAATTTTTTTTTATATACACACACTAACTATGTTAGAAAATAAAATTACCTATTAATAATACTAACATAGTTAGAAAAAGAATTAACTTACTTCACTAAATATAAGGAAGACTAATATAGTTAGAAATGATTACTGATGGCTAACCATGATAGAAAAATTAATTGCCTAGAATATACATGACTATCATGGTTAGAAAAAGATAAACCTAAATTCTTTAAGCAAATCGACCTATAAAATTCATTCAATACGAATTCCAATATCTGGCACAAAATTAAGTGAAAATTCAAGCTACTCAGCAAAATATGAGTTTAGCTGAAATGGTCTACTAAAGTACTTTTGAAATAATAAGGCACATCGTCTTTAAAACTATAAGGACTAGCATTTATGAATCAATTTAAAAATATGGTTCCTAATGTGGCAATAACGCTTTAACAACGTCTCACTTTAGTGAGTAGTCCCCGGATCCGTCCCTTGATTTCCTACAGTAGTTCCTGTACCTGAAATAACAACAATGTGGGGTAGACCCAGAATTCGCAACTACTACCACTCGCTTACGTACATCTTTGCACTACGTGCATGTGCATGTCCGCAAGGTGGTGTGTGATAATACAGTGTTAAGTGGTGTGTGCTACATACTGTGTTGCATGAACATGTTATATATATATATATATATATATATATATATATATATATATATATATATATATATATATATATATATGCAAATTTCCAATAACTATCAGATTTCAGGTATTACAATTTATAGCAGCACAAATACTTATTTATAAACACATCACTACACAATACATCAATAACGAGAATAATTAAATCATCACTAACAAAAATAAAATCAAACACAACACACCGTAATATTCAGTTCAATAGGGACTCACGACTCGATGGTCGATTTACCCTCGCTTGAACTGGTTTAAAGGGACTTACAACCCTACTGAACATGTCACAATCTTCGTTTTATTCATTTTAGTCCCTGGGGGTTTTACAGGGAACCTCATTCCGGAATGGTATAATTATAATCATATTATCGGTGTGCACCAAACAGAACATTAATTCTCATAAAGCATATAATGAACATCATAAATTCATAACTAACCTATATGCTTACCAAACATACACACACACGCAAACAAGTTTAAGTAGTTACCTGGAGCCCCAAGTACTAGCTGCTTTCCTTATCCTTATGAATATCCTCTAAACTCTTCTCTTACTAGTTTCTCCTATTATCGTATCATACCGTAGGAAATATAAATAAGAATTCTTTATACATCATAATAAACGTCGCTCTCGATTCCTATGTAATACTACCCAATCCCCTGATTAAGCTCACTAACTTAATCTTTATAATTCTAAAAACTTGTATGATTAATACCTTCATGAAACTTAATTCATGATAAAGCAAAAGTAAGATCAAATATGTTTAATAACTTCAAACATTAGCATTTAATCACATGCATCACTTCAAACAACATCTACCACATTAATACATCATAACAAGAAAACACCAATCGACCAAACCACGACATTGAACCAGTTCTCTTAGTTTTTAACATTTGATTATTTATTCTTAATCTTAGTTGGTTCATAATTTGGAGTGAAACACCTATTATCTTAACATTTTAAGGCTTTCACTTAATTACTTAAACATCAACATGTGCTTAGTCTACAAAATTTAATTGGCCAATTTGTGCAGAATATCCCAAGTAATGGACAAGGGGTCAAAATTGGACAACAACAGATCAAGAGCAAAGAAATCAACCATACTAAGCATGAACCAAAATTTTAAACTAAGTAATTCCTCAATCCATAATAATCAAACATGCAACCAGAACTAATCATATTTCCATCACAATTTAATCATTATCCAGGTCATGTAAGGTATTACAAGGCATAAAGGATTACTCGTTGTATACTTGTGAACCACCACAATTTTTCATTTGAGACCATTTCCATGAGATTTAACCAACATACACACAATAGCTTCCATGAACTTTTCATACTTCACCCATTAAAACAACAAAGGAAGCAAACAAACTTCTCATGTTTTAATCAAATCTCACCACTTAAATTTACAAATGCACAATTCCACTTTCCTCTACAAGAGCAACATGTGTCTCTCCTATCTTAGCATGTTAGTTAACAAGAATAAAGACATCTAAAAGCCCAAACCAGAATCGATTTCCCTTCCTCTCTCGGCATGAACTTCAGCAAGAATACAAAGGAAGAGGAAATAAAAGCAAGAACACTCACCAAATATTGTGACTGTTCTTGTTGGGTTTTATAAGGTCACTGTCGCCGGAAAATTGCCTTTATCTCCGTCAATCGTGACTGAGTTGAAGAGGACAGCAATAAAGAAGTGAAACAATGAAGAAAATAGTGAGAAATCAAAGTGGAAGGGAAGAGGAAACTTGAGGGAAGTGATGGAACGAAATTAAGATGAAAGAAGACTTTACTTTTTGATTCCCAACTTTGTTCCACCGTCACCACCGTCGCCGGAAAAGTTCCGCCGCCGGAAAATCGAAGTGGGTGAACGGAGGGAAGGGATTCGACGGCGGTGAAGGAGTGGAGAAAGTGAATGGAAGATGATAGTCCTAGGAGTAAGGAGCAATGATGTACAGAATTAAGGGAGGTGATGGATGAAGTGTTTGGTGAAGAGGATGATGAAAAGATGTTGGGATTGTGTGTGTGCAGGGTGGCGGCTTGTCAATGATGAAGAAGGGAGGTAAGTGTTTACAAAGAAAGGGTGAAAACTAGGGTTTTGGGCCCAATAAAATGACCATAAGGCCCCCCTCCCTTAGTTTCTTTCACTCATGAAACCCTAACTTCCTATTACATTAACACCTTAATAATTTCATTAAATAAAATTGATATTTCTTAATTCCTAAAGATGTCTTGTTTCCTAATTAATTGATATATATATATATATATATATATATATATATATATATATATATATATATATATATATATATATATATATAATATTTTCCTATTTTATTCAGGATGTTACAATTCTTCCCACCTTTTAGGAATTTTGCCCCCAAAATTCCCTTAAGTTTGCTAAACAAAGAAGTATCATGTATTAAAACTACTAACACACCAATAACAAGCACTATGAGCTGAATAATAACTCACCTTCAAATAGTGCGGGATATTCACGTCTCATGCGCTCTTCCGTCTCCCACGTTGCATCTCCAGGAGTCATACCCCTCCAAAAAACTTTGACCAATTTGATCATCTTATTCCTCAATTGCTTATCTTTGACATCCAAAATCTTCTCTGGCTCCGCTCTATAGGTCAGATTTTCTTGTAACTCAACATCTTCAGGCTCAATCACATGAGATGGATCTGGATGATACTTCTTCAGTTGAGAAACATGAAAAACATCATGAACTTTTGAAAGCTGAGGTGGCAACGCAATTCTATATGTTGTTGTTCCAATTCTTTCAATAATGTCATACGGACCCATAAATCTAGGAGTAAGCTTCTTAGCTTTAATCGATCTGCCAATACCGGTCATCGGTGACACTCGAAGAAAAACGTGATCTCCCTCGTTGAATTCTAACGATCTTCGCCGCTTATCTGCATAACTCTTTTGTCGACTATGAGCAGCCAACAGTTTCTGCCGAATCAGCTGAATCTTTTCTGATGTCTGATCTACGATATCTGGACCAATAATGGTCCTCTCACTGAGCTCCGTCCAACAAATCGGTGACCGACACTTCCGACCATACAAGGCCTCGTAAGGTGCCATCTGGATACTGGAGTGGTAGCTATTGTTATAAGAAAACTCTATCAGCGGAAGATACTTATCCCAACTACCAGACATCTCCATTGCACACGCCCTTAGCATATCCTCTAAAGTCTGAATAGTTCTTTCAGTCTGTCCATCGGTCTGAGGATGATATGCCGTACTGAACTTAAGCTTCGTACCCATCGCTGCGTTCAATGATTCCCAAAATTCTGATGTAAACCGTGGATCTCTGTCTGAAATGATACTCTTCGGTATGCCATGAAGTCTAACTATCTCATTAATGTATAACTGAGCATATCTTTCCATTGGATAATTAGTTCTGACAGGAAGAAAATGCGCAGATTTAGTCAGTCGATCCACGATCACCCAAATAGAATCATGACCTGACTGAGTCATAGGCAATCCTCCAAGCAAATCCACAGAAATATCATCCCATTTCCATTGTGGAATCTCAATACTCTGTAATAGGCCACCTGGCTTTTGATGCTCTATTTTCACCTTCTGACAAGTTAAACACTTAAGAACAAACTGAGTTACATCGAACTTCATCTTAGGCCACCAGTAGACTCCCTTCAAGTCGTTATACATTTTAGTAACACCGGGATGTATTGAATAATTGCTCCTATGAGCCTCCTCCAAAATAGCCTTCTTAATCTCCTCGTCTCCTGGAACACAAATTCTCTTCTTAAACCTTAATAGGCCATTGTCACTTAAGTCATATTCTGAGTAGCCACCGCTATCTATCTCCTCTTTAATCTTTCTTAAATGCTCGTCCCGATCTTGAGCTACTCTCAACTCATCAAAGAAATCAAATTTACCAACTATAGCCCCCAAGTACAAAGTCGGCTTCTCCGCTCCAACATGAATAACCCGATTATCATCAAAAGTAGTCTGCTCTCCTAAACTCAAAGCAGCAACATGACTCTTCTTTCGGCTAAGGGCATCCGCAACTACATTTGCTTTTCCGGGATGATATTTTATTTCAAATTTATAATCACTCAACAACTCCATCCAACGACGCTGCCTAAGATTCAACTCCTTCTGTTCCATTAGATACCTCAAACTTTTATGATCACTAAATACTTCAAACTCTGCCCCCATCAGATAATGACGCCAAATCTTGAGTGCGAACACAACTGCCCCCAATTCAAGATCATGGGTCGAATAATTTACCTCATGCGGCCTCAACTGCCTAGAAGCATAGGCTATCACCTTGCCACCTTGCATTAGGACACAACCTAGTCCTTTTAAGGAAGCATCAGTATACAACTCATACGGCTGACTAGGATCCGGTAGGGTCAATACTGGCGCAGTAGTCAAACGAGTCTTAAGCTCCTGGAACGCAGACTCACATTGATCTGTCCAAATAAACGGTCTGTCTTTCTTAGTTAGATTAGTCATAGGTTTGGCAATCTGAGAAAACCCTTGAATAAATCGGCGATAATAACCAGCTAAACCGATAAAACTCCTAACTTCTGCAACCGATTTAGGAGACTCCCACTGCAATACTGCTTCAACTTTACTTGGGTCCACTGCTACTCCTTCTGCAGACACTACATGCCCCAAAAACTTGACTTCTTTAAGCCAAAACTCACACTTAGAAAGTTTAGCATACAAAGAATGATCTCTCAAAATTCGCAAGACAGACTGAAGATGCTCTCGATGCTCCTCTTCACTCTTAGAGTAGATCAAGATGTCGTCAATAAATACCACCACAAACTTATCAAGATACGGCCGGAAGATCCTATTCATATAATCCATGAAAACAGCTGGGGCATTGGTGAGCCCAAAAGGCATCACCAAAAACTCATAATGCCCATATCTTGTCCGGAAAGCGGTTTTAGGAACATCCTCTGCCCGTACTTTCAACTGGTGATAACCTGATCGCAGATCAATCTTTGAGAACACAGCTGCTCCAGCTAGCTGATCTAGCAAATCATCTATTCTCGGCAACGGGTATTTGTTCTTGACAGTCACCTTGTTCAGCTGTCGGTAGTCTATGCAGAGTCTCAAACTACCATCCTTCTTTTTCACAAACAGAACCGGGGAACCCCAAGGCGATCCACTAGGGCGAATGAGTCCTTTCTCCAACAGCTCTTCAAGTTGCTTTTTAAGCTCTACAAGCTCGGATGGGGACTTCCGATATGGAGCCTTGGATATCGGACCTGTGCCCGGCTCCAATTCAATGGTAAATTCTACTTCTCTATCTGGGGGCAATCCACGAACGTCGTCGGCAAACACCTCCGGAAACTCTTTAACTACCTCTATCTGATCAATTGAGGTTTCTCCCTCCACAGTAACAGAAAAGAAAATCATAAAAGCTTTGCAGCCTTTCCTAACACATTTCTCTACACGGGCGGCAGATAGTAATAAAGGAGTACTTGCTAATTCAGCAGACAAGTAGTTAACAGCATACGACACAACTTTGTTCTTACAATGCAATACTACATCATTACTTTCTAGCCAATCCATACCAATTATCACATCGAGTCCTCTTAAGGGCAAACAAACCAAATCAACTCTCGACTCACGATGTTCATAAAGCAATACAAGGTTTTTACACATCAGAGCAGTCTCATATATTGCACCAGCAGGAGTAGATACACGCATATCAAAAGGCATAACAGATAATACAAAATTAAGCCTCTGTGCACAATCAAGGGAAATAAAGGAATGCGAAGCACCAGAATCAAACATCACTACAATCATATGACCATTAATGGATATTGTACCTCTGATCATGTTAGGAGAATTCCCAGCCTCAGCAGCTGAAGTGGCATAGATTCGACCCGGAACTGATTGACGGCTAGATTGAGCTGGCTGCTGCTGTTGTTGTACTCTATCTGGACAATATTTGATTGTATGGCCCAGACGCCTACAACCAAAGCACTGAATACAACTTCCCTGAAGAAACGTATGACACCTGCTACAAGGACCAGGTGTACTCGGAACTGACCGAACAGACTCACTACGAGATATCTGACTGCCTCCAGAGGGATTACCTGACCCAAACCTCCATGGGGCTGCACTCTGACGTCCCCCACCGGTCTGTCCACGTCCGAAATTATTATGTTGATTTCTGCCAAAGTTTCCAAACCGTCCGCGGCCCTGACCCCCAAACTGTCCACGACTAATGCTTCCAGACTGGCTCCTATTCCCAGAGTTATTGAAATGACTATTAGTACCAGCTCCAAATTTCTTTCCAATGCCTCCAGCAGGCCTAAAGGAATGGAACGACTTGGTCTGACTCTGTTGTCCATAACTTGAGCCTCCACCCAACTTAGCTTTGGCTGCTTCTGCCTCTCTCATCATACGGTCTGACACCCTCAATGCTTCACAAGCTTCCTCAAAGCTGTTATAGTTCTTCCTATACACCTCTAGCCTTAAATCCTCTCTGCTTCTTTCGACCAATTGTTTAGTACGCCATTCAGGGTCATCTTGGCGCTGAAGGAAGGACACATTACGTACCAGATCTGTGAACGTGGCTATGTACTCATCTACCGACAAGTCCTTCTGTCTGAACTGATAAAAAGCATTTTCTCTCTCATCCCTAACAGAATCAGGAAAATGATGCCACATGAACTTTTCTTTAAACACTTCCCAGGTAGTCATAGAATCATCACTTGACACACTCTTCCACCAACTCAGAGCATTTCTTTCTAGAAGAAGAATAGCAACGCGAGCCTTCTGATACGAAGTGCAAACGACCGCAGCAAAAATAGCCTCTAGTCTCTCAATCCACTGCTTTGCTTCAGTAGGAGCATAAGCAGCACCAAAGTTCTTGGGACGGTGGCGATCAATACTCTTAAACACCCTCTCGATACTCAGATCCTCAGGGAGAGGATGATTCTGATCAGTTTCATCTTCAGCTCTCGAATACTCATCATGGCTCTCGGATTGCATATTTCTCTTAAGCTGAGCTTCAAAATCCGCTAGCATTTTTGCCATCTTCTCATCATTCTCCTTATGCATAGCGGCAATCTTCTCTTCCATTTCATTCTTCATTTCGTCTCTCACTCGGGCCACTATGGCCTCATAATCAGGATTAGGAGGAGAGTGCCCACTTTCTGAGTTCATTCCTCGTCCACGAGCCATACTTCCAACTATCCTACGAAGGAAGTCATACTAGTTAGGATTTCTATAGGATTGTAAACTATAAAAAGGGAAAGGATCGGGACTTATTGCCACAATGCTATTAATGCATATGCAAAGCAAGAAATAATACAATCAAATTTAAGCAAGAATAACATCATGAAGTTCGCAAAGTATCCCAAATCACATATTTACTATAGGCGCCTAGCTACTTTCTTTTTAAGCCACCTACTTAACTAAACCAAACTACGACATAAGAACTTGGTAATAGAAACTTTCTGTTTGTAATTTATGTTGGCCAGTCATAACTTACAAACACGAATCCACCGATTACCCTATCTCATGACTAGTTTGGCGAACGGTAAACCTTTGCTCTGATACCAAATTGTAACAACCTCAATTCTATATCCGATTTTACGTCATTTTTATCAATTTTTTTTATATACACACACTAACTATGTTAGAAAATAAAATTACTTATTAATAATACTAACATAGTTAGAAAAAGAATTAACTTACTTCACTAAATATAAGGAAGACTAATATAGTTAGAAATGATTACTGATGGCTAACCATGATAGAAAAATTAATTGCCTAGAATATACATGACTATCATGGTTAGAAAAAGATAAACCTAAATTCTTTAAGCAAATCGACCTATAAAATTCATTCAATACGAATTCCAATATCTGGCACAAAATTAAGTGAAAATTTAAGCTACTCAGCAAAATATGAGTTTAGCTGAAATGGTCTACTAAAGTACTTTTGAAATAATAAGGCACATCGTCTTTAAAACTATAAGGACTAGCATTTATGAATCAATTTAAAAATATGGTTCCTAATGTGGCAATAACGCTTTAACAGCGTCTCACTCTAGTGAGTAGTCCCCGGATCCGTCCCTTGATTTCCTACAGTAGTTCCTGTACCTGAAATAACAACAATGTGGGGTAGACCCAGAATTCGCAACTACTACCACTCGCTTACGTACATCTTTGCACTACGTGCATGTGCATGTCCGCAAGGTGGTGTGTGATAATACAGTGTTAAGTGGTGTGTGCTACATACTGTGTTGCATGAACATGTTATATATATATATATATATATATATATATATATATATATATATATATATATATATATATGCAAATTTCCAATAACTATCAGATTTCAGGTATTACAATTTATAGCAGCACAAATACTTATTTATAAACACATCACTACACAATACATCAATAACGAGAATAATTAAATCATCACTAACAAAAATAAAATCAAACACAACACACCGTAATATTCAGTTCAATAGGGACTCACGACTCGATGGTCGATTTACCCTCGCTTGAACTGGTTCAAAGGGACTTACAACCCTACTGAACATGTCACAATCTTCGTTTTATTCATTTTAGTCCCTGGGGGTTTTACAGGGAACCTCATTCCGGAATGGCATAATTATAATCATATTATCGGTGTGCACCAAACAGAACATTAATTCTCATAAAGCATATAATGAACATCATAAATTCATAACTAACCTATATGCTTACCAAACATACACACACACGCAAACAAGTTTAAGTAGTTACCTGGAGCCCCAAGTACTAGCTGCTTTCCTTATCCTTATGAATATCCTCTAAACTCTTCTCTTACTAGTTTCTCCTATTATCGTATCATACCGTAGGAAATATAAATAAGAATTCTTTATACATCATAATAAACGTCGCTCTCGATTCCTATGTAATACTACCCAATCCCCTGATTAAGCTCACTAACTTAATCTTTATAATTCTAAAAACTTGTATGATTAATACCTTCATGAAACTTAATTCATGATAAAGCAAAAGTAAGATCAAATATGTTTAATAACTTCAAACATTAGCATTTAATCACATGCATCACTTCAAACAACATCTACCACATTAATACATCATAACAAGAAAACACCAATCGACCAAACCACGACATTGAACCAGTTCTCTTAGTTTTTAACATTTGATTATTTATTCTTAATCTTAGTTGGTTCATAATTTGGAGTGAAACACCTATTATCTTAACATTTTAAGGCTTTCACTTAATTACTTAAACATCAACATGTGCTTAGTCTACAAAATTTAATTGGCCAATTTGTGCAGAATATCCCAAGTAATGGACAAGGGGTCAAAATTGGACAACAACAGATCAAGAGCAAAGAAATCAACCATACTAAGCATGAACCAAAATTTTAAACTAAGTAATTCCTCAATCCATAATAATCAAACATGCAACCAGAACTAATCATATTTCCATCACAATTTAATCATTATCCAGGTCATGTAAGGTATTACAAGGCATAAAGGATTACTCGTTGTATACTTGTGAACCACCACAATTTTTCATTTGAGACCATTTCCATGAGATTTAACCAACATACACACAATAGCTTCCATGAACTTTTCATACTTCACCCATTAAAACAACAAAGGAAGCAAACAAACTTCTCATGTTTTAATCAAATCTCACCACTTAAATTTACAAATGCACAATTCCACTTTCCTCTACAAGAGCAACATGTGTCTCTCCTATCTTAGCATGTTAGTTAACAAGAATAAAGACATCTAAAAGCCCAAACCAGAATCGATTTCCCTTCCTCTCTCGGCATGAACTTCAGCAAGAATACAAAGGAAGAGGAAATAAAAGCAAGAACACTCACCAAATATTGCGACTGTTCTTGTTGGGTTTTATAAGGTCACTGTCGCCGGAAAATTGCCTTTATCTCCGTCAATCGTGACTGAGTTGAAGAGGACAGCAATAAAGAAGTGAAACAATGAAGAAAATAGTGAGAAATCAAAGTGGAAGGGAAGAGGAAACTTGAGGGAAGTGATGGAACGAAATTAAGATGAAAGAAGACTTTACTTTTTGATTCCCAACTCTGTTCCACCGTCACCACCGTCGCCGGAAAAGTTCCGCCGCCGGAAAATCGAAGTGGGTGAACGGAGGGAAGGGATTCGACGACGGTGAAGGAGTGGAGAAAGTGAATGGAAGATGATAGTCCTAGGAGTAAGGAGCAATGATGTACAGAATTAAGGGAGGTGATGGATGAAGTGTTTGGTGAAGAGGATGATGAAAAGATGTTGGGATTGTGTGTGTGCAGGGTGGCGACTTGTCAATGATGAAGAAGGGAGGTAAGTGTTTACAAAGAAAG
Source organism: Mimosa pudica (assembly GCA_029929735.1). Classification (NCBI taxonomy): domain Eukaryota; kingdom Viridiplantae; phylum Streptophyta; class Magnoliopsida; order Fabales; family Fabaceae; genus Mimosa; species Mimosa pudica. The sequence continues at coordinate 789,722 of JAKELP010000056.1, read as the reverse complement.
GGTGAAAACTAGGGTTTTGGGCCCAATAAAATGACCATAAGGCCCCCCTCCCTTAGTTTCTTTCACTCATGAAACCCTAACTTCCTATTACATTAACACCTTAATAATTTCATTAAATAAAATTGATATTTCTTAATTCCTAAAGATGTCTTGTTTCCTAATTAATTGATATATATATATATATATATATATATATATATATATATATATATATATATATAATATTTTCCTATTTTATTCAGGATGTTACATATTTTATTTTTTAAAAAATAATACCTCATGCATATTGACATTTGCCAAATGCCAATATGTATTTTATTTAAAAACAATAAAACAGCATGCTTACCAGCGAATTTCAAACGCCGGTATGGGTAAATGTTTTAAAAAAATTGGTGGGCTAACATTCCCGAGTTTGATAGACGCGGCTAAGCGAGAGTCATCAACTATAAATAGACGTATGGATGATTTCATTAATCATTCACCACAATATTTCTCAAATTTATTCTAGTTGAATATTTCTCTTGTTTTCGGCCAAAAAAATAATATTTTTCTTTTGTTTTGTAATAGTTCTAATAATGTTGGATAAATTGTGGATCTCATTATGACGATCGTCGCCACGATACTTTGTGGGGCTCAATCAATTTCTGGATTTTGCATTCAAGTGGTCTAGTGTTCCGGGCAAAATAGTTTATACGTGTGAGAAGTGTAAGTATGGGCGCTAGAAAACAAGAGACGAGGTGTTTAATCATTGTATACAGAAACAGTTCCCCAGATATTACCTTGTCTGGTCGTTCATGGAGAGGATGATTAGCACAATAATGTCGGCGTTTTTCGGAAACTTTAATATGCTGGGGAATCCACAGCATTTTGGCATTTCTAGAAACGCCAATATGCAGGATAAAAAAAACTACATGTATTGTTGTTTTGGGAATTAGGGTTTAGGGTAAATATAAAAAAATAGAAATGGCGATACGTGTAGTTTTTAAATTTTTAAATCAGTATTTTAAATTTCCCGCATATTGGCATTTTGTAAAACGCCGAAATGTTGGGAATTTTATGATTTTTAAATTTTCTCGCATATTGGTGTTTTTAAGAAACACCGATATGATTTTATTTAAAATAAATATTTAGGAGGGGCGTGTTTTTTTATACAAACGCCGATAAGTAAAAGCAGAAAAAGTAGTGTGAACTGCGTACTTGTTTTATCTGCGTTTTTGGTACCTGCTTTCCGGCGTTGGGCCTAAAAACACCAGTATGTTGCCTATTACCAGTGTTTTTGAGCAAAACACACGAATTGCATGGGTAAGCGTCGAATATTTTGTATTGTCAAAACTTGTGGTTGTAAGGTTTGCAGGTGAGCCCGTGTAAAACCAATAGGTTGGCAGGTGAACCTGATTTTAAACCTATGAGTGGTCCCAACTGAGATTGAAGAACTGGACATAGGCTAAGAGTTGAGTTGAACCAGTATAAATTATGTTTTAATTCATAATTTGTAAAGTTTCCAAAAGCACAATTCACCCTCACTCTTGTGCATTCAACCACTTTTGAGTGAGAATTGGGGTTGATGAGTTGGAACCTATTTTTTTTACCTTCAAATATAAATTTGGTCCTTTAACTTCACAAACAGTTTTATTTTAGTCATTTAACATTTTTTTAAAAAAATAATGTTGTTATAAAGTTTTTTCAACCCTAATATTGTTTGTCCGAAATGATAAATTTTTTTAATAGTTAATCATCATTATTCCAAAAATTAAACTTAATATGTCATCAATAAGTCTCGTAATCGTAACATATTTTTTTAATTGTTAGATTATGTGATTAATTTATAATTCAAATAAGCTACATAAAATAATAAAATTACTAGTACACATACATGATTTTCATACTAGTAACATAATTTATTTTCAAGAATAATAAATGATTAAATATTATTTGACTTGAAAATTATTTTTTTCCCTTCCATGGACTACTTCAGCTATGGAAAATTTTAGAAGACATTCAATATAGAAATGCCTTCAAAATAAATAACAAAATTTATCAGCAACTCCCTATTGTTTTATTTTAATTTTGATTAACTATTTGTATGTTTTAAAATTAGATTCTGATTTTTTGATCAAAAAAAAATTAGATTCTGATAAATTATTCTGTTTATAACGTTAATAGTTGTACCCATTTTAAATTATATCTTTATTGTTTCATATGATGAATAAAATATTACATGGACCTAATTAATTAAATCAAATAAAAAATATGAGGGTTTCAAAAAAAAACTAATACATAATTTGATTAAAAAAATAATCAAGTGAAATCAGATCATTAAAAATATAATCAAGTAAAATGAACAATTCTATGATATGATTACTTATTTGCTTATATGTCTTATTAGTTGTTTTGACTTATATTTTTTCTAGAATTGAGAAGCTTGTCATCTTTGATCAGTCTTCTTCTGTAGCTTGGTTATCTTTAGTATTTCAACACAGTCCATGCATGACTTGTGTGCGCATATAAACCATTTTATTAACATGGTCATGATGAAATGACCCTTTCAAATATTTTAAAATTAAATATATAGATGTTGTGAGTTACAAATTTAGACTGGTGATATTTAGCGGCGATTTCATATGTCCCTTGTGCAATGAATATTGTTGAATAGTATCAACCCTTGCTTGTTATGTGGGCCTTTGAAGCATGTGTTGATTGGTGGTAGTAAGGTTGTTGCAAAATAAGTATAAATTTGGCATGTCTTTGAAGTTATGACTATTAGTTTCTCGTGTTGGGTGCAACTTCTCATTATAAAGTTTAAATTTGGTAGTAAGTGTTTTTTTTTCAAAAAATAATTAATAATTATGATACATTAGTTTATGGATAAGAATATTTTTTTCTATTTTTTAAAAATAGAGTTAATTGATTATTTTTTACCATAATTAATATTCTGATTGGACCGAATTTTATGCCTTTAAGCATGTGCAATTGAGTTTAATTAGTGTGATTTAATTGATATATTTGATCATTATTGGCATATTTTATTGCGCATGCTTATTGGGATTAATTGTGAATATTAGCCTTATTACTTGCATTTTGAGAAACCAAGGGTATTTTGCTCATTTTCACTATTTGATGATATTTTAATGTAGGGGGTCCCACGTGGGCCCCATACACCCTTGGTGGAGCTTAGATGGAGCTTTTGTGGCAAGGAGGAGGCTAGATGATAAGGCATGTGACATAAAGCAACAATTACCATTTTTGGTAAAAGGACAAGGCACTTTTGGAGCATCTTACTAAAAGAGGAAAAAATGGCTCCAACTTCAAATTCAAATTTGGAGGCCTCATTAAGGGCAATTTTGGAAGCACAATCACTTGGAGAAAAAAGAGGGACCTTTACAAATGCATGGAGCCGAAATCTAGACTACATTCATCCTCACTTTTCACCAAATACCAAAAATACCCCTCCTCCCTTCATAAACATAACCCAGGGCCTAACCTCCCTTCTTACCCATCAAAATATCTTCTTGACAACTCATTCACACCATTTGACAGCTCATTAACTCCCTAAGCCAACTCATCATCTAACTAACTCACTTACTTAATCCCAACTAACTTCATTTTGAGATATATGCTTCCACTTTTACTTTCTCTCTCTTCTCCAAATTCTCTCAACTCCATCTTCATCTTCTTCACCTTCTCCACTTCGTTCTTTACCTCCATGGCCACCATAACCTCACGCCTTCCTCCATCCTCCATCTCCATGAGCGGCTAGACGTCCTCTCCTCTCTCTTCAAAGGAATGTGCTTGTAGAAATTCAACATTTAGCCTCATGTATTTGTGATATACTCTTTTAGGTTTCAAGCTAGATGTAAGTTTTTGCCTATGTATGACCTTGATTTAGGCTTGTATAGGTTAGAATACCTTGATTTAGGTGTTCTACTTAATTGTGGCTTGGAATCTCTCTTTTGTGTTTAGCTCATGAAAACCTAAAGCTATACGTTTGTAATTTCATGACATATATGTGTGCGATTAGCTTATATGTGTGTTTGTGGAATGAATGTTTTTCTTAGATGCTTGATTAGTATCTGTTAGAATATTAAGTTTTGATGAAGACTAAAATATGAAAGAGTGAATCAAGTACTTAGAAAGCAATAGGTTAACATAGAATCCCAAGTAAGAGTGCAACCGGATGTGGATTTACTTCCGAATAGACTAGGACTAGCGCTCGCGGATGAATGACTCATCCCCCAGCGAAAGCAAGTAATTCACTAGGGAAATAACTTAGTCCAGAAGCACTAGATATACAAAACCTTAAGACTAAGCCAGGATTCAACCGGAAGTGAAATTGCTTCCTGTTATATTTAGACTAGTGCTGGCTGTTGGAATAGATGACACTAAGCGTCAGTGAACATAAGCCATGTCTAGTAGAATTGCTTCCGATAGCTTAGTGACTAGCGCTGGCTGTTGGAATAGGTAACACTGAGTGTCAGTGAACATAAGCCACGTCTAGTAGAATTGCTTCCGATTGCTTAGTGACTAGCGCTGGCTGTTGGATTGAAGGACACTAGGGAAAGTGAATAAAAGTGAATATAACCCTTCATCCAGTAGTAGTGCTTCCGGATGTAGAAGTGCTTCCGGATACAAGGAAGACCTCTTAGACTAAGTACACTCCCACTGCATGTGACTATGTGCTTATATTGTTAGACTAACGTTCAAGTGCAGCACACAAAGTAGAGTTGCTTCCGGATGTGAATCCGCTTCCGCAAGCAATCAGAATGTCAGAACGTTCAGAAGTGCAGTGTCAGAATGCTTTTGTCAGAGAAGAGTTGTCAGGACTACTTTTCAGAGATAAAGCAAGTCAACCCTGCTATGCATTGATGAAGCATTAATTGGGCAAACGGTAACATGGGAAAAACGGCCATATTCAAACGGCTAACCCACCTACCAAGAGTCAGAATGTTTGAAGACTATATAAAGGAGCTCAACTTCATTTATGAAGCTAATCTATTATCTTTGACATTCTGGAAAGAAGCTAGAGAGAAAAACCGAGAAAATCTTCAAGCATTCAAAGCTGCCCAGAAAAGAGAAAGAGCATTTAACTCATTGAGTGATCTTTTCATCTACATATCCTGTACTCCTTGTAGTTAAGTCTCTTCGTGTTATAAGAGCATTAATTGTACTTAAGTGTGTAACATTATCTGTTCTTAAAGAGAACTTAGATAGAAAAATCCTTTATTTGTAAAGGTTGAACCCTTGCTGGAAGTAAGGGGGAGCTAGATAGAAAGGTTGCAAGTGAGCCTTGAGTAAAACTTGTGGTTGTAAGGTTGCAAGTGATCCAGTTCAAAACTTGCGGTTGTAAAGGTTCCAGGTGAACCCGTTCTAAAACCTGGGGATAGTGGAACTCGGCCTGGGTGGTTGAGAACTGGACGTAGGTCAGGAAGACCGAACCAGTATAAACTCTTGTGTCGTTTTTATTTGAGCATTTGTTTTGAAGCACAATTCACCCCCTCTCTTGTGCATCCATTACTTTCATTTGGTATCAGAGCGAGTTTTTCTCACTCGATTCCAACGAATCCAGAAAGTAAAGATCCAGTAATGGATACAGATTACTCTCTACCAGATGTCTCTATTCAACCCAACAAGCCCCCAGGCTTTGATGGGTATAACTATCCATTCTGGAAGTTTCGAATGGAGACTTACATCAAGTCAAGTGACATTAGACTCTAATGAGGACTATGCTCTAGTGACATTGAACGTGGGGATCACATACCCAAATAAAAACGACCCAACAAGTGACATTGAACGTGGGGATCACACTCCCCTAGATGAGGATGGTTTTGCTAAGCAGCGATCCAGGTACACTAATGAGGACTATGCTCTAGTCCAACTGAACTATAGGGCCATGCACTACATTCAGTGTGCTCTCAGCCCTAAGGAATTTCATAGGATCAGCCACCACAAAAATTCTAAGGATATGTGGGAGGCTCTTGAGGCTGCTCACTCTGGAACCAGGGGAGTGAAAGCAAGAAGAGTTGAGATGTTGGTGGAAGAGTTTCACAAGTTCGCCATGCTTAGTCCGACTGAGCCAATCAGAGAGCTGGAGCTGAGGTTCACTCATCTCATCAACAACTTGGCCTCCCTGGGTAAGGACTTTCCAGAAAGAGAGCAAGTCAGCAAGATCCTAAAAATCCTGAAAGTTCAGAAAGTTCTTCAAGAAGAAAGGAGGCTTTGAGAAAGGTGACTCCAGTCAGAGGAAGGGATACAAGAAGGAAAAGGCCCCGGTGTGCTTTGAATGCAAAAAGCCTGGCCACTTCAAGGCTGAGGGTCCAAGCTTGCAAAGATCAAAGGGGAAAGACAAGAGAAAAGTCTTCGTGTCCTCTATCTGGGTGAATAGCTCAGATGACGAAGCAAGTGATGAGGAAGAAGTTGCCAACCTCTGCCTGGTAGCCAGAGAAGATGATGAGGAAGCATCTTCAGATTTTGATCTCTCCCACGAGGACAATTAGGTAACCTTCTCTGAACTACAAGAGGCTTACAATGAGGTTCATGAAGAATTCTCTCGATTATGTAAAGCCTATAAAGTGTTAAAAACTAAAAAGGAATCACTTGAGTCCAAGGTGGACTCACTAAGTGAAGAGCTAGCGGAAGCCAGAAAGCTTCCGGTAGCGGATGGCAAGGGTTCTCCCCAAGCAGAACCCAATGCCTCAATACTTGAGAGCTGCCCGAGTTGCAGCAAAATCTCAGCTGAAAGAGACAAGCTGCAAAATGCCCTGCAGAAGTTTACAAATGGGTCAGAAATGTTAAATATAATTTTAATGAATCAAAGGGCATATAGGGACAGGACTGGCTTAGGATACACTCCTAGAGGGAAAAAGTGGGTGGAACCAAAAGTGAAGCCCTACTTAAAATTCTTCCACAAAGCCACTAGTCACAGCTCCTCACCTTTTAGCTTCTGTAACTATTGCAACAGGAAAGGACACTCCACGTCCACCTGTAATGCCAAGAAGCATGGAGCAAGTAGCTCTTACAAATGGGTCCCTAAAGGAACCAAGGCTACAAAGGATCCTCCCCCTGAAAAGGAAACTAAGGGAGGACAGGGATCCCGAGCCTGGAAACAATCCACAGGGAAAACCCAAGAGCCTAGAGTCAGCACTAGGCCGGAGGCACTAAATGATCATAAGCCCAAGGTCAAGGCTAACACTAGACCAAGGGCACTGAAAACTAATGACAGAGGACCCAAGAAAGGTTGGGTACCTAAGCTTACTTGATTCTTTCAGGTGTGTCTCAAAGCATCCAAGAACAGAAAATGGTATATTGACAGCGGATGCTCGAGACATATGACTGGAGACAGAGACAAGTTCAAATCTCTGGTGATCAAAGACGGAGCCACAGTAACCTTTGGAGGAAATCAAAGTGGAAAGATCACTGGAGTTGGAGAAGTTGGACCAGTGAAAGACGTCTATCTGGTGGACGGTCTCTGTCACAACCTGCTGAGCGTGAGCCAGAGCACTGACAAAGGAAATTGAGTAATCTTTGATTCACATGAGTGCTTAATAGTTGATAAGCAGGATCTGAATTTAGATAAGGCCAATTTAAAATGCAAACTTAAGGCAAATAGAAATGGAAACCTATATACTCTAGACTTATGTCAATAACTGGAAGAAAAATGTTTAATATCTAGTGATGAGAACAGTTGGCTTTGGCATAAGAGGTTAGCTCATGTTAATTTTACTCAACTTGATATGCTAATAAAAAAGGAGCTAGCTATAGGTATTCCATCCTTTAAGGTAAAGCATGATTTTATTTGTGAATCCTGCCAACGAAGGAAGCAAACAAAGTCCTCGTTTAAAACTAAGAAGAGAGTCTCCACCAGCAGGCCCTTGGAACTGATCCATATGGATTTGGTTAGGCCAGCGAGAGTGAAGAGCTTGGGTGGAAACCTGTATGCTCTAGTGGTGGTGGATGACTATTCAAGGTTCACTTGGACTATGTTTCTTGCCTCTAAGCAAGATGCTTTTGATGCTTTTGTTGTCCTAGCTAAGAAAGTGCAGAATGAGAGAGAGCTCAAAATCACAGCCATAAGGACAGACCATGGAGGAGAGTTTGAGAACCATAGCTTCTCTGAGCTATGTGAGCAAAATGGTATTGAACACAACTTCTCAGCTCCTAGAACTCCTCAGCAAAACGGAGTGGTCGAGAGAAAGAACAGGGTTCTGACAGAGATGGCTAGAAGCATGCTCAACGAGAAAGAGGTTTCTCAAGTGTTCTGGGCGGACGCTATGAGCATTGCTTGCTATATCTCTAACAGAGCCTATGTTCGCAAGGGCTTGGACAAGACTCCCTATGAGCTGTACAAAGGGAGGAAGCCCAACGTCAGCCACCTCAGAATCTTTGGATCAAAATGCTATGTGCATAACAATGGAAAGGTAAATCTGGGTAAGTTTGATCCAAAAGCTGATGTAGGTATATTCATTGGATATTCCCTTAGGAGTAAAGCATATAGAATATACAACATGAGAACTAGAATTGTAGAAGAATCAATGCATGTTGTATTCGATGAAACTCCTACATGGGGACAATCCACAGAAGATGATGAAATACTTAATCTTCCAAAACCACCATCATCTTCTTCACCACCAAAAGAAACACTAGCAAGCAATCCCAAAGAAGAAGATGAACCCAGTGATGAGCCTAGAGTGCAGACCGTGCCTGAGGAGGCACAGTTGCCAACAGCTAGGAGACATCACAGGGATCATCCTCTTGATCAAGTGCTTGGTGATGTTTCTTCTGGTGTCAGAACCAGAAGGCAGGTTCAAAATGAAGTTGAGTTTGGAGCATTTTTATCTCAAATCGAACCAACTTCAGTTGAACAAGCTCTTGAGGACTGCGACTGGATTATTGCCATGCAGGAAGAGCTAAATCAATTTGAGAGAAGCCAAGTTTGGGAACTAGTCCCAAGGCCGTCTCATCAATCCATAGTAGGGACCAAGTGGGTCTTCAAGAACAAACTGGATGAGACAGGTCAAATTACGAGGAACAAAGCCAGATTAGAAGCCAAAGGATATAACCCAGAAGAAGGCATAGACTATGAAGAAACTTTTGCTCCAGTCGCTAGACTCGAAGCAATAAGGATTCTTCTAGCCTTTGAATCCATGAAAGGCTTTAGATTATATCAAATGGATGTAAAGAGTGCATTTCTTAATGGTTACATCAAAGAAGAGGTTTATGTAGAACAACCTCCTGGCTTTGAGGACCACAAGCGTCCTAAACATGTGTACAGGCTAAAGAAAGCTTTGTATGGCCTGAAACAAGCTCCTCGAGCTTGGTATGAGAGACTCAGCAGCTTTTTGCTGGGCAAGGGTTTCTCAAGAGGCAAATTAGATAGTACACTGTTTATTCTTCACAAAGATAGAAATATGTTAATTGTCCAAATTTATGTTGATGATATTATTTTTGGGGCAACTAATGAAAAGCTTTGTGAAGAATTCTCTAAGACTATGCAGGGTGAGTTTGAAATGTCAATGATGGGAGAACTAACGTTCTTCCTAGGCCTGCAAATTAAGCAAAAGAAGAATGGAATCTTCATCTCCCAAGCTAAGTACTGCAGAGAGCTACTCAAGAAGTTTGGGATGGATGAGTGCAAGGAGTATGACACTCCCATGAGTACCACTGCCGCACTCGATGCAGACGCAAAGGGTAAATCTGTCAGCCTGCCCATGTACAGGGGAATGATAGGTTCCCTACTATACTTAACGGCAAGCAGGCCTGACATTCACTTTAGTGTAGGCATGTGTGCTAGGTTTCAAGCCAACCCCAAGGAGTCACACTTAACATGTGTTAAACGAATTCTTAGATACCTTGAGGGAACACAAGAGCTTGGTCTTTGATATCCCAGAGGTAACCAAGAGTTCTTGTGAGCTTATTCTGACTCTGACCATGCAGGTTATAAAACAGATAGGAAGAGCACCAGTGGACAATGCGCCTTTCTTGGTGGTTGTCTGGTGTCTTGGGCTAGCAAGAAGCAAACCTGTGTGTCATTATCATCCACTGAGGCAGAATACATCGCTGCTGCAAGCTGTTGTGCCCAAGTGCTGTGGCTGAAGAACCAACTGAGAGATCTTGGCTTGGAGTTCCCTGAGGCACCATCCTCTGTGACAACACAAGCACAATCTGCCTCGCCAAGAATCCGGTTCAGCACATAAGGACAAAGCACATTGATGTCAGACATCACTTCATCAGAGACCATGTTCAAAAGAAGGATATCAAAGTGCAATTTGTCCCCACTCAACAACAGCTTGCTGATATCTTCACCAAGCCTCTGGGGGTTGACCAGTTTACTTACATAAGAGGTGATTTGGGAATGGTAAACCCAAATGAGGTGTAATTCTTCAATTATTATACTTGATTGATTAAAACCTACAACAATACTAACTTAGGCATCGGAGTGCCAATTCTTGTTTTTGCAGGTCCCCAATGTTAAATCTTAAGCAAGTGCAACCGGAAGCAAAACCACTTCCGGATGATCACCCGCTGGCACTGAATGTTGAACTGAAAGAGCGCCAGTGGCTGAACCAAAGGACACGTCACTTCAGAAACGTTTCATATCCCTCCATGAGAAGTTGTGACTTCTCTGGCAAGGTGAAGCGCCACATGTCATAAGGTGCGCCGTTCCAATTAATTGTTTACGTTGCCCAATATATGCTTTCATCTGAAGAGCCATTACCCATTTTACCCCCTGTAACTTTGCATATAAATAGGAAGTCATTTCACTTTCACTTTTTCACTTACTCGAATTTTTACCCACATATTCTCTGCACACATTCATACTCTCTTCATCTTCTTCATATTCTTCTTCATCTTCTTCTTCGCATTTCATCTTATTTAACCACTAAACCCACACAAAAATGGCCGGCTCACATGAAACAAACTCTAACACACAGAAAGTCACCACCTCCAAGAAATCTAAGTCCAAATCTGGCAAATCTGGGCATAAGCACTCTGGGAAATCTGGGCAATCCCATGAACACCATGAAGAACACCAAGGACATTCTGGGCGAGTGCAAGAACAGCCAGAGCAGACTGAGCATGAACAAGCACAAGCCAAGAGGAAAGGGAAGAAGAAGGTTCAATTCATCGAAGAGCCTTCTTCCAAAAGACAGAGGGTAGAGGAGGATGACCCTCTTGTTTATAGAGATGGGGCTTTGGAGGCCGTTTCCTCTAAGTTTGAGACAATCAAGCCCTACTTCAACAACGGCTTGTTCATCGATCTGGTCAAGATAGATGAACTAGGGTTTCCTCATCTGCGTCCTTATCTGGAAAAATACATGCCCTGGCTGGGGATCAAACAGGACTACAACATCAACGTCCTGCGAGTATTCTGTGAGTCCCTCTCTGGGAAAGTCAAATACAAGAAGGTGGATGGGGAGGAGCAGATCCGCAGACTCACCTTCACTGCCACAGTCAGGGAGAGAACCTTCAGTTTCACCTGGAGGGACTTAAATGACTTAATGGGGATCACAGAAGAGGGAATGAATGAGTGGCTGTACCCTGAGTCACTCAAACTCAGCAAGGAGGAATTCGCGAAGATCTATGACACCCAAGGGAAAAAGGTGTCCAAGATGTCTGACTCCAACAGGCTCTTGTACTATGTTTACTCCCGCATGATGACGCACAAGGGGGGTAACTTCAACGAGTTCACACTGCTGGACAACCCGTGGTTCCCCAGACTTCTTACCCATCAGCCAATCAACCCCGGGCAGTTGATCAGCCTTGAACTTCACAGATGGATAGTCAATCACAAGGCTGGATATCTTCCCTATCCCACCATCCTTGCCTTCCTCCTTGAGAAGAATCTGATCAAGGCTACATCTGACGTGGAGGAAGAGAATGTTAAGTGTGCTCCTGTGGGGGCAACTAACATCAGCAAGATGGGCATCAAGTACCTGAGGCCTGCTAAGCCCACTCGCTCAGGATCACAGGCAGACAGTGCCTCTCAGACCTCAGTCCCCTCTGTATCTGGTGCAGGGGATCAGGAAGTTGACTCTCATCCCGGGCCAAGCCGTGCTGCGAGGGTACCAGCCACTGTGAAGGCTTTTGCTCAGGAGATGAAGGAAGAGATTCTTCTTCAACTTTCTGAGTCCTTAGTGGCCCCTCTAAGGAATGACTGTGATGCTGGGTTTCAACAGCAAGGGGAACGCATCCAGCGACTCGAGGATAGAGTGGGTCAGGTTGAGACTCAGCTTGCCAGAGTGGACGCCAAGCTAGACCTTATCCTCCAACACCTCCAGATTCCTCAACCCCAACAAGGTAACTTACCACCACCTCCTCCTCAAAACCCACCTCCTCCTCCTCCTCCTAATCACCCTCTACTTCCCCCTCCTCCTCCTCCCAACACTCAACAACCACAGCCACCTCCACAAAATGACCAACAACCACACACATCACCAAACAATGACCAACCATCCCAGCCTTCACCCAACCATGAACAACAACCCCAAGACTCACCCCAACAATCTCCTCGCCAATCACCCCTTCACTGCAACAACTCCTCATCTCCACATAACTCCCCTACTCGCACACCACCCAACACCCCTACTCGTTCACCACTCAACACCTCCGCCGGACCCTCCAATCCTAACCCCACCACCTCTCACACACCCATAGTCTTTACCTCTCGAGATAACCCAGACGACATTTATTACCTCCGAGACCAATCCCCTATTAGGTGGAAGGAAAAACAACCCGATGTCTACTATTCCACCTACCCCTTTGATGACCTCTTTACCCACCCCACCTTCTTCGAAAGGAACTCCACTTACTTTCCCGACCCTCCTAAAACTCCTGAACACCAATCTTCTCCCACATCCTCTACATCTACCTCCTCATCCTCACCTCCTAAGAGATTTGGCCCTGAACCACCACCCTCCTCTTCATCCACTCCATCCCTGGCCCTCGCCCTTGTTGATGATGCCAAAAGGGGGAGAGATGCTGTGTTCGCCCTTCGCCAGACCAAGGACACAAGGGATGTCCTCAGCCAGCTATCCCCCTGGCTTGATGAAGACATCACGGCTTCCCTCCGCCGTGCCATGGAATCCCAGAGACTGGGTGGCGCTGAGAGCCTAATCAGAGGAGAAGCTATCCGGTTTATGCAACAGCAGAGGTCGGATGAGCAAAGGTCTAAATGGGACATGGTAGTCCTTGAGCAGAATGAGCAAACCTCACAGCCTGAGTCATCATCATCAGAGCCTCCTTCAACTGAGCAGAGTAAAAATATTGTTGAGGAAATCATGATGAAGTGGGGGCTGAAGAAGATCAACCATCCTCCCATTGTGATCGCCAAGCCAATCCCTACATCCTCTGGGCAAACGTCTGAGACTCCTGCTTCTGAGCAAACATCTGCCCCTCCTCCTCCATCTGAGCCAGCAGTTAAATTCAGTTAGTCAAGAAAGAAGGCCGTTGCTAGAAAGCGTGCCAAGAAGGGTGTTGCCTCCACTAAATCTGCTGAGAGTGAGGAAGAAACTCCATCAGACCAACCTGAGCAAGAAACTACAACTGCCCAAGTTGAGCAAGAGATCCCATCAGTACAAGCAATTCCAATTCTAAAGGAAGTCAAATTGGAGATAGAGGACATGACTCCTGAAGAATTCGAAAAGTATGGGTACACGGACAGACTCTCGTTTGGTCAGATGACTTGCCTGGATGCTGAGAGAGCAAGTGCCAAACCTACTCAGTCAATAGGTAAGGGCAAAGGAAAGGGAAAAGGCAAGGGGAAGAGGAAAGCCCAGGAAGTTGAGGAAGATCCCAACTTCCCAGTATGGAATGTGAAGATTCGGGCTGTCCACTACCCTAATGGCGAGATCTCTTACTTCTCAGATGCAACAGGATTCCCAGGCTATGAGGAAGTCGAAAATATGAAGAGAGCCTTCGAGGAGTCTGTTGAGTCTGAGAGACTCAGAAAAGAAAGGGAAGAGGAAGAGCTTCAACGGATAATCGCTCAGATTGACCAGAATGTGCACAATGCCCACCTAGCCCAGCTCCAGAAAGAGAATGAGGATAGGCAGAGAGAGAAGGAGAAGAAAAAGAGACACCAAGTCTGAATCCCCACCTCAACCCTTAAACTTAGAATTTTTCCATTGATTTTCATGCATATTTCATTTTTTCTTAAGTATAGATTACTTGTATATGTTATCTGCTTGTGTATTGCTAACTTGTAATCTTTTGCTTATCAATAATATTTGTCTAAGTTATTTGTGCCTTATTTAAATTATTGCTTTTAATTCTTTTATATGAACTTAATCGATAAGACTTAGTTTGTCATCATCAAAAAGGGGGAGAATATTAGAATCTTAAGTTTTGATGAAGACTAAAATATGAAAGAGTGAATCAAGTACTTAGAAAGCAATAGGTTAACATAGAATCCCAAGTAAGAGTGCAACCGGATGTGGATTTACTTCCGGATAGACTAGGACTAGCGCTCGCGGATGAATGACTCATCCCCCAGCGAAAGCAAGTAATTCACTAGGGAAATAACTTAGTCCAGAAGCACTAGATATACAAAACCTTAAGACTAAGCTAGGATTCAACCGGAAGTGAAATTGCTTCCTGTTATATTTAGACTAGCGCTGGCTGTTGGAATAGATGACACTAAGCGTCAGTGAACATAAGCCATGTCTAGTAGAATTGCTTCCGATAGCTTAGTGACTAGCGCTGGCTGTTGGAATAGGTAACACTGAGTGTCAGTGAACATAAGCCACGTCTAGTAGAATTGCTTCCGATTGCTTAGTGACTAGCGCTGGCTGTTGGATTGAAGGACACTGAGCGAGAGTGAGTAAAAGTGAATATAACCCTTCATCCAGTAGTAGTGCTTCCGGATGTAGAAGTGCTTCCGGATACAAGGAAGACCTCTTAGACTAAGTACACTCCCACTGCATGTGACTATGTGCTTATATTGTTAGACTAACGTTCAAGTGCAGCACACTAAGTAGAGTTGCTTCCGGATGTGAATCCGCTTCCGCAAGCAATCAGAATGTCAGAACGTTCAGAAGTGCAGTGTCAGAATGCTTTTGTCAGAGCAGAGGTGTCAGGACTACTTTTCAGAGATAAAGCAAGTCAACCCTGCTATGCATTGATGAAGCATTAATTGGGCAAACGGTAACATGGGAAAAACGACCATATTCAAACGGCTAACCCACCTACCAAGAGTCAGAATGTTTGAAGACTATATAAAGGAGCTCAACTTCATTTATGAAGCTAATCTATTATCTTTGACATTCTGGAAAGAAGCTAGAGAGAGAAACCGAGAAAATCTTCAAGCATTCGAAGCTGCCCAGAAAAGAGAAAGAGCATTTAACTCATTGAGTGATCTTTTCATCTACATATCCTGTACTCTTTGTAGTTAGTCTCTTCGTGTTATAAGAGCATTAATTGTACTTAAGTGTGTAACATTATCTGTTCTTAAAGAGAACTTAGTTAGAAAAATCCTTTATTTGTAAAGGTTGAACCCTTGCTGGAAGTAAGGGGGAGCTAGATAGAAAGGTTGCAAGTGAGCCTTGAGTAAAACTTGTGGTTGTAAGGTTGCAAGTGATCTAGTTCAAAACTTGCGGTTGTAAAGGTTCCAGGTGAACCCGTTCTAAAACCTGGGGATAGTGGAACTCGGCCTGGGTGGTTGAGAACTGGACGTAGGTCAGGAAGACCGAACCAGTATAAACTCTTGTGTCGTTTTTATTTGAGCATTTGTTTTGAAGCACAATTCACCCCCCCTCTTGTGCATCCATTACTTTCAGTATCTAATGTTGCTTAAGGTATGAGTTCAACTTGAAAGAGCATTAGGCTTGGTTAACCTAATTAAACTCTTTTAGATTTCTTAGATTTAAGAGATCTTGAGAATTTAGTTAGATTATACCAAGTGTAACAAATATATGAGGTCCGATTAACCAAAAGCACAAAGTACTTTGGAGAGGGAGGTAATTCGCAATTCATTTCTTCACTCTCTTACATTCGGCTAGTAGTTTCTTTTAGTTAGGTTTAATTAGTTGTAAACATAAAGATCACTCTCTAATTGTTTGTTAAATTGCGTGACTGAAATTGCCTTTTACTTGCAAGAATTCACCTAGATTGTGAGAAGACCTATACTCACCGCTATTCTTTTAGTGGATTTGAGTGTTGAATTGTATTGATTAAATCTTTTAGGCAACAAAAAGGTTAAATCATATTCGTTTCAATTTTATATAAATATAGTGCATGAAATATTGTTGGCTGTTACCTATATAATTATATTATTAAACTTGTAAGGAACAAGAAATCATATTATTGAGAAGTCAGGAAGGAGTTCATATTCAGTTCAAAAAGGAATTGATATTAGGAGTATACATAAGGAAAAAACTTACATCCAGTGCAATAGAACCAGTGCAACCAGTTCACCATTCAGTTCTTGACACGTGGCACTAAGGAAATAACGTTTCAATCACACACTCTGTTTCCGTCCAACTCGCCGTCTCTCTCTCCCCTCACTCCTCTCTTCTCTCTGTATCATCCTCTTCCATTCAAGTGCTACCAAAAATCACAACAACAACATCCACTGGAATATCAGGCCAACGAAAATTCCAATCATAGAAACATTAATCAAAACTTGGGTGAACAAAAAATCAGATCTAAGAAAAGAAACTCCAACACATAACACAACAAAAACTCCATCATCACCACCGAGATCCACCGTTCACCACCCGGCCACACCGCACAAGCTATACGGCACCGCCTCATTCATGGTAATCCTCACCACCAAAAAATAACTGTTAACAGCGTCGGTGACAAGGAGGGGCTTGCGATGGTGAGCCGACGGAAAGACTTGCGAAGCATCGGTCGACATCGGAGGATGTGGTTCGGCGACGATTGTTGGAGAAGAAAAAGGAGTGACGGTGGGAAATGGTGGTGCTTGAAGGTGAGAAGAGAGATGGCCGGATGACTAACGGTGAGAGGGGACTGACGTTAATTCAATGTTAAAGGTGGGGTTTTTGAAATGACACGTGGCACACTTTGAATGGTGAACTGGTTGTACTGGTTCTATTGCACTGGATGTAAGTATGACCCTATACATAATTGATTATTGAATGGATTCAGCTGTCCATTTGGTTGTCTGATCTGGCAAGAAAAAAGTCCAAAATATTTGGCATCAATATATTTTGAATCTTAATAATAATAATAATAATAATAATAATAAAAATTATAATAATGATAATATAGTAATAATTCAGTTATTAATAATTAATAATAATTGTTATAATGAAAATGAAAGGGATATAAACTTTAAACCTTACATAAAACCACTTACTTTGATAATTGCTTTTAAAACTATACACACCATATAACAGAATTTAACTTCAAAATTTGGGCGAAAATACAAATCTAATACTAAATTTTGACTCAAAAAGCATTTATAATATCGAAGTTTCGTGAGTTGCACCAAAAGTACCCATCTTTTGTTTGAAATTTAGACTTTGCACTTAAGTAAAATAAAATCTATATATGTATAAAAAAAATCTATATATGAAACGACTCTTATACCCTTCATTACATTATTCTTCTTCAACCTCTCTTCACCTTCACCCTCTCTCTCTCTCTCTCTCTCTCTCTCAACCATACAGTCTTATACCCTATTTTGAATTCAATTTTTGGGTGGCACATAAGTCTTTTTCTATACATACACATATATATGATTTAAATTATATTATTCAACTTCTAATTGTACTCATCCTTTTAAAAACTAAATAATTTTAAAAACTAAATAATTTTTGGGTGGCACATAAGCCTTTCCCTTTGGATAGCTGGATTCTCCCTTCTGAAATCTTCCTTTTCTTTTGAAAAACTTCTTAAACCTTCTTACCATCATTGTCATTTCCTCATCATCAATATCCTCATCATCATCATCATCTTCTCTTTCTTTGCTGGGAGCAACTAAGGCTAGGTTTTTTTGCTTTTGTGGCTGCTTGAGGATTTCTTTGGGCCAATAAGGTAGTTTCATACTCAGCTAGAGAACCAAATAGAGCGGTGACAGATTTTGTTGATTCTCCTTGAACTTCCTGCAAAATAGTAACCTTAGTGAGTCAATCACCTTTTAGTACTTTTAGAATTTTATTTACCTGTTCTTTTTCAGAAATGGTTCTTCCTAAAGCAGCGAGGTTGTTTATGAGATGAGTGAATCTGATTTCAAGATCTCTGATAGGCTCGTCGGGAACCATAGTGAATTTGTGAAATTCTTCAACAAGCATTTCCACTCTTCTATCCTTCACACCAGTGGTCCCTTCATAAGCAGTTTGAAGAGCATCCCACATTTCCTTAGCAGATTTAAGATGGCTTATCCTGAAATATTCTTTCTGACTCAAGGCACATTGAATCATAAGAATAGCTTTGTGGTTTAGCTCCATTATGGCGAAATCTTCATCTGTAAATTTGTCTTCAGTCTTTGGAGTACCCTCAGAATCCTTGGGAACAAGGTTCCCGTTTTGAATGATATTCCATAGTCTATATCCATGAGCTTTAATGAAGTTCTCCATTTTGAATCTCCAGAAGGTATAGTTCAGACCATCAAAACCAGGAGGCTTGTTGGAAGGAGTTGAGATATCTGGAAGCACATTCTCTACAATATCCATCACAAGATCTTTGCTTGCCAGATTCGTTGGAATCTAAAAAGGGAAGACCTGCTCTGATACCAAATGAAAGCAAGGATGCACAAGAGGGGGGTGAATTGTGCTTCAAATAAAGACTTGAACTAAATAATTTTAAAAACAATTTATACTGGTTCGGCCAAAACTCTTGCCTACGTCCAGTTCACCAACTCCTCATTGGGTTCCACTAAGTTCAGGTTTTCCAACAGGTTCACCTGATAACCTTTACAAGTGAAAGAATCTCTCTAACACTCCCCCTTACTACCCGTAAGGTCACAACCCTGTTCTAAAGCTCCAAGCTTCAGAACAACCCCAAAACAGAAGAGGATTTAATTAAACTCACTAAGTTCACAGATGAACAGATTTTGTTAAACACTTAGGCTTGTGATCGCAGTGACTTAAAAGCTTTTTAAGAAATTTGACAGAGAGTAGGTGCGAGTTCAGATAGTTCGGTAAAGAGCAATAAATTACACTGTGCTATTTATAGTCTTCAATGTATGATATAGCCGTTTGACACAAGGAGATGAAGACTTGAATCCGTTGAACTCATTTAATGCTTGGTACTTGGTTCTTCTCATGTTGCTTGAAGAAGGGGATGAACATTAAATGCAGCTTCGAGCTTTTGACAGCAAATGTTCCTTCTTTTAGATGAGAAGTTGTCTTGAGAGCATATGTGCCAGAGGAATGAGTCTAACGTCTTCTGAAAAAGCATTCTGAGCGCGATAGTGTACTTTTGTACTTGATTTGCTTTCTGGTTGACACTTCGATCAGACAGTGATTGCACTTGCTTCAATCAGATGCTGCACACTTAGATCACATGTTAAAAGCATAACAGTTGTAATCACTTGATACTCCAATCACTAATTCATTGTAGTTCCGATCAGTCCGTGATCTAATTTTCTTAGTTTTGCTTAGACTTGCTCTGATTGATCTTCCAATCAAGAATTTAACTTAGAAACATATTCTTTATTATCTCATGATCGCTTTATTCTAAGTTATACATGATCGCAACTATCTAGTGATCACTTATGTCTTAGTCTAATTGCTATGTCTTGTGATCACTTTGTCTTATCCTGATTGCAGTGTCTTATGATTACTATGTCTATTTCCTGATTGCAATGTCTTATGATTGCTATGTCTATTTCCTGATTGCAATGTCTTATGATTGCTATGTCTATTTCCTGATTGCAATATCTTATGATTACTATGTCTATTTCCTGATTGTAATGTCTTATGATTACTATGTCTATTTAGTGATCGCACTGCATATGATCGCAAATAGTTATCATCAAAACTTAAGATTCTAACATTTAGATGATCCCAATCGAAAATGGAGGCGGGGCAATTTCATTGCAACAATGCAGTCTAGTATCTCAAATGTTTAACCCATCAATTTTGAAAACCATACTATAAGTCTCTATGGAATCTCAAAATACCCTCAAATACCAATACTATCATCATTAGTCTGTGAAGACAATAAAACTTTTACCGTTTTGAATCCTCAAAAATTTTGAATTCAAATACACAATTGATCATCAATTTCTCCAATTATGAGAGACATTTCTCTCTCTTTATACTAGAACTTTGTTTTGCCTCATGCTAACCAAAAGTTTTATGCCAAATTCCTTTTTTAAATAAGTAAAATCACTATACTCCATTCATAACATATATATGAACTAATTGTCTGAAAACATGGGAAACACAATTGCCATAAAAAATAGAGAAATCTTCTCAGAAAGTAATTATTAACTACACCTGTTTCAATCGATCCTTTCTAGTACTAAAAAAATCTTTCATTACTTGAAACAACATAATTAATATCACAAATATTTAATTTAAGTGACTCATCAATTGACTAAACAACCTTTATAACTAGAGTGATTTGACCAATGTTAATTAATTTTACTATAAATTAAATCTAGGTCCTACTCCCATATGCCATAATCATTGACAACAAAAACTTTACTAACAAGGGTCACTACAATAGCTTTATTAATCATCACCCTCAACAGCCATTTCTTAACCTCAATGGTCATCCGTGCATCACAAACATACTTGCTTATAATATACTTTTTGCGTGGACAACATAACATCCCATTTCACCTTCATCGAAAAGGTTTACCACCCATTTTTGCTAGAAACTTGAATGTTTATATCTTTGTTTCTAGGCATTATGCCTCAATTCAACAATTACTTTCAATTGAAATTATCTATAATCAAATCATGATTTAAGGTATAATCTACATTATTATAGGAGACTGAATGTAGAAAAAAAAATCTATAAGCAAAATATTTGAATTCACATAAAAATAGGAAACCATATTTTATTGTGATTTCAACTTTCAAGCATTCAGATATAAAAATGGTGCAGAAGAATCGTGTGATGGGAAAGAAGATAGTAATCAAAATGCAGAATTATAGGTCTAGTAGTAAGATATATGAATTCACATAAAAATAGGAAACTGTGATTTCAACTTTCAAGTATTCATAAAAAAATGATGCAAAAGTATTGTGGGAGGGGGGAACACAAACAGAAACTAAAATGAAGAATAATAAATCTATTAGCAAATTATAATAATTCATATAAAAATAGGAAACCATATATTAGTGTCATTCCAACTTTCAAGCCTTCAGAAATAAAACGGAGCAGCAGAGTCGTGGGTGGGGTGGGGGTGGGGGGGGGGGGGTAAAGAAATGCATAATTTAATTAGGAAAAAGATTGAATAAATGGTTATATATACTTATTGTACTAAGATACGATCGGGAATCTCAAAGATGTAACTATATAGGGCAAATGTGCAAAAATGATACTACTAAACTTTACCTAAAATTGCATTTCTAATACTAAAGTTTTGCGAGGAGCAGAAATAGTACCCAACTTGGGGTCCAGGTGCAAATATAGTATTTTCACTTGAGGGAAATAAAATTTAGATATGAAAAGACTCTTATGCCCCTCATTAAATTTCATTAAATTTAATGAGGGAGGAATGGGGGTATAAAAGTCTTTTCATATCTAAATTTTATTTCTCTCAAGTGAAAATAATATATTTGCACCTGGGCCCCAAGTTGGGTACTATTTTTGCACCTCGCAAAACTTTAATATTAGAAATGCAATTTTGAGTAAAGTTTAGTATCATTTTTGCACATTTGCCCAACTATATATTATCCCAGTACTGTCTATTCAGTTTCAATTTGGTCTTGATACCATTGATCCCAGTAGCAGATCACGTTGGTGATGGGAATTGGAATTGCATTTCCAATAGATGTGGTACATGACCTTTTTGAACAACCCTAAAGCATCCCAACTTTATTCTCATCTCTCTTATTTACTCATCATTAAAGTGTATCAATATAGGATAATTTAAGGAATAGAAAAGGGTATTTCATTTTAGGAATATAAGACACCGTACCGTTTATAAATTAGTCCTATATTTATTAAGAACATAGAGTAGTTGATGGTTAGGACTCAGTGTTACCGTTTATCCTCTGATTAATGATATGTATATTACATGAGATTGTATATGATGAACAGCCATGCATTTCTCGTCTCATCAATCTCATCTGTATGATTAATAATTTAATATAAATATCTCAAGTTATTCAGCATCGATCAGATATACAGTTTATTAAAATGTTATATCCTATATTTAATTTAATTGATGACCCATAGAAGTGAAATTAAATTAAAGTGACAAAAAACTGAATAATTGAGTAAAAAGTTTATGCATGTAACCGATCATGCCCTATCTTGAATTCTAACTAGAATAACTGAGTTTAATTTATTTCTATACCTCTTTTATACGGAACAAAATTTATAATATCACTTTCTAATTTTTTCCGATTTTTCGCCAAATTAACGTCATAATACTTATTAATAATAAACAAACAATAGATGAAGAGTGGATGATAATGGTATATAGTTAGGGTAAATTGGTAATATCATGTGATAATAAGCAATTTAACTAATAACATCTTTAATCTAATCAAATTAGGAAAAACAAATGACCCTATTTTGCCCTTCAAGTAACCACCCTGGACCACTAGACACTCTAAACTAACATTGGGTACAATTTTACCGTTGAAGTAACCAAAGTGGTCCAATTTTACCTCTGGCGAATGTAATGTTGACACGTGTACATTGCCCAGAGGGTAAAATTGGACCACTTTGGTTACTTCAAGGATAAAATTGTACCCTGTGTTAGTTTAGAGTGTCCATTGGTCCAGAGTGGTTACTTGAAAGGTAAAATAGGGTCATTATTCATTAGAGGAAAAACGATCTTATATTTAGAAATGAAGCTAGTAATTGAAATGATTGAGGGAAAATGAAGTTCAGTCAGTTTGAATTAGCCAAGTCTACCAGATCTTTGTTAAAAGTATATAATCAATATATATATATATATATATATATATATATATATATATATATATATATATATATATATATAATATATATATATATATATATGGCAATTTAAAAAATAATATACTATTTTAAAAAATAAGAACATAAATAAATGAAACACTTACGTTAATATCACATAATTTAAAAAAATAGCATAAATACAAATATAATCAGCTGTATGTTGTTTTAAAATTTTAAAAAGGTTTCTTGCTTAGAAAAGGGTGAGATGAAACGCATGTATATTCTAACTCGGTTGTCAGATGCAGAATTCTCGACCGAACAAGTTAAGAAAATGATTCACCAATTCATTGATCTAGCCAACAGCAGGAAGTAAATTATAATTCAGTTTATGCATCATGTATTATTATAATATGAAATTCTGAATTTATTTTTAGGGTAAAGGTGCAAAAATATGACTAAACTTTACCCTAAGTTGGATTTCTATGACTAAAGTTTCGCAAGGAGCAAAAATACCACCAAACTTGGGATTGAGGTGCAAAACTATGATTTCCGTCAAATATGACGGTGTTGACTGTTAGTCTTCGACATGTAGGATGCTGAGTGTTCAATAATGACCATGTGGCATGCTGAATAGATTTATGTGGGGCCCACAATGGGGTTCCTTCTGTTATTGAAATCAATTCCTGATCTGATGGGGGGTAAGGGTGTGTTTGGAAGGGATGAAGAGGGAGGGAGGAAATTGTTTTTTATTATATGTGGGCCCCACATAAATCTATTCAGCATGTCACATGGTCATTATTGCACACTCAGCATCCTACATGTCTAAGACTAACGGTCAACACCATCATATTTGACGGAAATCATAGTTTTGCACCTCGATCCCAAGTTTAGTGGTATTTTTGCTCCTTGCGAAACTTTAGTCATAAAATGCAACTTAGGGTAAAGTTTAGTCATATTTTTGCACCTTTGCCCTTATTTTTATTCACAATCTGTTTGATGGATATCCCCCTGCAACATGGATAATTTTTTTTGAACTGAACAACATGGATAATTGCTTCTCTATATTTTGCTTTGCTTACAAAATTTCACAAAGTTTGTTGAAACCGATCATAACTAGTGAGAAAATTGGGTTACTTCATAATTAGGGCTGGTTTGATATGTTGTACATGTTCAGTTAAGACGACTGGAAAGGAATGTTATTACCCGAACAAATTATTATTCTTCTTTATTACTTGTGCTTCAAATGCTTGCAAAATGATGCGGATCATATCATACATATATGTTACGTAGTGCAAAGCATTATATATTTATACTCTTCTTATAAATATGTGTGCGCGCGCGCATGTGTGTGTGTGTTTCAAAATATTTATTTGACCTCGGTACTTTAGAAGTTCGAAGCTTCAAATCGTTTTTAAAGATTTTTAAATAATAAATTTTCTACAAAATGTAATTGGTATTAGATTATGTTTGTTTGGAATCATGCAGGTTGTCCACGCCCGATTTCGGACAGACCCAGTATACTGTTTGGTCTCTTGAATCTTGAAGTATGAACTATTGAACGAATATACATATAAAATAGATATATTTCCTAAAATACCGAAAAGGGTAAGATTAAAGGAGAGAACGTTGGATTCTGTCTCATAAAAGGGATAAAAATTGTTCCCAATTCAAATATTAGACTCCTGTCATATAAATATGAATTTTTAAACTTCTTTAGTGTAACTTTTTATCATTAATTATTAATTAATGAAATAATATATACAAAGTTCTGAACTTTGAATATCAATTCGATGGTAGCAGTTTGACTTGGATCTCATATATTTGAGATTCGTAAATATATAAACTTAAAAGGCCTAAATATATTTAAAATAACTACTGTCACTACCACAGATTACCCCATTTACATGCGCTTATTTTGGCCTCTACATGCGCTTTATAAGCGCATGTAGAGGGGGGCGCTGGTAAAGGCTCTACATGCGCTTTTAAAAAGCGCATGTAGAGGGGGGGCTCTACATGCGCTTAAAGCGCATGTAGAGGTATGTACCTCTACATGCGCTTTAAGTGTACATACCTCTACATGCGCTTTAAGCGCATGTACAGGTGGCCCCTTTACATACGCTTTAAGCGCATGTATAGAATGTTTTTTTTAAAAAAAAAAATTATTATAAATTTACATTATTTCCCAATATAACCACCAATACTAGCTGTAGTTCATAGAACCAACTAGCATTATATCAAAAGAATTTACCAGAAAAAGTCAATTACTTAACATCTTCAAAAATGAATTATATATCAATATCAAAACAATAACAATGTATGATTCATTTTTTATATATACATCAGCAAAAAGAACTATGTGCATCATAGTTGTTCACAAGTTAATCTAGACTAAAATATTGACAAAACAAGAAACGATTCAGAACAAAGTAACAAATATTCACCGCGCGATTTTCCAAGGTGGAGGTTTAAGCGCCAAAACGCTTTTTACAATCCTGGATGATTTTCCTCCCTAATTGATTCAAGCAAGAAACAACATAACATTCATAAGAGTTTAAAGATCCAGGTTATACAATAGTGACCTAACTATAGGGTGTTGTTAACTGCTTCAATAGCAAAAATTTACTTCTTGACATACATGTTCCAGATCAGATGCCTCAAAGGTAGGGAGTCCAATTTCCTGGACAGCATCCAGAAAGTTCCTCACGTTTTCAAAATACTGATATGCTGATAACGGTGCACCATCAGGGAGAAGTGCAGAATCAATAGGACTTTCCACTACCTTCACAAGTATCACACAACAAACATTACCAAATCTAAAAATAAAAATGAATCTAGAGTAAATCAAACAAGGTTCACAAACAAGGTTCAACAATAATTATAGTCCAACCCTTGCCATGCTTCAATCACAAAACTATGAATCCTTGATAACAAGGTTCACAAGCATAACATTAATCTTGTCCAAAATACACATCTCAAGCTCAAATCAATTTCTCTACTCTCATAAGCATTTCAACAAACACCTTGAGTGCAATAATATTCAAACAATAGTTATAAACTTCCCAATCATCACACTCTTGCAAAAAAGTTTCCAAACACCATTTAATCAACTTAAAACATCAACTATAATATCAATGATTCTTAAATACACATGCAAGCATAACACATCAATAATCTTTCAACTAACCCCTTATTCACCAATTTCAAACATCCATTATCATTTACAATATTAATAGGCACAAAATCAGCAAACCAAACTCTCAAATTTCTCAAACCCTAAAACCCATTTTCGGATTCCTCTCATAGACCTCGGCCAAAACGAAAAATCAGCGTAGAAATGAAAGAAATGAAGTTACTTGAACTCATTTTTGGTTCTCCATGACTCGCCGGAGCTCGCCGTCGCCGGAAAATGGCCGGAAATCGACCGTTATAAGGCTGGCCGAATCAAAAGAACCAAAAGAGGAGGAAAACATGAGGAAACAAACATTGAAATGAAAGTATAGCTCGAGATATGCTAGAAAGGTTGAACCTTTACCTATCCTCGTCGTCGACCGCCATGGGTTCACCGGAAAACGCCGAACACGACAGAAAAGAGAGAAAAACACCGGCAACTTGAAGTGCACAATGGGGAAACGGATCGGCTCGAGCTTGGGAAAAAGAGGTGAGATCCGAAAATGGTTGTGTGTGGGTGAAGAAGAAGATGACATGAATGAACTTGAAGAGAGAGGAATGAGAGTTGAAGAAGGTGATGGTGTGTGTGTGGACGGCAGCAACATGAAAGGGAGAGGAAGAGGAGTGAATATAATTTAGGGTTTAGGGGAAATTACAAATTTGCCCTTCTATCTATAACTAGTTTTTTTTTCACTTTAAACTTCTACCTTGAGACTAAACTATAAAACCAATATATACACCAACTTATATGTTTTCTCCAACCATAGTATTACCTATGCCTTTAGGTATTTTTCATAAAATTTATAATTTAAAACTTAACCTCTAACTAGTTCTCTTTATTTTCTACTGAAAATACCATATTATTTTCTAAAAGAAAATATATTTATTCCCATTAACTTACTTACAATCCCTTTTAATTTAATTATGATATCCTAATACTTTAATTAATTTCCTATTATCTCTAATACAAAATTTGGGATGTTACAAATTACATTGATCTATAGTGAATTCTATTGAAGAACAAGCCTTTACATGCGCTTTAAGCGCATGTATTGGCTTTCCTTTGTTATTTTAATATTTTATGGCTTATACATGCGTTTAAAACGCATGTAAAGACCAATGTCCATTTAATTATATGGATATTCATATGATTTGGTGCTTTTCAACTAAATTGTTTCAATACTTCATCTCAAAATGCTCAAATCTTGTGCTTGACAATGTTATAGTGAATTCCATTAAAGAACAATCCTTTACATGCGCTTTAAGCGCATGTAGAGGCTCTAGGCTCTACATGCGCTTAAAGCGCATGTAAAGGGTGTTTCACCAATTCCATAGCACCCAAAAGTGGTAATGGAGTCTTGAAACACTAAGTCCACAAGCAGGGACACCTTATGAGGTCTGAGGAGGACCTCTTATGCATGACTCCATGTTTTGCACTTCAGTAGTGCCTTTACATGCACTTAAAACGCATGTAAAGGGTGTTTGAACATTTTCATAGCACCCAAAAGTGGTAATGGAGCTTTGAAACACTAATTCCACAAGCAGGAACACCTTATGAGGTCTAAGGAGGACCTCTTATGCATGACTCCATGTTTTGCACTTCAGTAGTGCCTTTACATGGGCTTAAAAAGGGTGTTTGTGCCTTTACATGCGCTTAAAGCGCATTTAAAGGGTGTTTGTGCCTTTAGGTGTTTCCATATAATTTTGAGCTCTTCACCTAAGTTCATTTTATATTTTATCTCTAAATACTTAAATCCTTTTCTAGTCATTGTTTTAGTGAATTTTAATTGATACACATTTCTATACATGCGCTTAAAGCGCATGTAGAGATAAGGCCTCTACATGCGCTTTAAGCGCATGTATAGATTCTTACATGTACATGCGCTTAAAGCGCATGTAAAGGACCCTCTATACATGCGTTTCTTCTAAGCGCATGTAAAGGTGCGCTGGTAGAGATATAATTTGTGTAGTAGTGTGTATTAAGTATTTATAAGTTTATTTAGCTGGAAGCATCCTTAAATTTGACTTGATAATATTTCAATAATATAAGCATAAATAGAAAAATAAATTATAGATCGAATTCAAATTTTTTTCACAAAATAAAAATGAAAAGACACAGTTAATTAAGCTCTTCTTGATAGGGCTTATTAAATTTCGCAAAGGGTTTAGACTTATAAAATAAGGAATACGACATGAAAAAAGATATTGAAGTTAATTATATTTTTTTAATCAAATAAGTTGAAGTTATATGTTTAACTCCAAATTTATTTACAAAGTTTCAGAAATGTTAGTATATTTTTGTTGTTAATAATATGATATATTTGATGTTAAAAAAATAACATGATATATATAAACCAAACAAATAATTAGAGAAGGTGAAAATCATATTTGAAAGTCATCATTTGTTACTCTGGTATATTAATTAAAAAACAGTAAAAATATATCAAAAATCAGTTTTAATCATTTTATCTGAAAAACCGGATATAGTAATTGATGTATATCTAATGACGGTTTAGGATTAGAAAGCAATGACAAAACCATCAATCTTCAAATAAAACCAAGCGATGGAGAAAGAGACTAGTTTAGGGGGTATAAAAGAAAAGAAGTAAAGAGACTAAATTATTTATGATCGTCCTATGGTGTTTTCGAAGCGCATGATTGCATCAAATTAAAGAGGATACATATACACAAAAATAAATAAATAAGGGGAATTTAAAATTTAAAAAAATACACAGAGAATAAAAAGCTAATTGTATGTATTTTGGAAAGATATAGAAAAAAGAACTCAAATTATGGTTTGTTGGAATATATATAGCTTTCTTGGATCCTTCCAGACCCACCCATCCCTGGCAAGGCTCTCTCTAAAATAAATATATATATATATATATATATATATATATATATATATATATATATATATATATATATATATATATATATATATATATATATATATATATATATCACGCGCGTGTTGGTCCGTGAGCTAGTATAAATCAAAAGGGACAATAGAATGATGAAAAGTTGGGACCGAAAGAAAAGAATCCCCAAAAAAATTGAAAAAAAGAGTGTGTATGATCAACAATGCTAGACATATAGGTGTAATTCTTTGTAGTGTATGATAAAGAAAAAGTCACAAGGAGAACCGTTATTTAGTAAAAAATTGTTATTTTGGAGTATTATTTTGAATATCTTTTATAAAACTATTCTTTTGAATTTGGTTATTAACCCCCTTCGAATTTAAGTTTTCCAATAATTTTCAGGTTTTAGACTACCAACTTGAGAAATAGGGTTCTTCAACTTAATTAGTTAGATCTGAACAAATAAAGATAACAACAAGGGGAAAAAATATCAGAATACTACCAAAAAGATCAACTCTGAAAGAGTTAGAATACCAGATTGATCTTTTAAGGGAAAAAAACGATGCAGTTAGAGTATTTTTTTTTATTATTATGAAATGTCTTGTTGTGTGCTACAACATACATGTCATAACCTAATTTGACAATGTACTCAGAGTATGAGACAATTGCACTTAGATCCCAAATAAAAGACTTATTTTAAAGAGGTCCCAATGAATTGTTAATGACTACTGTTAACAATTGCAATAGCCTTCATTGACAAGTACTAACAACTCTTTGGGTCATTAAAATTAAGTCTCTTTGTTTTTAACATTTTGCTTCTAGAAATTTTCATCTTTAATTCATATACCAAAAATTGTGATGTTTATAATATATTATTCCTCAACTAATCTCATCTTCATGTAAATGATGACCTCTCTTTGTCCCAATATTTTCCAGACAAAGATAAATTAAAGAAGAGATAAAAAAATAAAATAAAATAAAAAGAAATGTATAATAAAAATTTGTTAGCATCTAAAAATAACATAAATTATTACATTTGTTGATATTTTAATGTAACAAAAACACATAAAGAATACACAAAAGATATTCGGATCATCTTTATTTTTCTTTTTCTCTGAATCATTTTTCTTAAGAAATAAGCATACTATAAACACTCATTATAAATTGTTGGAGAAAAACACTCATTATTTTAAATCATGTAAATTGAAATTGACTAGCTGTTCAAGTAAATAAAGTAGTCATAAATAATTTTACTAAGAGCAGCGCAATTCGTTTTTTTCCACAAAAACTTAATGTCAGACTTTTTTTAGGACTTCAAAAGAATTAAGTCGATTTTTGAGGTTCCATAGTTAAAAATCCTTATATGCTTTCTACGTACAATAAATCAGTGCTGAATTTGAGACTTCATTATGACCAAAAAAGAAAATTTGAGACTTCATACTTCTATATTTAAAGGCTTTTATCTCGGTTTTTGGGCATGAAATCATGCGATGTAAATATATGCTTACACTCACACACATTACAGAATTAAAGACTTGTTATTCCTATTTAAAAGGTTTTAATGTTGTTTTAGCCATAAATACATATGATATATGATGGTAAGCATGCTTAGAACATATTAACATGCATAGAAAGTATTTTTACATCAATATATACAAGTAGAAAGTAAGACATTCTATTTTTTTTTATAATAAACCATTGGTTTTGAATGACGAGTCGCTATTCAAATACTCCCTCCGTTCCTAAATATAAGATCACTTTGGAGAAGTGGATAAATTCCTAAATATAAGATCATTTCCTATTTTATCTCAAGTTTTACCCAAACTACCCTTATACTCCCCCTTTCATTGAAAACCCCTCCTCCTTTTAAAGTTAAGTAATTGAGGAGATTTTTGGAAGATCATGTAATTTTATTGTCTTCCTTAATCTCCCCAAATTAACCAAAGTGATCTTATATTTAGAAACGGAGGGAGTAATATATAGTTCATTTCTTTTCTTTGGTGATAACAACAAAACATTGCTCGCTTTCAAGAGAGCGTATTTCTCTTCTAACAATATACTCCTATTAAAAACACAAAAGCATGCATGATTATATATGATTGGTAGTAGAAATATAGTAGCTAGATGGATAGAAGAGAGGCATGCGATATACATATATATAGTGATTCTGTGTGTTCCACTCATTCATGTCCACCAACAACAACAAAAAACCCACTTAAGCAAACTGGTCATCATGAAACTCCCTCTACTACCAGCAGCACACTCAAAAAGCACTTCCCTCCTCCTCCTCATACTCCTCCTTCCTCATCATCATAATCATCAATTCGTTCCTACCTTTTCTCCTTTTAAATCAACCTCATCCTCATATCCTTCAACACAATCAGCCGCCATGAAACTCTTATTCTTCCTCCTCTTCTCTCAAACACATCTTTTGGTTTTCTCAGCTACCCCATCTATCATCTTCTCTTTACTTTCTCTCAAATCTTCCCTCATTGACCGTCACAATACCCTTCATGACTGGAACTATTCTTCTTCCTCTAACAATTCTTCCCATGTTTGGTGTTCATGGTCAGGTATCACGTGCCACTCACGGACTTCCCAGATCATAACCATTGACCTCTCTCAGCGTAATCTCTCTGGTTTAATCTCTCCTCAAATCCGTTTCTTGACCACCTTGAACCACTTGAATCTCAGCTGGAACAACTTCAATGGCCTTTTCCCACCTGTGATTTTTGAACTCTCTGAGCTAAGAACTCTTGATATCAACCACAACTACTTCAATTCAACTTTCCCACCTGGGATTTCAAAGCTCAAGTTCCTAAGAGTGTTCAATGCTTATAGTAACAACTTCATTGGTCCTCTGCCTCAGGAGTTTACTAGGCTTAAGTTTCTTGAGAAGTTAAACCTTGGTGGGAGCTATTTCAACGGTACAATCCCTTCTGGTTATGGGAATCTACCAAGAATGAAGTTCCTGTATCTAGCTGGGAATCTCTTGGAAGGTACAATACCATTTCAATTAGGCTTCTTGTCAGAATTGGAACGTCTTGAAATTGGGTACAACCAATTCTCTGGAGGATTACCTCAAGAATTTGCATTATTATCAAGCCTAAAATATCTGGACATTGCTTCTTCTAACCTTTCTGGTTCCCTAATTCATGATTTGGGGAATATGACTATGTTGGAAACATTGTTGCTGTACAAGAATCAGTTAATTGGTGAAATCCCATCAAGCTTGAGGGGTTTGAAAAGGCTCAATGCACTTGATTTGTCAGATAATAAACTCAATGGTTCAGTCCCTGAGGAAATTTCAGAGCTGAAGGAACTAACAATGTTGAGCTTGATGAACAACAAGTTAACTGGGGAAATACCACAAGGAATTGGAGATCTTCCAAAATTAGATACTCTTCTTCTATGGAACAATTCACTTTCTGGGATTCTTCCACAAACTCTTGGCTCCAATGGGTTACTCCAAAAACTAGATGTGTCAACAAATTCTCTTATAGGTCAAATTCCATCAAATGTTTGCAATGGAAGTAAGCTCATTAAGCTCATTCTCTTCGATAACAAATTTGAAGGGTCTTTCCCTGAATCACTCATCAACTGTTCTTCACTAGTAAGGCTTAGAATACAAAATAATCGGTTCAATGGATCAATCCCTGGTGGGTTTGGCCTTCTTCAAAATCTCGCATTTGCTGATTTGAGCAACAACAATTTCAACGGTCGAATTCCAGAAGATGTCGATGATTCTTTGACATTGCAACATTTAAATATCTCAGGTAACTCATTTGAAAATCCACTTCCACGTAACATTTGGAACGCGAGGAATTTACTTGTTTTCTCAGCAATTTCATCCAAAATCAACGGCCATATTCCAGATTTTATAGGTTGCAAGAACATTTACAGTATTGAATTACAGGGGAATTTCATTGATGGAAGTATCCCTCGGAGTATTAAAAATTGTGAGAGGCTCATTGTATTGAATCTTAGCAGTAATTCAATTTCTGGTACCATCCCAAAGGAAATCTCCATTTTACCCTCGATCACAGATGTTGACTTGTCACATAATTTTCTCTCTGGTACCATACCATCAGATTTCAACAATTGTACTACTCTTGAGAATTTCAATGTCTCCTTCAATTCCCTCACTGGATCTATCCCTTCGTCCGGTTCGATCTTCCCGACCCTTAATCCGACGTCGTTTTTCGGCAACGATGGGCTCTGTGGCGGCCTAATAGCGAAACCGTGCCCAATGGATACAACAGAGCGAAATTATCATCCAAAGAAGGCCACGGGCGGAGTTGTGTGGTTTGTCGCAGTTGCTATGGCAATCAGTGTTTTAGCTGTTGTTGTTGGAGCTAGATGTTTCAAATCTCATCACAGCCCTCCATTTATGAACAATGGTGAGATTGGACCGTGGAGATTAACCTCTTTCCAACGGTTGAATTTCACAGCCGAGGATGTGATAGAGTGTATGAGAGCTTCTAATAAGGTCATAGGGATGGGGTCCACTGGGACGGTGTTTAAAGTGGAGATGCCAGGTGGTGAGATCTTGGCCGTTAAAAAGCTGTGGGGGAAACAGAAGGAGTCGGCTACTTGCATTAGACGACGGAGAGGGGTGTTAGCTGAAGTGGATGTGCTGGGGAATGTGAGGCACAGGAATATAGTGAGGTTGTTAGGGTGTTGCAGCAATAGGGAGAGTACCATGTTGTTATATGAGTATATGTCTAATGGGAATTTAGATGATTTCTTGCATGGGAAGGATGTGGTTAGTGATTGGATGACAAGGTATAACATAGCATTAGGGGTGGCACATGGGATTTGTTATCTTCATCATGATTGTGATCCAGTAATCGTGCATCGAGATCTTAAGCCTAGTAATATCTTGTTGGATAATGAGATGGAAGCTAGGGTTGCAGATTTTGGAGTGGCCAAGTTGTTTCATAGTGATGAATCTATGTCTGTTATTGCTGGATCGTATGGCTACATTGCGCCTGGTAAGATTTCAAAATTTATTTTTATTTGATTTTAAAATTATTTTGAGTATTAGTTGACAAATATACTTTTGATAAATTCCTTTAAAAATGTTATTTTCAAATTAATTACACACTTTTTAAGTGAAAAATAAAAATCCTAACAACTGAGGCATGTGAAAAGAATCCAATGACTTATTTATGAGTTGCATTACAGTTATTTATAAAATATTATTTTGCAACAAATCAATGATAGTGGGGCTTGGAAGATATATAGCTAATGATGATTAAATTGAATGACATGAAATGGGCTTTTATTATTATATTATTTCATTTTTAAACTTCAAAGTTGACGGCACTTTTTCTTCATTAAGAGAAAATTGGATTCGCAAGCAAAATTATTTATTTATGAAAATCCATTAAAAAACAGAAAGAAAAAGAAATATTAGCTAGATTTTCAAGGAAATGACCCAAGAATTTATATACACACACTTATAAAAGATTAGGCACCAATATATATGGCAAGCTCTAGTTTTGGCATTTGCCTATCTTTAAAGGGAAAAAAGGATTGGTTTTAGGCTTTTAGATATTATTCTCTTTGTCACTTTAGTTGTTTATGTGAGGAACTACCCTTTCACAAATAGCAGTGTGATTCATTCTCATGAAGACAAAAACACAAACGCTTGTTTTGATGGTGACAGAGCTAGCATAAAACAGATTTTAAAAATTTCTGATATAGGCGTGACTGCCATTTTAAGGTGCTATGGTGTGTGGTTGATGCATCTCTATCTCTAGACAGTCACTTTTCTCATAAAAACCTCGTTTTTTTGTGCATATGAACAGTTTCATTATTGCGCATGAATACACATACAAACACACACACTATTGATATGTATAGCCTTCCTTTTCCCCTTCACTTTTCACTTTCACAAAGCTTTGCTTTTTTCCCAAGTTCCTCACAAATTCAAAGGGACCCACCATGCACCAACGATAACTTTGTCAATTCACACATCCCCTTTGGAATCATAAGGATGTTGACTTTTTCCTAACTTAATTATTTGTCCATTGTAGTGCATGTACGACTTTTGCATTTCATTCTAAATGTACTGGTTAATGCATGACACTATGTTTGTTTCTTTGTAGAATATGCATACACTCTACAAGTTGATGAGAAAAGTGATATTTATAGCTATGGAGTGGTGCTAATGGAGATTTTATGCGGAAAGAGATCCGTGGATGCAGAATTTGGAGATGGGAATAGTATTGTGGACTGGGTTAGATCTAAGATAAAGACTAAAAATGGGTTTGCCTATATATTAGATAAGAATGTTGGTGCAACGTGTGCTCCGGTGAGGGATGAGATGATGCAAATGCTTAGAATTGCATTACTTTGTACTAGCCAGATTCCAGCAGATCGGCCGTCCATGAGAGATGTTGTGATGATGCTCCAAGAGGTCAAGCCAAAGAGGAAAATGTTTGATAATGTTGTGTTAGACTTAGAACAATGTGGTGATGATAAAGATGTTAGTAGTGGTGGGGAGGACGTTGATGATGATATTGTTTTGCCTCAAAAGTCAAAAGTGGAGATTTAATGTGATACTAAAATCCATTTTTTTCAAAAAAAAATTATGTTTAATATTGTGAGAGATTAGTGTGTCAGTGTGTGTGTGTGTAAAAGGAGAGAGTAATTTCTTTTACCAACTTCCGACGGAAGTTTCATCAAGTGTAATGTTCTAGATTATTAGCTATAATTAAGAGTGAGTATAAAATATTTCACTCCGGTCCTAAATATAGGACCTAGATAACTTTTTTGGGGAGATTAAGGATGACTTAATTTTAGATGTCATTCCAATAATACCCCTCCTTAACTAGTTTAATTACTTAGTAGCTCTTCCTCCCCTATCAAATTATTTAGATGTCTTTTTATTGTGTTTATTTATTATTAAGAAGTTGTTAAGAAGAAGAAGGGTAGTTTAGAAAAAGGTGACCAAAAAATGTATCTAAAAATGTATCTAAGTATTATATTTAGGACCAAAATGAAGTCTCTATCTAGGTCCTATATTTAGGACCGGATGGAGTATTACTTCATTAGCTATGTTTATTAAGTGAAGACCATATTTCGTTTAATTTTTGAGATCAACATTGAAATGAGTAAATAATTATTCAAGAAAACTATAATTAAATACTCTATACCTAGTACATAATCGAATTTACCTCAACCTGTAATAATGGCTTGTTTTATTTTCCTAAATAAGATACTTAACTTTATTATCTTGAATGGTTGACCATTTCACTACAAAAAAAGGGTAGATCTGCGGCGGGTATTTTCCCAGCGTAGGGGCGGTTCTAACCGCCCCCATGGCGCTCCGGCGGTCAAATTTACCGCCGGCGATTTTAAGGTGGCAACGCTGCGTGGGGGCGGAAAGATTTACGCTGCAGCTCCCTTGACCAACCGCCGCTACGCGTTGGGGCGGACGCATGAGGGCGGTTACGACCGCCGCCATGTGATTTTTTTTTTAAAAAAATCAAATAGTGCCGGCGTATCGAACCGCCGGCATGCTGTTATATTTACTAAAAAAAAATTGCTTCATGCGAACAATTTAATGATAATGACTTAAATTGAAGACCGAAAAAGGAATAAAAACAAGAAAAAAAAACAAAACAAATGCAGCAAAAATTAATTTTATTGTAATATATATGAAATAAATATATACTAAACCATCAAGCACAAAAAGATCATGTCCAAAATCCATAAGATATATTACGAAAACAAAATAATAAGAAATAAAAACAATCAGATATAATAAAATAAAAAAGAAAAAATAAACAATACCTATACCAAAAGCAAGACAAACTTTTAGACATCATGTGTGCACCAACAATGAAAACAACAAGAAACACAAAAGGGAGAAAGTGAGAAAGAAGAGATTGCGCGCGGTAGAAATGGGGGGGGAGGTTATTTATAGGGAGAGATAGCAACGTGGGGGCGGGCGACCGCCCCCACGCGACAGTAAATGCACACAAAACTCTGTGCGCCTTGGGGGCGGTTGCCCGCCCCAACGTGATTTTATTTTATTTTTTAAATTTTTTTATTCGTGTTGGGGCGGTCGATCGCCCCCACGCGACATGAAATGCGCACAAATCTCTGTGCGAAGTGGGGGCGGGTGACCGCCCCAACGTGATTTTATTTTTTTTTTAAATTTTTTTATTCGCGTAGGGGCGGTCGACCGCCCCCACGCGACATGAAATGCGCACAAATCTCTGTGCGAAGTGGGGGCGGGTGACAGCCCCAACGTGATTTTATTTTTTTTTTAAATTTTTTTATTCTCGTAGGGGCGGTCGACTGCCCCCACGCGACATGAAATGCGCACAAATCTCTGTGCGAAGTGGGGGCGGGTGATCGCCCCAACGTGATTTTATTTTTTTTAAAATTTTTTTATTCTCGTAGGGGCGGTCGACTGCCCCCACGCGACATGAAATGCGCACAAATCTCTGTGCGAAGTGGGGGCGGGTGATCGCCCCAACGTGAATGCGCACAAATCTCTATGCGCCGTGGGGGCGGGTGACCTCCCCAACGTGATTTTATTTTTTTTTTTAAATTTTGTATTCGCGTGGGGGCGGTCGACCGCCCCCACGCGACGGCGGGCGACCGCCCCAACGCACCGTGCCAATGAAATTTTTTTTTTAGTTTTTTTTTATGCTGCGTTGGGCCGGGTATTATTTTTGTGACCGCCGCAACAAATGCACCACAAAAAAAAAATTTTTTTCCCTCGCAACTCACCCTCGGATGGCTTAGACCGCCGGAACGCGTTTTCGTGGGGGCGGTTTTTGGCGAACCGCCGGGACGCGTGCGCGGCTAATCGCCACTTCTTTTGTAGTGTTTGTATGGAAAGCAACATAGTTGAAAATCCTAACACTGTAGAAATGATTTAAATACCTTAAACTTCAAAGCCAACACTACTATAAACTATATTTAGAAATTTGGGCAGAAGAATTTGTACAAACTGCAAGGTAATTCCAAGTGACAGTGTGACAACACAACATAGGCCTCTAGTTTTTGATATTCGTATGAAGTTTAATCGATCGAAGCAGCGAGAAATGTTACAGCCAAGAATTATATGGTGGCAATTAAAGGGAGAGAAATCAGGAATTTTTAAGAATAACAATGACTATGACGGAATTTTTAAGAATTTTAGCTAAATGAAAGTGTTTGGGAGGTGCAAGGGTGTGCTAATGAATTGTGGAAAGAAATGACTATGACGGTTCGAAGGGTTGCCAAAGAAATTTTAGGTGAATCAAATGGTACAATTAGGCATGATAAGGAGACCTGGTGGTGGAATGATAATGTCCAAGAGAAAGTTAAATTCAAGAAACAATGTTTCAAGGACATACATATGTGTGATACTGAGGAAAATTGGGACAAATATCGCTTCGCAAAAAAGGAAGCGAAAAAGGTTGTGAGTGAAGCTCGTTCTACTGCATTAGGAGTTTTATAAAGAGTTACGGACAAAGTCTGGGTAACAAAAAATTATCGGATAGCAAAGATCAAAGAGCGTAAATCAAGGGATCTAGATCAAGTGAGGTGTGTAAAGGACGAAGGAGGTAATGTCTTGGTTTCATATAACAATATTAAGGATAGATGGAAGAATTACTTTTATAAGTTGTTCAATGACAGAGAGAAAACTTTGAATTATGAATTAGATGACTTGGATATTAGTGAAAGGAACATGAACCTCACATTCTATAATAGGATCACGGTTGGAGAAGTTGAGGAAGCTCTTAAGAAAATGGGAATTGGTAAAGATGTTGGACCTGATAGTATTCTTATTGAACTATGAAAATGTTTGGGAGAAAAAAGTTTGTTGTGGCTTACTTATCTATTTATTGAGATTATAAGGTCTAAGAAAATGTCAGATGATTGGAGAAATAAATAGTACACTAGTTCCTATTTATAAGAATAAAGGAGATATTCAAAATTGTGCAAATTATAGAGGAATAAAGCTTAGGAGTCATACAATGAAGTTGTGGGAAAAAGTGATTGAGCGAAGGTTGTGAAATGAAATTAGAATATCGAAAAATCAATTTGGTTTTATGCCAGGTAGATCAACAATAGAGACAATTTATCTACTTAGGGGTTTAATGGATAGGTATAGAAGTAAAAGAAAGGATCTGCATATGATTTTTATCGATGTGGAAAAAGCATATGACTGTGTTCCAAAAGAATTACTTTGGAAAGCCTTGGAAAAGAAAGGGGTTCGAGTATAGTATATCAAAGTCATTCAAGATATGTATGATGAGGGGGTAATGACTAGCATTAGAACGCCTAGAGCAGAAACAAATGACTTCCCAATAAGAATTAGATTACATAAAGGCTCGGCATTAAGTCTGTAAACACCTTATTTTATCCGGACCCCACCAAATAAAAATAATAAAAAAAGTAAAAGTAAAAAAAAAAGAAAAAAAAATAAGATATGCTCTCTTGATTCTCTGTTGTAAGGCAAACATATTCAAATTGTATAAGAGTCAACTGTGATGATTGGAATAAAATGGAAATAAATTATGATGATTTGATTATAATCATATTGATCAAGAGAAAAGAATAATCACAATAATGTGGGTAATCAATAGAAATTTGATTTGATTGTGATAAATAGGAAAGTTTTGAAAGGAATAATATAATGAAAGGAAATAATGATGTACTCATCAAATTTGATGGAAGGCATAAGGGGCCACGTGATTGCAAAAGAGGAAGTAAGGAAAATGGTCTTGCTTGTAAGAAAAGAATTCCAAATAGACATAATAATAATAATAATAATAGAAAAGATTTTAATTGGAAACCCTAGAGGTTGTAGCCTATATAAGTGAGAGTGTAACATCCTAAATTTTTAATTATAAAATAAATTAATAAATACCGCAAAAGTTAATCTTGCAAATGAATTTAGAAAATTCAACATTTTTTTAGGAAATATCTTAAGATTAAGAAAGAAAATAATTGAGTATTGAATTCAAATTTAGGAAAATGTATGAAGGTTATAACTAGAAGGCATCGTTTTAGGAAATCATATTTAGAATGTTGTACTAGAGTTTAAATTAAAACAAATTATGATAATGCTAAGTTTAAGGAAATAGAGAAAATAATTGGAAATTGTAAAGAAATTATTAATAGTTAATAAATTAGAAGGTCAGATTTCATCTTTACAATATATTAATACTATTGATTTGAGTTACTGGTTTTTAATGATATGATTAATTAAAGAGATTTCAATATTTTAATCTAATGTTCAATAAAAAAAAAATGAATCAAAAAAATATATTTATGTCTATTAAATAATATAAGTTAAACTTATAGGGTCTTTTAGGTAACTATTATGTGAACCTAACCCTAATACTCACTTCCTTGGATACCTATTTTCTCTCCATTCTCTCTACTCCTTCTTCAGCCATCAACACAAACGCAAAACGCACCACTAGTTTCATCATCGTCCAATACCATAATCATTTGCACTCCTGCCTCCCAATTCTAAATCCAAAGCCAACCTCATCACCATTACTATTGCTCTCTTCCTCTTAACCCAAAATCCACCACCTTCGGCTCATCTCCCTCCTTATATGTTTTTTTTAGCTGACCACTCTCTTATGTTTCATAATCATCTCACGTTCTTCTCCTTGCTCTCCTCCATTAAGCCATTGCTTCCCCGGTTGAGTTCTCTACCCTTTGTTCTTCGGTTAGTTTTCTGGACGTGAAGGAGAGGTCGACGCTGTCATGTTCTACCGTCATCATTCACCACCTCTTGATATGTGTTTCCATTCTTCACACTCAAACTTTGAAGCTTTTCACCTCTCTCCTCTAGTCATCCATTTGGTACGCAAGTTTTATATCTCATTGTTTTCCATATTGTGTAATGTTTTCGCTAAAACACTAGACTGCTCTAGGATGATAACTATAGAGGCATTAGTATAGGTATGTTGCTGCAAGTAATATAATTTGGTGCAGGTATAAGAAAAATGATTTATTAGTTGACATGCATATATGTGTGGGAGGAACGTGTATAAATGTGTGTATGTAATTATGTATACACATATATAAGATCAATAACTGTGTCAACAAAGATAGAAGAATTGTTATAAGTAAGGAGTAAGAAACATTCATAGTAATTATAATAATCTAAAAGAACAAGAATAATTATAATGATTTATTATTTTAAAGAGGTCAAGGAATGATGAGGCAACATTATTAAATAATGATAAGTTGAAGCATAAATAATAATGGCAATAATGATAAAAATGCTAATATTCATTAAATAATAATAGTTATAATAAAATGATAATAATGATAATGAAATAATAATAACAAAAAGTAATAAATAGAGACTTTCAAATTAAGAACTTATGGGAGTGAAAATGTGTAGTTATAGGATCGCTTACATTTGTGTTTTACTTTATAATTTAGTGATTTATACTATAAATGTTATATGTAGCAATTAATTAGGCGAAGTGTCATGCTCGGTTTATAGTGTGACAACAAATTCAAGTTACCAGGTAACTACTTCTACTTGTTTGCGTGTATGTATGTGTTAGTGAGCATATATGTTAGACGATAAACATGTTATTACTGTTGATGTGATGGTTATTGAATACTCTGTTCGAATTCTGAATTGTTTTATACACCAAGTAATATTTTAATAAAATTAAGTTATCCCAGGATGAGGTATCCTATTGGTCCATAAGGCCTAAAATGAATAAAAATGTTATTGTGAATGGCGCCCGGTTCAAGCGAGGGTACATCGGCCATCGAGTTGTGAGTCCCTATTGAACCGATATATTTTGTTCAAGCGAGGGTACATTGACCGTCGAGTCGTGAGTCCCTATTGAACCGTGACTCTTTGTTCAAGCGAGGGTACATCGACCATCGAGTCGTGAGTGTTATTGAACCATTATGTTTGTTCAAGCGAGGGTATATCGGCCATTGAGTCGTGAGTCCCTATTGAACTATTATACCACAGGGACTAAAAAGAGAAAGACGTTATTGGGGAGAGCACCCCCGGTTCAAGCGAGGTTAAATCAACCAAGAGTAGTGAGTCCCTATTGAACTGTAACATTATCTGTGTATTTGTGAATATTATTGATGTTGGACTTTGTGGTGTAGTATTATTTATGATTTGCTATGGATTTTACATGTGTAATATTGCTTTGTGTTGTTATCTATTGTGGTTTATGAATGATTATATATATGTACTGCTGAGAGCTTGTATTTGATTTATACTTGCAATTAAGTTATATTAAATGTACATGCAACACTGTATGCAGCACACACCACTATACACGATATTGACACACACCACCTTGCTGGCATGCACATGAACGTAAGTAAGTGGTTGTAGTTGCGATTCTAGGTTTACCGCACGTTTTATTATTTTACAGGAGCGGAAAACGAAGTAGGAAATCAAGGGAAGGATCTGGGGACTACTCACTAAAGTGAGATGCTGACAGTGTTACTGCCACACTAGGAATTGCATATTTAATTTCATGTTTGCATACTTTATAAGTTTTTATTTTTCAGAAAATACTGTATTTGATTATTTCTGCAAATCTTATATGCTTAACTCGGTGATGCGAACCTATTGAATTCTATTGGTGGATGCTTGAATTATTTGTTAACTTGACTTTAGTAGATCAATGTTGTCTAAAATTTAGTTTCATCCTTTTCTAACCATGATAGGTAGTTGACATGATTTAGATATTTAATTTTTTTCTATCATGGTCAGGTCCTAAATAGCAATTTAGGAAATAAGTAAATTTCTTTCTAACTATGTTAGCTGTTTAATTAAGATAGTTCATTTTTCTAACATAGTTAGTCACTAGATAAAGTTTAGGAATTTAGTAATAACTTTTTCTAATCATGATAGGTAGATACATAATTTAGGTATTTAATTTTTCTATCATGGTTAGTCATTGGAAATCATTTGGAATATAATATTAACCCTTTCTAACTATGTTAGTCTTCCGTATAGGTAAATTATTTTTCTAACATAGTTAGCAATATAATTATTTTAGTGAATAAAGTTAAATTCTTTTTCTAACTATGTTAGTATTATTAATGAGTAAATTCTTTTCTAACATAGTTAGTATATTAAAATTTTTTTGATAAAAACAGCGTAAAAATGTTATAGAATTGTGGTTGTTACAGAGAGCAAGAGAGCATAGGAAGAGGGATCATTTTTTTTGGAGAGGAAGAATTTAGAGAGAAAGACTAGATTTTTAGAGAAAAGAAAAGAGCCAGTGAGAGGTTTCAGAGAAGAATATCAGAAAAGTAAGTGATCTAATATCCTTGCTGAAACTTCTCCTTAATTCTTTTCTTATGCCAATGAAAGTCTCTTGTGAGACAGAGACATCCATAATTCTCTAATCTCATTTAGGCAAAGGTGACATAACCCTCTAAGACAACATGATTGTCTCTTCACCTAGCCAATATTTTGAGATAAGTGAGAATCTGTCTTGTGCACTCATTCTTCTTTGAAATTTTTTTTTTACAAATACCTTCATCATTTTTCATGATTTTACAATTTTATTTTGAAATTTTTGCAAAGAAGTTTAATCATATTTTATCCTCGTGCTTTTCATCATTCATTCATCATATCATTGAAATTCAATATTTTATCTTTGTGTGATATATGATTTATCTATCTTTGTTTTTATTTCATTTTAAAATTGTGACATCTCTTTCATAAATAAAAAAATAATAAAATGAAATAGCTTTTATAAAAGAGGAAAAATGTGCTGGATGATTTTCATGCCGTGAAAGATTGAATTATCTTCTCAGGATGAAAGTTGATTGTTTCTCTGAGAGAGATTATCTCCTCAGGCAATTCAATCAAAATTTTGAAGAGTGTTTTCCTCTTAAATAAAAATAAATATGCATATTTTTTTATAATAAAAAAACAAACCAAGACTAATATTTTTCTTAAATTTTAAAAAATATTTTCCTAAAAAATACAAACCAAGTGACACGCATTTCTATCCCGAACTACGTGGGCTTTGATCCCTTAAGGGTACGTAGGCCCTAGGTTAAATCCTAGGTCAAGTCCAAATATGTAAAAATTATTTTTCCCCCTTTTTTGGTTTTATTTTTATTTTTATTTGTATATAGTAATTTAGAATAAAATTAAAATTAAGGTTATATTTATTTTTAAATAAGTAACTTAGGGTAACCGTTCTCTTGAACGGGTGCTGTGGGGTGCCTAACACCTTCCCCACGCTCAATCGACTCCCGAACCCTATTTTTTTATTTTTTATTATGTTAAAAGGTTTTCCAAAATATCGTTTTAAAAAATTTTGGTGGCGGCTCCATTTTTACATCTTAATTTAAAAAATTTTTTGGGCGCTACAAAGTCTTTATTTGTGTAACCTAGTTTTGGATGCCCTAAATACTAGTATTCAAGATGAAATTCCTAAGTGCATGTTTTTTGCGGATGTTATAGTCCTTTTAGGAGACTTAAAAGATGAAATTAATCAGAAACTAGAGTTATGGAGGATGACTCTAGAGTTAAAAGGTTTTCGATTAAGTAGGGGCAAGACAGAATATATGCATTGTAGCTTTGGTAATACACAAACTCATGAGGATATAGAAATTACATTGGGAGATCATGTTATAAAATAGGTAGAC
This sequence comes from Mimosa pudica, assembly GCA_029929735.1. Lineage (NCBI taxonomy): Eukaryota > Viridiplantae > Streptophyta > Magnoliopsida > Fabales > Fabaceae > Mimosa > Mimosa pudica. The sequence continues at coordinate 745,053 of JAKELP010000056.1, read as the reverse complement.
AAGTTTAAATATTTGGGATCAATTGTACAAGAAGATTGTGAAGTTGATGACGATGTTAATAATAGAATTTAGGCTGGTTGGTTTAAATGGAGAAAAGCTACTGGGGTTATATGTGATCTTAAGGTTCAAGACAAGGTAAAAGGTAAGTTTTACCAAACATTCATTAGAACAGCAATGTTATATGATAGTGAATGTTGAGCACTCAAAAGACAACATGAGCATAAGATGGAGGTGACATAGATGAGAATGTTGAGATGGATTTGTGATTGATAAACGTGGCTGTCACCCAAGAGGGGGGGGGTGAATTGGGTGAGGGAATAAATTAAATCTTTTGAATCTTCTTTTCGAAAGACTGCTTGTGCTTGGTGATAATATTTACGAAGTAGTGATATGCACAAGTCAGTATGTTATGTGATGCAAAATAGAATGTTTGAATGTAAATTTATGCACACATAAATTTATCCTGGTTCGGTCACCCAGACCTACATCCAGTCCCCAGGCTCCACCTGAGATTTTCAATCCACTATTCTTGTTTAAACCGGGCACAAGAGAAGCCTTTACACTTTAGGTTTTACGAGCACGGGTTCACCTAACAACCCACAGGTTTTACACCGGGTTCACCTGCAAACCTTACAAATGCAAGTTTTACGGGCTAACTTGCAACCTATGGAGATTTAGAAAACTTCTAAATGCTCCCCCTTACAAATTGTAAGTTTACACTATGTTCACTCTATGAACTGATTGTGCTAAACACTTAAGCTCAAAACTAACTCTCTCTAAGAGTGGATGATGTTACTCACTTAAGTACAATAAAATTACTCTCTGAAAAATATCACAAATCTGGATCTGAGAGTAGTAGAAGATGTGTAGAATGAAGAGTATGATATATCAGATACTTTGTTCTGTTCTCACTTTTTCTTCCATATCTTCTCTTCTGAATGAATGTCTCTTTTATACTCGGCTTCATAGGCTTCTGTGGCAGGTTGAATATGAACGTTTGAATAAAGCCGTTAATCCTATGTTACCGTTGAGAAGTGCATCTTCATTAATGTTTAGCAGGGTTGACTTGCTTTATCTCTGAAAAGTAGTCCTGACACCTCTGCTCTGACAAAAGCATTCTGACACTGCATCTCTCTGAACGTTCAGACATTCTGATTGCTTGCGGAAGCAACTTCTCATCCGGAAGCAACCTTACTGAGTGTGCTGCACTTGAACGTTAGTTTAGCAATATAATCATATAGTCTCATGCAGTGGGTGATCCCTAAATCTAAGGAGTATCCGGAAGCACTTCTACATCCGGAAGTAAATTCACTTGATGAGAGATTTAGTTTACCATGACTTGCTCTCGCTTAGTCTATTTCATTCCACCACTCAGCGCTAGTCACTGAGCTATCGGAAGCACTTTTACTTGACGTGGTGAATTCACTGACGCTTAGGGTGAAATCTATTCTATCAGTCTGCGCCAGTCAAGATCTAACAGGAAGCAACTTCACTTGATGTTGCATTTCCGCTGACGCTCGGGGTTATATCTAGTCTATCAACCTGCGCCAGTCTAAATCTAATAGGAAGTGCTTTCACTTGGCGAAGTAGACTTACTGACGCTTGGGGTAATAACTATTCTATTGCTCTGCGCCAGTCTAAGTCTAACAGGAAGCGCTTTCACTTGGAGAAGTAGACTCACTGACGCTTGGGGTAATATCTATTCTGTCGCTCTGCGCCAGTCTAATTCTAACAGGAAGCGCTTTCACTTGGGGAAGTAGACTCACTGTCGCTTGGAGTAATATCTATTCTATCGCTCTGCGCCAGTCTAAGTCTAACAGGAAGCAAACTCACTTCCGATTGAAACATAGCTTAGTCTTAAGGTTTTGTGTACCTAATTCTCATGGACTAAGTTATTTCCCAGTGATTTACTTGCTGATGCTGGGGGATGAAAACATTCATCCGCATGCGCAAGTCCTAATCTATCCGGAAGTAGATCTTCACCCGGAAGCACTCTTACTTGGGATCCTATGTTATCCTATTGCTTCCTAGGCACTTGGTTTAATCATCAAAACTTAAGATTCTAACATTCTCCCCCTTTTTGATGATGACAAACCTAGTTTTATCGATTAAGTTCCTAAGGAAGGATTATCAAGAGAATAAAAGCAATGGATAACAACAAGTAACTCAGACAAATATTATTGACAAGCAGAGGTTACAAGTCAGAGTTATGTAATCAAATAACATATACAAGTAAAGAATGTATACAAATAAATTTCACTAAGTATGAATGAAAATATGCATGAAAACAAAATCAACAAAAATATTTGGATTGGGGGTTAGAGTTTGTGTCTCTTTTTCTTTTCCCTCTCTTTCTGCCTCTCTTCATTTTCCTCACGCTCACTCTGGTTTATCTGGGCAATGATCTCTTGAAGCTCTTTTTCCTCTTTTTCCCTCCTGAGCCTTTCTGATTCAATGGACTCCTCGTATGCCCTTTTCATGTTCTCCACTTCTTCATACCCAGGGAAACCTGTAGCATCATCGAAGTAGGAGATCTCTCCATTGGGATAGTGGACAGCCCGGATTCTCACATTCCATACAGGGAAGTTGGGATCTTCCTCAACTTCCTGGACTTTCCGTTTCCCTTTCCCTTTGCTCTTCCTTTTGCTTTTGCTAATTGGAGGAGTGGGCATGGCACTTGCTCTTTCAGCATCGAGGCAAGCCATCTGACCAAAGGATAGCTTGTCAGTGAATCCATACTTCTCAAATTCTTCAGGAGTCATGTCTTCAATTTCCAATTTGACTTCCTTCAGAATTGGAACCGCTTGGACCACTGGATTTTCTTGCACAACCTGAGCAGATGAAGTTCCTTGCTCAGGTAGGTCAGATGGAGTCTCTTCCTCAGACTCATCAGATTCAGTGGTGGCAACGAACTTCCTGGCACGTTTCCTAGCAACGGCCTTCTTTCTGGGTACACTGAATCCGGCTGCTGGTTCAGATGAGGGAGGAGGATCAGAAGATTGCTCAGATGAAGGGACCTCAGACTCTTGCTCAGATAGTGTAGGAACAGGCTTGGCTATCACAATGGGAGGATGGTTGGGTTTTTCGAGTCCCCACTTCATCCTGATCTCCTCAACAATTTCTCTACTTGTTTTAGTTGGAGGAGACTCTGATGATGTCTCAGGTTGTGAAGATTGTTCATTTTGCCCATACACAACCATATCCCATTGGGGTCCTTGCTTAGCCGCTCTCTTCTGCTCCATGAAACGGAGGGCCTCTCCTCTTATAAGGCTCTCTGCACCACTCAGTCTCTGAGACTCATATGCACGACGCAGGGCGGCCGTGACATCTTCATCAATCCAGAGTGATGGCTGGCTGAGGACATCCCTTGTGGCCATACTTAGGCGAAGAGTAGACATAACATTTCTCCCCCTTTTGTCATCATCAACAGGGGTGAGTGCCAGGGATGGAGTGGATGTGGAGGAGGATGGAGGTGGTTCAGGGCCAAATTTCTTGGGAGGGGAGGGTGATAGGGTAGAGGTAGAGGATGTGGGAGAGGATAGGTGTTCAGGAGTTTGAGGAGGGTCGGGGAAGCAGCTGGTGGTGACAAAGATATCCCCATAAGGATGAGTGGAGGAGTATTCTTTGTAGTTGGCGGAGTCAGGGGTAAAGGGTAAATGGTCATCGGAGAGTGGTTGAAGGCGGGGATATTCGCCGTATGGTTGGCTGAGGGGGTGAATGGCTGTTTCAGATCCTATGCGTCTAGGGCTTTGATGGGTAGGGTTGGAGAAGCGGAGTGGAGAGCGTGTAGGGGCACCTGGTCGTGTGGGAATGGGTGAGGATGAGGATGAGGAAGGTGAGGATGAGAAGTTTCTAGGAGAATGGCGTGGAGAGTTGTGAGGTGAGTCTTGGGTTTGGTGGTCATTGTTGGGTGATGGTGGGGCTTGTTGGTCATTTTGTGGTGGAGGCTGAGGTTGTTGAGTGTTGGGCGGAGGAGGAGGTGGTAGTTGAGGGTGGTTAGGAGGAGGAGGGTTTTGAGGAGGAGGAGGAGGAGGAGGTGGTAAGTTACCTTGTGATGAAGGTTGGGGAATTTGTAGGTGCTGGAGAATGAGGTCTAATTTTGCATCCACCCTGGCAAGGTGATTCTCGAGTTGTCCTACTCTGTCCTCAAGCCGTTGGGTTCGCTCCCCTTGGTGGTGGAAGCCAGCTTCACATTCAACACGGAGAGGACCCACCAAGGAATCAATCAGTCTCAACAGAAGCTCTTCCTTTATGTCCTCGGCAAAGGCCCTAACAGAAGCTGGAACCCTTGCACTACGGCTTGGCCCAGCATGTGAGTCAACTTCCTGATCTCCTGCTCCAGATGCAGAGGGAGCTGAAGTACCAGAAGCACTACTGGCTTGTGAGCGTGAGCGAGTGGGCTTAGGAGGCTTGAAATACTTGATCCCCATCCTTGCCACATTGGTTGCTCCTACAGGCTTACATTTGACATTTTCTTCTTCCACAGCAGATGTAGCCCTGATCAAATGTTTCTCGAGGAGGAAGGCAATGATGGTGGGATAGGGAAGATAACCCGACTTGTCATTGCTTAACCAGCGCTGAAGCTCTAGGCATATCAACTGCCCAGGGTTGAAAGGCTTGAGCGAGAGGAGTCTAGGGAACCAAGGGTTGTCCAGCAGTGTGAACTCGTTGAAGTTGCCTCCCTTATGAGTCATTATCCGGGAGTAGATATAGTACAAGAGCCTGTTAGAATCAGACATCTTGGACACCTTCTTGCTGTTGGTGCCATACAACTCCTCGAGTTCCTCCTTGCTGTACTTGTGAGACTCAGGGTAGATCCATTCATTCATATCCTCTTCTGTGATTCCCATCATCTCATTCAAGGTTCTCCAAGTGAACCTGAAGGTTTTTCCTCTTACAGTAGCAGTGAAGGAGAGTTTGTGGACTTGCTCCTTTCCATCCACCTTCCTATATTTAGCTCTGCCAGAGAGGGATTGGCAAAAGACTCGCAGGACGTTGACGTTGTAGTCCTGGTTGATGCCCAGCCAAGGCATATACTTTTCCAAGTAAGGGCGCAGATGAGCAAACCCTAGTTCATCCAACTTGTCTAGATTGATGAACAGGCCATGGTTGAAGATGGGAATGGATGTCTCAAATTTGGCGGATACACTCTCCAGAGCCCCATCTCTATATACTGTGAGATCATCTTCTTCCTCAACCCTCTGCCTCTTGGAGGAAGGCTCCTCAGAAAAATGAACCTTCTTCTTCTTTCCCTTTCCCTGAGCATCCCGCTCTTGTTCAGAACCCACTGCCTGTTCTATTCTACCAGAGGTTTCAGGCTGACCCTGAACGTCTTCACCCTGTCCTCGTGATTGCCCAGAACCTTCTTGGCGTTCATGAAGTTCTTCATGTTGTTCTTCATGGTGCCCAGATTTACCAGAATGCTTGTGAGTGGATTTCCCAGATTTCGATTTATGTTTCTTGGAAGAAGAGGTTTTCTGGATGACTGGGTTGGATTCATTCGTACCGGCCATTTTTTGTATGAATGTTGTGTAAATAAAGATGAAATGCAAGAAGTGTGAAAAATAAAGAACACAATGGAGAAGATGAAAAGACTTTTCAGAGAAAATGATGCGAGTGAAAAAGATGTAGTAAAAAGTGAAAAATGGAAAATGACTTCTATTTATAGGTAAAACTTCTGAGGATAGAATGGGCATACTCTTTCAAATTTTCACACATTGGGTAACGTAAGTTTTTAAGTTGGAACGACACACCTGATGACACGTGTTGCTTCAGAGAAGGCACAGCGTTTCATAGAGGAAGTTGAAACGTTTTCTGAAGTGATGTGTCCCTTGATCTGACACTGGCGCTCTTGATCATATTGAATTATCATCCAGCGCTAGCAAAAGAGTATTCGGAAGTGATTTTGCTTCTGGTTGGACAGACGCTCCTGGTTGCCTTGAGTAGTCATTCAGCGTCAGCACGAGAGCATCCGGAAGTAGTTTTGCTTCCGATGGTACTTACTTAAGATTTAACTTTGAGTGACTCGTTGATGTTCTCTCTTGTGCATCCACAGCGATCACGCTTTCATAACTAAAGCCATATTTGCGTCAAGTAGAGTTTGTTTGATCTTCTTAATTTCAGGAGCAGTAGCTCTCGGAGCCCAGTATGAACAACAACTCATTCAGATTTGATACATTGCTCTGATCAGGTATGATCATGAAAATTGTTGTTCCTTCGTACCTTCTTTCCTACAAAATAGCAAATGATTTCTCTTTCCCATTTTTCAGTCTCCAAACTTGGATCTGACTGGTCAGTTTGTAGGAAGTATGTGATTCTTATGCACTTAAGAATTATTCACTATGAATATAGCATTGCGAATCAACTATGACTATATGCACATGGCTTCTGATAATGATAGTCATAGATAGCATGTAGAGTATGAACATTGTGTGAAATATCTTATAAGCCATATCATGTTCATGCTTATGATGCTTAATGTAAAATCTCAATAAGTCCATCTTACATTTGCATAGGAGATTTTACTGTTGCATGCTTCAACCTTAAATAATCCCTTGCTTACCCAAGGAGATCTTTTATACTTATCCTTGGCCTGAAGCACTTTCTTAGGAGAGACAGGATTCGCAGGTTTTCTCCATGTGAGTTGAGACATCCTCTCTCTTTTGTCCTTCTCAGGATAGTTGAATGGAACTCTGTGATAGCTTATCCCTGAGACAAGGTCTTTGTTCCTTGTGGTAGCACACTGCTTCTTATGATTGAACCAGGTAGTTGCAGTAGTGACATCACCACGAGTTCTCTTCTTTGGGACAAGAGGAACTCTTGATCTTTCCTGCACAGGTAAGGCACTAGAAGGGAGTTTTGGTACCCATTTGTACTTGGGTCCTACATAGTTAGCGCTGGACCTTACTTGTCCTTTGGGGATCCATATATATTTATTTCTCACATTTAAATTTCTCTTAAAATTGCATGTGTGAGAAATATGACCAGTTCTACCACAATAATGACAGATAATGGGATGATGTTCAGAATCAGATTTCTTATCACTATTATGGTGGTCAGTTTTCTTTTCAAAGACTCTATGTTTATTAACTTTTGAAATCTCAGGGTCTTTCGAAAAATCTTCTTTTATGAGTGGGACTTTGGACTCCTTGGTTGTAGAAGAAGGAATAAGTTCCTCAAGTTCCCTATTCCTTTTTCTTAAGCCTAGAATTTCTTTTGCAAGTTTACAGAATTCAACATGTAGCTCATTATACATATCTTGCAATTCAGAAGTTTCAAGTTTAGGTACCTCATTTTCTTCAGCTTCTGAATCTTCTAGGCGGAGATCCACTCTCTCTTTGCTGATACTAGCTTCTACTACATCACCATCCAGTAGCTCATCAACGGTGGATTCACAAGGAGCACATAGTGAGCTTTGGACAGCCTTAACATCAAGAAATTGGCTAGAAGCATACATAGTATCAAGAGTGTTCCAAATATCTATAGCCCTAGAGCAATGTTTAATTTTCTGGTAATCATTGTCAGATAAACTTTTGTGCAAAATTTGCATTGCTCTAAGGTTTAAGTAAAATAAGCTTTTGTCCTCTTCTGTCCAATTTACTTTTGGTTTGAAATCAGAGTCCTTTTCAAAAACATCCCACATTTTGAAATCAGTGGATAGTATAAAACTTTTCATCCTTCCCTTCCATAAGTAAAAATCAGCATTTTCTAACACAGGTGGGATGGTATGATCAAAACCTTCAAAACACATTTTGTAACCCAAATCAGCCTAGGTCTTTGCACTTGAGATCGTTGGATCCTTTAAACAAGTGACCTTGCTCTGATACCAAATGATAAACGTGGCTGTCACCCAAGAGGGGGGGGTGAATTGGGTGAGGGAATAAATTAAATCTTTTGAATCTTCTTTTCGAAAGACTGCTTGTGCTTGGTGATAATATTTACGAAGTAGTGATATGCACAAGTCAGTATGTTATGTGATGCAAAATAGAATGTTTGAATGTAAATTTATGCACACATAAATTTATCCTGGTTCGGTCACCCAGACCTACATCCAGTCCCCAGGCTCCACCTGAGATTTTCAATCCACTATTCTTGTTTAAACCGGGCACAAGAGAAGCCTTTACACTTTAGGTTTTACGAGCACGGGTTCACCTAACAACCCACAGGTTTTACACCGGGTTCACCTGCAAACCTTACAAATGCAAGTTTTACGGGCTAACTTGCAACCTATGGAGATTTAGAAAACTTCTAAATGCTCCCCCTTACAAATTGTAAGTTTACACTATGTTCACTCTATGAACTGATTGTGCTAAACACTTAAGCTCAAAACTAACTCTCTCTAAGAGTGGATGATGTTACTCACTTAAGTACAATAAAATTACTCTCTGAAAAATATCACAAATCTGGATCTGAGAGTAGTAGAAGATGTGTAGAATGAAGAGTATGATATATCAGATACTTTGTTCTGTTCTCACTTTTTCTTCCATATCTTCTCTTCTGAATGAATGTCTCTTTTATACTCGGCTTCATAGGCTTCTGTGGCAGGTTGAATATGAACGTTTGAATAAAGCCGTTAATCCTATGTTACCGTTGAGAAGTGCATCTTCATTAATGTTTAGCAGGGTTGACTTGCTTTATCTCTGAAAAGTAGTCCTGACACCTCTGCTCTGACAAAAGCATTCTGACACTGCATCTCTCTGAACGTTCAGACATTCTGATTGCTTGCGGAAGCAACTTCTCATCCGGAAGCAACCTTACTGAGTGTGCTGCACTTGAACGTTAGTTTAGCAATATAATCATATAGTCTCATGCAGTGGGTGATCCCTAAATCTAAGGAGTATCCGGAAGCACTTCTACATCCGGAAGTAAATTCACTTGATGAGAGATTTAGTTTACCATGACTTGCTCTCGCTTAGTCTATTTCATTCCACCACTCAGCGCTAGTCACTGAGCTATCGGAAGCACTTTTACTTGACGTGGTGAATTCACTGACGCTTAGGGTGAAATCTATTCTATCAGTCTGCGCCAGTCAAGATCTAACAGGAAGCAACTTCACTTGATGTTGCATTTCCGCTGACGCTCGGGGTTATATCTAGTCTATCAACCTGCGCCAGTCTAAATCTAATAGGAAGTGCTTTCACTTGGCGAAGTAGACTTACTGACGCTTGGGGTAATAACTATTCTATTGCTCTGCGCCAGTCTAAGTCTAACAGGAAGCGCTTTCACTTGGAGAAGTAGACTCACTGACGCTTGGGGTAATATCTATTCTGTCGCTCTGCGCCAGTCTAATTCTAACAGGAAGCGCTTTCACTTGGGGAAGTAGACTCACTGTCGCTTGGAGTAATATCTATTCTATCGCTCTGCGCCAGTCTAAGTCTAACAGGAAGCAAACTCACTTCCGATTGAAACATAGCTTAGTCTTAAGGTTTTGTGTACCTAATTCTCATGGACTAAGTTATTTCCCAGTGATTTACTTGCTGATGCTGGGGGATGAAAACATTCATCCGCATGCGCAAGTCCTAATCTATCCGGAAGTAGATCTTCACCCGGAAGCACTCTTACTTGGGATCCTATGTTATCCTATTGCTTCCTAGGCACTTGGTTTAATCATCAAAACTTAAGATTCTAACAGTGATCATACAATAAAAGATAGGATCCGCAATGATCATATTCGAGAAAGAGTTGGGGTAACTTCAATTACAGATAAAATGGTAGAAAGTCGCTTAAGGTGGTTTGGGCATGTTCAAAGAAGAGAATTAGATGAGCCAGTAAGATTAGTTGACCAAATGGTATGGAGTCCTTACAAAAGAGGGAGAGGGAAACCGGAGAGAACTCTTGACGAAACTATTCGACGAGATCTTATGATTAAGAATTTATCTCCAAGTATGACTATTATCGAGCACAATGACGTCGTGTGATCCATGTAGCCGACCCCACCTAGTTGGGACAAGACTTTGTTATTGTTTGTGTTGGAAATATTTAATCGGATCCGCCCTCGATGGACCGGATGGACCGGATCGTCCGATCACTTAATCCGACGGCCTTAAGGAAAGCAGAAAGCTAACAAATCAGCATTGATATGTGATTGATGCTGATTGATTTGATTAGAATCAAATCAGTTAACAAATCAACATTAATATGTGATTGATTTGATTAAGAGAATCAAATCAGTTATTATTGTTGATTGGTGTCATAATGACTGCAATAATGTCGGTGATATTTCTACCTTTCTTAGTGACACTCTTGTCACTATAAATAGAGGTGTCTCGTTCATTTGTCAGTAACCGAGTGTGCGTGCTTAGACACCTCAGCCACTCTGGCTTTCCTTCTCACGGTTTTTCCTGAGAGGGTGATTCGCACAGCGAATCAAACCCGGGTTCTAGTAACCCGGTTCTGCATGAGCTGAATCCTTCGGGATTCTTGGCTCCGAGTTTAAGGTTGTTATCACAGCTTTTGTTTGTTCTTGTTCTTGCAGGAACTCTGTCCGAGTTCGGGTTCGGGTGCGGATTCAAAGCTCCGAGATCCGGGAAAGCTCGTGCGCGGGGTAATTCCTTCAGTTTGTTTGTTTGTTTCTCTTCATTTAATCATTATCTATAGAGTCTAGACGGATACATCAGTTCATTTGGTCCATGCCTTTTGTTTTACCATAATACTGTCAAGAGTAAAAGTATTTTATCACCAAATTTATATCGCTTTCTTGTTGGGTTGATCTAACAAATCCAATATACTCCATTAGATTTGATTTGTTTTGATGATGTGTGAATCTTTCAAGTGTATATAACTATCTACAACTGTTCTAAAATTTATAGGCCTCAGTTTTAACCTTTACCACAAGAATGAAGGATTGCTAGAATTATGATATGGTGTGGCAAAATGTTTTCTTCATTTTGTTTTAATTTTTTGCACGTGATGTTAAAATAACTTCCACGTCCAATCAAAAAAATAAGTTTAGAATTTTTTCATATCTATAGATCCGAAAATTGGCCTAATGAAACAACAATATTTGCTCAGGAAAATTAATTCTTAGTCCCTCACAAGGTACTTAATAGTAGAAAAGTCCCATAAACTCCACATATTAAAGTAGGGTCCCTAGGGACCTTACTTTAATATTCTTCAAATATAAAAGACCAAATTGCCCCTTCTTCCCTGCCCTTGAACTTGTTATACGTGTGCATGACCTTATCATTCCTGACTATGACCTCGTCAATGCTTTCTCATTAACTTGTCACTAGGTGGGCCATGACCTTGTTAGAGTTGCTCATGATCTTGTTATACGTGCGCATGACCTCGTCATTCCCTGCCGAAGGCCTTGTTACAGACTCACAAGGAGGGACAATCTAGTCTTTTTGTACTTGAAATATATCAGAGTAAGGTCCCTAGGGACCTACTTTAATATGTGGAGTTTATGGGACTTTCTATTATTAAGTCCCTGATGAGGGACTACAAATTAATTTTCCCTATTTGCTCTGCAGAAAAACAGCAGTATTTTGGGCAAATGTGCAAGTGTTACTAGAAAGAAAATTTGAAAATTGTCTATTTTCTTTTTATAAAAAAATGTGTGTCTATTTCCAAAAGAAACAAGAATGTTGTTGTGTATTTGTGTTCCGCCTCATCCTTCCCAGAGATATGACATAGATCCTAATTAATTAATTATAACATATATAACATCTAATTATACTTGATATTTTTGTAATAACATAAAACAATATTGGATAAAATTTGTAACTACCTATTTTGTTATCCATATCAAATTATCATATGAACTTTTCCCAAATTCTAAAATGAATATTGAATACATGCATGACAATAATTCCCCGGCCAAGTGTTATTGGCAAAATAAATTACTACCTCCGGTCCTAAATATAAGACCTAATTGACTTTCTTTTTTAGAGATTAAGGTTACAAAATAGATTATTAAATCATGACAGATTTGATATCTTTTTAGATTATCCTTTAGCTTATAGGTAAAATAAACTAGTGTAAGAGAAAAAATTAGTTAAATCAATTTATAATTAACTTATTTTGCTTTTTTTAAAAATTTTTATATTTAGGACCGGAGGGAGTATTAGTTTATTACTACTTTTTATATTTATCATTTTCTCCAAACTAGGTAGTAAATATAATACATAATTTAATTATACTTATAAGTAGATTGGAGAGATAATGTAAAACATACAATGGAAAATTAATTTGTTTCGATTTTTAAATCTTAAAAGAACTGAAAAAAGAAAGCTGGGAATGGATAGGAAACAGAAAAGAAAGGTAGAAAAGAAAAGGGGGGAAAACTACTCCGAAATGAATCAAAATGAAAAATTACCTTTTTTTTGAACTGAAAAAATGAAAAATTACCTTCAGATAATACTAAGTACTAACATCAAGAATGAATTCATCAATAAAAGATTCGGTGAATGAGCACCAAATCTGCACAAGAATTTTTATATCCTTCCGGTAATAAATACTCAATTAATACAGTTAACAGCACCACAAGTGACTATACTTTTTTTTATACTACAATGAACAGTTTGCTATGATTTTACTCTCCACTCTCAGTATCCACTCACAAATGATGGGATTCACCTGTTCGGGAACCTCATCATGAGGACAATGGCCTGTAATGTCAACATAAGTAGTAAAGGGTTAAATAACATGGAACAAAATCAAAGGAATTTCAGTTAAAATAAAGGCTAAATTACATAAAACTCAACTGAAAATAAACATAGGATTATGTACAAGTAAACCCTTTAACTTTCAAAACTTTAATTATTAAACCCCTGACTTCTACAAGTCTATACAGATGATCCCCAAATCAATCAATTCTATGCTCCCTTTAACTTTACTTTTATGCATATAACCTCTCAAACACTGAGTTATATGCAGATAACACCCTTTAAACAAAAATTTTCAGAGTTATCTGTATTATTATAAAAGTTCAAAGAGGTTTATGGTACAGCTTCACGAGTTAATAAGGAAATTAATATGACACAAAATTGCCCGGCAATTGATGCTTATATAAAAATAAAATAGAAGCATCTGATAAAATATAATGACAAACTAAAAGCATTTTGTATAGTCTGGCCTAAAGTAAAACTATTTGATGTCAAAGATGACACTTACCAGCATTCAATTCCCTAATTATAACCCCATCACAATGTTCTTTAAGCATAGCCACCTTGGAACTGGAGTCAGAAAGTGGATCTTTCATACCCTGACAATAAAGAAAATAAATGATATCATAGATCTCATAAGGTAAATTTACAGCATAATATGATATTTTATCATGTATATGGTTTTATCCCTCAATTTTCAAAGTACTTGTTCTTTTGAGGTGAACTCAGTGTTGTCAAGTCGCTTTGAACTTGAATAATCTCTCGCGAGAAAGAAGCCTTGAGGATTTTCAAAGAAATTTTCATTATGTTCTGTAGTTCAAAAGCAAGCAAAGTTCACTTTGAAAATGATCAAATTTTACCATTTGTCATATTTCCTTCCAGACAGACTAGATTTGACATAGTTCTCACAAGGACGCCAAACTTGTGATTTGACCAGATCAAAATAAATATATCAATCACATCCAAGCCAACAAATTATAAATTCATCCATTAATTTTCAATCAATGATGTAAACATTAAAAAAAGGAAAATGACATTGTGTTTGAATAAGGAAAACGAATTGAAACATTTAACAAATTAGCAAGAACAACAGTGTATTTAAGTCATTATATTTTATTCATTTCTTCATGGTATGGGCTGAAATAATACCAGAAAGTCGGAATACCTGTATAACAAGAGCCTTCTCTTTAACATCTTCAAGAAGATAGTTAAGAGGGATGGAAAGATTGAAACTGAAGATACTTTCCAGGACTACAGGCACACCAGGGTCATATGACTTACACACATATCAAGGACAACAAATTCAGACTTGCACATCATAAGAATAAGAAAACAAACACAAGAAAAGCAAAAAGAACCGTTAAAAATGAGAAATTCTAGTGTAGGATACTGCTCTTAGCATTTCATTTATGAGCATATCATCGACTCTCTCCATCCTCTGCAAAATAAAATGCCAGAGGATCAGGTACATCAAACATGACTAACAAAAAGAAATCATAAATTCAGAAAATCCCATAAGAAAAGGGTGCTTACAGTTGGATAATACTTCTTGACTAGTTCTTTAATTCTTAACCTCAGGTAAAAAAGTAGAAGGCGAGAACCCAACCAAGACGCCCCAGAAGCTTGTCTATCCTAAAAATTTATTAGTGAACTACATGTAGCTTCTAAAGTAAATAATCCAATTTGTATGCTATATATTGGAGTTAAAATCAACATTGTAGAACCAGAGCAGGAGAGTTTGGAGATAGTTCCATAACCCAGTATGGCTTGGTGTACATCTCACATTCAATCATAATCAGGGAAATGTGAATCAAAATCAATAAAATATCAATTTTAAAATCAATTCACAGTGGTATAAAGAACTTACGAAATGTTCTACATATTCAAGAAGACTACGAATCTATGAAATTCAACAGTTCATCTTGTTTCATTGCAGTTTCTTTATTCCTTTTCAAATATTGAAGATATGTGTAACGGTTTTAAAACTTTACGAAAGCAATCTCTATCAGAGTACTAAGATATTCTTTTGTGTTAATATTTATTCCCTATGGGATTATTTTTGTAGTAAGAAAATTGACAAGTAGAACAATGATGTTTTTTTTTTCTAGTAATTTCTTTAGCAGAAGCATTTCAAAATACTATATTTTATTTTACACGTGTTCATGTAGAGTTTTACTCATTCCCAAAGATGCATACTTTAGATATTGGCACTGATTTATATCCTGGAATGATGTTGCCTGCACCATTAATCAGGACAACAGATTTGATCAAGGCAGGCCAACTTCGAGAAACAATAGCAGTCACATAACCTGGATAGAACACAGCAACAATTTAGAAATCAACCCAACAACAGATAAACGATGGGTGCAATTGATTTTTTGTTTTTTTGATGAAAGGGTGCAATTGATTTGAGACAAAGACAAATGCAATTCATGTTTGGAAATTGATAGCGGACACATGTCCATGTAGGCTAAACACGTACCACCAATTGAGTTACCGACGAGGTGGACCGGCTCACCGATAACATCAACAATAAAATCTCTCAACAATTCAGCCCACAAAAGTTCAGAGTAGATGATATTTGGCTTTTCTGATCTTCCAAATCCTAACAATGTCATAGCCCATACTCGATTTCCGACTCCAGCTATAACATTTATGTTGTCACGGTAATGCTCCCAGAAGGCACCAAAACCATGAACAAGGAGAACAGCAGGACCTTCTTCACCTGCAACAGAATACTGATAAAACACAGAAAATTTTATCAAGGAAAAATAACAAAGAGAGAAGAACATTAAACTTTATGCATCCAAATTTAAGGTATATCAAGAATTTCAAATGCTTAACTCAAACAAGAAATAAAGAAACTAGTGTGCTTTGACAGAATTGTGAACCTCAATAAGGAAACCATTCCATCTCCATATCCGCCTTGAGTGCATTCCATCACAAGTAAGCTGACTTCTCAGAGCCATAAGCCAATACCACTGACAGCGAAAGGAAATAAGAAAGAACTTTCATAATCTTATTGCATAAATTCATGGCGTAATGGTAAAAACTAGCACCTCCATTGAACACACTGAATTAACAGCAGCTGCAATTGTAGCTGCTGAATATCCAAAAGGAGACAAAAACCCCCCATTCCGCTCCTTCTCATATTTGGTTGCTTCAAAATGCACTCTTCTTCTGGATATAATGCCAAGACATAGGGCAGCACTGAAAAGTGCTATGAATGATGCTCCATCACGAGTTTCAGCAGCACGTACCTTTTCATGTATCCTGCACATATTAAATATATGAAACAATTTATACAGAAAATACAAACAAAAGCCAGCACTAAGTGTGGTTGGCTACATGGTTCAAATGATGCCGTTATACTATGTCCAAAACCAACTCTTTCAATAGGCTGATAAAAATAAGATTTTGATTAAGAATTGAAATCTATAACATGCAATAATTTTTACTCCCTCCATCCCATGATATAAGGAGAAGCTTTTTGAATGACTTTGTCCCAAAATATAAGGCAATCGTTGAGTTTGTGAGGGTAATAAATGTAGTTTTTCCCAATATTGCTTTCACACATTCTCTTTCCTTAATTTCATCATCTCTCTCTTTCACATTTTTCCATAAATAAGGGTGTCTCTGGAAACAAAATTTTGGGTCCTACATTTTTGTTGTTTTTTAACTTAATTTAACCAAATTTTAGGAACGTATGATACAGTTAACTTCGCTTTATATTATGGATGGAGGTAGTATTTGATATATTACACTTTTATAAAAGCTGTTTAGAATGTTAATGTGATAAAAAAATACATACATTACATATTATACAAACAAGGGTCAGTTTAGCTCAACGATAAGCTCACTTGCCGTGGGGTCTGAGGTCATGGGTTCGAATCAGCTACTTTAGAAACTAAAACACAAGTATATTTGTTTGGAAACTTTGAAGGTAGAATTTTATGATACAAGAAACTGCAATCCAGTTTCCACAAGATTCTGATGGAAATTTATAAAGAAGGTAAAATTTAATAGTGTGATGTGGGACGGTAAAAGGGTCAGTAATTAGTAGACTGAAAATCAGAATTTCAAGGGTAAATCAAGTTAGTCCAAGTTAGTCCCAAAAAATGGGTGAATCAAGGAGTATACATCTGCTGGAATGAAGGTTGTCTTATCTATAACAAGGAAAGAGAAATTTGCAAGCATGATAGGCTTAGGGCCAACTCAGTGGCAGTTTGTGTATTGTGACTTTTCAATAGGACAGAAGGAAAATGATTTTGAGACTGGTGAGTTTTGAGGAATATTCAAACAAGCACAACTGCAAATGTCGATGGGATGGATCACTGATGCCATTTTGGAGGAGAGGTTGATTGAGTAGTCTACAAAATGAAGGAAAACAGATTGGTAGCTAAGAGGATATGAATCAGAACACAAAATCTGGTTGCTTGGGCTTTACATAGATATTGTAAAAAGAGGAAGTCACTACATACTCTTGCCAATCATCCTGAGCTGTCCCCTCCAAATATCGCAAGTATGCAGCCAATGCATTGAGTACACTGTTCGTTCCACCCCCTACAACATTTCCTTTCTGAGTGACAAAAACTGATTGATGTACTGTCCTTGCTTTAATGCCTTTGGAACTTGAGCTTCTTTCAATTCTATGGCCAGACATCAACTCTCTCCTTTCTAATAAATTTTCAACAGGTGTCTCCTTGATTTGAGTCCAATTCTTTTTTAATTGTTTAGCATTAATACCCATAAAGTCCTTTACATCATCAAATGAGGGAAGGGAACCTAATGCAATGATCAATGTTCACAGAAGTCAGGGCACACAATAAAGCGAAGAAAATTATGGATGTAAGAGAAATGTTAATTATGTAATTTTAGTGTGATCTTAGAAAAGAAGAATACAAGGAACTATAACCATTAAAAGAACAAGACCACAGACAAACTTACCCCAGTCCATTTTCATTTCAGCTGCAGGCAACTTTAAAATCTGAATTGGTGTTGCTACAGGTAATTGGAGTTTCATAAAGTCTTCATACGATGAAGGAAGATTTTGCAAGCTCTGAGAAACAATTGAATATGCTGAATACTCATGTCATGTATGACAATTAATTCAACATTTGAAACAAGAAACCATGCAAATAAACCATGGCAAATATAATTACAAATTACCTTAATGTCATAAAATAGAGTTGGCTGCCACATTTCAATCCTCAGGCTACCCTCTGCTGGAACCATCACAGATTTCAACTGCTCTTTGACAACGTCCACCATTAAGTGAAGTTCATACTCTACCTCTTCTTCCAAAAATATAGAAGTAGCTTTCACCTGTTTCACCCTCAGTTTTGAATTTACAAAATGAACAGGTGAGTGCTTCAGTTCTCCTTTCGCCTGGATCATAAATCAAACTAAAAATTCAACAACCTCTCTGGCAAGTTCTTGTATGACACTCTCAGCATTGCCAAACCTGATCATTAGATCAGAACCCTGATCCTTCAACGACTTCTTCAAGTCTTTCACAGCAAATAGAACCAATTGTAGCATTTCATCAGAAAAACCTACACAATTGAAATTTTTTATTAATTTTGAGCAATTGTCAGCTTATACTGAAGAAATCATGAAAAAACTGACAACAAAAATAGAATTCCATTATATGCTTAATAACTACCTTACAGGTTAACCACACTGATCAATATATTATATGCAATTAGAATTAAATGTTAGAGATCCAAAGACATCACTTATTTTAACTGAAACAAAATATTTTCTTCTATCACCTCAAATAGAATGCACAAGAATATATGAAGACTTAGGATAGTAACAACCAGTAATACATCCCAAACCTAAGAACTCCAAAAAACCAAAACTAAATAAATTGCCCAAAATAACTAAATGAATATATAAGGCAACAACTTTATTACAATTAATTCTTCATATTTTGATAACAGGAATCACAGTAGTAAGGGAAAATATTATGTCAATGAAGCACTCAGAATTATTGTCATACTTGTATTTATAATGTCATCAGTATATTCAGAAGTTGTATTTCCATTTCTAAAATTTTCGTGCCCAAGCACAGAAGCATTGTTTAATTAGTTATTACTTAAGTTGCAGGCTCTTCAAAATTACTGATCATTACAGTTAATCCCACTTCATTTGTACCAGCTAGTATTTCACCAAAATGTTCTAAAAGTTATTGAAATCTTCCAATAACGTTCTTATCACTGAAATAACTGAACTTAAGACTCAAATTCCAACAAATATACTTTCCCTGATCCTTATTAAATTATAAATACCCAACTAACAAATTTCAACTAGTAATTTTCAATATTGCCCATATTAACTACACTAAACTCAAATACCATAATACTTTCTCCGTTCCTAATTATAAGCCAACTTTGACTTTTTTGAAAAAGTTAAAGTTACAAACTTTATCATTTTGAATTGTTTAAAAATTATCTTTTTCCCTCAAAACTAGTTTATTCTAGTTGTAAACCAACATATATTGTAATTACATGGGTTATATGTTATAATTTAGTGATCTAATTTGCTTCCTTTACTTTCACAAAAAAAGTCAAAGTAGGCTTATGATTAGGAACAGAGGGAGTAATTATTACTCTCTCCCACTACCCTTCTTTTATAAATATAGGCATGGGGACCAAATGACAAATGAACTTATTGATTGGTGATTTTTAACAAAGGAGCTCTAGAAGGGAGTACATTCATCTCTTGTAAGAATTCCTATCAACTTAAATACATTGACAACACGTGTCAGGTTGAGCGCTCTGGTCTATATTAAAAAAATCATATAGGAGTATATCATGACACAATGTAGTTACACTTAGTAGCAAACTCTGAAATGAACGTAAAAAAAAAACCACTCACGTGAAAGAATTCGGCGATCAAAGATGTAAAGAGGAACCAAAGTCCGAAACTTAGATGCTGCAAAAAGGGCAGGGTGGTCATCAACACGAAGGTCATGCTTGAACCAGAGAATGGCCGTACCATTGTGATCTCTACTATTACCATTACCACTTGCCTTCATTCTCACCCTTGAAAAGGAGGAATGGCATGGAGAAGGAGAGAAGGGCCTGACATTTGGCAATAAAGGAAGTGAAGCAAAGTGGGGGAGATTGAGGAGAAGAGCCATGGAGAAAGAAGCAGAGAGGGGTTCATTTCCATTCAGTTGGATTTCGTGGTTAAGAGACTTCAGGGAATAGAGACTAGTGGTGAAGAATGGTGGACAAATAGGATGTGGGGCCTACTCATTTAGTTGAGTTCAGGTTTATGTGGTTTGTGATTGTGACTGTGTTGAGCGCATTGATCCACGACAGCAGCAGATTTTTGTTGCGCCGCTAGAAATGCCTCTGGCTAATGGCTATTATTAATGAGCTAGGGAGGAAGCATAGAATAAAAGAAAGAGTCACGTGGAAGGTTGACTTTAGTCACATGCTTGCTTCATTGATCATGGACTCATGGTGTAGCTTTGGTGATGAGAAGAGTGGTGATGAGCCTAGAATTGTTACCCGGAATGGGGAATGGTTGACAAATTATTGTAGTTTATATAATGTTATTGAAGACTTGGGAGATTGAATAGTTCTCAAGGAAGTGACTGACTGAGTTGGAATGATTTTCCATTGTTGGAAAAAGTACGCCTTTTTATAGGCACATTAAATATTCTAAAATTAAATATAGAATTTTATTTAATAAACAAATGAATAATTTAATTGAATAAAATTATATTTATTAAATAAAACAAAAGTTTTTTTTTGACTGATTCCAATATAAAGAGGGATAGAAGCATCATAAACATTAATGATGGAGAAGGAAAAGGAGTCCATTTTGAAGCAGAAAAGATTTCAACTTTAGCAATAGGTCATCTCCATTATCGATCTCGCCATTCTCGTCGTCGTCTTTGTTGTGGTTTGTTTGAGGATGAGAGACATGATGGTGTCTTGGGTGTTCTAGAGGTTGGTGAGGGCGATGTGGAGGGTGTGGTCGATGGTGAGGTCGCGTTTTTTGAGGTGGCGGTGACTGTGTTGGAGGGAGGGGATAGGTTGTTTGGAAGTGATAAAGATAGAGGAGCGGGAATTGTTTTTTTATTATATGTGATCCCCACATAACATATCCTACGTGGCAAAAATTTAACTCACGTGGCGGCCACATGGGCAAATTAAGGTCAAATGTGATTGACCGTCCACTAGGAGTATTTTTTAAACACTTTGGTTACTTTGAGTATAAATATGAGTCTGTTGTTAGTTCAGGGTGCCAAGTGCTCCAGGGTCGTTACTTGGAGGGTAGATTAGATCCATTACCCCTCCCCACTTGACATATCGTACGTGGCAGAAATTTACCTTTTCCCTTAGCTCCATTTTTGGCCTAGACACAAAAAGACACTCCCAAGCTCACCAAAACCGACCTCCTCCCTCTTAAAAACACATCTCCCACTTCATTTGACACATTCCTTCACTTTCCATCTCATCTTCATCTTCTTTCTCTCCATTTTCTCTCTTCTTTCCACCACAAACACCTCATGGCCGAAATTTCTCCCCACTTTTCACCTCATTCCTCCATGTCTAGGCTTGGCTAAGCTTGCTCCTTCCTTCTCCAAGGAGAAATTGCACAAAGAAGATCATCAATTCGGCTTTATGTGTTTGTAGTTTCATCTCTTAGGTTTGCAAGCTTGTTTCATTTTGTACCTTTTGTTCTCTTTATGTAAGGTTCTCATCTTCATCTTCCTTCTCTCCATTTTCTCTCTTCTTTCCACCACACACACCTCATGGCCGAAATTTCTCCCCACTTTTCACCTCATTCCTCCATGTCTAGGCTTGGCTAAGCTTGCTCCTTCCTTCTCCAAGGAGAAATTGCACAAAGAAGATCATCAATTCGGCTTTATGTGTTTGTAGTTTCATCTCTTTTTTTTTTTGGACAAAGTAGTTTCATCTCTTAGGTTTGCAAGCTTGTTTCATTTTGTACCTTTTGTTCTCTTTATGTAAGGTTCATTAGGTTAGGAGATTTAGATCTTAAATGTCCTACTTTAACCTAAGCTTGCAAATCTCTCTTCTTGTGTATTTACATATGAAAACCTAGACATATTCTTTGTAGCTTCTTGAGATCTATATATGTGCGATTTGTATGTGATTCTAGAAGTGAATGACTCAAATAGGTGCTAGGTTTCTAGTCCTATCTTGTTTAGGTATATGTAAAAGCATAGGAAGAGCCTTTGTTTGGTTGATCTAGTTAAATTCTCCTAAGTTACTTTGATTAAAGTATCTTGGAGAGTTTAGCTAAGTTATATCAAAAATATACAAACATATAAGGCCAATTAAAGCTAATGTGCAAGAGTATTCTTGGAGAGGGAGGTAATTCACTTGATTCTTCCTCACTTCATTTCGGCTAATTAGTGTTTTTAGGTTTAATTGTAGTTGTTAATTGTTTTCTTAGGTTTTAATTGTAGTTTGTAGTTAAAAATCATCTCTCATATCTTTTATTTGTAATTTGTGTGACATTTCTATCCTAGGATAAGCAAGATTGTGAAATCAAATTGTGAGATAGACCCTTACTCATCACTTTACCTAAAGTGAGTTTGAGTATTGTATTCATTTGATAAATCTAAGGGCGACATTAGGTTTAATCAAATTGGCGCCGTTGCCGATTTGGTTAAGATCTTGCTTACATTAGGTTTTTTGTCACATTCCCTAACTTATTTGTGCTTTAAGCTTCAATTTGGCCAATCTTTACTTTGAGCATTGTGTGCATATTGCTTAAATCTTTTGATTGCTCATTGTTTGGCTGAAATTTTGGTACTGTTTGGTGTTGAATTTGGTTGCTCTAGCTAGCCAAACACTTGCTGGAAATTGCACAAAAGCTTGCTGGAAAACAGTTAAGAATTGCATTCATTTAGGGGCACTAGATTCCTAGGTTGCAATTCGAATTGATTGAATTTTTCAAAACAGTTTCTGTGGCATATTCTAAATATATTAAGCTTTCCAGGAGTGTATTGCATGCCTTGAAACTCGTTGGAAATTTCCTGGAAAGAATTTTTGAAACTGGACTGTTTTTCTGAAACTTGTGCTGAGAGTTAGGGCTCTTGTTCCTAGTATTGTGAATTACTTACAGCGAAGTTTTGGAAACTGTTTCAGGTGCATATTCTACAAGATTTGAGCTTTCTAGAGACATATTAGGTGCCTTGAAACTCGTTCTGTGCTGTCCGGAATTAGTTTTTCAATTTGCCCTGTTTTGCTGGAAGTAGTCATTCGGTAGGACTGTTTTGCATGCAAAATGTTTTACGTTGCCCTGCACTGTTTTGAGTGACTCTTGATTGCATTTATCCAGTTTATAACACTCTTTTGAGGGCTGAATAGTTCTGGAATTTTTGAGAATCATTCGCTTGAGATTTGGTCCAAAATTGGAAGTTTTGTGGAAGTTGTTACTTTAACTTTGAGCTGAAACTGTTTGAGTTGTGGAAAACTGTTTTGAGCGATTTTTGTTGCTTTTGTTAGCTCTTTAATCGCTCTTTTGGACTGCCTAATTTACTGGAAACGTTTGGTTGAAAATTGCATTCAAAAGTTGCTCTAGTTACCTTGCATTTTCAATTCAGATAATTGTGCTTTCTTGGACTGTTTTTGTGGATTCTTGACTGGATTTTTGCAAGGCTGTTTGGCATTGTTATAAGCATTTGCAGGGCTATTTCAAGCAATATTTTGGCTGCTTCTAGTTCTATTTTGCAGGGCTGACTTTGTGTCAAATTATT
Source organism: Mimosa pudica (assembly GCA_029929735.1). Taxonomy (NCBI): domain Eukaryota; kingdom Viridiplantae; phylum Streptophyta; class Magnoliopsida; order Fabales; family Fabaceae; genus Mimosa; species Mimosa pudica. Next base: position 721,698 of record JAKELP010000056.1, on the reverse strand, counting down.
GGCACTTTTGCTTGATTCTTTGGATAGCAATTGGCTTGAAAGTGGAAGCATATTTCTTGTGCTTTTTACTTTGATTCTTCTGGATATATCTGGACTGCTTGGTATATATTTTGCTGGCTGGATTTGGTGGTTTGTTTTGCAGGGATTTTGGCGTTTCTACATGGCTGCAAGTGTGCTAAAACCTTGAGCAAAGTTGTGCATGCATTGTGCACTCATTCATTGCATCTATTTACACACATTATTCATCTAGTGAAGAGGTTGTTTTGGTGACAAAATTTTATTAGTCATGTGCATATAGGAAGGAAACATGGATTGGAATGACACATATCATAATTTTGCACAACAACCTTCCATGCATACTCAATATTCTCCTAATTCATATCATGCATCATATCATGATCCTTATGGATTGCCTCTCAACATACCTCAACATTCATATAGGCCTTGTCAAGAGGATGAGTTCTTAGGGTGTCCTCCACAATCACACACATCTTCATATCCACAATCATTTAATTCATACCATCCACATCCATCTCAATCTTACCATCATGATTATGATTCCTCATTTAACCCCCATCACCATTCCCCCATCTACAATTCTCATGAACCACTTCCTCCATTTCCACCTCATAATTATGTTGAACCATATCCTTCATTTCCACATCATGATTATGCCCCACCCCATGAACCATCATTAACATACCCACCCTATGTACCAACATCATCTCATCCACATTATAATGAACCACTTCCTCCATTTCCCCCTCATGGTTATGATGGACCATATACCTCATTTCCACCTCTTGACCCATCATTTTCTATAGATCACCCACCCTATGAACCATCATCCCATTCCTCTATACTATATGAAGCTCCTCAAGCTTCTTCTTCTTCTAGTAGGAGTGAGGAGTTGAAGGTCATGTTAGATATGATGAATAGAATGGACGCCCTCTTGATTCATTGACCAATTCATTTAGTGAAGAGAAGGTTGATGCACCTCCATTGATTCATGAGGTCGATCCTAGGGTACATGATACACCAATTTTGGTAGAAGTTGAGACTCCACACCCTTCGCCCACATCTATACCTCATTCCCCTTTAGGTGAATCTTGTTCTTTAAGTGATGATGAGGTTGATGAGGAAATAGTTGTGGAATCACCTAGCATCATTGAGTCTAATGGTGTCTTGTCTAGTGATTCTCCTCGTTGTGATTTAGATACTCACATTGTTTGTGAGGATTCCACTCCTTTGCATGCCCCTTTACATGAGACTAGGCATGACATTGATGATGATGTTAGTGTTGATATTTCTATTCCTATCACTTGTAAATGTGATGAGTTTAGCATGTGTGTGGTTTGCTATGCATGGCGCCGTTATCAAAGTGTAGGATCTAATTCTTTGAGTGCCAAGGGTGGGACAAAAGATAATATGAATCCTATGTTAGAATCTTAAGTTTTGATGGTGACTAAGGTATGATATGGTCTAGTACTTAAGAGAACATAATCAACACTTAGGAGGGATTAGATGACATGGTTAGAATCCTGAGTTAGATCACTTGAGAATGCAAGATCACTTCCGGTTAGATTAGGACTTGCGCATGCGGATGAATGCTTTCATCCCCCAGCGTCAGCAAGTAAATCACTAGGGATTTAACTTAGTCCATGAGAATTAGGTACACAAAACCTTAAGACTAAGCTATGTTTCAATCGGAAGTGAGTTTGCTTCCTGTTAGAATTAGACTGGCGCAGAGCGACAGAATAGATATTACCCCAAGCGTCAGTAAGTCTACTTCCCCAAGTGAAAGCGCTTCCTGTTAGACTTAGACTGGCGCAGAGCAATAGAATAGTTAGTACCCCAAGCGTCAGTAAGTCTACTTCCCCAAGTGAAAGCGCTTCCTGTTAGACTTAGACTGGCGCAGAGCAATAGAATAGTTAGTACCCCAAGCGTCAGTAAGTCTACTTCGCCAAGTGAAAGCACTTCCTATTAGATTTAGACTGGCGCAGGTTGATAGACTAGATATAACCCCGAGCGTCAGCGGAAATGCAACATCAAGTGAAGTTGCTTCCTATTAGATCTTGACTGGCGCAGACTGATAGAATAGATTTCACCCTAAGCGTCAGTGAATTCACCACGTCAAGTAAAAGTGCTTCCGATAGCTCAGTGACTAGCGCTGAGTGGTGGAATGAAATAGACTAAGCGAGAGCAAGTCATGGTGAACTAAATCCCTCATCAAGTGAATTTACTTCCGGATGTAGAAGTGCTTCCGGATACAACTTAGATTTAGGATCACCCACTGCATGAGACTATATGATTATATTGCTAAACTAACGTTCAAGTGCAGCACACTCAGTAAGGTTGCTTCCGGATGAGAAGTTGCTTCCGCAAGCAATCAGGATGTCTGAACGTTCAAAGAGATGCAGTGTCAGAATGCTTTTAACAGAGCAGAGGTGTCAGGACTACTTTTCAGAGATAAAGCAAGTCAACCCTGCTGAAGCATTTAAGAAGATGTTCCTTCCAACGGTAACAAGAGGATAACAGACACATTCAAACAACATTGTTACCTACCAAGCATGAGGAGTATGAGAACATAATCTGAAGATTCACTCAAGGTGTCAAAGCTCATACTGCCCACAAAAGTCAGAGTCCATAAGAGAGCTTCTGATAGCAAGAGAGGATCCAATAGCAAAGCACTCTTATCATTCATGGACAAGTGCTTGGAAGACAAAGTTCCTCTATGTGATAGCAAGCAAAATGTTAGAATCCACGAGCTTCAGATAGCAAGAGAGCTTCCGATAATGAGTCTCTTAACATCCTGGACTTATGCTTGAGGAACGAAGTCTTCTCTGACAGCAAGCAAGAGTCGGACCGTACAAAATGTTCAGATGTCAGAACGACTTTTGTCAGAATAGTATTGCCAGAACAGTGTTGACAGAACAGCCTGGTCAGAGCACCTTTTTAGATAAAGCAAAGTCAACCCTGCTGTGCATTAATGAGGACAACGTAAACAAGGCCCCAACGTCTATAATCAAACGGTCTTATTGCCTCTCCAACGGTTAGATATTCAGAGGCTGGTATAAAAGGGATGTTCTTCATTTCTGAAGAGGGGGGGGCTTGAAAAAGAGAGAGAGAACAGAGCTTATTGTCTGAAACACTATTCTACATTCCTCTCATCTTCTACTCTCGGACTTAGATATGTAATATTCTTAGAGAGTGATTCTTTTGTGCTTAAGTGAGTAACACCATCTACTCTTAGAGAGAGTCATTCGAGCTTAAGTGTTTAGCACAATCAGTTCATAGAGTGAACATAATTGTAATCTTACATTTTGTAAGGGGGAGCATTTAGAGGTTGTCTAAATCTCCATAGGTTGCAAGTTAGCCCGTAAAACTTGCATTTGTAAGGTTTGCAGGTGAACCCGGTGTAAAACCTGTGGGTTGTTAGGTGAACCCGTGCTCGTAAAACCTAAAGTGTAAAGGCTTCTCTTGTGCCTGGTTTAAACAAGAATAGTGGATTGAAAATCTCAGGTGGAGCCTGGGGACTGGATGTAGGTCTGGGTGACCGAACCAGGATAAATTTATGTGTGCATAAACTTACATTTAAACATTCTATTTTTGCATCACATAGCATACTGACTTGTGCATAGCATTATTTATTTTCATCACCACCGAGCACAAGCAGTCTTTCCAAAAAGAGTTTAAGCTTTTATTCCCTCACCCAATTCACCCCCCCCTCTTGGGTGACAGCCACGCATTTCATCCTAAACCTAAAAAGAATGCATGCTTTCATGAGTTTGATGTGCCATTACTTGAAGATTCTTTGATCATGTCTAATTCTTTGATTGATGATGCATTAACTCTTGATATGCACATACCTATTGATTCACTTGAGCTTGATACTTTGCCTTATCATGATCACATATTTCTACATGATGTCAAGCATGTTCCTACTCCATCTTTACCGAACCATACATGTGCATTAACTCATGAATTTTTGGATTGTTGATGATGATGTTTCTAGTCACTTGGTTGTTGACATGGAATCCAAAGAAACACTTGAACTAGTTACAACCAATGATGATGATGTTGTCTTGAGTGATGCTCCAATGGATGAGGTCGAAAATAGGGTTGCATTTGTTAGAATCTTAAGTTTTGATGGTGACTTAGGTATGATATGGTCTAGTACTTAAAAGAACATAATTAACACTTAGGAAGGATTAGATGACATGGTTAGAACCCTGAGTTAGATCACTTGTGAATGCAAGATCATTTCCAGAAGTATTAGCACTAGAGTCACAACCGGATGCAGATTCACTTCCGAATGAATCAAGACTAGCGCTCACGGATGCGGAATCACTTCCGGATAGACTAGGACTCGCGCACGCGGATAAATGTGTCATCCCCCAGCGGCAGCGAGTAAATCACTAGGGATTTAACTTAGTCCATGAACTTTAGGTGCACAAACCCTAAGACTAAGCTATGGTTCAATCGGGAGCGAAGTTGCTTCCTGTTAGACTTAGACTGGCGCAGAGCGATAGAATAGATATTACTCCAAGCGACAGTGAGTCTACTTCCCCAAGTGAAAGCGCTTCCTGTTAGACTTAGACTGGCGCAGAGCAATAGAATAGTTATTACCCCAAGCGTCAGTAAGTCTACTTCGCCAAGTGAAAGCACTTCCTATTAGATTTAGACTGGCGCAGGTTGATAGACTAGATATAACCCCGAGCGTCAGCAGAAATGCAACATCAAGTGAAGTTGCTTCCTATTAGATCTTGACTGGCGCAGACTGATAGAATAGATTTCACCCTAAGCGTCAGTGAATTCACCACGTCAAGTAAAAGTGCTTCCGATAGCTCAGTGACTAGCGCTGAGTGGTGGAATGAAATAGACTAAGCGAGAGTGAGCAATAGTAAACAAAATCCTACATCTAGTGGATTCACTTCCGGATGGAGAAGTGCTTCCGGATACATCCTAGACTAAGTAAACTCCCACTTCATGTGATTGTGTGTTGACTTAATATACATAGCATGAATGACACACTGAGTCACTTAGGAAGACTTAGAGTAAACTAACGAGACTTAAGCTGACTATTGGAATAGAGATCCCTTAGAGTCAGTAGACATTACACTAAGTCAGAACATAGTCTAAGTAAGACTACTTCCCATAGCAAACTTCCCACAACATGTGTAGTTTTACTATATCTGATTATATATATTGCTATGTTGGACTAACCAGTATGTGCAGAACTTAGTTACACTTGCGGATGCAAATGAGCTTCCGGATGGAAAGACTCTTGGCATTGGATTTCAGAGACTAACCCTTGCAGAGCAAGATTGCCACTTCCGGATGAACGATGATCATCCGTCAGCAAGAGTACAAGAGTGAACGTCACATACTCAGAAGACAGAATGCTTTTAACAGAGCAGAGGTGTCAGGACTACTTTTCAGAGATAAAGCAAGTCAACCCTGCTGAAGCATTTAAGAAGATGTTCCTTCCAACGGTAACAAGAGGATAACAGACATATTCAAACAACATTGTTACCTACCAAGCATGAGGAGTATGAGAACATAATCTGAAGATTCACTCAAGTTGTCAAAGCTCATACTGCCCACAAGAGTCAGAGTCCATAAGAGAGCTTCTGATAGCAAGAGAGGATCCAATAGCAAAGCACTCTTATCATTCATGGACAAGTGCTTGGAAGACAAAGTTCCTCTATGTGATAGCAAGCAAAATGTTAGAGTCCACGAGCTTCAGATAGCAAGAGAGCTTCCGATAGTGAGTCTCTTAACATCCTGGACTTATGCTTGAGGAACGAAGTCCTCTCTGACAGCAAGCAAGAGTCGGACCGTACAAAGTGTTCAGATGCCAGAACGACTTTTGTCAGAATAGTATTGTCAGAACAGTGTTGACAGAACAGCATGGTCAGAGCACCTTTTTCAGATAAAGCAAAGTCAACCCTGCTGTGCATTAATGAGGACAACGTAAACAAGGCCCCAACGTCTATAATCAAACGATCTTATTGCCTCTCCAACGGCTAGATATTCAGAGACTGGTATAAAAGGGATGTTCTTCATTTCTGAAGATGGGGCTTGAAAAAGAGAGAGAGAACAGAGCTTATTGTCTGAAACACTATTCTACATTCCTCTCATCTTCTACTCTCGGACTTAGATATGTAATATTCTTAGAGAGTGAGTCTTTTGTGCTTAAGTGAGTAACATCATCTACTCTTAGAGAGAGTCATTCGAGCTTAAGTGTTTAGCACAATCAGTTCATAGAGTGAACATAATTGTAATCTTACATTTTGTAAGGGGGAGCATTTAGAAGTTTTCTAAATCTCCATAGGTTGCAAGTTAGCCCGTAAAACTTGCATTTGTAAGGTTTGCAGGTGAACCCGTTGTAAAACCTGTGGGTTGTTAGGTGAACCCGTGCTCGTAAAACCTAAAGTGTAAAGGCTTCTCTTGTGCCTGGTTTAAACAAGAATAGTGGATTGAAAATCTCAGGTGGAGCCTGGGGACTGGATGTAGGTCTGGGTGACCGAACCAGGATAAATTTATGTGTGCATAAACTTACATTTAAACATTCTATTTTTGCATCACATAACATACTGACTTGTGCATACCATTACTCAGTAACATCATCACCAAGCACAAGCAGTCTTTCGAAAAGAAATAAAGTTTTTATTCCCTCACCCAATTCACCCCCCCCTCTTGGGTGACAGCCACGCATTTCATTTGGTATCAGAGCAGGTCACTTGTTTAAAGGATCCAACGATCTCAAGTGTAAAGACCTTGGCTGATTTGGGTTAAAATGTTTTCCAAAGGCTTTGATCATACCATTCCACCTGTGTTAGAAAATATTGATTTTTGTTGGTGGAAAGCAAGAATGGAAAGTTTTATAAAATCCACTAGTTTGAAAATGTGGGATATTTTTGAAAATGATTTTGATTTCAAACCAAGAGGAAACTGGACTGAAAGGGAGAAAAATTTGTTTTCCTTAAACATTAGAGCAATGCAAATTTTATACAAAGGCTTAACTGAAAATGATTTCCAGAAAATCAAACATTGCTCTAGTGCTAGAGATATTTGGAATACTCTTGATGTGATATATGCTTCTAACCCATCTCTTGAAAGCACAGCTGTCCAAAGCTCAACTCGTGCTCTGTGTGGATCATCTACTGATGAGCTTCTGGAAGCTGATATTGAGGAAGCAGACTTCAGTGAAGAGAGTATCCATCTCTGCCTAGAAGATTCAGAAAGTGAGGTATCTGGATCTGAAATTGAACTCTCTGATTTGCAAGATGCATACAATGAGTTATATACTGAATATTGTAAACTTGCAAAAGAACTTCTAGGCTTAAAAGAAAAAGATAGGAAACTTGAAAAACTAATTTCTTCTTCTACATCTAAAGTTTCCGAGGGTTCTTTTAAAGAACTAGTGGTTCCGATAGCTAGCCCACTATCGGTAGGGAAAACTTCAACATGTCTTGAAAAATGTTTTGATTGTAAACACGTGTTGAAGGAAAAAGAAAAGCTTTCAAAAGAAACTGAAATTTCAAAGGAACAAAAAGCTTTTCTAAAGAAAACTAATCATGATAATGATAGGAAGCCTCATTTTGATTATCATTCCATTATCTGTCATTATTGTGGTAGATTAGGACATATTTCTCACACATGCAGTCTTAGAAGAAATTCAAATGTGAGAAATAAGTTTGTATGGATTCCTAAAGGACAAGTAAGGTCCAGTGCTAACCATGTAGGACCCAAGTACAAATGGGTACCAAAACATCCTCCTAGTGCCTTACTTGTGCAGGAAAAATCAAGAGTTCCTCTTATCCCAGAGAAGAGAACGCGTGGTGATGCAACTGCTGAAACCCACTGGTACAATCATAAGAAGCTGTCGGCCACCACAAGGGACAATGGTTCTGTCTCAAGGATGAGCTATCACAAAGTTCCATTCAATTATCCTGAGAAGAACAAGAGAAAGTGGATTCCTCGATCATCATTGAAAAGGCTCTTGAATCCTACCTCTCAGAAGAAAGTGCTTCGAACCAAGGATAAGTATAGAAGATCTCCTTGGGTAAGCAAGGGATCACTTAGGAACGAAGCATTTGATAGTAAAATCTCCTATGCTAATGTTAGATGGACTTATTGAGATTTTACATTAAGCATCCTAAGATGTGAACATTATATTCATCATAAAAAAAAAAAAAGGCTGAAGAAATAAGTAATGTTCATAATCTACATGCTGTCCATGACTATCTTGATCAAAAACCTTGTATATCCTTGTGCATATAGTCATGAAAGAAAATAGTTTATGCATTCACCCTGAGTTTTGAAAGATCCTTCTGAAATGCAAACTTTCAAAAATAGATTCTGATCCTCTTCAAACTTGCATGACAACTATACCTCATGATAGCACTCAAAAGTTATTTCTGATTTTCCATTTCATGTGGTATCTCTTGCATCAACGTTTTCAATGCATAAGCAGCTATGATTTCGAGAACAATACATCCCTCTTAATTACATCTTTAAGTTCTCAATCTACTAATGATCTCAGTTCAAGTTTGTGGTTTAAGAATGTTGACACAGATTATTGAAGCTTGAACAATGAATATAACCAAGAGAGAATGGCAACGAAAATGTCTCTTATCAAGATGTGTGGAATGGCTATACCAAACCTGAGAAACTCTCGCCAATACACATGAGCATTTCTATCCCTTACATATTCTGTTGTGAAATTAAATGGATAGTCTCTCTCTTGTCTGACATGCATTAGAAATCTTAGGAAATGCCTTGAATTAAACTCTGCTAGATCTGTAAAACATGGCATAGTATCACAAGCATGCTATAATCTGTATTAATTTCAAGCTTGTTGATGTCCTAAGAACAATGAGATCACACTGAACATATCTAGAAGAACTTGAGCTAAAATTTGGAAATTATTCTCGTAATCATATGCTGAAATTTGGTTGTTTTTGTAAAACGAATTCAATCCTAATCAAATTATTTTGTGAGGATGAAGATTCTCTTTTTCAAAATCTCATTATGTTATTAATTCACATGTCTTCATGATCTAACATGAACATACTTGAGGCATATGTATTGAACTATACTTGCTTATGAAACTCTGAAAATGTGCCACCTGTTTAATATTCTCTGTACTATCACATTGATATTTATCCATGAGAGTATAAATAGAGTTCATGTCTTGATAGTGAAACTATGTGAATGTATAGATAATTTCAAAATTAGTTTTCACATAATCATTGCTCATATTTTCTTAAACCAATTAGCAAGCATGATTTCTTAAAATTATTAGCTTGTGCTGATTAACACAGATTGACTTGAATGTCCTGAGGATGGTCTTCAATGTTAAATCTTAAGTTCTTTCACTGACCATCAGAAAGCATTTGTTTCCTCAAGCATATGCAGGACCAATCATCAAGTTTGAGCAAGGTTGCTTTCACAACAATCAGCGCCTTCGATAGCAGGCCAACTATTGAACCATGGGAAGAGTAGAGTGACTGCCCAGTCATGTCTGCTTGTGGTTATAGCTCAGCTTGCCGAAGCGAATCATCAAAGCACTTGCGCTAGGGGTTTCCACTTGAGATAGCACACCTCTTGAAGATGTCAGGAAGCATGCTTATCTGCGTATGATTCAGATTCCTGAGTCTAATAGAGTATGAGTACCCCTCATCTGTGGTAACATCTACACCTTACCATTTCTTACATATGATGCATACATGGCATTGGTAAGGGTGTCAACTTAGGATGTTTCTCTCAATCTGCATTGACTTCAAAATCATTCACTGTCTTAGAAAATCATCCTAGCTCACACATCTGTATCCTCTAAATGACATGCTGGAAAGTAATTGATAACATACCTCTCTTATATGCTTCCTTTCTTGATTTAATGATGATTAATCTTAATATAGAAGAGAAGTAAGTGGACATTACCTGTTAATGATCCCTTGAAAATAGAGAGTCACATGCTGTCATCGATAATAAACTCTTAAGATGCTGTGATGCAATTTGTTTGGAAATTATTTTTGGCACTTTTAAAAAAACACAAATTTCATTTGATTTGATTTCATTTCATATGGTATCACAAATTTCATTTGGCATTCAATCATTTCCTTTGATACCACAAGTTCAAACTCAGATCTCATTTGATTTCATTAGGTATCAGATTTCATCTCATTTGAATTTAAAATAACATATTTCATTTGATTTCATTTGACAGTCAAATTTAAAAATCACAAATTTTCAATTGATATCATAATCATCATTTTAAACGCACCAAAATTATTTTGATATCATGTTAATCATTTCAAGAAGGTCAAAATTACTTTTGATGTCTTTTATATTTAAAAAGGAACTTTCACCTTCAAAAAGAGAACTGTTTTTGTATGTTTTGATCTAGACTTAATTCTTGCAAAACATGTTCTGTTATCTTGCATAATGGTTAGGGAGAGTAAACACACTTAGAATACTGAATCAATATTTTCTTCCTTCTGTCTCACACTGTTTAGTTATCCTACATAATATTTAGGAAGAATAGGGAGAAATATTAGGTAGAAAGCCCATTCCTAGGAGAACGATAGAAGTATCCCCATCCCTAAGGCTAGCTTGCACTTGTTGAATTTTGATGAAGCCAAAAGGGGGAGAGAAATGAGACACGAGATGTCTAGAGATGAGACATGAGATGTCTAGAGCTGAAAGATAAGATATCTGGGGAGAGAACTGGGAATGAAATATAGCTCTGGAAGTGATCTAAGTTTAATTATGTTCTCTAGTCATCTATGGGTTTGTCATCATCAAAAAGGGGGAGAATGTTAGAATCTTAAGTTTTGATGGTGACTTAGGTATGATATGGTCTAGTACTTAAAAGAACATAATTAACACTTAGGAAGGATTAGATGACATGGTTAGAACCCTGAGTTAGATCACTTGTGAATGCAAGATCATTTCCAGAAGTATTAGCACTAGAGTCACAACCGGATGCAGATTCACTTCCGAATGAATCAAGACTAGCGCTCACGGATGCGGAATCACTTCCGGATAGACTAGGACTCGCGCACGCGGATAAATGTGTCATCCCCCAGCGGCAGCGAGTAAATCACTAGGGATTTAACTTAGTCCATGAACTTTAGGTGCACAAACCCTAAGACTAAGCTATGGTTCAATCGGGAGCGAAGTTGCTTCCTGTTAGACTTAGACTGGCGCAGAGCGATAAAATAGATATTACTCCAAGCGACAGTGAGTCTACTTCCCCAAGTGAAAGCGCTTCCTGTTAGACTTAGACTGGCGCAGAGCAATAGAATAGTTATTACCCCAAGCGTCAGTAAGTCTACTTCGCCAAGTGAAAGCACTTCCTATTAGATTTAGACTGGCGCAGGTTGATAGACTAGATATAACCCCGAGCGTCAGCAGAAATGCAACATCAAGTGAAGTTGCTTCCTATTAGATCTTGACTGGCGCAGACTGATAGAATAGATTTCACCCTAAGCGTCAGTGAATTCACCACGTCAAGTAAAAGTGCTTCCGATAGCTCAGTGACTAGCGCTGAGTGGTGGAATGAAATAGACTAAGCGAGAGTGAGCAATAGTAAACAAAATCCTACATCTAGTGGATTCACTTCCGGATGGAGAAGTGCTTCCGGATACATCCTAGACTAAGTAAACTCCCACTTCATGTGATTGTGTGTTGACTTAATATACATAGCATGAATGACACACTGAGTCACTTAGGAAGACTTAGAGTAAACTAACGAGACTTAAGCTGACTATTGGAATAGAGATCCCTTAGAGTCAGTAGACATTACACTAAGTCAGAACATAGTCTAAGTAAGACTACTTCCCATAGCAAACTTCCCACAACATGTGTAGTTTTACTATATCTGATTATATATATTGCTATGTTGGACTAACCAGTATGTGCAGAACTTAGTTACACTTGCGGATGCAAATGAGCTTCCGGATGGAAAGACTCTTGGCATTGGATTTCAGAGACTAACCCTTGCAGAGCAAGATTGCCACTTCCGGATGAACGATGATCATCCGTCAGCAAGAGTACAAGAGTGAACGTCACATACTCAGAAGACAGAATGCTTTTAACAGAGCAGAGGTGTCAGGACTACTTTTCAGAGATAAAGCAAGTCAACCCTGCTGAAGCATTTAAGAAGATGTTCCTTCCAACGGTAACAAGAGGATAACAGACATATTCAAACAACATTGTTACCTACCAAGCATGAGGAGTATGAGAACATAATCTGAAGATTCACTCAAGGTGTCAAAGCTCATACTGCCCACAAGAGTCAGAGTCCATAAGAGAGCTTCTGATAGCAAGAGAGGATCCAATAGCAAAGCACTCTTATCATTCATGGACAAGTGCTTGGAAGACAAAGTTCCTCTATGTGATAGCAAGCAAAATGTTAGAGTCCACGAGCTTCAGATAGCAAGAGAGCTTCCGATAGTGAGTCTCTTAACATCCTGGACTTATGCTTGAGGAACGAAGTCCTCTCTGACAGCAAGCAAGAGTCGGACCGTACAAAGTGTTCAGATGCCAGAACGACTTTTGTCAGAATAGTATTGTCAGAACAGTGTTGACAGAACAGCATGGTCAGAGCACCTTTTTCAGATAAAGCAAAGTCAACCCTGCTGTGCATTAATGAGGACAACGTAAACAAGGCCCCAACGTCTATAATCAAACGATCTTATTGCCTCTCCAACGGCTAGATATTCAGAGACTGGTATAAAAGGGATGTTCTTCATTTCTGAAGATGGGGCTTGAAAAAGAGAGAGAGAACAGAGCTTATTGTCTGAAACACTATTCTACATTCCTCTCATCTTCTACTCTCGGACTTAGATATGTAATATTCTTAGAGAGTGAGTCTTTTGTGCTTAAGTGAGTAACATCATCTACTCTTAGAGAGAGTCATTCGAGCTTAAGTGTTTAGCACAATCAGTTCATAGAGTGAATATAATTGTAATCTTACATTTTGTAAGGGGGAGCATTTAGAAGTTTTCTAAATCTCCATAGGTTGCAAGTTAGCCCGTAAAACTTGCATTTGTAAGGTTTGCAGGTGAACCCGTTGTAAAACCTGTGGGTTGTTAGGTGAACCCGTGCTCGTAAAACCTAAAGTGTAAAGGCTTCTCTTGTGCCTGGTTTAAACAAGAATAGTGGATTGAAAATCTCAGGTGGAGCCTGGGGACTGGATGTAGGTCTGGGTGACCGAACCAGGATAAATTTATGTGTGCATAAACTTACATTTAAACATTCTATTTTTGCATCACATAACATACTGACTTGTGCATACCATTACTCAGTAACATCATCACCAAGCACAAGCAGTCTTTCGAAAAGAAATAAAGTTTTTATTCCCTCACCCAATTCACCCCCCCCTCTTGGGTGACAGCCACGCATTTCAGCATTGAATGATGAAAAGCACCCTAATTCCCAAGGTTTTTATGAAGAACTTCTACTTGATCAAGATGGTTTAAAGGGGAGCTCTAGCCTCTCACAAGTTAGTGGAAGTTCAAAGAAAAAAGGGAAGCAAGTTGAAGCAAGCATACTTCTGCACTTAAATGAGGGCTTTATGACAATGAAAGTGGATGATCAATTGTTCAAATTCAATGTCTATGAAGCTATGAAGCATCCATTTGAGAGGTATTCCTTGCTTGGTTTAAACTTTATTGATGGCTTGATGGATGAGTGGGTAAGCCAACATGTTAGAGCTTTGAGTATGCATGGGAATAATCTTGTTACTTCAAGATTGCCAATTCTTGATTTTTGCTCTTTTGTATATGATAATGTTTGCATGATTGATCATTTGGATGAAAGTGTTAAGCTTGAGAGCATGTCTCATGATTTTCCTAAGCATATATTCCTTGATTGTGTTGATGCTAACCCTAACCATTTCCCTATTCCTTGTCATGATGCCACCATTTCTATGCCCTATTTGCTTGCCTACAACCCCTTGCAAAAGGGACATTTGTTTCATGTTGTAGGCACTTTTCGGATGCACAAGGAATATTGGGAGTTCATTAAGGCCGAAAGGGAACTTCCTACGAAGCTCAAAGCCACATGTGATGCTTTTGGCATAAGCATAAAGAAGCTTCAAGTTGGCCGAATTCACCAAATTCATGGCCACAAGTTCCTTTTCTTCAAGGATAATTTCAAGCCTCCATAAGAGGTTGTCTCTTTCCTTTCCTCACTTATTCTTTTATTGCAAAATCTTAAGTGTGGGGGAAGGTTGTTAGTTTTAGAAAAAATTAGGATTGTGTTTTGTTTGATTGTTGTTTAGTGTTTTGTGATGTGAATAAGCATGCTTGGTGATTAGACCGAAATTTATATGTTTAAGCATGTGCAATTGAGCTTAATTAGTGAGATTTAATTGTTATATTTGATCATTATTATTGGTATTTTTATATGCACATGCTTATATGTGATTATTTTGGAAATATTAGCCTTATTACTTGCATTTTAAGAAACCAAGGGTATTTTGGTCAATTTGACTATGTGATGCTTTTCTTTGTGTAGGGGGGTCCCACGTGGGCCCCACACACCCTTGGGAGTGCTTAGGTAGCAAGGAGAAGGCTAAGTGGCAAAGGCAAAGGCATAAGACAAAAATTACCCTTTTTGTCAAAAACAAGGGATTTGCTCATTACCAAAAGGGGTAAAAAGGGCTCCAAATTCAAAATTCAAGTTGTTGAAGCCTCATTAAGGGCAAAAAGGGAAGCACAATGGAGAGAAGAAAAAGGAGGAAGCTTGGGAGGATGAATCTAGTCAACATGGAGGCCACATTCCACCACTTGACACCACAATTCCCAAAATACCCTTCCTTCCTCACTTATGATGCCTTTTGGCCAAACACACACATTTACCCCTAAAAATCCAATCTTGGCCGACCTAACACCTTCCTTGACAGCCCATTAGCATCCTTTAACACCTCATTAACTAATCTAAACACTCACATAAATATCTCCTAGCTTCATTAATCACACTACCACTTCACTTTCACTTTCTCTCTCCACCTTCATTTTCTCTCAACTTCTCTCATCTTCAATGTCACCTCCGTTTCGTGTCTTCACCTTCCATGGCTTCCATCACACGTTTTCTTCTTCCTTCCACCTCCTCCATGCTTGGCTAAGCTCCTAGATCTCTCTCTCCAAAGGATTATGTGTTTGTAGAAGATATAGCAAATCTGCCTCATGTAATTGTGTATGTATCTTTTAGGTTGTAAGCTAGATGTACATTTTTGCCTTATGATTCTCTAGATCTAGGTTTCATAAGGTTAGGACACTTTACTTTTAGGTGTTCTAGTTAATTTTGGCTTACAATCTCTCTTTGTATGCTTAGCTCATGAAAACCTAAGGTTTATATGTGTGTAGTTTCATAAACTCATGTATGGTGATTAGCTTATGTATGTGTTTGTGAAATGATTGATTTGCTTAAATTCTAGATTTAGAATTTAATGTTGCCTAAGGTGTGGGATAAGCTTGCAAAGAGCATCATTCTTGATTATCCTAATTAAATTCTTATAGACTTCTTTAGATTGAGAGATCTTGAGAATTTAGTTAGGATATATCAAGATTAGCAAGTGCATGAGGTCCAATTTACAAATAAGCACATGATCCAATGGAGAGGGAGACTTCTCATCTCATTCCATCACTTTTTCTATTCGGTTAATTAGCTATTTTAGTTGTTAATTGTTGTGTACTTAGTATAATCATCACTATCAACCAATTGTTAATTTGCGTGACTAAAGAACTTGGAATTAGCAAGATAAAAAACCTAGATTGTGGATTTGACCCTTACTCACCACTACACTCTAGTGGATTTGAGTATTGACTTTATTTTGATTAGCCAAGGCGACTTTAGGCTAAATCAAGTGGCGCAGTTGCCAATTTAGGTTTCATCTTGCTAGTTTTAGGTTTTATTTGTCACATTTTAATTTGTAATTGTTCTTGTTGTTAGGTTCGGTTACTTGTGATTTTGTGCCTTAGGTGGACATTGATTTTATCTTGTCATTGCACATTACTTGGCTGGACATGTGTGCATTATTTGGTGGTAATTTGGCAGCTCTAGTTTGCCATTATCATTTTTGAAATATACTTGGAAGTTGCTGGACAAAACAGTGTGAAAATTGCATACATTAGGGGCTCTAGATTCCTAATTTGCAACTAGGCTATATTGAATTTTGAAAAAATGTTTTTGGTGTATATTGTGCACTTATTGAGTATTCTGGAACTGTTTTTGTTGGCCTTTAACTCTCTGGAATATTGCTGGAAAGAATATGTGAAACTGCTGGAATTTTTTGTCTGAAAGTACTGGAAATTAAGGTTCATTATTTTCAAATCTGGGAAAAATCTACAACGCAGTTTTTGAAACTGTTTTAACTGGTGGCTCTACATGATTTGAGCTTTCTTTAGACATATTATTTGCTTCAAACTTCGTTGTCTACCGCCTGGAACAAATAGTTGAAATTGGACTGTTTTGTGGAAGTTCACTGTGTGATCAGCTTGCTTATTTTTGCCACTGTGACTTGCGTAGTTGGAATATGTCCAAAATGTTTCTTGTGGTTATTCGACACATTGTAAGCTTTCCAGGGGTATATTACTTGTTTCAAAACTCATTATACATCTCCCGGAATTAGTTTTTCAATCTGCCCTGTTTTCTGAAAAGTGCAAATCGGTATAGGTGAATTTGAGCTGAAACTGTTTAATCTTTAGGCCACTGTTTTGCACAGTTTTTGTGGCATTTGAAAGCTGTTTAATTGCACTATTAAACTGCCTAGCTTCCCTGAAAAATTGGTTTGGCATTTGGTTGCAATAGGTGCTCTAGTTACCTATATTTTGCTAACCGGATAAGTGTGATTTCTTGGGCTGTTTGGTGGATTTCTTTCTGGACTTTTTGCGGACTGTTTTGACTATTTGCAGGTCTCATTTAAGCACATTTGAAGCTCTTTGTAGTTCCCTGTAATTGGTCTGAATTGTGCCAACTCATTGGCACCTTTCCTTCATTTTTGGAAGCGATAGTGAAGTGACATTGCAAGCACTTTCTTGTGCTACTTTGCTGGATTTTCTGGACTGTTTTGTTTGTACTGGCTGGCTGTGGTTTGTGATTTATTTTGCAGGGCATTTAAGTGGGACTATTTGACTGGAAGTGTGCTCCAACTTTGAGCAAATTGTGCATTCATATGGCATGTATTCATTGCATATATTTTCACACATCATTCATCTTGAAAAGCGGTTGTTTTGATGCCAAAGTTGTCTTGGTCAAGTGCATATAGGAAGGAAACATGGATAAGAATGACACATATCATAATTTTGCACAACATCCTTCCATGCATTCTCAACCTTCTCCTAATTCATATCATTCATCATATCATGATCCTTATGGATTGCCTCATAATATACCTTCACATTCATATAGGCCTTGTCAAGAGGATGATTTCTTAGGGTGTCCTCCACATTCACACACATCTTCCTATCCACAATCATTTCATGCATACCATTCACCTCCACCTCAAACTTACCATCATGATTATGAGTATCCCCCATCCTATACCACATATTCCCCCTTCCAATTCTTATGATGAACCATATCCTCCATTTAATCCCTCATTTCACTCTCATCATAATTTTCCCAACTACCATTAGGAGGAACCACTCCCTCCATGTCTACCTCATGATTATGATGGACCATATACCTCATTTCCACCTCATGATTATTCCCCACCCCATGATCTATCATTTCCTATAGATTACTCACCCTATGATCCATCATTTCATTCCTCTTCTTCTTCTAGTGAGAGTAAGGATTTGATGATAGCCAAGTTGAAGGTCATGTTAGATACGATGAATAGAATGGATGCCTCTCTTGATTCATTGATAAATTCATATAGTGACAAGAAGGTTGATGAAATGAAAGGGATGGATGCACAAGAGGGGGGGGGGGGCGGCGAATTGTGCTACCAAATAAAACTTATACAATAAAACACAGGGATTTATACTGGTTCGGTCTACCTGACCTACGTCCAGTTCTCAACCACCCAGGTTGAGTTCCACTATCTCCAGGTTTTACAAACGGGTTCACCTGGAACCTTTACAACCGCAAGTTTTAGACCGGGATCACTTGCAACCTTACAACCACAAGTTTTACACAGGCTCACTTGCAACCTTACAACTTACTCCCCCTTACAACCTGCAAGGGTTCAACCTTTACAAATAAAGGATTTTCTAAACTTAGTTCTCTTTAAGAACGGATAATGTTACACACTTAAGTACAATGAATGCTCTTAATAAATGAAGAGACTTAACTACAAAGAGTACAATATAAGTAGATGAAAAGAACTCTCAATGTGTTAAATGCTCTTTCGCTTTTCTGGGCAGCTTTGATTGCTTGAAGGATATTCTCAGTTTCTCTCTCTAGATTTCTTCAAGATTTCAAAATTATCTTCATAAATGAAGATGAGCTTCCTTATATAGTCCTCAAGCATTCTCACTCTTGGTAGGTGGCATAGCCGTTTGAATATAGCTGTTTATCCCAAGTTACCGATGGCTCAATTAATGCTCCATTAATGCTCAGCAGGGTTGACTTTGCTTTATCTCTGAAAAGCAGTTCTGACAACTCTGCTCTGCCAAAAAGCACTCTGACACTGCACTGCTCTTGCTGAACGTTCTGACATTCTGATTGCTTGCGGAAGCAAGTCCACATCCGGAAGCAACATCACTCAGTGTACTGCACTTGAACGTTAGTCTTAACAATAATAGCACATATTCACATGCAGTGGGAGTTCACTTAGTCTAGGGGAGTTCTCTTACATCCAGAAGCAATTTCACATCCAGAAGCACTTCCACTGGACGTTGGGTTATGATCATATTATACTCACTGACGCTCAGTGTTGTCCGAATCAACAGCCAGCGCTAGTCACTAAGCAATCGGAAGCAAATCCACATCCGGAAGCATCCTAACTTAGTTTCAAGAATTTTATACAACTAATGTTCCTAGACTGAGTTATGACTTAGTGTATTACTTGCTTCCGCTGGGGGATGAGTGGTTCATCCGCGAGCGCTAGTCCTAGTCCATCCGGAAGTAAATCCACATCCGGTTGTACTCTTACTTGTGGTTCCATTCTAACCTAATTTTGTCTAAGTGTTTACCTTGTTCTTTCATATCTTAGTCTTCATCAAAACTTAAGATTCTAACATTCTCCATCTTTTTGATGATGACAAACTAAGTTATACAATTAAATTCATATGAAAGAATTAAAAGTAATAATCAGATAAGGCACAAAAGACTAAAGACAAATCTCATTGATGAGCACAAGATTACAAGTCAGATATGTAACAATAGATAAAATACACAAGTAATTAAAAACTGTGCAAGGCAAACTGTGCATGAGAAAATATGAAAAGAAAATTTTCTAAGTTAAAATGCATGGGGTTGGTTGAGGTTTATAGTTGGTGTCTCCTTTTCCTCTCTCTCTCCAACTGCCTTTGTTCACACTCTTCTTGCAGTTTGGCTAGCTGGGCATCCTTCTCACTTTGATCAATCTGAGCAATTATGCTCTGAAGCTCTGCCTCTTCCTTCTCCCTTCTGAGTCTCTCAGATTCAACGGATTCTTCAAAGGCTCTCTTCAGATTTTCAACTTCTTCAAACCCAGGGAACCCAGTTGCATCAGAGAAGGGGATGACCTCACCATTGGGATAATGGACAGCCCTAATCTTTACATTCCACACAGGAAAGTTGGGGTCCTCCTCAACTTCCTTGGCTTTCCTTTTCCCTTTGCCTTTTCATTTGCCCTTTCTCTTTTCTTGGGAGGCCTTGGCATTAGCTCTTTCAGCATCAAGGCACGCCATCTGACCAAATGTGATCTTGTCAGTCCATCCATATTTCTCGAACTCATCAGCAGTCATATCCTCTATTTCCAGCTTTACTTCCTTTAGTAGCGGAGGAATATATGATGCTTGGGAGGATGGCTGAATCTTAGATGTCCCTCTCAGATACCCTTTCTGACTCATGATCCTCAGAGCGACCACGAGGTTCCTCTTCAATCTCAGAAGACTCAGCAGTAGCAGCACACTTCTTTTTGGCAGCATGCTTTTTTTTGGCAGCATGCTTTCTTCTAGACTGACTGAAGCTGACCACTGAAGAAGGAGGAGCAGAGGTTGGCTCAGATGGGGGGGTTACTGGAGGAGGAGGAGCAGAGGTTGGCTCAGATGGAGGGATTGGCTTGGCTAACACAATGGGTGGATGGATTTGCCTCTTCAGCCCATACTTCATCATAATTTTTTCAATAAATTTCGGGCAGGCTCAGAGGGAGGAGGCTCAGAAGATGAAGGCTCTGGCTCTGGCTCAGGTTCAGGCTCAGGCTGTGGGAGTTCACCAGGTTGCTCAAACAGCACCATTGCCCATTTAGATCTTTGCTCATCCAGGCGCTGCTGTTGCATGAATCTCACTGCTTCCCCTCTGATCAGATTCTCAGCACTACCCATTTGCCTTAGATCATTTGCACGGCGGAGAGCAGCAGCTATGTCCTCATCTAGCCATAAGGAGGAGGGTTGATTGAGGATTTCTCTCCCCCTTTTGGCATCATCAAGAAGGGCGAGTGCCAGGGAGGAAGGGTTGGGTGATGTGGAGGGTGGAGGTTCAGGGTCATGGGTTCTGGGTGGTGAGGTCGCGGGTGAGGAAGTGGGTGAGGTTTCTGGTGAATGAGTGGGGCTAGGGAACCAGGAGAGATCTGTGAATAGGCCATCGAAGGGGTAGGTAGATGAATAAGGGGTGAATGGTAAGTGGTCCTCAGATAACCTCTGAAGGCGGGGGTAATCTCTCAGATATAGGTGACTGAGGGGGTGAATGGCAGTGTGGAAGCCAAGGTGCTCGGCCAGTTGGTTGGGATTGGTTGGGTTGGTGGATTGTGGGTTGGGGGAGTTTTGTGGGTTAGATGAATTAGAGTGGCTAGGAGAGTGGTTAGGTGAAGGTGAGTTTTGGGGGGTTTGGTGAGAGGAGTGGTGAGTGTCAAACTCATTTTGTGGTGAAGGTTGATGTGAGTCATTCTGAGGAGGGGGTTGTTGTGTATTAGGAGGAGGGAGTGATGGTTGGTTAGGTGGAGGAGGTGGAGGTTGGTCATTTTGTGGAGGAGGTGGAGGAGGTGGAGGTAGGTGACCTTGTGGTTGAGGAATGTGGAAATGATTGATGATAAGGTCTAACTTAGCCTCGACCCTTCCTAGGCGATCCTCGATGCCCTGGATCCTCTGTCCTTGCTGCTGAAGGGCTCCATCATATTCTGCTCTGAGAGGGGCCAACAATGTTTCAGGCAGCCTGTGAAGTATTTCCTCTCGCAACTCAGCCATCATTGTCTTCTGTGCAACAGACAGCCTTGGAGCTCTGCTTGGGCCAGCATGGGAGTCAACTTCCTGGTCCCCTGCTTCAGACGCAGAGGGAGCAGTTGTGTGTGAGGCACTCCCTGCCTGAGAGCCAGAACGAGGGGCCCTTGCTGGCTTGTTGTACTTGATCCCCATCTTGCTGATGTTCTTTGCGCTGACGGGCAAGCACTTAACATTCTCAGCTTCCTCAGTGGATGTGGATTTGATCAGGAATTTCTCCAAGAGGAAGGCGATGACCGTTGGGTAGGGAAGATTTCCAAACTTCTTATTGTCAATCCACCCGTGCAGCTCTAAACTTATTAATTGCGGTTAATTGGCTGCTGGGTGAGAAATCTGGGGAGCCAGGGGTTGTCAAGAAGAGTGAACTCGTTGAAGTTTCTCCCTTTGTGAGTCATCATCCGGGAGTAGATGTATTGGAGTACCCGGTTGGAGTCAGACATGCCAGACACCTTCTTCCCCTTGGTGTCATAGACTTTCTCAAGTTCCTCCTTGTCGAGTTTCTCAGGGTATAGCCACTCGTTCATATCTTCCTCAGTGACCCCGAGCATGGCGTTGATATCTCGCCAATTGAAACTTATGTCCCTTCCTCTTACTGTGACCTTGAAATTGACTCTGCGGATGGTCTCTTTTCCATTCACCATCTTGTACTTGCCATTGGCTGAGAGAGACTGGCTGAACACCCTCAGTACGTTGATGTTGTACTCTTGGTTGATTCCCAGCCAGCACATATATTTCTGGAGATGCTCCCTCAAATGGCCAAACCCTAGTTCTTCAATTTTATTCAAGTCGATGTACATTCCATGATTGAAGTAGGGTTTCGCGACTTCAAATTTGGAGGAAACAGCCTCCAATAATGGCCCATCTCTGTACACAAGTGGATCATCCTCCTCTACTCGCTGTCTCTTGGATGAGGGCTCTTCGCTAAAATGAACCCTCTTTTTTCCCTTTTTCTTGGACTGTTCATCATGATGTTGCTCAGAACGCCCAGACTGTTCTTGCTGTTCTTGAGTCTGCCCAGATTTCCCAGAATGTTTATGCCGTTTCCCAGATTTTTCAGACTTAGAATGCCCAGATTTCGACTTGAATTTCTTGGAAGTGGTTGGGATCTCAATGTTTTGGTTGGATTCGTGTGAGCCGGCCATTTTGTGTAGGTTAGGGTTTTAAGTGGAATGTATGCAGAAGAAATGTAGAAGACGAAGAGAATGCGATGAGGATGAAGGATGATTTCAGAGAATTTTGGGTGTTTGATTTGTGTGAGAAGTGAAAAATGAATGACAATGGCCTATATATATATATATATATATATATATATATATATATATATATATATATATATATATATGCGAAGTGACAAACAATGTGATGAATCATAATGACTCTTCATTGAAAATATGCACCTTTTGTGGGAAAACGTAAACATTCAAATTGAAACGTCGCACCTTTGTGACACGTGTCTCTGCACAATGTCAGAAGAGACACAATTTTTGGTGTGAGAAGATGAAACGTTTTCTGAGGTGACGTGTCCCTTTGTCCAGACACTGGCGCTCCCGCTTACTTTGATTCAACACTCAGCGCCAGCAAATGATCATCCGGAAGTGGTTTTGCTTCCGGTTGCACTTGCTTAAGATTTAACATTGGGGACCTGCAAAACTAAAGATTGGCACTCCGATGCCTTAGTTAGTATAGTTGCAGGTTTCAATCAATTAAGCACAGGTTTATTTTGAAGAATTAAACTTCATTTGGGTTTACCATTTCCAAATCACCTCTTATGTATGTGAATTGATCAACCCCCAGAGGCTTGGTGAAGATATCTGCAAGCTGGTGGTGAGTAGAAACAAACTGCACCTTGACATCCTTCTTTTGAACATGATCTCTGATGAAGTGATGTCTGACGTCAATGTGCTTTGTTCTTGTGTGCTGAACTGGGTTTTTGGCCAGGCTGATGGTGCTTGTGTTATCACAGAGAATGGGAGCCTCTGGAAATTCCAGGCCAAGGTCCCTCAGTTGATTCTTCAGCCACAACACTTGTGCACAACAGCTTGCAGCAGCAATGTATTCTGCCTCTGTGGATGATAAGGACACACAG
This sequence comes from Mimosa pudica, assembly GCA_029929735.1. Lineage (NCBI taxonomy): Eukaryota > Viridiplantae > Streptophyta > Magnoliopsida > Fabales > Fabaceae > Mimosa > Mimosa pudica. The sequence goes on along the minus strand of JAKELP010000056.1, from coordinate 698,226 downwards.
GTTTGCTTCTTGCTAGCCCAAGAGACCAGACAACCACCAAGGAAGGCGCATTGTCCATTGGTGCTCTTCCTGTCAGTTTTATAACCTGCATGGTCAGCGTCAGAATAAGCCCACAAGAACTCTTGGTTACCCCTGGGATACCAAAGACCAAGTTCTTGTGTTCCCTCAAGGTATCTTAAGATACGTTTAACACAAGTTAGATGTGATTCCTTGGGGTTGGCTTGAAATCTAGCACACATGCCTACGCTAAATTGAATGTCAGGCCTGCTGGCTGTTAAATATAGCAGGGAACCTATCATTCCCCTGTACACGGGCAGGCTGACTGATTTTCCTTTTACATCAGCGTCGAGTGCGGCAGTGGTGCTCATGGGAGTATCATACTCCTTGCACTCATCCATCCCAAACTTCTTGAGGAACTCTCTACAATACTTAGTTTGGGAGATGAAAATGTCATCCTTCTTTTGCTTAATTTGCAGGCCTAGGAAGAACGTTAGTTCTCCCATCATTGACATCTCAAATTCTCCCTGCATAGTTTTGGAAAATTCTTCACAAAGTTTTTAATTAGTTGCCCCAAAAATAATATCATCGACATAAATCTGGACAATAAGCATGTTTCTATCTATGTGCAGAATAAACAGTGTATTATCTAGTTTGCCTCTTGAGAAACCCTTCCCCAGCAAAAAGCTGCTGAGTCTCTCATACCAAGCTCGAGGAGCTTGTTTCAGGCCATACAAAGCTTTCTTTAGCCTATACACATGTTTAGGATGCTTGTGATCCTCAAAGCCAGGAGGTTGTTCTACATAAACCTCTTCTTTAATGTAACCATTAAGAAATGCACTCTTTACATCCATTTGATATAATTTAAAACTTTTCATGGATGCAAAGGCTAGAAGAATCCTTATTGCTTCAAGTCTAGCAACTGGAGCAAAAGTTTCTTCATAGTCTATGCCTTCTTCTTGGTTATATCCTTTGGCTACCAATCTGGCTTTGTTCCTTGTTATTTGACCTATCTCATCCAATTTGTTTTTGAAGACCCATTTGGTCCCAACTATGGATTGATGAGACGGCCTTGGGACTAGTTCCCAAACTTGGCTTCTTTCGAACTGGTTTAGCTCTTCCTGCATGACAATAATCCAGTCGCAGTCCTCAAGAGCTTGTTCAACTGAAGTTGGTTCGATCTGAGATAAGAAGGCTCCAAACTCAACTTCATTTTGAACCTGCCTTCTAGTTCTGACACCAGAAGAAACATCACCAAGCACTTGATCAAGAGGATGATCCCTGTGATGTCTCCTAACCGTTGGCAGCTGTACCTCATCAGGCACTGTCTGCACTCCAGGCCCATCACTGGGTTCATCTTCTTCTTTGGCATTGCTTGCTGGTGTTTCTTTTGGTGGTGAAGATGATGGTGGTTTTGGAAAGTTCAGTATCCCATCATCTTCTGTGGATTGTTCCCATGTAGGAGTTTCATCAAATACAACATGCATAGATTCTTCTACAGTTCTAGTCCTCATGTTGTATACTCTATAAGCCTTACTCCTAAGGGAATACCCTATGAATACACCTATATCAGATTTTGGATCAAACTTACCCAGATTTACCTTTCCATTGTTATGCACATAGCATTTTGATCCAAAGATTCTGAGGTGGCTGATGTTGGGCTTTCTGCCTTTGTATAGCTCATAGGGAGTCTTATCCAAGCCCTTGCGAACATAGGCTCTGTTAGAGATGTAGCAAGCAGTGCTTATAGCGTCCGCCCAGAACACTTGAGAAACCTCTTTCTCATTGAGCATGCTCCTGGCCATCTCAGTCAGAACCCTGTTCTTCCTCTCGACCACACCGTTTTGCTGAGGAGTTCTGGGAGCTGAGAAGTTGTGATCAATGCCATTCTGCTCACACAGCTCTGAGAAGCTATGGTTCTCAAATTCTCCTCCATGGTCTGTCCTTATGGCTGTGATCTTGAGATCTCTCTCATTCTGTACTTTCTTGGCCAGGACAACAAAGGCATCAAAATCACTTGCTTAGAGGCAAGAAACATAGTCCAGGTGAACCTAGAATAGTCATCCACCACAACTAGAGCATACAGGTTTCCACCCAAGCTCTTCACTCTTGCTGGCCCAACCAAATCCATGTGGATCAGTTCCAAGGGCCTGCTGGTGGAGACTTTCTTCTTGATTTTAAACGAGGACTTTGTTTGCTTCCCTCGTTGGCAGGATTCACAAATATAATCATGCTTAACCTTAAAAGATGGAATCCCTATAGCTAGCTCTTTCTTAATCAGCATGTCAAGTTGGGTAAAATTAACATGTGCTAGCCTTTTATGCCAAAGCCAACTATTCTCATCACTAGATATTAAGCATTTTTCATCTAGTTGTTGACATAAGTCTAGAGTATATAGGTTTCCATTTCTATTGGCCTTAAGTTTGCATTTTAGGTTGGCCTTATCAAGGTTCAGATCATGCTTGTCAATTATCATGCACTCATGTGAATCAAAGATTACCCAATTTCCTTTGTCAGTGCTCTGCCTCACGCTCAGCAGGTTGTGACAGAGACCATCCACCAGATAGACATCCTTGACTGGTCCTACTTCTCCAACTCCGGTGATCTTTCCACTTTGATTACCTCCAAAAGTTACTGTGGCTCCATCTTTGATCACCAAGGACTTGAATTTGTCTCTGTCACCAGTCATATGTCTTGAGCATCCACTGTCAATGTACCACTTTTTGTTCTTGGATGCCTTGAGACAGACCTGCATAAATTAGACAAGCTTAGGTACCCAACCTTTATTAGGTCCTTTATCATTAGTCTTCATACCCCTCGGTCCAGTGTTGACCTTGGGTTTGTGATTGTGTTGTGCCTCTGGCCTTGTGGAGGCTCTAGGCTGACGGACTTCCCTTGGAATATGTTTCCAAGTTCTAGTCCCTTGTCCTCCCTTAGTTTCTCTCTTTGGAGGATCTTCATTTACCCTGGTTCCTTTTGGAACCCACTTATAGGAACTATTTACTCCATGCTTCTTTGCATTGCAAGTGGACGTGTAGTGTCCCTTCTTGTTGCAATAGTTGCAGAAGCTAAAGGGTGTGGAGCTGTGACTAGTAGCTTTGTGGAAGAATTTTAAGTATGGTTTCACTTTGGGCTCCACCCACTTTTTACCCTTATGCTTATACACTAATCCAGTTTTATCCCTATATGCCCTTTGGTTCATCAAAATAACATTCAACATTTCAGAACCATTAGTAAACTTCTGCAGGGCATTTTGCAGTCTATCTCTTTCAGTAGAGATCTTGCTGCAGTTAGGGCAGCCTTCTAGTGTTGTGGCCTTGGGTTCCTCTTGGGGAGATCCCTTGCCATCTGCTATCGGAAGCTTTCTGGCTTCCGCTAGCTCTTCACTCAGTGAGTCCACCTTGGACTCAAGTGATTGCTTTTTAACTCTCAACACTTTATAAGCTTTACATAAGCGAAGAAATTCTTCATGAACATCATTATATGCTTCTTGTAACTCAAGAAAAGTTACCTCATTATCGTCCTGGATGAGCGCTGAGTCTGAAGATTCCTCCTCACCCTCTTCTCTGGCAACAAGGCAGAGGTTAGCAATCTCCTCGTTTTTACATTGGAACTGTTTACCCAGATAGAGGATACAAAGGCTTTCTTTTTATCCTTCCCTATTGATCTTTGCAAGCTTGGGCATTCAGCTTTGAAGTGGCCAGACTTCTTACACTCAAAGCACACTGGGGCCCTTTCCTTCTTATATCCTTTCTTCTGGCTGGATTCACCTTTTTGAAAGCCTCCTTTCTTCTTGAAGAACTTTCTGAACTTTCTCACCATCATAGCCATCTCCTCATCATCGATGTCCTCCTCATCATCCTCATCGTCATCATTATCATCAATCTTCTCCTTGCTGGGAACAACAAGAGCAAGATTCTTGGTTTTAGATGTAGCTTGAGGAGCTCTCTGAGCCAGCAGGGTTGGTTCATATTCAGCCAGAGAACCAAACAGGGCAGTGATAGAGCTGGTTGACTCTCCTTGGACTTCCTGCAAGATGGTAACTTTGGTGATCCAATCACCTTTCAAGACTTTTAAGATCTTGCTGACTTGTTCTTCTTCAGGAATGTCTTTACCCAGGGAGGCCAGGTTATTGATAAGATGAGTGAACCTGAGCTCCAGCTCTCTGATTGGCTCAGTTGGACTAAGCATGGCAAATTTGTGGAACTCCTCAACCAACATCTCGACCCGTCTTGCCTTCACTCCCTTTGTTCCAGAGTGAGCAGCCTCAAGAGCCTCCCACATATCTTTAGCTGTTTTGTGGTGGCTGATCCTGTGGAACTCCTTAGGACTAAGGGCGCATTGAATGTAGTGCATGGCCCTATAGTTTAGCTGTACTAGAGCATAGTCCTCATTGGTGTATCTGGATCGTTGCTTCGCAAGACCTTCATCATCTAGAGGGATGTGATTCCCATGTTCTATCACATCCCAGAGGCGGATGTCGCTGGACTTGATGTAGGTCTCCATTCGGAACTTCCAGAATGGATAGTTATAGCCATCAAAGCCAGGAGGCTTGTTGGGCTGAATAGAAACGTCTGGCAAGGAGTAATCTGTATCCATTACTGGATCTTTACTTTCTAGATTCGTTGGAGTCAAGTCAGAAAGACCCGCTCTGATACCAAATGAAAGGGATGGATGCACAAGAGGGGGGGGGGGTGAATTGTGCTACCAAATAAAGCTTATACAATAAAACACAGGGATTTATACTGGTTCGGTCTACCTGACCTACGTCCAGTTCTCAACCACCCAGGTTGAGTTCCACTATCTCCAGGTTTTACAAACGGGTTCACCTTGAACCTTTACAACCGCAAGTTTTAGACCGGGATAACTTGCAACCTTACAACCACAAGTGTTACACAGGCTCACTTGCAACCTTACAACTTACTCCCCCTTACAACCTGCAAGGGTTCAACCTTTACAAATAAAGGATTTTCTAAACTTAGTTCTCTTTAAGAACGGATAATGTTACACACTTAAGTACAATGAATGCTCTTAATAAATGAAGAGACTTAACTACAAAGAGTACAATATAAGTAGATGAAAAGAACTCTCAATGTGTTAAATGCTCTTTCGCTTTTCTGGGCAGCTTTGATTGCTTGAAGGATATTCTCAGTTTCTCTCTCTAGATTTCTTCAAGATTTCAAAATTATCTTCATAAATGAAGATGAGCTTCCTTATATAGTCCTCAAGCATTCTCACTCTTGGTAGGTGGCATAGCCGTTTGAATATAGATGTTTATCCCAAGTTACCGTTGGCTCAATTAATGCTCCATTAATGCTCAGCAGGGTTGACTTTGCTTTATCTCTGAAAAGCAGTTCTGAAAACTCTGCTCTGCCAAAAAGCACTCTGACACTGCACTGCTCTTGCTGAACGTTCTGACATTCTGATTGCTTGCGGAAGCAAGTCCACATCCGGAAGCAACATCACTCAGTGTACTGCACTTGAACGTTAGTCTTAACAATAATAGCACATATTCACATACAGTGGGAGTTCACTTAGTCTAGGGGAGTTCTCTTACATCCGGAAGCAATTTCACATCCGGAAGCACTTCCACTGGACGTTGGGTTATGATCATATTATACTCACTGACGCTCAGTGTTGTCCGAATCAACAGCCAGCGCTAGTCACTAAGCAATCGGAAGCAAATCCACATCCGGAAGCATCCTAACTCAATCTCAAGAATTTTATACAACTAATGTTCCTAGACTGAGTTATGACTTAGTGTATTACTTGCTTTCGCTGGGGGATGAGTGGTTCATCCGCGAGCGCTAGTCCTAGTCCATCCGGAAGTAAATCCACATCCGGTTGTACTCTTACTTTTGGTTCCATTTTAACCTAATTTTGTCTAAGTGTTTACCTTGTTCTTTCATATCTTAGTCTTCATCAAAACTTAAGATTCTAACAACCTTCATTGATCCATGAGGCCGATCCTAGGGTACATGATCACCCAATTTTGGTAGAAGTTGAGACTCCACACCCTTCACCCACTTCTATACCTAATTCTCCCTTAGGTGGATCTTGTTCTTTAAGTGGTGATGCGTGTTAGAATCTTAAGTTTTGATGAAGACTAAAATATGAAAGAACAAGGCAAACACTTAGAGAATATTAGGTTAATATAGAACCCCAAGTAAGATTACAACCGGATGTGGATTTACTTCCGGATGGACTAGGACTAGCGCTCGCGGATGAATGTCTAATCCCCCAGCGACAGCAAGCACTTCACTTAGTCATAACTCAGTCTAGGAGCATTAGATGTACAAAACCCTTGAGACTAAGTTAAGATGCAACCGGATGTGGATTTGCTTCCGATTGTCTTAAGGCTAGCGCTGGCTGTTGGTATGGATAACACTGAGCGCCAGTGAACATAACCCAACGTCCAGTGAATTAGCTTCCGATTGCTTACTGACTAGCACTGGCTGTTGGTATGGATAACACTGAGCGTCAGTGAGTAAAATGTGAACATAACCCAACGTCCAGTGGAAGTGCTTCCGGATGTGGAATTGCTTCCGGATGTAAGAGAACTTCCTTAGACAATACACTAAGTCAGAACATAGTTTAAGTAAGATTGCTTCCCATAGCAAACAAGCTTCCCACAGCATGTATAGTTCTTACTACACTTGATTATATATACTACTCTGTTGGACTAACAAGTATGTGCAGAACTTAGTCTTACTTCCGGATGTAAATGAGCTTCCGGATGCAAATACTCTTGGCACTGGGATTCAGAGACTAACACTTGCAGAGCAAGATTGCCACTTCCGGATGAACGATGATCATCCGTCAGCAAGAGTACAAGAGCCAACATCACATACTCAGAGGTCAGAATGCTTTTGTCAGAGCAGAGTTGTCAGAGTTGCTTTTCAGAGATAAAGCAAGTCAACCCTGCTAAGCATTAATGAAGATGTACCTCTCAACGGTAACATGGGATCAACGACTATATTCAAACGGACATATTCCATCTGCCGCCCAAGCCCGAATGTTGAGGCCGAGTATAAAAGGAACATCTACATTCAGAAGAGAGGCTGGAAGAACTGAGTCCATTATCTGAGATATTGAATTCTACATTCCTCTCATCTTCTACTCTCTGATCTTAGAGTTGTATTATTCTTAGAGAGAAAATCATTTGTACTTAAGTGAGTAACATCATCTATCCTTAGAGAGAATCATTTGTACTTAAGTGTTTATCACAATCAGTTCATTGAGTGAACATATTATCAAATCCTCTAATTGATAGAGGCTGTTCTAAAGCTTGTGCTTGAAGAACAGAATTATTATCTTACAAAAGTGAGGGGGAGCATTTAGAGGTTTTTCTAAATCTCCATAGGTTGCAAGTTAGCCCGCAAAACTTGTGGTTGAAAGGTTGCAGGTGATCCCGTCGTAAAACCTGTGGTTGTAAGGTTTGCAGGTGAGCCCGTTGCAAAACCTGTGGGTTGTTAGGTGAACCCGTGTTCGTAAAACCTAAAGTGTAAAGGCTTTCTTGTGCCTGGTTTAAACAAGAAGTTTAGTGGATTGAAAATCTCAGGTGGAGCCTGGGGACTGGATGTAGGTCTGGAAGTGACCGAACCAGGATAAATTTGTGTGTGCTCATTCTGTTTGTTTTAATCTACACATCAAGCACCACACCACTAGATATTCACTTGTGCTTGGGGTAACACATCGTCACTCTCATCAAGCACAAGGAGGAAAGTTTTAAAAAGGGAGAATTTTCATAAGTTTGATTTTGCCACCCAATTCACCCCCCTCTTGGGTGACAGCCACGCATTTCATTTGGTATCAGAGCAAGGTCACTTGTTTAAAGGATCCAACGATCTCAAGTACAAAGACCTAGGCTGACTTGGGATATAAAAATGTGTTTTGAAGGTTTTGATCATACTATCCCACCCTTGCTAGATAATACTGATTTTTACGTATGGAAGGCAAGGATGAAAAGTTTTGTGCTATCCTCGAATATCAAAATGTGGGATGTCTTTGTAAATGATTCTGATTTCAAACCAAAAGTAAACTGGACTGAAGAGGAGAAAAATTTATTTTACTTGAACATTAGAGCAATGCAAATTTTGTACAAAAGCTTAAGTGAGAGTGATTTCCAGAAAATTAAACATTGCTCTAATGCTAGAGATATTTGGAACACTCTTGATGCTATGTATGCTTCTAACCACTCTCTTGAAAGTAAAGCTGCCCAAAGCTCATCTCGTGCCCCTTGTGGATCGACAGACCGTGAGCTACAAGAAGCTGATATTGAGGAAGCTAGCACCAGTGAAGAGAGTGTCGATCTCTACCTAGAAGATTCAGAAACTGAAGAAAATGAGGTATGTGAACTTGAACCTTCTGAATTGCAAGACATGTATAATGAGTTACATATTGAATTCTGTAAACTTGCAAAAGAAGTTCTAGGATTAAGGAAAAAGAATAGGAAACTTGAGGAACTCATTAATTCTTCTACATCCAAGGTTTCCAAAGTTCCCTCCATAGAAAAACAACTAGTGCAGCCCATAGAAAAACAGCTATCGAGAGCGGAAGCTTCAACATGTACTGAAAATTGTTCCAATTGTGAATCCCTGTTGAAGGAAAAAGAAAAGTTTTCAAAAGGCCCTGAAACTTCAAAAGTTGATTTAAAAGAACAGAGAGTCTTTGAAAACAAAATTGATCAACAAGATAATGATAGGAAATCCCATTCTTGAAATTATTCCATTATCTGTCATTATTGTGGTAGATCAGGTCATATTTCTCACACATGTAGTCTTAGAAAAAATTTACATGTGAGAAATAAATTTGTATGGATCTCTAAAGGACAAGTAAGGTCCAGCACTAACCATGTAGGACCCAAGTACAAATGGGTACCAAAACTTCCTTCCAGTGCCTTACTTGTGCAGGAAAGATCAAGAGTTCCTCTTGCCCCAAAGAAGAGAACTCGTGGTGATGTCACTGCTGCAACCACCTGGTCCAATCATAAGAAGCAGTGCACTACCACAAGGAACAAAGGTTCTGTCTCAAGGATGAGCTATCACAGAGTCCCACTCAACTATCCTGAGAAGAACAAGAGAGAGAGGATTCCTCGATCAACATGGAGAAAGCCTATGAACTCTGTCTCTCATAAGACAGTGATTCAAACCAAGGATAAGTATAGAAGATCTCCTTGGGTAAGCAAGGAATCACTTAGAGTCAAAGCATGCGAAAGTAAAATCTCTTATGCAAGTGTTAGATGGGATTATTGAGATTTTACATCAAGCATCATAGATATGAACATTATTTTCTTAAGAGAAGAAAGCTCAAAGAAATTCACAATGTTCATAACCTACATGCTGTCTGGCTGTCATGATCAAAACCATGTGCATATAGTCATAGTTGATTCTAAATGGCATAAGCATAATTAATGACTCAAGTGCATGTGGACTTTACACTTCCTACAAACTGACCTGTCAGATCCAAGTTTGGAGACTGAGAAATGGAAAAGGGAATTACTTGGTATTTTGTAGGAAAGGAGATCTAAAAGGACAACAATATTCAAGACCGTACCTGGTCTGGGCAATGAGTCAAATCTGAATAAGATATTCTTCATGCTAGGCACCTGGTGCTACTGCTCTTGAAATAGAAAAGATCAAGCACCGCCTGTCAAAATCAAGCAAGCTACTACTTGACGCAAGTGTAGCCTTGGTGATGTCATTCTTACCCTTTCTCTTATTTGAATGATTAATTGGGTAATGAATGCATGTTTACTCATTTCATCGGCAATTGACATTTATGTATCTAAAGACAAACTTCAAATTGCTCTATGGAATGAATGAGAAAAATATAGTAATACTGGTATGATTTTCAACCTGTGGTGATCTTATTTATTTTTAAGAAAATGATCAAATCATATCAAATCCTTTCTTTTTTTTGTGGGGTTTATAATATTCGTGCATATCAAATCATTTCTCTTTGAAAAGGCCCATTCACAAAAGAAAATAGCTTATGCATTCATTGTGATCTTTGAAAGTTTTTTTTAATACAAACTGATCTTAAATATTCTTAGCTATAAACTGACTGCTGTGAACTCGAGTAAATAATTTTTAATCACACCTTAAGGTTCCATTTACTAATGATCTCAGTTCAAGTCTGTGGTTAAGTATGTTGACAGATTATAAAAGCTTGAACAATGTGGAGGTACAAGAGAGAGCGTCAACGAGTATGCTATTTATCAAGATGAGAAGAAATGGCTGTTCTGAATTAAATCTTGAGGAAATCTCGCCAATCTTATATGAGCATTTCTTTCCATTACTCCTTCTGTTGTGCATTTTAATGGATAGTCTCCCTTGTCGGACATACATTAGGAATCTTAGGAAATGCCTTGAATTAATTACTGCAAAATTTGATAAATCCAAGAGCAAGTGCCAACAGGATAGAAGTCTAAGTGAGTGTAGATAACTAGGCTGGAAAGAACTCTTAAGAATCTCTACCCACTGAAAGCCTTATATCCTGGCACATTATCACAAGCCTAGTACAATCTGGATTAAGTTAAAGCTTGTTGATATCCTAAGAATAATGAGATCAGATTAAGCATGTTTGAAAGAACTTGAGCTAAGATTTGAAAATTATTCTTGTGATCACATGCTGAGAATTTGGATGTTTTGGAAACTTGATTATGGACATTAAAGTTTTAGAATTTCATTGTGTTTACATTTCACATGTCTTCATAATCTAACATGAACATAGGTATATTTGTTGAACTATACCTGTGTATGAAACTCTGAAAATATGCAATCTGTTCGATACTTTCTGTGCTATCACATTGATATTTATCCAAGAGAGTATGAATAGAGTTCATGACTTGATAGTGAAACTGAGAAATTGTGACCTAAATTTCAAAGTCTGTTTTCACATTATTGATACTCCTGTTTTACCAAACTAAACAAGCAAGCACGTTTTTCTTGAGATTATTATATTAACATAAGTTTGTGACTTGGAATGTCCTCAGCATGTATACTAATGTTAAATCTTAAGTTTTTCCACCTACCATCCGCAAGCGCATATGCTTCCGCTAGCACCTGCAGGTCCCTTAGTGAAAAGGCCCCTAGTATGGAAGATAAGGGCTTTCAATGTTAAATTTAAAGACCCTCACATCCGGAAGCGGACACACTTCCGGAAGCATGTGCAAGAATGGTCTCTCAACTACAGACATAGCTACCAAACAACCTCTGAGGGTTGATCAATTTATTCTTATAAAGGAAAATTTGAGAATGTCGAAACGAAGTTTAATCTTCAGAAAACATTTGTGCTTAATTGTTAAAACCTGCCAACTAGGCTAACTTAGGCTTCAAAGTGCCAATCTTTAGTTTTCGCAGGTCGCCCACAATGTTAAATCTTAAGCAAGTGCAACAGGAAGCAAAATCACTTCCGGATGATCATCCGCTGGCGCTGAGTGTTGAATCAAAGTGAGCGGGAGCGCCAGTGCCTGAACAAAGGGACACGTCACTTCAGAAAACGTTTCATCTTCTCACACCAAAAATTGTGCCTCCTCTGACAATGTGAAGAGACACGTGTTGAAAGGTGCGCCGTTCCAATTAAATGTTTACGTTACCCAATGAACAAACGCTTGCTTTCATGAAGAGTCATTATGAGCATTTTACCCGTTGTAACTCTGCATATAAATAGGAAGTCATTTTCACTTTTACTCTTTCACTTACACAAATTTTTCACCCAAACTCTCTGCATACATTCATCGTGTTCTTCATCTTCATCGCATTCTCTTCATCTTCTTCATCCTCTTTTTCTGTCATTTCACTCCATTCATTCCACTTAAAAACCATAAACACAAAAATGGCCGGATCACATGAGACAAACCCCAACACTGAGATAGTCACTACATCAAAGAAGTCCAAAAATGGGAAATCGGGGCACTCGAAATCTGGGAAATCCAGAAAACAACATGAACAATCTGGGCAAGTTCATAGAATTTCTGGGAAATCTGGGCAAAGTCAAGAACAAAGTGAGCGAGTCCAAGAACAGCCAGAACAGCCTGGGCATTCTGAGCAATATGATGAACAGTCCAAGAGGAAGGGGAAGAAGAAGGTTCAGTTTAGCGAAGAGCCCTCATCAAAAAGACAAAGAGTAGAGGAGGATGATCCTCTTGTATACAGAGATGGGCCATTGGAGGCTGTTTCCTCCAAATTTGAGATTGTCAAGCCCTACTTCAACACCGGAATGTTCATAGATCTGGACAAGATAGATGAACTAGGGTTTCCACACTTGAGGCCATATCTGGAAAAATACATGTCCTGGCTGGGGATCAACCAGGAATACAATGTCAATGTCCTGCGGGTATTCTGCCAGTCCCTCACTGCCAAGACCAAGTATAAGAAGGTAAAAGGGAAGGATGAGGTCCGCAGAGTCACCTTCACTGCCACAGTAAGAGGGAGAACTTTTACTTTTACTTGGAGAGACATCAACAGGCTGATGGGGGTCACTGAGGAAGAAATGAATGAATGGCTATTCCCTGACAAACTCAGCAAGGAGGAGCTTGAAAAGGTATATGACACCAAAGGGAAGAAAGTGTCTGGGATGTCTGACACCAACAGGCTCCTATACTATGTCTACTCCCGCTTGATGACACATAAAGGGGGTAACTTCAACGAGTTCACTCTCTTGGACAACCCTTGGTTCCCAAGACTCCTCTCCCAGCAACCCATCAACCCTGGGCAATTGATCAGTCAAGAGTTGCTCAGGTGGATCGACAATAACAAGTCTGGAAGTCTCCCCTAACCCACTGTCATCGCCTTCCTTTTGGAGAAATATTTGATCAAGTCCACATCTACTGAGGAGGAAGAAAATGTTAAGTGCGTACCTGTCAGCACAGTTAACATTGGCAAGATGGGGATAAAGTATATCAAGAAGTCCAAAGCCACTCGCTCGGGCTCTCAGGCAGGCAGTGCCTCTCATACCTCAGTCCCCTCTGTATCTGGTGCAGGGGATCAAGAGGTTGACTCTCATCCTGGCCCTAGCCGTGGTCCTAAGGTGACAGCCACAGTCCGGGCCTTTGCTGAGGAAGTCAAGGAGGAGATTCTCTTTAGACTGACTGATTCTCTGGTGGCTCCCCTCCGTAATGAGTATGACACTGGCTTCCAGCAGCAGGGAGAGAGAATCCAGAGGCTCGAGGATCGAGTAGGTCGAGTCGAGAATCAACTAGCGAGGGTCGACGCCAAGTTAGATCTCATCCTCAATCATCTTCAAATCCCTCAACCACAAGGTACCTTACCACCACCTCCTCCTCCTAACCCACCTCCACATCATCCACCTAACCAACCATCACTCCCTCCTCCTAATACACAACAAACCCCTCCTCAGAATGACTCACATCAACCTTCACCACAAAATGAGTCTGACACTCACCACTCCTCTCACCAAACCCCCCAAAACTCACCTTCACCTAACCACTCTCCTAGCCACTCTAATTCATCCAACCCACAATCCACCAACCCAACCAATCCAAACCCACTGGCCGAGCACCTTGGCTTCCACACTGCCATTCATCCCCTCAGTCAAATATATCTGAGAGATTACCCCCGCCTTCAGAGATTATCTGAGGACCACTTACCATTCACCCCTTACTCTTCTACCTACCCCTTCGAAGGCCTATTCACAGATCCCTCCTGGTTCCCCAACCCTCCTAATTCCCCAGAAACCACCTCACCCACATCCTCCCCAGAAACCTCACCACCTCGAAGATTTGGCCCTGAACCTCCACCCTCCTCTTCACCCAATCAATCCTCCCTGGCCAGGGCCCTCATTGATGATGACAAAAGGGGGAGAGATGCTGCTATCGCCCTCCGCCATACCATGGATACAAGGGATGTCCTGACTCAGCCATCCCTCTGGCTAGATGAAGACATCACTGCTGCCCTTCGCCGAGCTATGGATCTTCAAAGATTGGGTGGTGCTGAGAGTCTGATCCGGGGGGAAGCCATCCGATTTATGCAACAACAGCGATCAGATGAGCAAAGGTCGAAGTGGGAAATGGTTCTGTATGAGCAACCTAAAGAAATCCCACAGCCAGAGTCTTCATCCTCTGAGCCTCCTCCCTCTGAGCCTAGCCGAAACATAATTGAGGAGATAATGATGAAGTATGGGCTGGAGAAGATTAACCATCCGCCAATGGTGATAGCCAAGCCAATCCCTTCTCCTTCTAGAACAACCTCTGCTCCTCCTCCTGCTGAACCAACCTCTGCTCCTCCTCCTTCAGTAGTCAAGTACAGCGAATCAAGGAAGAAAGAAGTTGCTAGAAAGCATGCTAACAAGAGTACTACTACTGCGCCTGCTGTGAGTGAGCAAAGGGTTCCATCTGTTCAAGCTGAAATTATACCTGAGACTCAGACATCTTCTCAAGAATCGCATGTCCCTCCACTTCTGAAAGAAGTTAAGCTGGAAATAGAGGATATGACTCCTGAAGAGTTCGAGAAGTATGGGTTCACGGACAAGATCTCCTTTGGTCAGATGGCCTGCCTAGACGCTGAAAGAGCAGCAGCCAAGCCTACCCAAGCGATAGGCAAGGGCAAAGGAAAAGGCAAAGGGAAAGGGAAAAGGAAAGCCCAGGAAGTTGAGGAGGACCCCAACTTCCCAGTGTGGAATGTGAAGATCACGGCTGTCCATTACCCCAATGGCGAGGTCACTCCCTTCTCAGATGCAACTGGGTTCCCTGGGTTTGAGAAAGTTGAAAATCTCAAGAGAGCCTTTGAGGAATCTGTTGAGTCTGAGAGACTCAGGAGGGAGAGGGAAGAGGCAGAGCTTCAAAGCATAATTGCTCAGATTGACCAGAATGTGAAGGATGCCCACATAGCCCAGCTTCAAAAGGAAAATGAGGAAAGACAGAAAGAGAGGGAGAGGAAAAAGAGACATCACCTTTAGAACCCACTCCACTCTATGCATATTTACCTTAGAAATTTTTCTTTTCTCATATTTTTCATGCATAGTTCATTTTGAAAAGTTCTTAATTACTTGTGAATTTTATTGTAATTCTAACTTGTAATCTTTTGTTCATCAATGATAATTATCTTAGTTGTTTTGTGCTTTATCTAAATGTTACTCTTAATTCTTTCATATGAACTTAATTGGTAAACTTAGTTTGTCATCATCAAAAAGGGGGAGAATGTTAGAATCTTAAGTTTTGATGAAGACTAAAATATGAAAGAACAAGGCAAACACTTAGAGAATATTAGGTTAATATAGAACCCCAAGTAAGATTACAACCGGATGTGGATTTACTTCCGGATGGACTAGGACTAGCGCTCGCGGATGAATGTCTAATCCCCCAGCGACAGCAAGCACTTCACTTAGTCATAACTCAGTCTAGGAGCATTAGATGTACAAAACCCTTGAGACTAAGTTAAGATGCAACCGGATGTGGATTTGCTTCCGATTGTTTTAAGGCTAGCGCTGGCTGTTGGTATGGATAACACTGAGCGCCAGTGAACATAACCCAACGTCCAGTGAATTAGCTTCCGATTGCTTAGTGACTAGCGCTGGCTGTTGGTATGGATAACACTGAGCGTCAGTGAGTAAAATGTGAACATAACCCAACGTCCAGTGGAAGTGCTTCCGGATATGGAATTGCTTCCGGATGTAAGAGAACTTCCTTAGACAATACACTAAGTCAGAACATAGTCTAAGTAAGATTGCTTCCCAGAGCAAACAAGCTTCCCACAGCATGTATAGTTCTTACTACACTTGATTATATATACTACTCTGTTGGACTAACAAGTATGTGCAGAACTTAGTCTTACTTCCGGATGAAAATGAGCTTCCGGATGCAAATACTCTTGGCACTGGGATTCAGAGACTAACACTTGCAGAGCAAGATTGCCACTTCCGGATGAACGATGATCATCCGTCAGTAAGAGTACAAGAGCCAACGTCACATACTCAGAGGTCAGAATGCTTTTGTCAGAGCAGAGTTGTCAGAGTTGCTTTTCAGAGATAAAGCAAGTCAACCCTGCTAAGCATTAATGAAGATGTACCTCTGAACGGTAACATGGGATCAACGGCTATATTCAAACGGACATATTCCATCTGCCGCCCAAGCCCGAATGTTGAGGCCGAGTATAAAAGGAACATCTACATTCAGAAGAGAGGCTGGAAGAACTGAGTCCATTATCTGAGATATTGAATTCTACATTCCTCTCATCTTCTACTCTCTGATCTTAGAGTTGTATTATTCTTAGAGAGAAAATCATTTGTACTTAAGTGAGTAACATCATCTATTCTTAGAGAGAATCATTTGTACTTAAGTGTTTATCACAATCAGTTCATTGAGTGAACATATTATCAAATCCTCTAATTGATAGAGGCTGTTCTAAAGCTTGTGCTTGAAGAACAAAATTATTATCTTACAAAAGTGAGGGGGAGCATTTAGAGGTTTTTCTAAATCTCCATAGGTTGCAAGTTAGCCCGCAAAACTTGTGGTTGAAAGGTTGCAGGTGATCCCGTCGTAAAACTTGTGGTTGTAAGGTTTGCAGGTGAGCCCGTTGCAAAACCTGTGGGTTGTTAGGTGAACCCGTGTTCGTAAAACCTAAAGTGTAAAGGCTTTCTTGTGCCTGGTTTAAACAAGAAGTTTAGTGGATTGAAAATCTCAGGTGGAGCCTGGGGACTGGATGTAGGTCTGGAAGTGACCGAACCAGGATAAATTTGTGTGTGCTCATTCTGTTTGTTTTAATCTACACATCAAGCACCACACCACTAGATACTCACTTGTGCTTGGGGTAACACATCGTCACTCTCATCAAGCACAAGGAGGAAAGTTTTAAAAAGGGAGAATTTTCATAAGTTTGATTCTGCCACCCAATTCACCCCCCCTCTTGGGTGACAGCCACGCATTTCAATGCGGTTGATGAGGAAATAGTTGTGGGATCACCTAGCATCATTGAGTCTCATGGTATTTTGCCTAGTGATTCTCCTAGTTATGATTTGGATACTCACATTGTTTGTGAGGATTCCACTCCTTTGCATGAGCCTAGGCATGACATTGATGATGATGTTAGTGTTGATATTTCTAATCCTATGGCTTGCTCATGTGATGCGTGGAGCATGTGTGTTGATTGTTATGAGGGTAAGTATTCTCATCTCATGGAATTGTATAGGCAAAAAAAATGAAAGAATTGCGTACAACCAATGATGATGTTGTATTGGGTAATGTTTCAATGGATGAGGCCACTTCTAGGGGTGATATGCATGTTGAACATCACTCAAATACCCTAGAAAACCATGAGGAGGGTGCAAATGGTAAGGAGGCCGAGAACACACCTCCCTTGGGTGGAGAATGCAAAGAGGCCGAGAGCCAAAGCCCTATTGAAGAAGAGGAGCATGGAGTCTTTAAAGAGGAATGCAAGGTTGGAGATCCATTGGCACAAGAGCTTGAATCTTTCTCTACTTCTCAACTCAAGCATTCAAGTGGAGAGAACACTTCCAATGATATAATTCTTGACTCTACACTTGTTCCCTTTCCTAGTTCATGTAACTTAGGGAAGAAGAAATATCATGAAATAATCCAAAGAATGATGCTTGATTTGTTTTCTATGTTGGAATTTAATGTGTCATTGCTTGTTGTTCTTGAGCCAATGCCTACTTATGATAAGCCTTCATATAATCTTTGCATATATAAGGAATCATGTAGGCCATATACATTGTTAATTGAAAATATGGTAGAACAACATGTAAGTCCCTTGAGATTGCATTCACATGAGGTTGTGCACACATCTTTAGGTTCATTTGATTCTTGCTTGGTGAATGTTAATGATGCTTGCATGAATTCTCTTGATGATGATTCTATTATTGTGAGCATGCCTCTTGATGTTACTAGTCCCAAACATGATCATTGTGATCTTGATGATGTTTGTACATTTACATACTACTTGGGGCGAAGGCCCAAAAATGATACATAACTATTGGCCAAGGAACAGAAATAGTACATAACTATTTCGAGGTACAAAAATGATACCCAACTTTTCCATGTGATCAAAAATGATATTTTCACTAATATGACAATAATATTAGACATGAAATGTCCAAAATGCCCTTATAATTAAATAAACTTTTACCGGCCGACGATTATTTTAGGGCGAAGGCCCAAAAATGATACATAACTATAGGCCAAGAAACAAAAATAATACATAACTATTGCAAGGTACACCAATGGTACCCAACTTTTAACATGGGATCAAAAATGATATTTTCACTAATATGACAATAAGATTACACATGAAAAGTCCAAAATGCGCATATAAATTAAATAAATTTTCTTCCTCACCCTCTCCTTCCTTAGCTTCTTTCTTCTACCAACACTTCCTTCAATAAATAACTTGTCCACCGGCGGCTTCAACTCTCAGCAACTCGTTAGGGCGATCAGGCTGCAAAAACATGAAAACAGAGAAGTTAATCACCAACACATACACATCTTAAAGCACATCATTTCATTTCATTTTGCTACGCGCACCGCTCTTTTTCTCTCATTTAACTTCTCCGTTTTCATGTTTTTGCAGCCTGATCGCCCTAACGAGTTGCTGAGAGTTGAAGCCGCCAGTGGACGAGTTATTTATTGAAGGAAGTGTTGGTAGAAGAAAGAAGCTAAGAAAGGAGAGGGTGATGAAGAAAATTTATTTAATTTATAAGCGCATTTTGGACTTTTCATGTGTAATCTTATTGTCATATTAGTGAAAATATCATTTTTGATCCCATGTTAAAAGTTGGGTACCATTGGTGTACCTTGCAATAGTTATGTATCATTTTTGTTCCTTGGCCAATAGTTATGTATCATTTTTGGGCCTTCACCCTAAATTAATCGTCGGCCGGTAAAAGTTTATTTAATTATAAGGGCATTTTGGACATTTCATATCTAATATTATTGTCATAATAGTGAAAATATCATTTTTGATCACATGGAAAAATTGGGTATCATTTTTGTACCTCAAAATAGTTATGTACTATTTTTGTTCCTTGGCCAATAGTTATGTATCATTTTTGGGCCTTGGCCCTACTACTTGTCTAGTTACAACCCCTTGGAAAAGGGATGTTTCTTCAACTTTGTGGATAAAGCTAGGTTGCAAGGAATGCTTGATCTCATGATGGAGAATGGATTTCTTTTGGTGGAGGACTTGTTTTGTTACATTTCCTATGATATCTTTGATTGGAAGAGCCGATTTAAGAACATGAATGAAGGGAGTTCTTTGCACATGGATTGCTTTAATGAGGGATTGATTCAACCAACTTTGGTCAATAAGGATCATGTGAATCTTGCTTTGAGAAGTAGAACACCAAGTTTGATGGAGAGGCCAAATGGTGATTATTGGTTAAGTGCTTTGAAGGGGCAACATCTTGCTAGATTTGAATTGCCTAATTTGATCACCATATTTTATGATAATGTCTTTCCTAAGCATGTTCATATTGATTATCCTTGTGTTTCAATGAGTTTATCTTTGCATTCCTACAACCCCTTGCAAAAGGGAAGTTTGTTCTATGTTGTAGGATCTTTTAGGATGCACAAGGATTATTGGGAAAAGAAGAAGGTCATGGTGGAGCTTGTGGAGACTCCTAAGTTGGACAAAGCCAACTTGAATATGTTTGTGGCCGAAAAGAGCTTTAAGAAGAGTTTGGAGCTCGAATCCTCACAAGAAGAGTTAGACTTCTTCAATGGCAAGCTAACCAAAGATAACATCAAAGGGCTAGTGGTTCGCTTGAAGATGCTTAAAAGGAACATGGAAGTTAAGGAAAAAGTTTTGAAAGCAACAATGCATGAGCCTACACTTCTAGTGGTCCTTGCAAGGAGAGTTCAAAAGTTTCTCTTGAAACTACAAGCCTTTTGGAAAGCTAGGAGGCCCAAAGAGAAGAAGAACCAAGCAATTACTAAAAATTCAACTTGGAAGCTTCCAAGTGAGAAGAGGGTTGAATTGTCCTCTCAAATTGAAGTGGAGGAAGAGCACAAATCTTCCCAAATTGATGGTGGCCGAAAGCACCTAATCCAAGGCCAGACCACAAAGTTCTTCAAAGAGAATTTCAAGCCTCCATAAGAGGTTGTGTTGTTCCTTCCCTTACTTGCTTTACCTTGTTTTTATTCTAAGTGTGGGGGAAGATGATTTATAGTAGAAAGAAATAGGATTGTGTTTAGGTTTATGTTTTAGTATGTTGTTATAGGTTGTTTAGAAAAACAAAGAAAAAAAATTATAAGCATGTGTTTAGGTTGTGTTTAGTGTTGGTTTGTGAATAATACATGCATTGGCCATTTGTATGCTTGGACTGCCCGGCCATTTTGTTTGCTGCCTTGCCTTTGAAATTCATCTTCCTACTTGATTTTCTTGGTCCATTGAGGACAATGTATGGTATAAGTGTGGGGGGAGATGTATTATGGTGCTTAAAAGTGGTTTAATTCAAAGCTTATACACTTGATTTTTGGACTTCTTGGGCATAATTTTGTAGGAAGTTTAACTTGATCATGGCTCTTGAAAGCAAATGGAATTTTCCTCTAGTGTGTAAGTAGAATTTTTGGAATGATTACTTAGGGCATTGCATGGGACACTTTTAAGGTATAAAGAGGAAGCTAGTTTCTCACTTAACTTTTCTTAGGGAGGAAGTGACTAATTAGAGTAAGCCATTAAAGTGAGAAGCCTCCAACCGAATTGAGTGGACCAATAATTATTTCATCTCCTAGAACTTGTCCTAACTCTTGTTCAAGATCACAATGCATGGTATAATTGGAAAGGAAATGGGCATTTTATTCTAAACCCTTTGACCCAAACACAAGCCAACCAAATATTAACCTTTGATTTAACCTCTTTGGGCCATTCACTTTTCTTTGCTATATCACCTTGACCAATGTTTGAATTAGTGATTATAGCATATGCTTGCATTCATATTGGTATTATATTGATGTATCTTATGAAAAGCATGCTATATGAGGGAAAAAAATAGAGTGGCCGAGAGCTTGATAAGAAAGAAAGAATAAGAAAAGAGGCCAAAGGCCTAAGAAGAGAAAAGAGAGAAAAAAAAGAATAAGGCCAAAGGCCTATCAAAAGAAAGAAAAAAAAAAGAGAAAGAAGCACAAAGTGCTAAAAGTATGCCAAAGGCATAAGAGTGAAAAAAAATGAGAGAAGCACAAAGTGCTTGGAAAAAAAGTGAGGTTAAGCATGTTTTATTGGAATTGATTTCATTGTATTGCATGCATATGTGGTAGCTACTTGTTCATATCATTGGTCATTGACTACTTTCCATCATTCACCATTCATGATTAGCCTTCCATCCAAACCCCAAAGTCCCCTAGATTTAATTGTGCCATGCATAATAATGGGTAGAGAACTTAGAGCTACTACAAGCCTATGGTGAGGTGAGGTGCATTGAGCCAAAGAGTGATTACAAATACCCTAGTTAGGCATTTTTCCTAACTTGAGAGATAGAGTGCAAACACTTAAATCCGGTGAGGAAAAATCTCTATTAGTACTCCTCTTTAATTCTAGTTACTTGCTAAACTTACATTCTGTAACATCCTAAAAATTTAATACAAGATCAAGGAGTGTTTTGGGAAATAATAAATGGAGAAAGTGGGAATTTTGGAATTTTTAGGAATATTTGGTGACTTTTAGGACATTTTGAAAATTTTGAGTAATAAATGTGCAAATAATTAATTAAGAAATTGAAGAGTTTGAAATATGAGGGAATGGTAAAAACCAAAATATTTTGAAAGTTAAGGAGATTGGAGGCTGATTTAAGTGGTTTTAAAATTAAAAGAGTACACTATGGCAAGTTTGGACTACAAATTATCATATACTACCCTTATTTCACAAAACCAAATGCGCCCTCCCCCTTTATCATATACCTCCGCCTTCACTTTTCCCTCTCCTCAACCTCACTCAAACCCATCCCCTTTTCACTTCGCACCTTCACTTTGTCCCCTTCAGTTCCGG
Organism: Mimosa pudica; assembly: GCA_029929735.1. NCBI lineage: Eukaryota > Viridiplantae > Streptophyta > Magnoliopsida > Fabales > Fabaceae > Mimosa > Mimosa pudica. The sequence continues at coordinate 676,273 of JAKELP010000056.1, read as the reverse complement.
CGAACCAGCGGCGGAGATGACGATGAATCCGATAGAGGAGTCTGCCTTCAAACATGGGTAAGTTTTTCCTTTCAATTCTGCACGTTTTTCTGCTTTTTGGGCGAGATTAGAGAGGGGCTGATTTGAGTTTATGGTTTATGGGGTTTTAATAATCGTGTGTGACCCAAAAATTTAAGCTTTATCTATGATTTAGAAAGGATTAGGAAGCTAGAAATTAGGATTTGATAGGTTTTCTTAAACGCCCCAGATTTTGGGTGCCTTTTGGCCGAATGGGTTGCTGTAGAGGTGTGTGTGTGTACTCATTTCAGTTTTAATTAGTTGTTGTATATGTGTTCGTAAGGATTCTGCCTTCTTTTACTATGATTAAACTGAAAATTGTAAGGACTCATACCCTTTAAAATGAAAATTGAACTTGAACTCTCATGTTTAGAGATGATGTTGAGTAGATTATTTTCTTTGGAAATGATAAGTTTGGTCGCTGTTTGTGTAGGGTAATGTTTGTTGTTCTTTGTGGAGGCACATGATTTTTTTTAGCATGATTTTATAGTGCATAATTGTGAGTTTAGTGTTGGTTTTAAATTTCAATTTCTCTTTGTTCTTCCCTGTCCGAATAAGTATGGGCCAGAGGTGTATTAAATTGTGACTTATAGCTTTAAATGAAGAGTTATAGATGTCTCTTTAGCTTGCATGAGGATGTTTTGGGCTGGTTCCTGTAATTGGGTGAATTATGTACATGTTGATTGATGGCTTGATTTTCAGGAAGTATGAAACTATTGAATTGAGTAATGAAATTGGTTCAAGGATTTGAGATGTATTAGGCATTAGCTTTGAAGATAATAAGATAGAGTGGTAATATATGTTAGATGATGGAGGATTGAATATAGTTAGAAATGTTTCATGGGTGCGAAAGTAAAGGAAAGTGAATAATTTGTCTAATTTGATTTGTGAATGAATTGAAGTGCTTGCCCTACTTGTAAAACTTAAAACTTTCTTTCAAAGTCTGTGTGTTTCTGTTGTTTGGTGTTAATGGATGGACTAAATGGCTATTGGTGATAATCATGGAGTATGTTAATGTAGGTTTTGGTGCTTGTATGTTGATTTGGGATGTTTTGTATCCACCCCCTATATTGGTTTAGTTGATGGTGTTGTATGTATGACTCATGTTGGTATGTGAGATGTTACTCTTGAAGGGTAAAGTGCCTACCTTTAATTTGAAGTTGATGTTTCTTTCTATGCTTGATTGAATGAATCTTGTTAAGTATGGTGATTTTTGAAGTTTTATATGTGATTGTCTCGCTTGGATGTTTGATTTTAAATGTTGTTGTGCATATAATCTCATAAGGATGGAGTATATAATAATAGTTAATGCTTAGTTATGTTTAAAGCTTTGGTAATTTAAATGTACTAAATGTAAACAGAATTTGGTTGTTATGTTGCTATGTTTAAAGAGTAGCATAGGTTAATTGTGGCTTCCTCTTGTCTTGGCTGATTGGATTTGGTAAATTCTATTAATGTGGACATGTTTTTGGTTTATGATGTATTATGGTTGTAGAGTATACTTCTCTGCTTTTGTGGTATTTAGGAAGTGTATTTTCAGATTGGGTTAGGTTGATGATTTAACTGAAATTAAAGCATGACATAGACATAGTTATAATTAGTTTAGAATATGCTTGGTAATATTGAATTAAAGTTACAGTTTTTCTTGGGCTACACTATTTTCTGTTCAGGTGTATAACTGATTCTGTTTTGTTGTGATAATGCTAGTATAATCAAATTGAGTTATGGTTGATTTGAATTGAATATGGAGTGGTATTGTTATGCTATTTTTTAGTATGTTCCAAACTAGCATGACACATGCTTATTAATTCTAAATAAACACATTGGTTGCCGTGGAAAAGGATGGAAATTGTTGATTGTGAAAGATGATGATTTGTTATGAATTGTGATTATTTTGAATTGAAAGTGAAAGATGATGTTTGATTGTTATGAATGTAGTGATAGTGAATGAGAAATTAGATAATTTAACTTTATAAAATGATATAACTAAGAATTGGGATTTGGGTAGTAACATATAAGAATGAGAGAGAGACGTCGAACTACGATAAAAGGGAAATGATATTAATTTATCATTTGGCTATATATTATTATAGGAGTGGATGCAGTAGGCTTTCGTGGCATCGAGGAAGAAAGGTTGAGAAATCGCGTAGAATTGCTAAAGGGCGACAGGTAATCACACTTAACCTTACTATAACATTGAGGGTGATGTTAGCTAGGATTTTGTAAAATCCTTTCTCACCCTCTATATATATATTATCTTTGAAAGGTTATTTTTATACAAAACAGGCTATCGGGTGCCTTTCAAACACGATTATTTTCGTATAAAAGATTTGTACACATTATATATACTATTATCCTGCTTGGTGGTGGCCATTGATCTGGAATGGCGTGAAATGTATATAGGGATAGTGTTGGATAGTGGTTTGAGAGGTTATGGAATAGAAAAGGAATGAGTTGTTGAGTTTGTGATTGTGGTGAGTTAAGTGGATGGGAAATATAAGGTATTGTTGACTGGAGTATTGAAATGTAATGTGGATTTGAAATAGGTACATTGTGGTCAGGGAATTGGAAAGTTATATTGATGGAAAGTATAAAAGGTTGTGGTTGGGACATTGAAAGTTATGGTGAGCATTGCATGACACTGAAATTTATGTACCATCGCGCGATGATAACTGTCGATAGGCCAATCGACAGTTATTTGTACTGAGGATCCTTTACAGATTGATTGGATCGGGGATCATAGGTCGACTTATTGAGAGAAGTGACCTACGGTTGTTTTGGCATTGAAGAGCCCAACCGCCCCTACAGTTGTTTGGCATGGAAGAGTCCAACCGTTCCCGTTCTGTAATGGAAACAGAATTCGGGTTCCCTCTCTGGAGATTGCCAGAGAAGGAAATTGTCCCCTCATTATGGAGAGGGACACAGTGTCAAATCATATAGTGAAGAATAGATGCTTGAATGCCCCTTGATGGCACAATGCATCTATAGGTGAGTGTGAGAGTTGGCGTAGTAGTACTGATGGATTGGAGATAGAGATGTTGACGTTATTGTTTGGAAAGTGATAGAGAAATGTGAATGATTATGGAGAGAAAATCTGGAATATATGTATTATAAATTTTTAAATTGTGGTACCCTTTAGACGCCCTCGCTACCGCACATCTCACTGTTATAGTGAGTTAAGCGGTGATTACTGGGACAAATTTGTCTCATCCCACGATTACTGACATTTTTGCAGGTATTCATGCACAGGCGCGAGCATCAGAAAAGGGAATTAGGTAGTAGAAGTTATATAGTTTATTTAGAATTGTATATTGCCAATTTGTATATACCTGCATTCGTTTCCGCATGTATAGATCTATTTATTGTTAAATATCAACTAGTTTTGTTTATTAACCATGTTAGGCAAATTCTTTCTAACATGGTTAGCAATAAATTATCCATGATAGCAGCTGTGCTGTATTAGTTTATTCTTTTCTATCATGGATAATATTTCAATCATTAGGATATTCTTTTTCTAACTATGATAGAGATATTGATATTATTGCAATTCCTTTTTCTATCATAGTTAGTAAAGATATTATTGAACTAAAAGAGATGTCACAGGTTAATTAGGGAATTAGTAAGAATGTTACAACTTGGTTATCAGTATTTGGTATACGATAACCTAGGATTGTGCTGCATTGCATATAGATTGGCAATATACATTGTTTGTATTCCCTTCCTTATGTGCATGAATATCTGCTTTTTGAGAGGAGTATCACTCATCCCGTGGTGGGGAGAGAGTGATAAGTGCAATTGAATAGGTAATGTGGAGAGATTGAGAAGAATATAGAAAGAATAATAAAATAAATGAAGACTCTGATAAGAATTTAGGAAGAATGATGGAATAAGGATGCTTCTCTGGGGTCTCGAATATAGTTATGTGCCGGCCATAATCATAGTTGAGGCATCATGAGATACCTTATTGGGTTAAGGGATTAAGGAAATTGAAAATCACAATGAATGTAAGGTGAAATAGGAATTATTGACTTTAGTTCTTGGTTGATTTGTTTGCTTGTTAAACTATGTCATTATTGATAAATTTGAATCGTATGGTGATGTGATAAACTAAGTGGATGAAAATGGATATATTATATTTGAATGGGAAATGGTTGTTGTGCTTTGACTATTAATGCTATGTTTGTTCTGAATTTTAATGTCATTTTAGCAAGCTTTAAGCAATATAGATTCTCTTTTGTAGTCAAGTATTAGGGTGATATGTGAAATATCAGCATGAAAGCTGATTGGATATCCATGAAGTTGGTATAGACGCAGAATTTAGAGGAATTTTATTTATGATGTTGTGTAGTTGTTGAAAGTCTTGTGACAAGGATTTGTACATTGAGTTGTTGATTAATTGAATTGGAGAAAAAGCCCTAATTTGGGCATTTTAGTTATTGACGGGTTGTGATAGTTCGGGTTTAGGGATTCTTGAATTGCCCTGTTTTGTTTTCAATTTGTTGCTGTCATGAGTGAAGTGAATGAGTATATCATGCTTTTTGCATATTTAAGTCATGTTTATAGATAATATATGGTAGTACATGTGTGTAAAATCTCTGTTTGGGCTAGGGATTCATGGGAGTTAAATCTTGCAGGGTCTGAATGCATTAGGGAACAAATGAGAAATTATATTGGTGAGGTAATCTTGTTATATGTCGAGTATAAAATTGAATGATATTATGATGCTACAGGTTGGATTGTGTGAAATCAGAATTGATTTTGCAAATTCTGACTTCTTTCTCTTATTTCTTTCCTCTGTCCGAATTGGGTTCTGCCATGGATGAGAGAATTTTGTGACAATAATTTTGACAAAGTGTAGATTGGGGTTAAGAGTTTGAAGGATAGTTAAGGACATATGAAATTTTGGTTTGGAAAGTGATTTAAAAGATGAAGGATTGTTGTAATGGATTCTAAATGGATGTTGTTGTCATTTAGTAAAGATACTCTGAGTTATTTTATTTGGGGAGATTTATTGTGAAGAGATTTTAATTGAAGTTGTGAGCGTTGAGAAATCTTGAGTTGACTTGTTAGATGAACATCTTCATGGTGAAGAGGAATTTAGAGAGTTGGTTCGTTGTTATGAATTGCTTTGACATATGCGAAAATACATTAGGAGAAGAATTGTGATCTTAATGACTAGATTATACAATAATTGACTAAGAGGGGATGTTTGATTGGAGAAGTTTAGATTTTTGATTAAAGTTGATTAAGATAAATAGTTGGAAATTTAAACTGTAGTATGATGAATATTTTGGTTATGTAGGAAAGATTAAAAGGCGTAAAAGAATAGTCGATATTAGAATTCTATTCTTTATATGTGAGCACTATAATGAGAACTGCAAATTGTATGGTTTCCTTGTAAATGTGTCCATTGATATTGAAAAAGAAGAGAAGGAAGATGAATTTTGGGGAAATTCTTAATTCTTAGTCTTGTTCTGAAATCGGTAGTCATGAAACGAGTTGGTGTTTGTTTGGTTAGATTAGATTTTATCATGTTATTAGAATGAAATGATGGCTTAAAGTAATGGTAATAGACTTTTGGTTTGGTAAATAAATCGCATGAGGATGATTGGTATGGTAGAAACTAGAATATGACCTTGTGATTACTGATGTTTTAGTTATGATAAGGATTGTAAATGTAGTAAAAGGATGTAGGATATCAATGATTAATTGGATATGGATTGAGGAATTCTGAAAAATCAAAGGAAGTTTCGATTTGAATTGGCAAGGTGGTTTAAGGTTTGTTACCTATCCTAGGTTATAATTACGACCTCAGTAGGTAGGACAATCAAATTTATTGGAGCTCAATTGAAATTTTGTTCCAAATGTTAAATGACATACTCTAGGAACAACTGTGATTGGAAGTGGGATCTAAATAGTTGAAGGATGATGGACTAAAGTCGAGGAAAACCAATAATTTGATTAAATATGGGAAAGATAGTTGGATGTGTGTTGCTATTTAAGAAGTTGGACTGTCATATAGGTGATTTGAGGCTTTAGTGGCTAGTAAATGAAGGTTAGTTAGGTGAGGTAGAATGAGAATTTGTGAAATACTGATAGATTGACTAAGGATGAATGGTGAAATGATTAGAGTTGATATGGAGAATATAAAGTTGAATTGCATATTTTCTTTGTGTTAGGTGATATGTTTAGTAAATTTTGGGGACAAAATTTCTAAAAGGTGGGGAGAATTGTAACATCCTAAAAATTTAATACAAGATCAAGGAGTGTTTTGGGAAATAATAAATGGAGAAAGTGGGAATTTTGGAATTTTTAGGAATTTTTGGTGACTTTTAGGACATTTTGAAAATTTTGAGTAATAAATGTGCAAATAATTAATTAAGAAATTGAAGAGTTTGAAATATGAGGGAATGGTAAAACCCAAAATATTTTGAAAGTTAAGGAGATTGGAGGCTGATTTAAGTGGTTTTAAAATTAAAAGAGTACACTATGGCAAGTTTGGACTACAAATTATCATATACTACCCTTATTTCACAAAACCAAATGCGCCCTCCCCCTTTTTCTTCCTTAAAAACCCGACGGCAGCAGCCCCCCCCCCCCTATTTTTCTTCTTCACCTTCGTCCTCTTCTTCTTCCGTCACTTCCCTCCTCTCACCCTCTTCGATTTCTCCTTCCCCAAGCAGCTGCCATGGGCGACGCGGCGGCCATAGGCGCCGGCGGTGTCGAACGCCGTCCGCCTTCACTTTTCCCTCTCCTCAACCTCACTCAAACCCATCCCCTTTTCACTTCGCACCTTCACTTCGTCCCCTTCAGTTCCGGCGAACCAGCGGCGGAGATGACGACGAATCCGATAGAGGAGTCTGCCTTCAAACATGGGTAAGTTTTTCCTTTCAATTCTGCACGTTTTTCTGCTTTTTGGGCGAGATTAGAGAGGGGCTGATTTGAGTTTATGGTTTATGGGGTTTTAATAATCGTGTGTGACCCAAAAATTTAAGCTTTATCTATGATTTAGAAAGGATTAGGAAGCTAGAAATTAGGATTTGATAGGTTTTCTTAAACGCCCCAGATTTTGGGTGCCTTTTGGCCGAATGGGTTGCTGTAGAGGTGTGTGTGTGTACTCATTTCAGTTTTAATTAGTTGTTGTATGTGTGTTCGTAAGGATTCTGCCTTCCTTTACTATGATTAAACTGAAAATTGTAAGGACTCATACCCTTTAAAATGAAAATTGAACTTGAACTCTCATGTTTAGAGATGATGTTGAGTAGATTATTTTCTTTAGAAATGATAAGTTTGGTCACTGTTTGTGTAGGGTAATGTTTGTTGTTCTTTGTGGAGGCACATGATTTTTTTAGCATGATTTTATAGTGCATAATTGTGAGTTTAGTGTTGGTTTTAAATTTCAATTTCTCTTTGTTCTTCCCTGTCCGAATAAGTATGGGCAGAGGTGTATTAAATTGTGACTTATAGCTTTAAATGAAGAGTTATAGATGTCTCTTTAGCTTGCATGAGGATTGATTGGACCGAAATTTATATGTTTAAGCATGTGCATTTGAGCTTAATTAGTGAGGTTTAATTGTTATATTTGATCATTATTGGTGATTTTATGTGCACATGCTTATAGGTGATTATATGGAAAATCCTAGCTTAATTACTTGCATTTTAAGTAACCAAGGGTATTTTGGTCATTTTTGACTAGTTGTGCGTTTTCATGTGTAGGGGGTCCCACGTGGGCCCCACAACCCTTTGGGATAGCTTGGAGTGCAAGGAATTGGCTTGGAGGGAAAGGCAAAGGCATAAGACAAAAGTTACCCCTTTTGTCAAAAACAAGGGATTTGCACATTTCCAAAAGGGGTAATATGGAGCCAAAAATTCAAATTCAAAGTTGAAGGCCTCATTAAGGGCATTTTTGGGAGCACAATCAATTGGAGAAAAAGGTGGAAGCTTTTGAAATGCATTTAGACCAATTCATGACCACATTCATCCTCATTTCTCACCACATTCCAAAAATACCCTTCCTTCCCTAACCTCTCATCAATTTGGCCTACCTCCCTCCATAACCATAAAAATATCTTTTTGACAACCCATTTACACCACTTGACAACTCATCAACTCCTAATCACTCTCATTAACCCAAACTTCACTTCATTAAATAAAACCCCAACCTCTCATTTGTGACAACTACCACATACCTTTCTCTCTCTTCATCTCATTTTCTCTCACTTTTCTCTCATCCTTTTCACCATTCTCACCAAAACTTTCGGCCAAGCTTCATCCTCCATGGATTCTCACGCCATTCATCTTCCTTCCACCTTCTCCATGTGTGGCTAAGCTTCATCATCTCTCTCTCCAAAGGAATGTGCTTGTAGATCTTCATATTTGGCTTCATGTACTTGTTGATGTAATCTTTTAGGTTTGTGAGCTAGACTTATCTTTTTGCCTAATGTTTTCCTAGATTTAGGTTACATTAGGTTAGGACATTTAGCTTTAAGTGTTCTATTTGACTTTGGCTCACAAATCTCTCTTTTAGGTTAAGGACATGAAAACCTAAGCTTAATCTTTTGTAGTTTCATGAATGTATTTGTGTGCGATTAGCTCCTATTATGTTTGTGGAATGAATGTATTTCTTAAGTGCTAGATTTAGTACTTAATGTTGCTTTTGGTATGTTCTTAGCTTAAAAGAGCTTTAGGCTTGATTAAATTAGTTAAATGCTTGTAGATTTCTTTGATTAAGGAAGTCTCAAGGATTTAACTAGTTTATATTAAGTGTAACAAGGACATGAAGTCTAATTCATCAAAGCACTAAGTACTTGGAGAGGGAGGTGATTTCTTATCTCATTTCTTTACACTTTTCTATTCGGCTAGTATAGTTCTTTGTTAGGTTAAATTTGTAGTTAAGAAAAATCAAAATCATTCTCACATACTTACTTAATTTGCGTGACAAAAGTAGCCTAGAATTTGCTAGATTCAACTTGAATTGTGGAAAAGACCTAATACTCACCACTAGTCACTTAGTGGATTTGAGTTTAGAAAATCTTTGATTGACCTAAAAGGCGACTAAATAGGTTAAATCAAGTGGCGCCGTTGCCGGTTTAGGTTGATTCTAGCTAGTTTTAGGTTTTCATAGTCACAACTTTAATTTGTTGTCACTTGTGTGCTACGGCTACTTTGGTACTTTTGAGCATATTTGTGATTTTGTGCATTTTGCAATTGCTCATTGTATTCTGGATAATTGACACTGTTTTGGAGGTGTATAGGCTGCTCTAGTTGGCCTTTTATTGCTGAAAAGTACTGCTGGACATTGATAGAACTTGTTTGCACATTTGCTGGAAATTCTGTCTGGAAATCCTGTTTGTTCAGCGTGTTTGTTTTGTAAACTGGGACTAATCTGTGCCGAATCTGGAAAATCTGTTTTAGGTGCTTAAACTACATGTTGTCAGCTTTCTATTGATATATTGTGTGTCCCTAAAATACTTCTGTGCTGTCTGAAACAATTCGGTGAAGATAGACTGTTTGCTGGAAAGTCACTGTGTGACCAGTTTGCTTGCTGTTGCAACTGTAACTTGTGTAGCTGGAATTTGACGAAACTGTTTTTTGTGGTTAAAATACACATTTTAAGCTTTCCAGGGACATATTACTTGTTGCTAGATTCATTCTATCCTATCTGGAATTAATTTTTGAACTCTGCCCTGTTTGCTGGACACTCGCTGGAAACACTGTAATTTTCGGTTTAGTGTTTTCAAAACTGGGAACAATCTAGACCGACTTTTTTGAAACTGTTTGAACTGGTAAAACTAGAAGATGAAAGCTTGAATTTGATATAAAATTTGCCAGGAAACTCGTTTTCTCCAGACCAGGGTGAATTTTTGAAATTACACTGTTTTTCTGGAATTTTCCTGCGGAACTGCTGACTTTGGAGCCTATCTGTTTGATCTTATCCTGCGCTGTTTTGCATGATCTTTGGCTCATTGGAACCAGTTTTGATTAAGCTTTTGATTGATATATTGTGATGAATTTTTGGTGCAGAATTCGATTTTCTAGAGGTTAAAAACTTGCTGTAATTGTGCATTTTCCTGCTCAACTTTGAACCAAAACTGTTTGCATTATACTTATCTGTTTTGAGCAGTGTTTGGTTTGTTTGAAAGCTTGTTAATTGACCTTTTAATCTGCCTGGTTGATCTGGAAAATTTGGTTGGAATTTACTGTGAAAAAGGTGCTCTAGTTGCCTTTATTTTCTAACCGGTACATTGTGTTATTGGACTGTTTTGGTGGTTGTTTTGCTGGACTTTGTGCAGGCTTTTCTCACACTTTGCAGGGACTTATTAAGCATATTTGAGGCTATTCTGGATCCTTGATATTGGCTGGTTTGGTGTCCATATCTTTGGACTTTTGCAAGCTTGTCTTGAGCTAAATTGCTAAGCACATTGAAAGCCCTTTCTTGTGCTCTTTTGCTGGATATTGCTGGATCTTTTGGACTTGATTTTTCTAACTATTTTCTGAACTGCGTGGATATATTTTCTGGCTGGACTGTATTGGTTTTCTTTGAAGGTCATGGCATATTATTCTTGCTTCATTGAAGCTTGTTTAAATCTTATAGGCCAATGAGGGAATTTTCAAGGCCATGTGCCTCATTCTCACCTCCTTTCCAAGAGCATCACCCTTCCCCCAACACATATCGTCAAGGATGGGTGGACCATCCAAGCTTCAAGTGGGGGGGAGGAGGTTATGCTACTCCATATCATGCTTTTCAAGATCAACAAGGGTATGCTCCTCAATGTCAAGATTATGACCTTTACCAAATGAGGCCCAATTCTTCTTGTGCTCAAAGGCCGGATGTGTATGCTTATCAACAAGCTTCTCAATGTGAGCCTAATTCACCTCCTTATGGTTATGGGCCAAATTTTTATGATCATCAAGAGCCTCTACAAAGCTTTGTTCCTACACACATGGAGCAAAATGACTTCTTTCATGCTCAAGTGCCAAATGTGTATGCTCATCCAAAAGAAGATTCTTCTTTCTCTTCTAATACATATGATTTGATGATGCAAATGTGTGCATCCATAATGGATAGGATGGAAGGGTTAGACTCTAAATTGAAAAGGAGGCAAGAGGACATTTATTCACTTGCTTCTCAATGGATGAATAAAAGGGCCGAGGAAGAGGCAAGGCAAGGTGACCTACCTTCCAATATGGTTATAAATCATAATTCTTTGAATGACATGGATTTGGAAGGAGGAGTTCAAGTTGAATCAATTCCCTACCTTGATGAAGAAGAGCATGAACCTCAAAAGTGCCAAGAGGTGGATCCTAGGATTGAGATGAATGTTGCAAATCAACCTAGCACCTTTGAGTCTAATGGAGTCTTGCCTAGTGCTTCTCCTATTGATGATCTTGATGGTTCTATGACTTGTTCATGTGATGAGTTGAGCATATGTGTTGATTGTTATGAGGGTAAATCTTCTCTTCTCATGGAATTCCATAGAAAGAAATTGAAAGAATTGCATCCAACCAATGATGATGTTGTCTTGTGTAATTCTACAATGGATGAGGCCATTTCTAGGGATGATATACATGTTCAACATCAATCACATACCCTAGAAAACCATGAGGAGGGTGATGATGGTAAGGAGGCCGAGACTACCCTTCACTTGGGTGGAGAATGCAAAGAGACCAAGAGCCAAGGTCCTCTTGAAGAAGAAGAACATGAAGTTTTACAAGAGGAATGCAAGGTTGGAGAGCATTTGGCACAAGAGCTAGAATCTTTCTCTACTTCTCAAATCAAGCATTCAAGTGGAGATAACACTTCCAAAGGTATAATTCTTGACTCTACACTTGTTCCCTTTCCTAGTTCATGTAACATAGGGAAGAAGAAATATCATGAGCTTGTTCAAAGTGTGATCCTTGATTTGTTTTCTATGCTTGAATTTAATGTGCAATTGATTGTGGTTCTTGAGCCAATTCCTACTTATGCTAAGCCTTCATATAATCTTTGTATATATAAGGAAGCATGTAGGTCATATACATTGTTGATTGAAAATGTGGTAGAACAACATGTAAATCCCTTGAGCTTGCTTTCACATGAGGTTGTGCACACATCTTTAGGTTCATTTGATTCTTGCTTGGTGAATGTTAATGATGCTTGCATGAATTCTCTTGATGATGATTCTATTATTGTGAGCATGCCTCTTGATGTTACTAGTCCCAAGCACGATGATTGTGATCTTAATGATATTGGTACATTTACATACTCCTTGTCTAGCTACAACCCCTTGGAAAAGGGATGTTTGTTCAATTTTGTGGATAAAGCTAGGTTGGAAGGAGTGCTTCATCTCATGATAGAGGCCGGGTTGCATTTGAAAGAAGCCTTGCATTTTTATGCCTCATATACCATATTGGATTGGAAGAGCCGTTTGAGGAGTATGCTTCAAGAAAGTGCTTTGCAAGGAAACTCTCTTAATCAAGATTTGATTGGACCTTGTTTGCATGATGTGGCTCACTTGGACTTTTCTTCTAGAAGTGACACCACAAATTTAAGGTGTAGGCCGATTGAAAGTTATTGGCTAAGTGCTTTGAAGGGCCAACATCTTACTAGATTTAAAATGCCTAATTTGACTACTATGTTTAATGATTATGTCTCTTCTAAGCATGTGAATCTCATGGCCTATGATGTTTTTCCTATACATGTTCACCTTGATTCTCATCATGCTTCCATTTATATATCCTCTTTGTATACCTACAACCCCTTGCAAAAGGGAAGTTTGCTATATGTTGTAGGTTCTTTTAGGATGCATAAGGACTATTGGGAAGAAAAGAAGGACAAGATGGAGCTTGCAACAATTCCTAAAGAGGATGATCCTAGCTTGAATGTGTTGAAGGCCGAAAAGCATCTCAAGAGGAGTTTGGAACTTGAAGCCACAAAGGAAGAACTAGATTTCTTCAATGGCAAACTAACCCAAGATGACATCAAAGGGCTAGTGGTTCGCTTGAAGATGCTTAAAAGGAACATGGAAGTTAAGGGCCAAGTGTTGAAAGCCACAATGCATGAACCTAAACTTCTAGTATTCCTTGCAAGGAGAGTTCAAAAGTTTCTCTTGAAACAACAAGACTTTTGGAGAGCTAGGCGGCCAAAGGAGAAGAAGAAGGGAGCAAATACTAAAGATTCAACTTGGAAGCTCCCATTCTACAAGAAGGCCGAATTGATTAAGTGGAATCATGTGGAAGAAGAGCACACAAGTTTTCATGATAAGAGTGGCCAAGACATGCTCATCAACGGCTACACCAAAAACAAGTTCTTCAAAGAGAATTTTAAGCCTCCCTAAAGGTTGTTTCTATCATTTCCTCACTTGCTTTGCTTAGTTTAACATCTTAAGTGTGGGGGAAGATAGTTGTTAGAAAAAATAGGAATTTGTTTAGAGTTATTTTCTAGTATGTTGTTTTAGGTTGTTAGAAAAAGCAAAGAAAAAAAAATTATAAACTTGTGTTAGGTTGTGTTTAGTGTTTGTTTTTGTGAATAATACATGATGGCCATTTGCATGCGTGGACTGCCCGGCCTTATTACTTGCTGCCTTGCCTTTGTTTATGCCTTCCTACTTGATTTGATTGGTCCCATTGAGGACAATGCATGCTTTAAGTGTGGGGGGGTGTATTATGTGCTTAAAAGTGGTCTAATTCAAAGCTTTCACACTTGATTTGTGGACTTATTTGGCATGATTGTGTAGGAAGTTTAACTTGATCATGGTTCTTGAAAGTAAATGGAATTGTCCTTTAGTGTGTAAGTAGAATTTTTGGAATGATTACTTAGGGCATTACTTGGGGCATTTTTAAGGTATAAAGAGGAAGCTAGTTTCTCACTTAACTTTTCTTAGGGAGGAAGAGACTAATTAGAGTAAGCCATAAAGTGAGAAGCCTTCAACCGAATTGAGTGGGCCAATAGTTATTTCACCTCCTAGAACTTGTCCTAGTTCTTGTTCAAGATCACAATGCATGGTACAATTAAAAAGGAAAGAGGCATTTCATTTCTAAACCCTTTTGACCCAAACACAAGCCAACCTAAATATCCTTTGATTCAACCCCTTTGGGCCATTCACTATTCTTTTCTATCACCTTGACCAATGTGTGAATAAGTGACTATAGCATATGCTTGCATTTATATTAGTGTTGTATTGTTGTATCTTGTGAAAAACATGCTACTTGAGTGAAAAAAAAAGGGTATGGCCGAGAGCCTTAATAAAAAAAAGAGAGAAAGAAAGATGGCCAAAGGCCAAGAGAAGCAAGAGAAAAGAAAAAAAATAAGGCCAAAGGCCTAAGTAAAGAAAAAATAGCACAAAGTGCTTGAGTATGCCAAAGGCATAAGAGTGAAAAGTAAAATGAGAGAAGCACAAAGTGTTTTAAAAAAAAAAGAGAGATGTAGCATGCTTTGTGGGAATTGGATTTATTGTATTGCAAGTATATGTGGTAGCTACTTGTTTATATTATTGGTCATTGACTACTATCCATCATTCACCACTCATTATTAGCCTTCCATTCAACCTCCAAAGTCCTCTAGATTTGATTGTGCCATGCATACTAATGGGTGGAGAACTAAGAACTATTACAAGCCTATGGTGAGGCGGAATGCATTGAGCCAAAGAGTGATCACAAAGACCCTAGTTAGGCATTATTCCTAACTTGAGAGATTGAGTGCAAACACTTAAATCCGGTGAGGAAAATCTCTTTTAGCATTCCCTCCTAATTCTAGTTACTTGTTAAACTTGTTTCCACTTTGTATTCTTAGATTTGGCCCATGTGATGATCTAGGGAAAGGTTCAAAAAGATCAACTTGTACTCTATGACAATTCCAATTGCCTTCACTATGCTTAATGATTAACTTAGTCTTTTTGCATGACTTTGCCCGGAGTTCAAAGATTAAGTGTGGGGGATTATGTTTTGGGCTGGTTCCTGTAATTGGGTGAATTATGTACATGTTGATTGATGGCTTGATTTTCACGAAGTATGAAACTATTGAATTGAGTAATGAAATTGGTTCAAGGATTTGAGATGTATTAGGCATTAGCTTTGAAGATAATAAGATAGAGTGGTAATATATGTTAGATGATGGAGGATTGAATATAGTTAGAAATGTTTCATGGGTGCGAAAGTAAAGGAAAGTGAATAATTTGTCTAATTTGATTTGTGAATGAATTGAAGTGCTTGCCCTACTTGTAAAACTTAAAACTTTCTTTCAAAGTCTGTGTGTTTCTGTTGTTTGGTGTTAATGGATGGACTAAATGGCTATTGGTGATAATCATGGAGTATGTTAATGTAGGTTTTGGTGCTTGTATGTTGATTTGGGATGTTTTGTATCCACCCCCTATATTGGTTTAGTTGATGGTGTTGTATGTATGACTCATGTTGGTATGTGAGATGTTACTCTTGAAGGGTAAAGTGCCTACCTTTAATTTGAAGTTGATGTTTCTTTCTATGCTTGATTGAATGAATCTTGTTAAGTATGGTGATTTTTGAAGTTTTATATGTGATTGTCTCGCTTGGATGTTTGATTTTAAATGTTGTTGTGCATATAATCTCATAAGGATGGAGTATATAATAATAGTTACTGCTTAGTTATGTTTAAAGCTTTGGCAATTTAAATGTACTAAATGTAAACAGAATTTGGTTGTTATGTTGCTATGTTTAAAGAGTATCATAGGTTAATTGTGGCTTCCTCTTGTCTTGGCTGATTGGATTTGGTAAATTCTATTAATGTGGACATGTTTTTGGTTTATGATGTATTATGGTTGTAGAGTATACTTCTCTGCTTTTGTGGTATTTAGGAAGTGTATTTTCAGATTGGGTTAGGTTGATGATTTAACTAAAATTAAAGCATGACATAGACATAGTTATAATTAGTTTAGAATATGCTTGGTAATATTGAATTAAAGTTACAGTTTTTCTTGGGCTACACTATTTTCTGTCCAGGTGTATAACTGATTCTGTTTTGTTGTGATAATGCTAGTATAATCAAATTGAGTTATGGTTGATTTGAATTGAATATGGAGTGGTATTGTTATGCTATTTGTTAGTATGTTCCAAACTAGCATGACACATGCTTATTCTAAATAAACACATTGGTTGCCGTGGAAAAGGATGGAAATTGTTGATTGTGAAAGATGATGATTTGTTATGAATTGTGATTATTTTGAATTGAAAGTGAAAGATGATGTTTGATTGTTATGAATGTAGTGATAGTGAATGAGAAATTAGATAATTTAACTTTATAAAATGATATAACTAAGAATTGGGATTTGGGTAGTAACATATAAGAATGAGAGAGAGACGTCGAACTACGATAAAAGGGAAATGATATTAATTTATCATTTGGCTATATATTATTATAGGAGTGGATGCAGTAGGCTTTCGTGGCATCGAGGAAGAAAGGTTGAGAAATCGCGTAGAATTGCTAAAGGGCGACAGGTAATCACACTTAACCTTACTATAACATTGAGGGTGATGTTAGCTAGGATTTTGTAAAATCCTTTCTCACCCTCTATATATATATATTATCTTTGAAAGGTTATTTTTATACAAAACAGGCTATCGGGTGCCTTTCAAACACGATTATTTTCGTATAAAAGATTTGTACACATTATATATACTATTATCCTGCTTGGTGGTGGCCATTGATCTGGAATGGCGTGAAATGTATATAGGGATAGTGTTGGATAGTGGTTTGAGAGGTTATGGAATAGAAAAGGAATGAGTTGTTGAGTTTGTGATAGTGGTGAGTTAGGTGGATGGGAAATATAAGGTATTGTTGACTGGAGTATTGAAATGTAATGTGGATTTGAAATAGGTACATTGTGGTCAGGGAATTGGAAAGTTATATTGATGGAAAGTATAAAAGGTTGTGGTTGGGACATTGAAAGTTATGGTGAGCATTGCATGACACTGAAATTTATGTACCATCGCGCGATGATAACTGTCGATAGGCCAATCGACAGTTATTTATACTGAGGATCCTTTACAGATTGATTGGATCGGGGATCATAGGTCGACTTATTGAGAGAAGTGACCTACGGTTGTTTTGGCATTGAAGAGTCCAACCGCCCCTACGGTTGTTTGGCATTGAAGAGTCCAACCGTTCCCGTTCTGTAATGGAAACAGAATTGGGGTTCCCTCTCTGGAGATTGCCAGAGAAGGAAATTGTCCCCTCATTATGGAGAGGGACACAGTGTCAAATCATATAGTGAAGAATAGATGTTTGAATGCCCCTTGATGGCACAATGCATCTATAGGTGAGTGTGAGAGTTGGCGTAGTAGTACTGATGGATTGGAGATAGAGATGTTGACGTTATTGTTTGGAAAGTGATAGAGAAATGTGAATGATTATGGAGAGAAAATCTGGAATATATGTATTATAAATTTTTAAATTGTGGTACCCTTTAGACGCCCTCGCTACCGCACATCTCACTGTTATAGTGAGTTAAGCGGTGATTACTGGGACAAATTTGTCTCATCCCACGATTACTGACATTTTTGCAGGTATTCATGCACAGGCGCGAGCATCAGAAAAGGGAATTAGGTAGTAGAAGTTATATAGTTTATTTAGAATTGTATATTGCCAATTGCTATAGGTCTGCACTGGTTTCCGCATGTATAGATCTATTTATTGTTAAATATCAACTAGTTTTGTTTATTAACCATGTTAGGCAAATTCTTTCTAACATGGTTAGCAATAAATTATCCATGATAGCAGCTGTGCTGTATTAGTTTATTCTTTTCTATCATGGATAATATTTCAATCATTAGGATATTCTTTTTCTAACTATGATAGAGATATTGATATTATTGCAATTCCTTTTTCTATCATAGTTAGTAAAGATATTATTGAACTAAAAGAGATGTCACAGGTTAATTAGGGAATTAGTAAGAATGTTACACATTCACTTTGTATTCTTAGATGTGGCCCATGTGATTTTTGAGGGAAAGGTTCAAAAAGCTCAACTTGCATGCTATGTCAATTCAATGTGCCTTCATTATGCTATATTATTGAGTTAATTTTTCTACATGACTTTGCCCGGAGTGCAAAGTTTAAGTGTGGGGGATTTGATTAGACCGAAATTTATATGTTTAAGCATGTGCAATTGAGCTTAATTAGTGAGATTTAATTGTTATATTTGATCATTATTGGTATTTTTATATGCACATACTTATATGTGATTATTTTGGAAATATTAGCCTTATTACTTGCATTTTAAAAAACCAAGGGTATTTTGGTCAATTTGACTATGTGGTGCTTTTCTTTGTGTAGGGGGGTCCCACGTGGGCCCCACACACCCTTGGGAGTGCTTAGGTGGCAAGGAGAAGGCTAGGTGGCAAAGGCAAAGGCATAAGACAAAAATTACCCCTTTTGTCAAAACCAAGAGATTTGCTCATTACCAAAAGGGGTAAAAAGGGCTCCGAATTCAAAATTCAAGTTGTTGAAGCCTCATTAAGGGCAAAAAGGGAAACACAATGGAGAGAAGAAAAAGGAGGAAGCTTGGGAGGATAAATCTAGTCAACATGGATGCCACATTCCACCACTTGACACCACAATTCCCAAAATACCCTTCCTTCCTCACATATGATACCTTTTGGCCAAACACACACATTTACCCCTAAAAATCCAATCTTGGCCGACCTAACACCTTCCTTGACAGCCCATTAGCATCCTTTAACACCTCATTAACTAATCTAAACACTCACATAAATATCTCCTAGCTTCATTAATCACACTACCACTTCACTTTCACTTTCTCTCTCCACCTTCATTTTCTCTCAACTTCTCTCATCTTCATCCTCACCTCCATTTCGTGTTCTTCACCTTCCATGGCCTCCATCACACGTTTTCTTCTTCCTTCCACCTCCTCCATGCTTGGCTAAGCTCCTAGATCTCTTTCTCCATAGGATTATGTGCTTGTAGAAGATATAGCAAATCGGCCTCATGTAATTGTGTATGTATCTTTTAGGTTGTAAGCTTGATATACATTTTTGCCTTATGATTCTCTAGATCTAGGTTTCATAAGGTTAGGACATTTTACTTTTAGGTGTTCTAGTTAATTTTGGCTTACAATCTCTCTTTGTGTGCTTAGCTCATGAAAACCTAAGGTGTATATGTGTGTAGTTTCATAAACTCATGTATGGTGATTAGCTTATGTATGTGTTTGTGAAATGATTGATTTGCTTAAATTCTAGATTTAGAATTTAATGTTGCCTAAGGTGTGGGATAAGCTTGCAAAGAGCATCATTCTTGATTATCCTAATTAAATTCTTATAGACTTCTTTAGATTGAGAGATCTTGAGAATTTAGTTAGGATATATCAAGATTAGCAAGTGCATGAGGTCCAATTTACAAATAAGCACATGATCCAATGGAGAGGGAGGCTTCTCATCTCATTCCATCACTTTTTCTATTCGGTTAATTAGCTATTTTAGTTGTTAATTGTTGTTTACTTAGTATAATCATCACTATCAACCAATTGTTAATTTGCGTGACTAAAGAACTTGGAATTAGCAAGATAAAAAACCTAGATTGTGGATTTGACCCTTACTCACCACTACACTCTAGTGGATTTGAGTATTGACTTTATTTTGATTAGCCAAGGCGACTTTAGGCTAAATCAATTGGCCGAATTGGATGTTGAGAAAATTGGATTTGCCCTCTTGTTGCTTGCTGCCCTAGCCTTGATAATGCACCTCTTCTTTGATTTTAATGGTCCCATTGAGAACAATGTGTTGAATAAGTGTGGGGGGGGTGCATATTGATGCTTAAATGTGGTCTATTTCAAAGCTCACACACTTAATATTTGGACTATCATGAC
This sequence comes from Mimosa pudica, assembly GCA_029929735.1. NCBI lineage: Eukaryota > Viridiplantae > Streptophyta > Magnoliopsida > Fabales > Fabaceae > Mimosa > Mimosa pudica. Next base: position 656,384 of record JAKELP010000056.1, on the reverse strand, counting down.
ATGACTTTGTAGGAGGAATTAACTTGAATATGACTCTTGAATCCCCTTGAAATTTGTTTTAGAATGCAAGTTGAATTTTTGAATTGAGTACTTGAAACATTGTGTGGGACATTTTTAACTACAAAGTGAGTGTTAGTTTCTCATGCAACTCTTTTTAGGGGAAAGTGACCAATATGAGTAAACTACTAAAGTGAGAAAGCCTTCAACCGATTATGAGTGGGCCAATCCCTCTTTTACCTCCTAGAACTTGCCTTAGCTCTTGTTTGAGATCACATTGCATGACATGATTAAATATGATAGGGCATTCATTTCTAATCCCTTTTGACCCAAACACTAAGGCAACAATAATTATCCTTTGATTTACCTCTTTGGGCCATTCACTTTCTTTTCTTCCACCTTGACCAATATGTGAATAGGTGTCTATAACATATACTTGCATATTCTATTTGTATTGTATTGTTGTATATTGTGAAAAGCATGCTACATGAGGGAAAAATAAAAGTGGCCGAGAGCCAAGAAAAGAAAAGAGAGATGGCCAAAGGCAAAGAAAAGAGAAAGAAAAGAAAAAAAATGCATATGGCCGAAGGCCAAAACAAAAGAAAAAAAAAAGAGAAAAGAAAAAGCACAAAGTGCTAAGGTATGCCAAAGGCATAAGAGTGAAAAGAAAAAAATTGAGACAAGCACAAAGTGCATAAAAAATAAGAGTGATATGTAGCATGCTTGATTGGACTAAGCTCATTGTATTGCATTTATATGTGGTAGTTACTTGTTTATACTATTGGTCATTGACTACTTTCCATGATTCACCATTCATATTTAGCCTTTCCATTTAACCCCTAAAGTCCCCTTGATTTTATTGTGCTATGCAAATTAATGGGTGGAGAACTAAGAGCTATTACAAGCTTAAGGTGTGGTAATGAGGATTGAGTCAAAGAGTGATTCCCAAGTCCCTAGTTAGGCATATTTCCTAACTTGAGTAAATGAGTGTAAACACTTTTAATCCGGTGAGGAAAAATCTCAATTGGCACTCTTTCCTAATTCTAGTTGCATGTTAAACTCTCACCCACTTTGTATGCTTGAATTCAGCCTATGTGATGTGTAGGGGAAAGGTTCAAAACTTCAACTTGTAGTCTAGGCCTATTTCATTTGGATTCACTATGCCATGTGATAGCTTAATCCTTTTACATGACTTTGCCTGGAGTGCAAAGATTAAGTGTGGGGGAATTGATTAGACTTAATTCTATATAGCTTAGCATGTGCATTTGGGCTTAATTTGTGGGGTTTAATTGGTATTTTTATTCATTATATTGATATATATCATGTGCATGCTATTGTGTTGGAAATTGATTAATATTTGCTTAATTACTTGCACTTTAAGCAACTGGGAGTATTTTGGTCATTTTCACTATCTACCACATTTTTATATGTAGGGGGGTCCCACGTGGGCCCCACATACCCTTGGATAAGCTTGGAGGGCAAGGAAAAGGCTTGGAGGGAAGGCAAATGCATAAGGACAAATATTACCCTTTTTGTCAAAAACAAGGGATTTGCACTTTGAAAAATGATACTACCAAAAAGGGTAATATGGAGCCAATTTTCAAATTTCAAACTCAAAAGGCACTTGGAGGGCATCTTTGGAAAGAGGAGAAAGAGCATAAAGAGAGGAATAAAGTGGAGGATGTACTTAGACCATTTTGAAGCCAAATACACACACATTTCACTCCATTTCATACAATTCTTCACATATTTCCCCTTATACCCTTTTTGACACACACGTACCTTTTCCCTTAGCTCCATTTTCGGCCTAGACACAAAAAGACACTCCCAAGCTCACCAAAACCGACCTCCTCCCTCTTAAAAACACATCTCCCACTTCATTTGACACATTCCTTCACTTTCCATCTCATCTTCATCTTCTTTCTCTCCATTTTCTCTCTTCTTTCCACCACACACACCTCATGGCCGAAATTTCTCCCCACTTTTCACCTCATTCCTCCATTTCTAGGCTTGGCTAAGCTTGCTACTTCCTTCTCCAAGGAGAAATTGCACAAAGAAGATCATCAATTCGGCTTTATGTGTTTGTAGTTTCATCTCTTAGGTTTGCAAGCTTGTTTCATTTTGTACCTTTTGTTCTCTTTATGTAAGGTTCATTAGGTTAGGAGATTTAGATCTTAAATGTCCTACTTTAACCTAAGCTTGCAAATCTCTCTTCTTGTGTATTTACATATGAAAACCTAGACATATTCTTTGTAGCTTCTTGAGATCTATATATGTGCGATTTGTATGTGTTAGATTATAGAAGTGAATGACTCAAATAGGTGCTAGGTTTCTAGTCCTATCTTGTTTAGGTATATGTAAAAGCATAGGAAGAGCCTTTGTTTGGTTGATCTAGTTAAATTCTCCTAGGTTACTTTGATTAAAGTGTCTTGGAGAGTTTAGCTAAGTTATATAAAAAATATACAAACATATAAGGCCAATTAAACCTAATGTGCAAGAGAATTCTTGGAGAGGGAGGTAATTCACTTGATTCTTCCTCACTTCATTTAGGCTAATTAGTGTTTTTAGGTTTAATTGTAGTTGTTAATTGTTTTCTTAGGTTTTAATTGTAGTTTGTAGTTAAAAATCATCTCTCTTATCTTTTATTTGTAATTTGTGTGACATTTCTATCCTAGGATAAGCAAGATTGTGAGATAGACCCTTACTCATCACTTTACCTAAAGTGAGTTTGAGTATTGTATTCATTTGATAAATCTAAGGGCGACATTAGGTTTAATTAGGCGCTACAAGCTCTGTTGTATTTCATAAAAAAAATTAATAAACCAGTTATTTCAATTTGAATTTAAATTTGAATTTCCTTCCACCTTCCCCACTTTTACCCTGTATAAACCTTAGTTCTCCTCAAAATCTCTCCCCTCACACTTTATTTTTCCTCCTCCCTCCCCACTTTCTTTTCACCTCCATCTATATTTTCTAATTATCTTCCTCCCTTCTTCTATTTTTCTTATTCCTCATTTACCTAATTATCTTTCATTTTTGGGTAATAGCCTTATTTCGCCCTCTAAGTAACCATCACCATGGATCACTAGGCACCCTAAACTAACAGTGAACGTAATGGATGCACAAGAGGGGGGGGTGAATTGTGCTTCAAAAATAAATGCTCAAATAAAACGACACAAGAGTTATACTGGTTCGGTCTACCTGACCTACGTCCAGTCCTCAACCACCCAGGCCGAGAGTTCCACTATATCTCAGGTTTTAAATCGGGTTCACCTGAAACCTTACAACCGCAAGTTTTGCACGGGATCACTTGCAACCTTACAACAAGTTTTACACAGGCTCACTTGTAACCTTTCTAACTAGTTCCCCCTCACACCAAGCAAGGGGTTAACCTTTACACTTAAAGGATTTTACTAACTAAGTTCTCTCAAAGAACGGATGGTGTTACACACTTAAGTACAATAAATGCTCTTTTATAACAGAAAGAGACTTAACTACAATGAGTACAGAATAAGTAGATGAAAAGATCACTCAAAGTGTTAAATGCTCTTCGCTTTTTCTGGGCAGCTTTGAATGCTTGAAGATGTTCTTAGTTTCTCGCTCTAACTTCTCTCTGGAATATTCAAAGATAATTCCTATCTTCATAAATGAAGTTGAGCTCCCTTTTATAGTCTTCAAACACTTTGAACTCTTGGTAGGTGGGCTAGCCGTTTGATTATGGCCGTTTTCACCATGTTACCGTTTGCCCATTAAATGCTTCATCAATGCATAGCAGGGTTGACTTGCTTTATCTCTGGAGAGTAGTCCTGACACCTCTACTCTGACAAAAGCATTCTGACACTGCATCTCTGAACGTTCTGACATTCTGATTGCTTGCGGAAGCAACTTCTCATCCGGAAGCAACCTTACTTAGTGTTCTGCACTTGAACGTTAGTTTAGCAATATAATCACATAGTCATATGCAGTGAGTGTTCTCTTATGATGTATCCGGAAGCACTTTTACATCCGGAAGTAAAACTACTGGATGAAGGATTTTGTTTACTAATCCTCACTCTCGCTCAGTGTCCCTCAATCCAACAGTCAGCGCTAGTCACTAAGCTATCGGAAGCACTTTCACTTGACGAGGTAAACTTACTGACGCTTAGGGTTATATCTATTCGCCAGTCAAAGTCTATCAGGAAGCTATTTCACTTGACGTGGTGAACTTACTGACGCTTGGGGTGATATCTATCTTATCAGTCTGCGTCAGTCTAAGTTTAACATGAAGCAACTTCACTTCCGGTTGAATCATAGCTTAGTCTTAGGTTTTGTCTATCTAGCGTTCATGGACTAAGTTAAATCCCTAGTGAGTTATTCGCTGCCGCTGGGGGATAAATCATTCATCCGCGTGCGCGAGTCCTAGACTATCCGGAAGTAAATCCGCATCCGGTTGCACTCTTACTTGGGATCCTATGTTATCCTATTGCTTCCTACGCACTTGGTCTAATCTTTTATATTTTAGTCTTCATCAAAACTTAAGATTCTAACAAACAGTGGGTACACTTTTACAATCAAAGTAACTAAAGTGGTCCAATTTTATCCTCACCTGACAGTCAATGAAGTTTGACCATAAAAAAATTTCTAAAATTACATCCAAGCCCCATATTTTCTTATTCTATATGTGTGTGTGTGTGTGTGTGTGTGTGTCTATATTAGTCTTCTCCATTCCAAAAGCTTCCACACTCAGCCCCAACTCAACTCAGCTCTAACACCAACCATAGGCCTAATCCCAAGCTACTTGCCTGATTCAATAATCAAATCAAGCTCTTCCTCTTTCTCAGAACAATAACAGTGTTCAAAGCAAGCTTCCTAGCAATAAGAGCCAAATATACTCACCATCCTTAAACTATGTAACAACCACAATTTTATTACCATTTTTACGCACTTATTTTCCATAAAATATGAGTTAATAGACTAACTATAATAGGAAAATAATTTTCAGTTATACAAATAATCTAGCATGTAATCAAAATAAAATCTAGCATGGTTAGAAAAAGGTTTAATGTAATTTGAAATTAATATATTAAGGTAATATCATTTTAAAATCAAATATAAATTTCACAATTGAAAATCGTTTATTTAAGAAATTATCAAATATGATGTATCCATGTTAGATAAAAATCGACTAACATGGATATTTAAATACATCTAGTGATACTTGGTTAAATTCTTTCACAATCATTTTACATATAACATATAATCCTGTATTGAACAATATTTACAGTTATCCAGCCTAATACTTACAAATTATTAAACAGAAATATGAAAAAAATATGCATACATACATACATATAGGCACACACACAAATACACACATACAGGGAAAATATTTCTATAAAAAATATACAAGTTTAAAAATAATGTTCGACAACAAATAATACTAACTTTCATTCTGCATTATGTATTATGATTTGTCCATCAAGCACATTCCTTTGTTAAGTAATGATGCATTAGACAAATTTAACACTGATCAGGCTAGAAAATATTACAATATTATTTTATTCAATAATGACCTCCAAGCACAAACATGAGAAACACCTTTAAACGACAACATGGAAGAACTAACTGGAATAGCTAAGTAAACAGATGATAAATTAGTACATAACTTCAAATCTAGAGTGTACCACTTGCTTATGTTACAAAAGCAAAAAGATATGATTATCCATCGCACACAGAATTTCAGTCAAGCACTAAGCATCCTGATCTTTAATTGTTGTAGTCTTGCCCTTGGTGGATCAAGGTCCAAATATGTAGCGTCCGAGAAAGACTAGATGACAGGGATACCTACACAAATATTTGAAATTATCAGGAACCTATATTGAATATTAGCACCACAACCTTAAATCGAACCAACGTAGCATCTTAGACAGATATGGAAAAAATACCTGACTCAAGAATATTCCAAGAAATAACGTATCGAAGGTGAACAAATGGTGCGTCATCTACAACACATGCATCCTTAACAACTTTCTCCACCGAATCTAGGCATGAACCACGTAATACACAAACAACAACCTTGCTCGAAATGAATAGTCAAACAATAAAGGTAAATGATAGTAGTAACTCAAATAAAACATGTTTATTGTTTGGATTAACACTTACCACTGATGCTACCAAAATTTTTATAAAAAACTCCGCAAGTGTACGGATCGTAAATTAGTAAAGTGGCAAATCAAGGTCGATTTCACAGAGACTCAGCCAATTAATAATTAGGCACTAGATTTCCTACTTTCGTTTAAGTTGAGTAAACAAAGTTAATTTTAATTACCTAGAATCTAAGAAAATAAAATAAAACAAAATATTCACACAGATGAAATTCACGAGTCAAAAGAACAACCTAGAGCCATTAATCCCTTATTTGCTTTTTAGATTTTATTCCCACTAAATTAATTATAAATTAATTCAACTAGTTAATCTAGAGTACTAGTGTCTATAAATGCCTTTCAGTTTCCATTTATATCCTTGCCTAGCTTAATTATTCAATGTCTTGCTCTAATTTACTAGGACTAGTTATTACCAGTACCTCTCTAATGTGACTATGTAGGGCTTCTAGGTATATGTCTATCCTAGTCGCAAATGAGATTAAAAATCTAATCCTACACTATCTAATCTCATGGTCTATTTAAAATTCCCTCTTTCAAGTCCAATTCTAAATTCTCTAAACATGTCTAATAGTGGCCAATCACTAAACAATAAACAATAATGGGAGAAATATACTAAAGGATTAAAGTGCAGCCTAAAAAGGAAATTATACAATCTACAAAAGAGTCCTCGAAATAAACCAAATAGGTAATCCCAAGGTATTAAAACTCGGACCGGGGGTCGGACCGGCTAAGGCAGAGGGTCAAGGGTTAAAGATTCAACTGAGGGTCAACCAGTGGTTCAACCAGCCACATTAAAATAATTAAAAAAAAATATATTAATTAATAATAACAAACCAACATTAATATTATTTTATAAGAGTATTCAACAAAAATCTAAATGTTTCTAAAGTATAGTACATCAAAATGGAGAATGTTTATCAATAATTCCTGACAATCCTTCAATCAGTACAATCAAAATCATTCTAAATATTAAGATTAAGAATAGGGTGAAATTACAAATTTCACAAATAAATTTAACACATCTGATATTTAATATTCAAATATACAATTATTTTATTTATTTTTTTGCCAAACAAATACACAAAACTATGATATAAGAGACGACAAAGATGAAGAAGAAGAAAGCCAAGGCATTGTTTGGTTTAGAGGGGAGGTGTGTTTTAGACTTTTAGCAAAAGGGAAGGAATATCAGAGTCCTACATTGGGCAAGAGAAGAAGAGGAAACAGAGAGAGCATGCATAAAAGGCTATCGTCTATGTTGTTTCATTGCAAAAGCAAAAAGGGCTCCGGGTCCTGCTCCCGGTTTTTGGGTCAACCAGTCGGGCCAACCCCGGAATATTCTAGATTGATCCCTGTTAGAATCTTAAGTTTTGATGATAACTAATTAATATCAGAAGAGATAGCAATCAGACTAAAACATAGACATTGCAATCAGGATAGACATAGCGATCATAAGATATTGCAATCAGGATAAAACATAGTTATAATAAGACATTCCAATCAGGATAGACATAGCGATCATGAGATATTGCAATCAGGACAAAACATAGTTATAATAAGACATTCCAGTCAGGATAGACATAGCGATCATAAGATATTGCAATCAGGATAAAACATAGTTATAATAAGACATTGCAATCAGGATAAGACATCGTGATTGGTAGTAGGACATAACAATCAGATCAAGATATACCAATCAAGTGACATAGCAATCACATGCATAGCAATCATCATATGATTGCGATCATATATAACTTAGACCAAAGCGATCATGGATTACATAGAGAATAAATTTCTAAGTTAAAATTAGCAATTGGAATATCAATCAGAAGTTGATCGAAACCATTGTCCATGTGATGATCGAAATGTCGAGTGATTGAAACTGTTATGGTCTTAACTTGTGATCTAAGTGTGCAGTAGCTGATCGAAGCAAGTGCATTTAATGCCTGATCGAAGTGTCGAGAGTAAAGCAGATCAAGTACAAAAGTACACTGTCATGATCAGAGCTCCCTTTCAGAAGACGTTAGACACAGCTCTCTGCTACACAAGTTCTCAAGGCAACTTCTCTCCTACAATAGGCATATTTGTAGATAAAGCCTGAAGCAGTAATTAATGTTTATCATCCTCTTCAAGATACATGAGAAGAACAAGAAGTACAAGGCATTAATGGAGCTCAACGGATACAAGTCTTCTTCCCTCTGTGTCAAACGGACATATCATCCTTTGAAGACTATAAATAGCGGAATGTAATTTATTGCTCTTCACCGAATATTCTGAACAAGCACCTACTCTCTGTCAAAGTTCTTTAAGAGCATTTAAACCGCTGCATTTACAAGTTTAAGTGATTAACACTATCTGTTCATTTGTGAACTTGGTAAGATAAATTAAATCCTCTTCTGTTTTGAGGTTGTTCTGAAGGTTGGAGCTTTAGAACAGGGTTGTGACCTTACGGGTAGTAAGGGGGAGTGTTAGAGAGATTCTTTCACTTGTAAAGGTTCTCAGGTGAACCTGTTGTAAAACCTGAACTTAGTAGAACCCAACGGGGTGTTGGTGAACTGGACGTAGGCAAGAGTGTTGGTCAAACCAGTATAAATTATCTTGCATTTAGTTTTTCTGGTAGTTTAAGTTTTTATTTGAAGCACAATTCACCCCCCCTCTTGTGCATCCTCGCCTTCAATCCCTTCCCGTGATGCACCCCTTCCAGACCACTTTTACCGCAGGCCCCCGGTTTTTCTGGTTTGACCAGTCGGGCCGGTCTGAGTTTTAGAACATTGGGAATGTGGGAAAAAGCCCAAGGTAATCCTTAATATCAGTGTCTGGGGAAAATTTAAGGTGGAATTCATAATGAATGTCAAGACCGCCATAGTCAACCTTAGGCCTAATGAGTTAAAAAGTGAATGCCTAACATAGCAACCATAGTATTCTGTCCATAACATCTTTAGTATCCAACCTTACCATTTTAGTGCCCTGTGAGAAATATTAGACCACTTAGAAATCTCTAAATGAGCTTCAAGTGATAGTGCAAGTTTTAAGAGAAAACATAAATACTCGTTCACCAAAAACAACAAAATGGACAAAAGTCAGAGATTTAAGGACGAACAACCCAGTTTGTAGGAATTCTAACCGTTCCTTTGAGTAAACTCAGTCAACCTTAATAGCTATAGAGAAAGGGCCTGAGTCAGGATAAACCATAAAAAGATAGAGGAAATCATGCAAGGCCATTAGATGAGAAAGTATAGCGGGTACTAGAAAGAAGGATGAAAGACACACACAGAGTTATATATATATATATATATATATATATATATATATATATATATATATATATAAAGTGGCATTTAGCAAGTAGCTGCAATAACTTCCATACATACCCCTATTCACTCTACAATGAATACTGTAACATCCTAAAAATCTAATATAGGATCAATGAGTGTTTTGGGAAATAATAAATGGAGAAATTGAGAATTTTAGAATTTTTAGGAATTTTTGGGATATTTTGGAAATTTTGATTAATTAATATGCATATAATTAATTAAGAAATGAAGAGTTTGAAATATGAGGGAGTGGTAAAGCTAAAAATATTTTGAAGTTTAAGGAGATTGGAGGCTGGTTTAAATGGTTTTAGAATTAAAAGAGTACACTATGGCGAGTTTGGGCTACAAATCATTAGAGAATCCCCTAATTTCAGCAAACCAAACGCGCCCCTCCCCTTTTTATATAAAAACCGCGCGCCTCCCTCCTCCTTTCCGTCTTCTTCTTCTTCGTTCTTCCTCTTCCTGGCGGCCAACGGCGGCGGCACCGCGGCGGCGGCGCCTTCCTAACTATCTCTTCCACCTCCTTCTTCCTCCACAACCCTAGCCTCCCTCCCCTCCCAAACCATCCGTCGGCTCTTCCCTCCCTCTCCTCCTTCGTTTCGACCTCCCCCTCTGAATCCGGCGAGGGTGGGCTCCTCCGGCAACGGCGAGTGAAGCGACGGCGTGGCCTCCCCTTTCCCTTTAAACTCTTCTCCTTCGTTTCCTCTGTTTGCTCTTCGTTTCTTCATGTTCTTTTTGCAAAATCCGGCGAGTCTTCCGGTGAACTCACGGTGGTTTTGCCGGATTAAAGGTAAAGATTCGATTTTTCTAGTACATCTTGAGCTATACTTTCATTTTAATGTGTGTTCACTCACACTTTCCGTTTTCCTTTTGATTTTCATTCGGTCTACACATTTGAGGCGATTTCCGGCGAGATGAGCGGCGGCCGGCGGCGAGCTGCTTGTTATCCTCATTCTTGGAACTTCGTAAGCAATTTGTACACCATCCTCTCATTTGATTTCTTGTTTTTGGCCGTTTGTGAGGATAGGTCTGAATTGGGTTTTAGGTTTTAGTTATGATCTGGGATTAAAACTAAGCCAAAGTTTCATCTTTTACTATCTTAACTGTAAAATTGAATGTTGATTGAAGTTTTGTGAAGTTGTGCAAAATCCTAATTTTGGGTTAAAAGGGGCCGACGGGTTTAAGCTCATTGTGGGCTCAAACTTCTTAAATAATCAACAACAAAAATTTGTTTAAGTCTGATTATATTACTGTTTGATCTGGCTTGGGCATCAGTGTTTTGTAGCTTTGATTTGTTTCATTTGGATGATTGAGTTATTACTTAAATGTTTAGATTGGGTGTGAGCTATTGGGAATTCTGTTTACTCTCTTGATTGGATTTGAGTGATATAAAGAGAAGTGGCTTGGAAATTTGCCTATGTGATTTGGGAATTCAAATGTGATATCTTTGTTATGGGTTCAAGTTTGATTTGTAAATTGTAATGCTATTTTTGTAATAATTCTGAATATCCTTTGTAAATAATAATATGGATTAAAGCTGGTTATGGTGACTGATTTAGGATATGTGAAGTAATGCCAATTATGTTGAGCCTTGCATGTTAACCTTTGGACTCTTGTTTTTATTGTTTTGATCGGCCAACTCATTCAAGGAGGAATGAAATGCTTCCTTGTTCTGGTTGATGAATTCTATGAGCAAATAAATAGATGTGCTTACAAACTATATATGTTTAAGCATGGATTTAGTTCAAGTAGGTCTATTACATATATGTTATGAACTTTCTGTATTGTCTTACTTCCATGGCTGAGTAGTTTTAGGAAAATAAAGAGTATTGTTTAGGTCTAGTTTGGTTCTGCTTAGATTAGGATTGAGAAGTAAGATGAAGAATAATTGGGATCTTGCATCTTGAGTTTTGATAAAGAAAACCTTAAGATATGAATTTCAGGATTTTTGTTAATTTCCATGGGGAAGGGCAATGACACATTTTATTTTGTTCCATTAATTAAATGAGTGTGGAAGTAGGGGTGTTTCAAGTTGGGAGTTAAAGAATGATATGCAAATAAGCAGGAATGACTTAAGTTGGATAAGTGAATTTTTATATTCTTGTTCTTTTTTCTCTTGGCGGCTGAATTGATTCCTGGTCTAATGGAGGATGATGATTCAAAAATATGTTGGTATTTAGAAAATATATAAATTCATTAGATTAAACTAAGAAGAGGAACACATGGAGAAGGGGGAATTGTTTTAGTGTTTATTGTTCTTGTAAGACAATGTATTAATTAAGAGGTACAACAGGAAATTGGTGATTTAACTTAGTGTGGATCGACTTCATATTTGAAGATGCATGAATATGAGTGTGATTTAACTAAAGAAGTTGTTGCATATCAAAATCTGTTGTAGGTAGGAACTATAAGCTGAATTAATACAAATATACATGTGAGTTTGGGCTGTTGTGCCCTGTAAGCGTGTGGTTATTGCAAATCCTAACCTTTTTCTATGTTTTTGCTGAAATTGGTGCTAAGGGAAAGGAGTAATACAATTTATAAGTTTAGTGGTTTATCTTATGCTTTGTTGACTTTTGGTGTATGGGAGTTGTGACTGTGTAGTTAAATGAGGTTGGAAATGTGATTTTCTTTCTTGATTGGTATTATATTAGTAGGATTTGTAATCTTTTGTTTTGACTGAACCCTGAGTTGTTATTGATGTTGTGATTGATAATGTTTTAGAAAGTTTAATGCTAGTGTTTATTTTGTTCTATTTGATTCAGAATCCTGTATGTTTGAATGAAAGTTTGGGTGTACAATGAATTTTCTTTGTCTTTGAGAAATGGTGAGTATAGCAAAATGAATGAGTATATATGAAGTGTATGTGAATGAAAGCTAAAGTAGCTAATTTGGTGTAGGCATGGTTGTATAGAGTAATTGGATTAAGAAGGGTTGGGTAGAAAATATATATATATATATATTCGAGAGCGACGTTACTCATTAGTCATGTATACAAGAATAATTGTTTATGACTATTATTACTTTGTGTAATAATAGGAGGAAATTAAGAGGAGATACTTGGAAATTCTTAAGGAAGGGTAAAGAAAAGCAATGGAGCACTAGGTGCCGCAGGTAATCACACTTACCTTACTATAACATTGAGGGTGACGTTAGTTGGGAATTTTGAAAATCCTTTCTCACCCTCATTATCTATATATTATCTTTGAAAGTTATTTTTCTACAAAATAGACTATCGGGTGCCTTTCAAACACGATTACTTTCATATAAAGAATTTGATTTACTATATGTAGTATCCTGACTGGTGATATTGCTGGAACATGTATGTGTGAGTGTATATACATTGAGAGTTGGTACCTTGACAGGGATATTGAGAGATGTGTCATAGATTATAAGAATAGGAATGAGATGTTGAGTTGGAGATTGTGGAAAGAATTATTAGGGAAAGGAATTGAATGATTGTGAATGGGATGGTGATATTGAAAGGAAATGGTGATTGAGATGTTGAATACAGTGAGATATTGAAAAGGATATTGTGGAAGGTTGTTGCATGACACTGCTTGTACCATCGGCCGATGTAACCGTTCGATAGCGCAATCAACGGTTAGTTGTACTGGTCCTAATGAGTAGAGACAGGGACTTACGGTTTCCGAGTAGAGACTGGCTCCGTTTATTATTTCCTTTTGATTATAGACAGGGGAAATATGCCTTTCAGAGTAGAGACTGGGGCACAGTGTCAATCATATTTACTTTGGATATTTGGAGATGTTTGGCTTATTGAGGTTATGTATATTTGGAGATGTGTGAGTATATACAGATATATGTTATGTATGTGCATGTATACTGTATACAGGTGAATTATTTTAAAACTGTGGTACCCTTTAGACGCCCTTACTACCGCACATCTCACTGTTATAGTGAGTTAAGCGGTGATTACTGGGACAAACTGTCTCATTCCACGATTACTGACATTTTTGCAGGTATTCATGCACAGGCGCAAGCATCAAAAAAAGGGAATTAGGTTTTAAAGGTTATTTAGATTAGTTAGTTGTGTATATTGCCAATTTGTATAGGCCTGCATCTGCTTCCGCATGTTTTCTGATGGGAATAAAAAAGTAGATTCAGTGATGTTTATTATGAAATGTAATATAAGCATAGTGCTTTTCTAACTATGATAGGTTTGTAATAATATGGAAAGTCTTTTCTATCATAGTTAGATAATTAATAATGATTGACATTAGTTTCTTCTTTTCTAACCATGTTAGGTGGACCCTTTCTAACATGGTTAGCTATTAATTATCCATGATAGTGTTCAGGTGGTATTAGGAAATTCTTTTCTATCATGGATAGTATTTAACCATTAGTAAATTCTTTTTCTAACTATGATAGACATTGTTATTATGGAAATCCTTTTTTCTATCATAGTTAGTAAGAGATGATTGAATTAAAAAGGGATAACTTAGGTTAATTAGGAAATTAGTAACAGTATGTTACAGTATTTTACAAATACTATTTACATATCACGCCTTAAACAATACTATGTGTGTGTGTGTGTGTGTCTATATATATATATATATATATATATATATATATATATATATATATATTGTGGCATTCAGCAACTAGCTGCAATAACTTCCATACATACCTCTATTCACTTTACAATGAATACTATTTACATATCACGCCTTAGACAATACTAAAAGTACAGATCCAAATATGATAAAGTAGGACCATGCATGTAAGCTCATTCATTGTTTGCAAGGTAAACATAATTGATGAAGCACTACTACAGATTTTCTCTATACCAGCACACCTTTACATGCGCTTCAAAAAAAGCGCTGGTAATTTACTCCTATACATGCGCTTTCAAGTAGAACAACATAAAGCGCATGTATATAATATACTAATACATGCGCTTTATAAACAAGAGCGCATGTATATGTTTGTGGTCTATACATGCGCTTTAAGCGCATGTATATATTACAACTTTACATGCGCTTTAGCCCAGAGAGCGCATGTATAGTTTTTAATTAAAATTATATTTTACTAAACAATATATCCATGCATAGGATGAATTTATATGTTAAAACATGTATCATACTCGTGTACATTAAGTTCATAATTCACCTTTTTCCTTATTTCTTTTCTTTTTCTTTCTTTCCTTACTATCTTCTCTTCTTTCTTCTTCATTTTCTACATACTAAACCTGACCTCCCCCTCACAAACCCTAAAAACCTGATGCCCTTCATTTTCTTCTTCATTTTCTTCATTCTTGTAATACCTCCCTCCCAAACCCTAGCCGTCGCCCCTCTTCTCTAAATTTCACCTTCCTCCTTCCTTCCTCCTTCCTCCTTCCAAACCCGACGTCTCCCTCTCCCTTCTCCCAAAACTTTCATTGTTCAACCTCCTCACTTCTTCTACAATTTTCGTGCCTCCTTCCTCACAACCCAACAACTTCATTGCCTGACCCTCCATTGCTATTTCTTTTCCAGATCTCCCGTGCTTATGCGTTCGTTCACCTTCAATCCCTAGGAAATCCTAAACGAATCAACCCCTGTTAGCACGAAGTAAAGGAACTAATTGCAGGTGAGCAATTTCAATTATTTCATCCCTATTCTTCGTTTGGAATAAGGCTATACATCACAAATGAAAGGTTTATTCTCTTTTCTGGCTGCTTTATGTTTCACTGCAATTCCTCTTGCTTGTTGTTTTTCCCACAAATTCAAGCTTTTTGTTGATTTGTTGCGATGATCAAGCTTTTATGTTGTGGGTGTTGGGAATTTTTGAGATGAAGTGAAAAAGTTATTTTTTTTGTCTTTGAATTGGTATTATTCGAGACCTGAGTTATGAAAATCTGTATTCCTGTTCGCCTTGAAATATAAAGCTGAACATTTGAGTCTTGGAAAAAACCCACTGGTCCTTTTTGTGTTAGTTACAGACAAGAAGGGGAAATAATGAGCCTTTAGAGTGTTTTCTACCTATTAGGAAAGTGTACTATTTGGAATTCAGTGAATTCATATCAGAAATGGGAATTTGATTTTTTTTTTATCTGAACACTCTTATTTCTCTGTCTGCATGTTGTTCCAAACACATTTCAGTGTTTGAAGTGAGCTGAGATGCAAAAGTTGGGATAGAAGTTCATATAATCCGATTTGGGAAGAGTTTACCAATAGAATACACTATTTCTTTGAAGTTGTTCATTTTAATCCTCCCGTTTCTGCTCAAATCCAGATTCGTCCTTGGATGGTCCTGAATGAGAATCATAGTAGCAAAGACACGTTATTTTCCATATAGACCTTGGTTAGAATTTCCTACTTCTTTATTATTAGTTTCTGCAATTGAATGAAAGACTTTAGAGTGGACCGATTGATGGGTAGTTTGAAATTGATGTTTTGCTTTGGGCTGAAGAGCTTCATCTCCAAATCTGAATTTTTCTATACAGTTATGATGTTAATAGTTGTGCATATGTAGATAATTGAATTTTTGGTTGTGGTGGCTGTTATGTTTGGTTATATTTATTATTGATCTGATTTTGGACTTGACTAGGTGATGGTAGAGCTTGATATTTGGGTACTTTAGAGAACTGAAATAATGAATTAATCCCAGTATGTTCTCCAAGCTTGGGCTCTTGTCAATCATTACTTGGGAGCTGTTTATCCAATCATGCTGAAGGCAGTGTATGTGATGAACAACTTGCTCATCCTTTATTACTCAACTTTGTTCAATATTTGAGATGAAGTGTTGAATATATAATTTCTGAACTAACATTTTTTTCCTTTGCAGGGCCATTCAAATATCACCATTTGCTAACTGATTGGCAATGAGTGTCCCTCCTCACATCAAAATTTTAATATTGCATTTCCAGCTAATATGCTTTCAACTTCATTTCTTCCAGGCAAACTAAATTTTTACTACATGCTGTATAATGAATTTATCACTACATATGTCTTATAATCAGTTTTACCATGCACCCTTTTACGTTGACAGCTTCTTAAAATTCTTTTTTTTTCAATTGTTCTCCTCCTAACTTCAAACATACCTTATGCTTTTGGTGTGCACATGAATTTTATTACATGTTTAAAGGCTGGATGAAGCTTATTGTCTCATTTATTATTACATCTGCAGGCTTGAAGATTGGTGCACATTAATTGAAGTGATTTCAGTTGTGCATTAGCCTGGAAGGCACATACAACATTCTTGTATATTGAATTGTTAGTGTGAATTGTTAGTTGACATGAGGGTTAATGGTGTCTCACTTAAGGTATGGAGCTTTAGCCTGGAAGGCACATACAACATTCTATGTAATTCTTCAGGTCCTGTTGTATGTTGACATGAGGGTTAATGGTGTCTCACTTAAGGTAAGTGTATAGTCACATTGAGTATGTTCTTCTTCAAATTCAGATTTATTTTCAGTTTGGAAAATTAGAATTAACTTTTTTTTGTCATGGAGGGCTATTTATACCTATCATAGGATTATTTCTTCAAAATCAGGGATATTTGTTTTATTCCATCATCAATGTAATGATTTCTATGCAATGTGCTTTGTATTTACAGCCTTTACTAATATTACTTTTGGTGATACATTATTTGGATTGCATGCTGGTTGGTGTATGTATTACCCCTAAATAGTGTAGGGAGAAATGTAAAATAATATAAAACATTAAAAAAAATCTATACATGCGTTTAAATAGAGTTTGTGTATAACCTATACATGCGCTTTAAGCGAATGTAAAGGTATATATACATGCGCTCTTTAAAAAATGCGCATGTATTGGTATGCATATACATGCGCTTTTTAAAATAAGCGCATGTATTGGTATAAATATACATGCGCTTTCTTGTAAAACAACGCATGTATAGGATTACCTATACATGCGCTTATAAAGCGCATGTAAATCCTTTCCTGGCGACGACATTACCAGCGTTTTTAAAGCGCATGTAAAGGCCAAAATGAGCGCATGTAAAGGGGTTATTTTGTAGTAGTGAAGAGCATGACGTGGACACTGTTAAAGGATGGAAGACCAACATTCTGAAAGATCCAAGAAAGGAGGCCACAATGTTAGAAGCCCAACAAGATGATGTTCAAGGCCCATGTGGTGTCCATATTGAAGAAATCACTCATTTGGAGGATATGCAAGAGCGACTTGTTGGCCAAGTCAATAAACATCAAATATGAATGCAGTTAATTTTATTTGAGTCTTTCATTTTATTTCCATAAAATAAGGCATTAGGTCATTGAAATTATTAGTTTCCTTTTTCATGTTTTTCCTATTTTGAAAAGCTTACTTTTCCTTCAAGAAAAAAGTCATCTACTTTTAGGAAGGTGCAATTCAAAATGTCAATTATTATTAATGCACCAATTATTAGGTTATTTCTTAATTCTAGAGTATTCTATTGTTGCCTGTAAATAGGCTTTACTTTGTACTACAATTTCAGAGTTTAATGAATTGAGACTTTTGTTTCTCTTGTGTGAGCTTTGCTTGCATCTTTACATTCTTTTGAGAATACTAGACTTATCAGGGATTAATTATCCTTGTGGCGTCTTGTGGCTAGACTTATCAAGGATTGATCATCCTTTTGGCGTCTTAGGGTTGTAAGAGACAAGTACTCTTCTTCCCATCGATCATCCGGTTCCTATTCTTTTGTCTTCTAGCCGATCCGGTCACATCCATCTATCATTTGGTATCAGAGCAACAGGCTGCTAGATTTCAAGGTTGAAGATGAGTGGAGAAGCATCTCACAAAGACGACTTCAGTACTGATCTCAAGTTGTTTATGAAAGTCATGCGAGATGAGTTTCTCAAACTCAAGATGGAAATGGAGGAGTTGAAGGAATCTAAAGCATCCAGTAGTACACTATCAATTTCCATCAATATCATGCAATCTTATCATTCCCTTCAATATCTTAATCTCAACTATTCAACTCCTTCCCTCAACTGAATCTCAATATCCCTGTCAGAGTACTACACTAATCTCTCAAACTATTCCCCAAATCATCATCTCCAACCAGAGTACCATTTAAATATAAAACAAGTAACAAGTTGATTTATACCAAAATAATCGTGTTTGAAAGGCATCTGATAGCCTGTTTTGTATAAAAATACCTTTTTAAAGGTAATATATATATATATATATATATATATATATATATATATATATATATATATCGAGGGTGAGAAAAGAATTTAGAAATCCCAACTAACGTCACCCTCAATGTTATAGCAAGTTTAAGTGTGATTATCTGTCACCCTTTAGCACTCTGTTGCTCTTCCTTACCGTTTCCTCTTAGATTTTCTTCAAATATTATCACCATGATATACTCCTATAATAATAGGATACAGAATGACAAATCAATATCATTCTCACATTATAATACTTTAACGTCTCTCTCTCCTATTCTATATCACTACCCCACGCCCTTATGAAATTATATTCTCCACATCCAAGCATCATACACATACACACACATGATAACAAAGATTTCCATTTATTATAGTTGTAATCTCTTTACTCAAATCCAGATCAAATCATCCATAGTTGACAAACAACCAGCCCCATCAGCAATAAGACAAGCATCAACATAAAGTAATCAATATACCAATTTAGAACCAATGCATTCAGCCCTCTTATCTATGTATACTTTCACCTGTTACTTTCATATAGAATAGCAATTTACGAATTTAATCATACAAGAACAAGGATTTCACATACAACCATTGAACTCAGTTTCAGTCACATGCACACAAACCCAAACATATACAATTCAATTGTTACTCTTACTAAATTTTTATCTCAATTCACAACAACCAATATAAGTCAGATTGTGATCAAAATAAAACAACACGAAATGGGAACAATTGCCCATACATTACATTCCCAAATCCAGCACAATATAGAACCATATAACCTAAAAGAAAATATTGACTACTACTCATGCCAAAGAGAACAATAATACTCTCCTAATCACATGCACTTACAATCTTGATTAAAACTGCACATTTGATGTTCCTACTGCTTAGAGAACACCACAATTCAATTAATTGCATTAGCATGCCAAAAATAAAAACTTTAACACCTATATGCATTAACACAATTGATTTAAGCATTTTTGTTCATTTATCAATACTCTCCCTATTTTCTTACATATTCCGTCATTAAAATTCAATACAAAACAGATCAGCCCAAAGAGATTCATTATCATTTCTTTACATTCCTTGCCAACTAAGTTTATGGTTATGCAAACACATTCAAGACCCATAACAGCAAAATAAAATTGTTAAACCATTTATCTCCTATGATATATAGTAGAATTTATTTTTTGTATTAATTCACCAAAAATCAGCATCATTTATCACACATATTCATGAACAACTTTCAGCAATACAACTTATGTAACATACATATATCAATAACAAACATCTCACATATTTTTGCTGTCCATTAAAAATATTCAGTCAAAGCCAATACTTCCCTCACTGCCCCAAAACCGATTCAATGATAACAGTTTCAGATTAAGAAAAATTACAATTACACATTTAACAAATTCCATTCTAGCCATGTCAAGAATGAGTACAACATCAGTCCCCTTCCATATTTTCCAACTAGGCAGAGCATGGCAACCAAAGAAAACAAAACACATACTCATAATCCCTTCTTAGGCTATTTAACAAGAATTCATGGAGCTACTAAACTAATAGTCAATATCTTCTCTGCACTAATCAAACACCCACACAATGCGCACATACATACACATATACAGATTCACGCACACACATAAAGTTGAAGTTGTAAAATAGAAACATGTCTCAAATTTGATTAACTCAACCGTACATTGCATCAAATCAACTTCATAATATCTCTACATAATTTAATAGAAAGATTTAACCCACAAATCCTTGAAATCAATCACCAAATCATAGCAACAGCTCCAAACTTCACCAGTCACACATACACAATCATCTCATAATAGGGTGCACTTATATTCATGTGGCACAAACACCAAACATTGAAATCAACTGAAGAAATCTATGCATGCTAAATTATCTTAAGGAAACAAGTAAATAAAAAGGTTAAACTTCAATTGGGCAGATTTAGTTCATCTAAAAATCAAAAGCTATTTTGGATTTGAAAATCCCCAAAAGTTAGGATTTTGCAAAAACTTCATAAAACCTTAATCAAGCTTCAAATAATCACTTAGGACATCCTAACTCAAAGTTAAAAAGGTTCTTTAGATAGTTTATAAACCCAAAACTTGAACCCAATCTCGGCCTCCTCACATAACCGCCTAAAATATGAACTAAAATGGCTATTAATCATAAAAGAAACCTCACCTAAGTTGATACCCGAGCTTGCAGGTATGAACAGCGACACTTCCGCCGTGTATTGCCGCCTAAACTCGCTGGAAATCACCTCCAAATTTGGCTGGCCGAGCTGGACGTCGATAACAAGGGGAGAAGGTGAAAACCATGAAGATATGGTGGAAACTAGCTTGAAAAACAAAAGAAAACTACCACATACCTTCCAATCGAAATTCCGCCGCCGGAAACCGAGCCGACGCCGCCGGAAAATGCTTCACGCGTCGGAAAAGAGGGAGGAATGAAATAGAATAAGGAAAGGAGTGAGGAAGCACGGCCACCACAGTCCGGCCAGCCTTGGCCGTCGCCGGTCGAGCCGAGAAAGGAAGGAAGAAGGCGGAGATAATGAAGAAGAGGGAGGAGGCGATGAAGATGATGATTTGGTTTGGGAAAGAGGCTTTGGCAGCTAGGGTTTGGTGAAAGGAAGAGGTGAGTATATTTATATACTTCAACCAAAATTACAATTAAATACCCTATTGTTTATTCTTAATTCTATTTCTAGCCCGAAAGTTTGTATATACTACTATACCCCATCTTTCCAATATAATGTGATCAAGATTCCCCCAGTACTTTTCATGAAAGTTCCAAATTCTAAAAGACTCATTTAATTACATTTCTTTAAATTTCTAAAGTAAATAAGATTTAATATGCTTAAATCATCTAAAATATCATAAATTTCTCTCTGAAAACTATAATTTTCCTTAATGACACCTCAATAATTTCGTATTATTTTTAATTTAAAAATTGGGATGTTACAAGAAGCGATTAAAAGAAAAATGTTCCAAGTTTTCTAGTTGGAGGGACTATAAATCAACCTCAAGATGGAAGGATTCTATGGCTAAGGATGACACAAAACTCCCACATAAAGTCAAGGAGGAATCCAAGCCTAAAACTGATGGTGGTAAGACACATGTCTCTGAAATTTCAGCTAATGATAGAACCTCTTCTATTACATGTTTTAGGTGTCTTGGTAAGGGGCATATTGCTTCTCAATGTCCCAATAAGAAAGCCATCATTCTCAAAGATAATGGTGATTGTGAAAGTATTCACTCTAGTGAGAGTGATGATGACATGCCCTCTTTGGTGACTGATTCTGAATTGGAGATTGATGAGGCTGAACCTGTTAAGGGAGAAATGTTGGTGGCTAGGAGGGCTCTCAACATGCAACAAAAGGAAGATCATGACCAAGAGCATCGAGAACTTATCTTCCATACTAGATGCTTTATCAAGAACAAGGTATGTAGCATGGTTATTGATAGTGGTAGTGTCACCAATGTTGCTAGTACCTTACTTGTTCATAAGTTGGATTTGCCTACTATGAAGCATCCAAGGCCTTATAAGTTGCAATGGTTATAAATGATAGTGCTGAAGCTAAGGTCACTAAGCAGGTGTTGATTTCTTTTTCTATTGGAGACTATCATGCTGAAGTGTTATGTGATGTAGTTCCTATGTTTGCTGGACATATTTTGCTTGGAAGACCATGGCAATTTGATAGTAGAGCTCATTATGATTGTTATAAAAATTGTTATTCTATACCCTTTAATGGGAAATTCATTGTATTGAAACCTCTTGGGCCAAAAGAAACTTATGAAGACCAAGTGAGGATTGAGCGAGATAGTAAAAAAAGAGATGAACTGAGTGAAAAAAAGTTGTAGAGAAAAAAGAAAATAAAGAAAGAGAAAAGAAAATGAAAGAAAAAGGAAAAAAGAGAGAAAAGAAAGAGAGTTTATTTTCTATAAAATGTGAGGTTAAGCGAGTATTATTGAGTGTGCAAGTTTTGGGACTTGTATGTAAGGATGCTTATATTTATACTAATGAACTTAACCCCTCTTTGCCCTCTAGTGTTGTGTCTTTATCGCAGAAAATTCATGAAAAAGTAAGGGCCAACAGGAAGAATGGACCATATACAAGACAAACAATCAAACGTCGCCGAAAGGTTGTCTTTGAGCCCGGAGATTTGGTTTGGGTACACTTGAGGAAGAAGAGAATCCCAAATCAACAAAAAACTATGTTGCAACCAAGAGGGGATGGTTCTTTCCAAGTCTTAGAGCGATACAATGACAATGCTTGCAAGATACATACTCTCAGCTCTTTTGATAATGTTAGCTCTATTTTCAATATGGCGGATCTATCACCTTTTGATATTGTAGATTCGAGGACGAATCCTTTTGAGCAGGGAGGGAATGATGAAGAGCATGAGGTGGACACTGTTAAAGGATGGAAGGCCAACATTCTGAAAGATTCAAGAAAGGAGGCCACAATGTTAGAAGCCCAACTAGATGATGTTCAAGGCCCATGTGGTGTCCATATTGAAGAAATCACTCATTTGGAGGATATGCAAAAGCGACTTGTTGGCCAAGTCAATAAGCATCAAATATGAATGCATTTAATTTTATTTGAGTCTTTTATTTTATTTCCATAAAATAAGGCATTAGGTCATTGAAATTATTAGTTTCCTTTTTCATGTTTTTCCTATTTTGAAAAGCTTACTTTTCCTTCAAGAAAAAAGTCATCTACTTTTAGGAAGGTTCAATTCAAAATGTCAATTATTATTAATGCACCAATTATTAGGTTATTTTTTAATTCTAGAGTATTCTATTGTTGCCTATAAATAGGCTTTACTTTGTACTACAATTTTCAGAGTTTAATGAATTGAGACTTTTGTTTCTCTTGTGTGAGCTTTGCTTGCATCTTTGTATTATTTTGAGAATACTAGACTTATCAGGGATTAATTATCCTTGTGGCGTCTTGTGGCTAGACTTATCAAGGATTAATCATCCTTGTGGCGTCTTAGGGTTGTAAGAGACAGGTACTCTTCTTCCCATCGATCATCCGGTTCCTATTCTCTTGTCTTCTAGCCAATCCGGTCACGTGAATCTATCAATAATTATTTCTAATACACTGAGAAATGTCTTATTGGAAGGAAGTCAACCAAACAGCATGACATATTAAACGTGATAACATGGGACCACACATGTAAGCTCATTCATTGTTATAACCCGGAAAATTAATTTTCCTCTTCATTCTATCATGTCGACTATTCTTTATTGGGAATGCCTTATGAACAGGAAAAAATCAAAAGCCAAATGTGCACAACACACAGCCTAGCCAACCTAATAACACCCTACACTTGTTTTTAAAAAATTAAAACAAACACATTTTCACAAAACACATAGCTGATACCTGTAATTAAAAGCCACTTAAACAGCCGACGACTCACACGACTTTTATATGTTATATTGACTAGAGTATTAAACTATTTAGAAACACACAAACAAGCCAACAAAGTTTGATCCAACGGGTAAAAGGGGTTTGGGTCACAACTATGTGGTTGCGAGTTCGAATCGTGCCGATGTGTGGACTTTATTGGTGGACAATTTATAAGTATATTTATAAGTACCCTTAAAGGGTTTGTTTGGTACGAGGGGTGGGGAGGGAAAATGGGCGGAGGAAAAATTTTTGTGACATGAATTTATATAAATTTGAGATGTGAGTTTGAAAATTCTAAATTAATATATATACCTCTTATATTTTACATCTTATATGAATTAAAATATCACAACCTCACTTTTTCAATATTTAAAAATTCATTTTATGAAATTTTCCTCTCAGACCCTCTCCCCCAAATCCCTCATACCAAATAGAGCCTCAAGCGAGCCTCATCCCAACTCACCTAATTTTTTAGATATAAAAAAGAAACGTACAAACAAAAGAAATGAAACAAATTGAGTCCCAAAATTTTTGAAACGAATTTGATAGCATGGACATTTGTGAATTCTCAACTGTGACGTGAAAGGTTGATTTTCTGTATTAAATTAAATAAATAGCATAAACTATATTCATAAGAATTGACATAAATATTGTCCTATCACTTGTTTTTATACAATATTATCTAATAAATAGTAACGAAATGGTTTGCCATTAATTCGGGATTTAACTAAAATATAATGATAAAATGAAGTTATTTATACAAGTCAAAAAGTTATTTGATTTTTCACAATTTCATATACATATACAAGGTATTTTCAGGAAAGCTTTGCTAGTTTAATTATATGTCATTTCATAATTAAAAAAGTTTAACAAACTATTTCTTGTTAGAATCTTAAATTTTGATGGTGACTAAGGTATGATATGGTCTAGTACTTAAGAGAACATAATCAACACTTAGGAGGGATTAGATGACATGGTTAGAATCCTGAGTTAGATCACTTGAGAATGCAAGATCACTTCCGGATAGATTAGGACTTGCACACGCGGATGAATGCTTTCATCCCCCAGCGTCAGCAAGTAAGTCCATGAGAATTAATACACCT
This sequence comes from Mimosa pudica, assembly GCA_029929735.1. Classification (NCBI taxonomy): domain Eukaryota; kingdom Viridiplantae; phylum Streptophyta; class Magnoliopsida; order Fabales; family Fabaceae; genus Mimosa; species Mimosa pudica. Next base: position 631,261 of record JAKELP010000056.1, on the reverse strand, counting down.
TAAGACTAAGCTATGTTTCAATCGGAAGAGAAATTGCTTCCTGATAGATTTAGACTGGTGCAGGTTGATAAACTAGATATAACCCCGAGCGTCAGTGAAAATGCAACGTCAAGTGAAGTTGCTTCCTGTTAGACTTAGACTGGCGCAGAGCGATAGAATAGATATTACCCCAAGCGTCAGTGAGTCTACTTCGCCAAGTGAAAACACTTCCTGTTGGATTTAGACTGACGCAGGCTGACAGAATAGATATATCCCCAAGCGTCAGTGAATCAGCCTCGTCAAGTGAAATTCGTTCCTGATAAGATTTAGACTTGCGCAGGCTGACAGAATAGATATATCCCCGAGCGTCAGTGAATAAGCCTCGTCAAGTGGAATCACTTCCTGATAAACTTTCACTAGCGCAGACTGATAGAACACGATAACACTAAGCGTCAGTGAATGTAAGCAACGTCCAGTAGAAGTGCTTCCGATAGCTTAGTGACTAGCGCTGGCTGTTGAAGTGACCTAACACTGAGCAAGAGTGAGCAATAGTAAACAAAATCCTACATCTAGTGGATTCACTTCCGGATGGAGAAGTGCTTCCGGATACATCCTAGACTAAGTAAACTCCCACTTCATGTGATTGTGTGTTGACTTAATATACATAGCATGAATGACACACTGAGTCACTTAGGAAGACTTAGAGTAAACTAACGAGACTTAAGCTGACTATTGGAATAGAGATCCCTTAGAGTCAGTAGACATTACACTAAGTCAGAACATAGTCTAAGTAAGACTACTTCCCATAGCAAACTTCCCACAACATGTGTAGTTTTACTATATCTGATTATATATATTGCTATGTTGGACTAACCAGTATGTGCAGAACTTAGTTACACTTGCGGATGCAAATGAGCTTCCGGATGGAAAGACTCTTGGCATTGGATTTCAGAGACTAACCCTTGCAGAGCAAGATTGCCACTTCCGGATGAACGATGATCATCCGTCAGCAAGAGTACAAGAGTGAACGTCACATACTCAGAAGACAGAATGCTTTTAACAGAGCAGAGGTGTCAGGACTACTTTTCAGAGATAAAGCAAGTCAACCCTGCTGAAGCATTTAAGAAGATGTTCCTTCCAACGGTAACAAGAGGATAACAGACATATTCAAACAACATTGTTACCTACCAAGCATGAGGAGTATGAGAACATAATCTGAAGATTCACTCAAGGTGTCAAAGCTCATACTGCCCACAAGAGTCAGAGTCCATAAGAGAGCTTCTGATAGCAAGAGAGGATCCAATAGCAAAGCACTCTTATCATTCATGGACAAGTGCTTGGAAGACAAAGTTCCTCTTGTGATAGCAAGCAAAATGTTAGAGTCCACGAGCTTCAGATAGCAAGAGAGCTTCCGATAGTGAGTCTCTTAACATCCTGGACTTATGCTTGAGGAACGAAGTCCTCTCTGACAGCAAGCAAGAGTCGGACCGTACAAAGTGTTCAGATGTCAGAACGACTTTTGTCAGAATAGTATTGTCAGAACAGTGTTGACAGAACAGCATGGTCAGAGCACCTTTTCAGATAAAGCAAAGTCAACCCTGCTGTGCATTAATGAGGACAACGTAAATAAGGCCCCAACGTCTATAATCAAACGGTCTTATTGCCTCTCCAACGGCTAGATATTCAGAGACTGGTATAAAAGGGATGTTCTTCATTTCTGAAGAGGGGGGCTTGAAAAAGTGAGAGAGAACAGGGCTATTATCTGAAAACACTATTCTACATTCCTCTCATCTTCTACTCTCGGACTTTGATATGTAATATTCTTAGAGAGTGATTCATTTGTACTTAAGTGAGTAACATCATCCACTCTTTGAGAGAGTTAGTTTTGAGCTTAAGTGTTTAACAAAATCAGTTCATAGAGTGAACATAATTGTAATCTTACATTTTGTAAGGGGGAGCATTTAGAAGTTTTTCTAAATCTCCATAGGTTGCAAGTTAGCCCGTAAAACTTGCATTTGTAAGGTTTGCAGGTGAACCCGGTGTAAAACCTGTGGGTTGTTAGGTGAACCCGTGCTCGTAAAACCTAAAGTGTAAAGGCTTCTCTTGTGCCCGGTTTAAACAAGAATAGTGGATTGGAAATCTCAGGTGTGGCCTGGGGACTGGATGTAGGTCTGGGTGACCGAACCAGGATAAATTTATGTGTGCATATATTTATACTTGATCATTCTATTTTGCATCACATAGCATACTGACTTGTGCATAGCATTATTTATTATCATCATCACCGAGCACAAGCAGTCTTTCGAAAAGAGTTTAAGTTTTTATTCCCTCACCCAATTCACCCCCCCCTCTTGGGTGACAGCCACGAATTTCATTTCTTTCAAGAAATATCAGTTTAATTTAAAATGAAATTTTATGGTTTTAAACATCTTATTGGTACCCTACATTAGGATAAACTGTAACAGATGAAAAATTAATGTTTAACTACCGTCAAATGTTTATTGGAGATTTTAACTTCATCACTCTTTTTTTTATAATATTAACTTCATCACTCTACACAAAGGTACTTCAAATATTTTTACTTTAGATTACTTCAAATAAATTATTTGAAGAAACTTCAATTGATTTTTCATAACAAAAAAACTCTAAAATATTTAAAAAATATATTTAAAAGTAATTTTGAAATCAAGTATAAACCATTTACAATAATCTATTTTTGTGGCCAAATTTTACAATAATCTATTGATTGCGAAACAGTCAGGATTGAATAAAAAATCTTAAGTTGACAAGATGAAAGTGAAATAATCAATAAATAAATGTATATGATAATAAATTTCCCAATAATTAAGTAATAAAATCAATGCCATAGTTCAAGACACACGGGAAAGGAAATGATGTTCTGTGGGAGAAGCATGGGTGGAGGAGGAAGTGGAGGAGGAGGAGGAGGTGTGTTGAGAACATTCGGGAGATTTGGAGCCACACGGGTTAGAGTTTCTGGCAACGCAATAGTTCAAGACCCTTTCAACCCTTCCTCTTCCTCTTCTTCTTCCAACGCTTCTCCTTCCAATTCTTCTCGCACAACCAAGTCTCCCGCACGCCTATTTCTGTCTTCTCATCCCACCACCGATCCTTCTGCCTTCGGTTGGGTCACTGTGCAAGACGATGACTTTCAAGAGGATGATACTCTTGTTAATGCCTCTCCTGTTTTGGGACATGTTCCTTCTCATCATGAGGTCCATGACGCTCTCTTTTCGCTACAAAAGTAAGTAAACTCCTTCATTTCTTACTCCTTATCATTTCTTTTTACTTCATCGCTTCTTAGATATAACACCCACTTGGAAGCTGACCTATTTTGTGCACTATAAGTAGCTTATATGTTACTACCTCCCTCCCCTCCTAAATATAATAGCTTTTGGGAAAATAGCTTCTTCAGAATAGCTTCTGAGTAAAATAGTCTTTCTGAAAAATAGCCAGTGTTTGGATTAAGGTTTTTGAGAATAACTTTTAAGAATAAACTCAAAGTAGAATAGTTTTTTCTTTGGAAAAATAGTCTTGATTAATAGTTTTTCATGTTTCTTTTATTTGAAATAAGTGTTTTCCCTAAATAAGAGATAGAAGTTTCTAGCTGGAAAATGAGAAAAATGTAGTTTTTTTTTCAAAATAGCTTTTGGAACCCAACTTAATTTTTCTTTTCAAAATACTCCCTCCGTTCCTAAATATAAGATCACTTTGGGGAAGTAGATAAGTTCCTAAATATAAGATCACTTCCTATTTTATCTCAAGTTTTACCCAAACTACCCTTATACTCCATCTTTTCATTGAAAATGCCTCCTCCTTTTAAAGTTAAGTAATTGAGGAGATTTTGGGAAGATCTTGTAATTTTATTGTCTTCCTTAATCTCTCCAAATTAACCAAAGTGATCTTATATTTAGGAACGGAGGGAGTAGCTTATAAAAAAAATTTAGTGTTTGAGTGTCTTTGTGTGAAACCTAGGTTTGAGAACTAGAATAACTTTTGGAAATGTATCCAAACAGGCCCTAAGATTAGATTAAGAATGTTAGTTGAGTTAGTTAAAATGACATGATATTAAGATTATACTTTCACTATCCACCTTCACATGCACACTCTTTTTCTTCTTGTATATTATTAGGGAGCATTGACTCCATTCTCCCTCTCTTCTTGTGTATCATTAGGGAGTATTGACTCCACCCTCCTTCTCTTGTCTATCGGCATTGATAAGGATATTTTAGTAAAAAGTTGGTAAAATTTAGAAATAGGTTTTATATTTAGGACTAAACTCATCTCAAATAAGTCTTATATATTTAGGACCGGAGGTAGTAGTTTATATGCCAAATAAACTAGCTGAGAGGAAAAAGTAAGAGAACGATTATTAAGTTGTTTAGCTTTCATAATATTCTTTAGAAAAGTTAACTGGATATTATATTTAATTTAGGAAGGGGGATTGTCTGTTGGAAGGGAGAACTATGTACACTGGTGAAAAATTTTGTACTCCTCCTGTTTGTAGTTTGATGAATTTCGCCTTGTCTGAACAATAAATCGATAGTTTTGAACCAGACTGTGTGAGATTGAACCAGAATTAAATTATGTGGAAATGTTTGGATGGCCTGGACTTAAATGAACCAGAATATAAATGGAGTTTTGTAGGCTGCTTCCTTCTATGATGCTATATGAGGATCGATCGGTCTTAGAATGGGCATAATCTAGAAATGGCATTTTTGAGATTCCACTTAGGTTTTCTGTTTTAATAGAACAACAAATTTTTATCTCAATGGACCTCAATGGTTAAGAATCTCAAGGGAGGGGTTGTGAGCCAGTTTTGCATTGTTTGCTGAGCAGTTGGAATTGGCATTTCCCTTATTTGGGCCCATTCGGTGCCCTCAATTCAATGGAAATGTACTAAACAGGGAATTAAAATCGCAAAAAAGGTGAGTTTCATGCTTGTGTCCTCGATAAAAATAGAGATGATTATTTTTGAGTTTTGAATGATGATAGGAGTATAATATTGCATATGTTTTTTCATGTACAATGAAAAGGGAATCTTTATTTCCTTTGCATTATTGCATATACTGAGCTTTCTCAGTATCTCTTAAGAACATCACTGTGTATTCATTCTTCTAAATTCCCCTGCATTTTCTATACAGGTTGTTCTGTTCTACTTCACATTTCCAGAGTAATAATGATAATTGTGGCCTGAACAATGACATGGCAGATATTGTCACTGTTCCTGGCTTACATGTCACCACTTATGGATCAGAGGTGGATTGGATGGAGCCATCTATGTCTCCATATGATACAAGAATGCGACAGTCTAGTCATTATGATGAAATTTGTCATGCATTTCGTTTATTGGAGACTGAACCAACTGTTCAGGTGCATTGAATTCATTCTATTATCATTGAAGCTTTTTTAGCACAAGTATTTTCTTGTTCAAATGGAAAGAGAATTCCCATTCTTTGAGTATTAAATCAAGTAAAATAGCACAATTCATATACTAATCACGTGAAAGTTGGTTTGAGCTGATGATGTAAATTATCGCTTGATCAGAATATAGCCTTTGCTGATTTGTATTTTTCATTTCGATCTGTTGAAGATAGCCGTTTGGACATATTACGAGTTCTTATATGCAGCCTGATTTTACTGAATGATAGACCAAATTATAGTTGGATGCTTATCATGAAAGAAGATCATATTTCTTTCGATTATGGAACCTAATGAGTTAAGTTTGTTCATGTCATTTTTTCTCACTATGGCGGTCTTGCCTCAGAAAATGGTGAAATCATTGTCTTCAGACAAAGCAGTTTGGGATGCTATTTTGAACAATGAAGCTGTTCGTGAACTGCGGGAGTCATTCTCTTCAGGTTAGTAAGCTTCCAGAAATAGTTCAGAAGTTTTACCATTATCAGATATAGTTTTGGGTTGCATCTTTTGATTTTATGCATTTTGACCATCCAAATTCGTTTAGGAATTTGAAATTTGGGCGGTGGTAATCTAATCAAATTTTATTTTTTAATTTTTTTAAAATTATAAGTCTCAATAAAACCTTCAAATTTGGATTGTTTAATGCAATACAATTTAAGGGTGAACATGTCATTTATTTTCCCAATGTTTCTCAACCATATGAACAGTTTTGGTTGCTAACTTCTAAAGGTCGTGAAATTTCTAAGTACGCATTCTCATGTTTCACTGGTGATAAAGAGACTATGGTCTGAACTTTTATCTATTTGTGTGATATGTATATTTAGAAGGGCTAAGAACTTCATTGATCCATGAAAATGTGTTTTATTATGTTCTGTTTGTATGATTAAAAGTATGTGCATGTGTTTTCTTTTGAACTACTCCCTCCGTTCCTAAATATAAGATCATTTTAGCTAATTTGGGGAGATTAAGAAAGACATTTAAACTAAATGATCTTCCCAAAATACCCTCACTTGACCATTTTTGCATGTCACCGTCACTCAACTCATGTCTCTCTCACTAGGGGTAATTTAGGCATAACTTGAGGAAAAGTAGAAAGTGATCTTATATTTTGGAACTAATCCACATTCTCAAAGTGATCTTATATTTAGGAATGGAGGGAGTATATCAATCAGAGATAAAAATGATCGAAATTGTGGTGATAGTAAGTGTATTTTATGAATTTTCTGTGTATTTTACTTGGTCGATGGATAACAATTACATCCAAAACATTTCATAATATGAAGGAAAACTAGATGGGCCCCATATCATAATGATTAATGACTATGATGCTGTCAGTGATCAAAATTTATACATGTACTCATTGTAATTTGACTAATCAAAATATTCATTTCGACAGATGATGATAAGTCTTTTGAGAAAGTTTCTGAGAATTCACATGGGAGTTCCACAGAGGGTGAGTTACATTCTACAACAAATATTGTGATGTGGATATTTGATATTTCTAGAGCAAAATTCATGGGGTTAATTGAGAAGATCACAAAGATTGTGACTGATCTGTTGCCGTTTGCATTCCAAAAGAGGAGGGATAAAAACACAAACTTGTCTGATCCCTTCACTGAGAGGCTGAGAACTTCCTTTATGCTTACCATCATGGTCTTTTTAGTCGTGGTGGTAGGTCGTCTGAAGAGGGCTTGACAAATACTTGACGACATGACAATCGGCATTATGTATGGTTGCTATTTAGGATAATCGCAAACAAATTTCTCAAAAGGAAATAATCACAATTTAAGTAGTCTGAGCTGTTAATTTAGCTCCTTGAATTGCCAATGAGACTATTTAAGTTGTCAACTTCTCTTACAAATTAATTGTGATTAATTCCCTTATGAGAGACCTAGTTGTTATTTTCTCTTACTACTATATTTTTTGAAGGATTTTTTTACAAGTGAACTATTATTTCCATTATGGTGAACAAAGTACTCCCTCTCGTCTTAATATAAGACCTATTTGAGGTGATGAGTTTAGTCCTAAATATAAGATTTATTTGTAGTAGTTTTCAACTTTTTGAAAAAGTATCCTTATTAATTCATTTTAACAATAAATAGGTAAAAGAGGGAGGGTGGGGATGTGCCAAGTCAGACCACACCCATAATAGGTCTGACTTAGGTTGTTAAAATGAGTCTTAAGCCTCACTTGTGGCTTTTTATAGAAAATTTTTCAGGCCTATGGTTTGGCTTGGACCTGCTAAGGCTTGACTCATTAGCCTGCTTATAAGTCTGGAAATTGAAAAGGCCTAACAGGCTGAAACCAAAGGAGAAAAAAGAACTCAGTCCAATAAATAGAAAAATAACAACAAAGAGAGAGGGGGAACATATAATATTATATTGCTAAAGAGAATAAATAAGAACACAGTACGGATAGGAACATATAATGCCAGCAGTACCCTCCAAAATCTAAAATTTTAAGAATCGATCATATATGTAACAATAAGGTACTCATATATGTAAACATTATAAAACCTTCAACATATTCCTAGGTATCAACAAAACCCTAATTTCATTCTTAGGCACCGAATTTTCATATCACTAATTCAAATAGAATCAACCTCCCTCCAAAAAATAATTAATTCCTTTTCACATTACTACTTAATTTTATTTCATTTCTGTTGATGGCAGAAAAACACAAGAGGGTGAGGGGATGAATTGTGATTTTAATAATTTTGCGGAAAGGTAAAATAAAACGAAACAACAAGACACAATTTATACTGGTTCGACCAATCCTCTTGCCTACATCCATTCCTCAACACCTCGTTGAGTATTTTATAATCAAGCTTTTACGGATTCAACTTCAACCCACAGATTTACTGGTTCTCCTGCTACCACCGGTTTTACGGGCTCACCAGAACCAACCTTACAGAGTATCTCTCCTGACACTCCCCTTACAACTCGTAAGAAAGCAACCGACTCTTAGGTCCCAAACTCAAGAGCCTCCTTCAATAGGAAAGGATTTTTAAGATAAGTTCACTCAATGAACAGACTGTGTGAAACACTTAAGTACAAATAAAATCTCTCACACTCACATATATGAATAATTACAACTTAAGCTCATGGAGTGTTGGAAGTAGATAGAAACGGTTAATAGACTTCCATCTGGAGAGATTTTCTGGAGAGTTCTCTCACTCTTTCTGGGGCTCACAGCTTGTGTATTTATATCTATGAGAAATCTAGCTCTTGCAATTTGACTGTTGAGAAAAGAGTCGTTTGATGCTGCTTCTTCATTATCATATATGGTTATGTTGGGTAGAGCATAAATGGGTTTTACTGAGTTAGCCAATTTGAACAATCCCATGTGTCTAACGGCTAGAAACAATCTGTCAGAGAGATGTACTGAAGTCTGACATTTGAAATTTCTACGAGTATAGCGTTATGTTTCTAGATGTAACGTTATATGCCTGCAAGCTTCCATTTTTCTATTAGCTGAAAATAAAAAACCCCATATCAGCCAAAAGAGGTTGTCTTCGATCAGCTAACTAGAGCCACTAATTAATAATGGTTTTCCCTGACTCTTATATATATATATATATATATATATATATATATATATATATATATATATATATATATATATATATATATATATATATATATATGAATTGTGGAGACAGCAAAGTGAACTACACAACCAATTTCATGGGAAATTGCCAGCCATAGGTGACTTCGAAAATGGAGATATGAATGTGCCTGCCAATTTCGACCATATTCTATGGATTTTATTGTACACCTGATGAAAAGCTCGCTGAACAAAAATCTCATGAACCATGTTCTAATTAATTTTATAAATTATATTGCTTTAATTTGATCTATAGGATGTTATGGCCTTTTATATTTCGTTTTTTCTCGTAGGCTTATGAAATATTGTAAAACATATATTATTATAAAGGGCAAATGTCAAATAAATACCTCCGAATGTCCAAAAGGACAAGTAAAGAACTCAAACTTCCAAAAGGACAAGGAACTTATATAAAAATTAAGAATTGGAACATAGTTATTAATATTTGGAACATAACAATTAACTATTGTCTAGTTCCTTAATTGTCCTTTTGAAATTCAGAGTTCATTACTTGTCCTTTTGGAAGTTTGAGCTCCTTACTTGTCCTTTTGGACATTCGGAAGTATTTATTTGTCATTTTAAAGAAAGTAATTTATTAAATTTATTTCATTCAATCTCTTCATATTTTTAGTATTAATTTTTTTTCGATAAAAACAAATTAACCGCTAAATTCATCCGGCAATTAGCTAGGTGTTGGTGAAGGGTGTATACCCAAATTCAAGGGTTTCTTATGTGTAATGAACTTATATGATTCTATTATTGAGTATTATTTTAAAAAAGGAAATAATTACCCCAATAAAGTTTTACCTGTAGAATTAAAACAATGGTGAGTGGACAATTTTATCGTAAACAATATCAGAATACTTTTATTTTATAATATTTTTAGTCTAATTTTATCATAATTTAAATGAAATAATTTCATCTGTTACCGATAATTTTAAAGTTAAGAAAAAATTTGGTTAAAGTATAATTTTAATTCGTTATATTTGCATCAAGTTTCAATTTAGTCCTTTATATTTGGAAATTACACTTTTAGTTCTTTTTGTTAACATTGTTAGTTTCATTTAAATAGAACAATGAATTATTAATTCAAAGGATTATTTCATAAGAAAATGAAGATAAAAAATGATAAATTTTAAAAATATAAGAATAATTACCCTAAATTTTTTTAATTTATATATATTTAACGATATTTAATTCTGGATTAACCATTTAAAATTTTTAAAATAATATTATCCGTTGAATAAAATTAACGATGTTATAATAAAAAGACTTTAAATATACCTTCTAAATACAAAAGACTAAATTAAAATTTAATGCAACATATCAATATAATGATATATCATAAATCATAAAAAGATAAAAAGTATGCTCTAGCAATGAAATTATTATTATTTTTTTATAAATTAGCAATGAAATTATTATCCGGACAAGTCAATGTTGGCTCCTTGGAAAAAAAAACATTTTGATGAATGAAGAAGAAGTCAAATTAAAGGGAGAATCTTTTTATCATATAAATGTGGTGCTCCATGTAACATAGTTCACATCAAGCATAATCATTCATCCACAATAACCATTAATAAATCACTATGAATGATTAATCCAAGTAAAAATATAGCCTACTAACAATTCTTCAAATGACTTCCAATCAATAACATGTTAACTAAAGCAAGAACCATAAAGGGAAAGAACATCAGTAATAGCTCTCATCATTCTCATCTTCCCAATTAATCATTAAATATAAAACACAACACACACACATTTTCAAAGAATCAACCCTACAATTCAACTAACCCTCCAATTATACAAACAAGAATCATTTTAAATAAGTCAACAAGTATAACTTTAACATCGTATACTTGCTAGCCACATTTTATATTGTCATTTCAATGGCTTAACCACGAACCAAATCATACAATGAAGAAAAAGGGAAGTCCAGATTTACACATTAGTAAAACAACAATCCTTACGAAAAAGAACATCCATCAACAGAAATCATTTATACATTTTCAATTGATGAGCTTAACTCACAAGATAAGCCTCACCACACACATCAACATTAAGGATAATCGAAAGATAACCCAAATGAAATTCAACCACTCCAAATCACCTAAAAACTTAATATGTGTGATAGTTTATTAATCCAAAAAGATAGTATCACCCTTTTCCCCCATATTACATATTATATTCCCAAACACTGAAGATTCATTTTGGTTCTCACTTACCACACAAAATAGAATCATAGCAATACTTACAAATAAAGCCTACCATTTTCATTCTAATACTAGCAGCCATTGTAATAGAATGCTTAAATTTACATTTATATTTCTAACACTGTCATCACTTTACTCATGCTTAATTTCCTTCATTTCTCTATGTACAACAACAACAATTTCCTCACAAAAGAAATAGAAAATCTAGAAAGAACAAGTTCAGCCATTAACCTATAAGAAGTAGAGAACTTTGGACACATCACATCTCATCAAATACACAATTTAATCACTCGTGTAAGACCAACTGAACATGAAATCAATTACGTATGCCCTTTAAACAAATCTAAACAAACACCAAAACAGTGGTGAAATATCAGTCAGCCTAACCAATAACTAAACAGAGAACCACAAGCTGCCCAAAATTTGGGCTTTCATTAAATGCTACCAAACTCAAATCAAAGTTCAATCCCGCATTCAAAACACAAGAGTAAAAGTTAAAGTTTCATCTTTTACCTATTAACATCCTGCATCCCATGAATCAGTTCAGATATCACTCAATCTCACCCAAAACTCGGAGAAACGTGACATAAATCACAAGAGAAAGCTTACCCAGACTCGAATATGCACTTGTATGTACTCCAGGTCGCCGGAGCCGCCGTGAATCATCATCGGAAACGCTGCATCTCGCCAGAAAATGTAGGGAACGAAGAACAATGGAAAGAGAAGTTGAAAACAATGAGAATGAGAAAGAAGGATAAAGAAAAAGAAGGAAAAATGCAAGCTTTCTCTTACCTTGCCATCGGTCACCGTCTCTCGCTGGAAAACCGAAGGAGACGCCGGAAAAACGAAGCCGACGAATGGAAACGGGAAAGGAAAACAGAACGCGAGGCAGAGAAGTGAGGAAGGAAGAAAGGTGTGATGATGATGCTGATGGTGAGGTGGCCGGCGCCGCCGTGCCGAAGGCCGCCGGAGATCGCGAGGGCGGAGGAGAGGAAGAGAGAGCAGGGAGGGTTTGGTGAGAGGGGCGGAGGGGCTCGAGGGAGAGAGAGAGAAAAATGGAAAGGAAGGAAGGAGATGATGTATTTATTTATAATTTAGGGAAAATTACAATTAACTACCCTAAGGTTTATTCGTAATTATATTTCTAGCCCAGAAGTTTGTATATATTACTATATCTCCTTCTTTCCATCATAATATTATCTACTATCCCAAATACTTATTCATGAAAGTTTCTAACTCCAAATAATTATTTTAACTATATTTCCTTAAATTCCAAAAATTAAGATTTAATAACAATAAATCTCCATAAATTTCTCCCTAAAACTCAAATTTCCTAAATAACACCTCAATAATTTACAATTAACTTTAATCAAAATTTGGGAATGTTACACTCCAACTTTGTTTCTAGATATACTTTCACTTTTATTTAGCTTCTGGAGCTATGGGTCATAGGGTTAAGCTGTGAATTTAAGCCTAAATATTCATATATTTGCCCTCTCGAATACAAATGTTTTCAGAATATTTCTTTATAATAAGATAGGCAAATAACATTGTCACTGTAAAATGATAAAATAGTACTTGTCAGATCATTAAATTGTAATTGTCATTGAGCTAAATTCGTGAAATGTTTTCAGAATAATTGTTTATAATAAGATAAGGAAATAACATGGTCACTGTAAAATCATATAATTGTACTTGTCAAATTATTAAATTGTAATTGTAATTGAGGTAAATTGGTGAATATTTGTTTATAATATACTTCCTCCGTTCTTAAATATAAGATCACTTTGGTTAATTTGGGGAGATTAAGGAAGACATTAAAATGACATGGTCTTGCCAAAATCCATTCAATTACTTAACTTTAAAAGGAGAAGGGGTTTATAATGAAAAGAGTGAGTATAAGGGTAGTTTGGGCAAAATTTGAGATAAAATAGGAAGTGATCTTATATTTAGAAACTTATCCACTTTCCCAAAGTGATCTTATATTTAGGAATGGACAGAGTATTTGACAATGTTTCCTTTTGTCTTTAACCCATAGTCAAAGTTTGACCATATCTTTGTTTGGTTTGTGTTGTCGCTATCATGGTCACTGCCCGATGGAAGCGCGTAAGAAAAGTGGAAGTTGTGGCCTATATAACCATGTGTATTTGCGAGTGAAGATGTGTTACTGCTGAGTGATTGTTTTTTCCCAAACTACTGTATCTTTCATCTCATTTTCTTTCAGAGCTATCTCATTTGCTTCCAAAGCCATGCCGGAGGGAAATTCGGTTGTTCCTCTTTCACGGTTGTCTAGAGGTCTTTGTCCTTATCACATAGTTGTGAAGATTGATCGCATCATATATAAGGAGGTGATGTGTTATTCTGCTGGTCCGGAGAAGGCTGTGAAAGATCAGCAAGCCATCCAAATTGTCGTTTTTGATCAGGTTGTATGTTTTTTTATAAGTAGCTTATAAATTTTTTATCTATGTTTATGGTTTTTGTATTTTGGGTTGAAGTTAATTTTATTGACGCAGCTGGACAGAATGCTTGTGGTGCTTGACGATCGTAGTGTCATGGCACATTTTGCTCGGATGTTGTTACATGATAAGGTCTATCGGATCTCTGATTTCTTGGTTCCGTTGAATCATAATCCAGACGTGACAAAGTATCACCTTTGTTTAACACATACCAGTGTTGTTGAGCAATATGAAGCATCTATGCCTGAACATTGCTGGGACCTTGTCACTGTTCCACATGTCATTACAGGATTGGCAGATACTGGCGATTTGATTGGTAATGTTTAAAATGATCATTTTATAAGAGTTAAAGATTATGCCTTTGTCTGACTAATTGGTTTGACGTTGGTGTACTTTTTTTTTACATCATGTTTGTGGGTTTCTTGTATCTGTGTATGATTCTCCCCTGGATGATGATAATGGTTGGGATGGCCGTGAGGCCACAATTTTGCTGGAGGACAACTGGGTTTTGGCTTGCGGGTTTGTGTTGTGTATAGATTTGTTAATTGTTTTTTGGGTTTTTTTAGATTAGCTTTTTAATGTAGGTGACATTTTTATTTGTTTGTGGTTGATGAAGGGATTCGAACGTGCTGCCTTGCGTTCTTAAGGGGGATTGTGCAGACAGGGCAATGGAACAATACAAGGCGTTAAAGTGTAGCTTTCCCGAGTTTCAAGTCTTCCAAACCCCATCCGCCTGTTGATGAATTGTAGCTTTCCCGAGTTTCAAGTCTTCCAGTCTTGATCTTTATCTTTTGCATGCCATGGCCTTTGCAGTGGCTGATGTAGTTCTCTACGATGTTGTAGCAGAAAGGTATGAATATAGCTGGTTGTAAAGGCATTGTTTGGTAATGTTTTCTTTATCTTTGATGTTTGTTTTTCTCTTCATGTGAAAGCTTTGATATTGTTTGTTGCTTTCATGTGTTTAAATAGATGTGCCCATGGCTTGAATATGTATATGTGATTTGATGCAAACAGTATGGTTGTTATGTATGTTAGAATCTTAAGTTTTGATGGTGACTAAGGTATGATATGGTCTAGTACTTAAGAGAACATAATCAACACTTAGGAGGGATTAGATGACATGGTTAGAATCCTGAGTTAGATCACTTGAGAATGCAAGATCACTTCCGGATAGATTAGGACTTGCGCATGCGGATGAATGTTTTCATCCCCCAGCGTCAGCAAGTAAATCACTAGGGATTTAACTTAGTCCATGAGAATTAGGTACACAAAATCTTAAGACTAAGCTATGTTTCAATCGGAAGTGAGTTTGCTTCCTGTTAGAATTAGACTGGCGCAGAGCGACAGAATAGATATTACCCCAAGCGTCAGTAAGTCTACTTCCCCAAGTGAAAGCGCTTCCTGTTAGACTTAGACTGGCGCAGAGCAATAGAATAGTTAGTACCCCAAGCGTCAGTAAGTCTACTTCGCCAAGTGAAAGCACTTCCTATTAGATTTAGACTGGCGCAGGTTGATAGACTAGATATAACCCCGAGCGTCAGCGGAAATGCAACATCAAGTGAAGTTGCTTCCTATTAGATCTTGACTGGCGCAGACTGATAGAATAGATTTCACCCTAAGCGTCAGTGAATTCACCACGTCAAGTAAAAGTGCTTCCGATAGCTCAGTGACTAGCGCTGAGTGGTGGAATGAAATAGACTAAGCGAGAGCAAGTCATGGTGAACTAAATCCCTCATCAAGTGAATTTACTTCCGGATGTAGAAGTGCTTCCGGATACACCTTAGATTTAGGATCACCCACTGCATGAGACTATATGATTATATTGCTAAACTAACGTTCAAGTGCAGCACACTCAGTAAGGTTGCTTCCGGATGAGAAGTTGCTTCCGCAAGCAATCAGGATGTCTGAACGTTCAAAGAGATGCAGTGTCAGAATGCTTTTAACAGAGCAGAGGTGTCAGGACTACTTTTCAGAGATAAAGCAAGTCAACCCTGCTGAAGCATTTAAGAAGATGTTCCTTCCAACGGTAACAAGAGGATAACAGACACATTCAAACAACATTGTTACCTACCAAGCATGAGGAGTATGAGAACATAATCTGAAGATTCACTCAAGGTGTCAAAGCTCATACTGCCCACAAAAGTCAGAGTCCATAAGAGAGCTTCTGATAGCAAGAGAGGATCCAATAGCAAAGCACTCTTATCATTCATGGACAAGTGCTTGGAAGACAAAGTTCCTCTATGTGATAGCAAGCAAAATGTTAGAGTCCACGAGCTTCAGATAGCAAGAGAGCTTCCGATAATGAGTCTCTTAACATCCTGGACTTATGCTTGAGGAACGAAGTCCTCTCTGACAGCAAGCAAGAGTCGGACCGTACAAAATGTTCAGATGTCAGAACGACTTTTGTCAGAATAGTATTGCCAGAACAGTGTTGACAGAACAGCTTGGTCAGAGCACCTTTTTAGATAAAGCAAAGTCAACCCTGCTGTGCACTAATGAGGACAACGTAAACAAGGCCCCAACGTCTATAATCAAACGGTCTTATTGCCTCTCCAACGGTTAGATATTCAGAGGCTGGTATAAAAGGGATGTTCTTCATTTCTGAAGAAGCGGGCTTGAAAAAGAGAGAGAGAACAGAGCTTATTGTCTGAAACACTATTCTACATTCCTCTCATCTTCTACTCTCGGACTTTGATATGTAATATTCTTAGAGAGTGATTCATTTGTACTTAAGTGAGTAACATCATCCACTCTTTGAGAGAGTTAGTTTTGAGCTTAAGTGTTTAACAAAATCAGTTCATAGAGTGAACTTAATTGTAAACTTACATTTTGTAAGGGGGAGCATTTAGAGGTTGTCTAAATCTCCATAGGTTGCAAGTTAGCCCGTAAAACTTGCATTTGTAAGGTTTGCAGGTGAACCCGGTGTAAAACCTGTGGGTTGTTAGGTGAACCCGTGCTCGTAAAACCTAAAGTGTAAAGGCTTCTCTTGTGCCCGGTTTAAACAAGAATAGTGGATTGGAAATCTCAGGTGTAGCCTGGGGACTGGATGTAGGTCTGGGTGACCGAACCAGGATAAATTTATGTGTGCATATATTTATACTTGATCATTCTATTTTTGCATCACATAGCATACTGACTTGTGCATAGCATTATTTATTATCATCATCACCGAGCACAAGCAGTCTTTCGAAAAGAGTTTAAGTTTTATTCCCTCACCCAATTCACCCCCCCCTCTTGGGTGACAGCCACGAATTTCATTTGGTATCAGAGCAGGTCACTTGTTTAAAGGATCAAACGATCTCAAGTGCAAAGACCTTGGCTGATTTGGGTTAAAATGTTTTCCAAAGGCTTTGATCATACCATTCCACCTGTGTTAGAAAATATTGATTTTTGTTGGTGGAAAGCAAGAATGGAAAGTTTTATAAAATCCACTAGTTTGAAAGTGTGGGATATTTTTGAAAATGATTTTGATTTCAAACCAAGAGGAAACTGGACTGAAAGGGAGAAAAATTTGTTTTCCTTAAACATTAGAGCAATGCAAACTTTATACAAAGGCTTAACTGAAAATGATTTCCAGAAAATCAAACATTGCTCTAGTGCTAGAGATATTTGGAATACTCTTGATGTGATATATGCTTCTAACCCATCTCTTGAAAGCACAGCTGCCCAAAGCTCAACTCGTGCTCTTTGTGGATCACCTACTGATGAGCTTCTGGAAGCTGATATTGAGGAAGCAGACTTCAGTGAAGAGAGTATCCATCTCTGCCTAGAAGATTCAGAAAGTGAGGTATCTGGATCTGAAATTGAACTCTCTGATTTGCAAGATGCATACAATGAGTTATGTACTGAATATTGTAAACTTGCAAAAGAACTTCTAGGCTTAAAAGAAAAAGATAGGAAACTTGAAAAACTAATTTCTTCTTCTACATCTAAAGTTTCCGAGGATTCTTTTAAAGAACTAGTGGTTCCGATAGCTAGCCCACTATCGGTAGGGAAAACTTCAACATGTCTTGAAAAATGTTTTGATTGTAAACACGTGTTGAAGGAAAAAGAAAAGCTTTCAAAAGAAACTGAAATTTCAAAGGAACAAAAAGCTTTTCTAAAGAAAACTAATCATGATAATGATAGGAAGCCTCATTTTGATTATCATTCCATTATCTGTCATTATTGTGGTAGATTAGGACATATTTCTCACACATGCAGTCTTAGAAGAAATTCAAATGTGAGAAATAAGTTTGTATGGATTCCTAAAGGACAAGTAAGGTCCAGTGCTAACCATGTAGGACCCAAGTACAAATGGGTACCAAAACATCCTCCTAGTGCCTTACTTGTGCAGGAAAAATCAAGAGTTCCTCTTATCCCAAAGAAGAGAACTCGTGGTGATGCAACTGCTGAAACCCACTGGTACAATCATAAGAAGCTGTCGGCCACCACAAGGGACAATGGTTCTGTCTCAAGGATGAGCTATCACAAAGTTCCATTCAATTATCCTGAGAAGAACAAGAGAGAGTGGATTCCTCGATCATCGTTGGAAAGGCTCTTGAATCCTACCTCTCAGAAGAAAGTGCTTCGAACCAAGGATAAGTATAGAAGATCTCCTTGGGTAAACAAGGGATCACTTAGCAACGAAGCATTTGATAGTAAAATCTCCTATGCTAATATTAGATGGACTTATTGAGATTTTACATTAAGCATCCTAAGATGTGAACATTATATTCATCATTGAAGAAAGCTTAAAGAAATAAGTAATGTTCATAATCTACATGAGATCCATGACTATCTTGATCAAAAACCTTGTATATCCTTGTGCATATAGTCATGATAGATTCACCATGCCATACACATAGCAAGTAATCTCTAAGTGCATGTGAATTACATATAGCCTACAAACTGACCTTCAGATCCAGACTTGGATACAAAAGGAAGGAACTATCTGATATTTTGTAGGAAAGGCAATCCGGAGGTTCAGCAAGACAAGGGTGAAGATGAGTTATGGGCTAAAATGAACAAGGAACATGAACAAAATCAGAGAGAGATAGGCTAAGATAGCCACCCCTCGGACTTGACCAGGATGTCACTGCTGCCCTCAGAAGGGAAATTGAAATGAAGCGGATTGCCCAAGCAGGAAGGCTCGCCCTTGGGGAAGCCATCTGATTCATGTGCCCCCAACAGTCTGCTGGCACAGAGGCAAGCTTGAGATAGCACTGAGTGATCAACCTGCGGAGATACCCTCTGCTGAACCTGTGTCTCTCTCTGCGCCAGCACCTAATCTGAGTGAAGAGCTGTGTAAGAAGTATGGGTTCAAGAGGCGAGAGATGCGAGTAGTAGTGATCACCAAGTGAATTCGTCCCTCTGCACCAGCTCCAATTCATCCTATTAGCCTCAACAGGACTCAGGACTGTACCTCATCTGAACAATTAGTCAAGTCTTGATAAGCATTCGTCACGCATAGATTTTGGTGCTGCTCTGAAAATAGAATCCTTGCATTGTCAACCAAAATCAAGCGAGCTACTGCTTGATGCGAATGGAGCTATGGTGATATCATTCTTACCCTCCTCTTTACTTGAATAATCTTTTGGGTAGTAAATGCATGATGAGCTTAACAGATTTTATTTCTCTGAAATTGATATGATTTCCCTTATCTGTGATAACCTTATTTTCTGTAAAAATGATCCTATCATATCAAATTCATTTTCTGATATAATGCATACTGATTTTACAGATTCAAGAAGTCTGACACTTTGAAACTGAACCTTCTTCAAAACCTACTAAATTTGTGCATGCTGAATCATTGTGTTCCAAGATTTCTGACATTGTTAAGAAGATTCAGAACTAGTTTCAGAATTTTGACACAAACAAAAAACCTTCTTCAGAGTTTTTCATATGGTGTCTAAATCGTTTTACTCATATATGCTTAGCAATTTTTTTTTGGGCGCCGCTCAGAAAAGAAAACAGTTTATACATTCACCTTGATTTTTGAAAGATCCTTTTTGAAATGCAAACTTTCAAAACAGATTCCGATCCTCTTTAAACTTACATGACAACCATTCCTCATGATAGCATTCAAAAGTTATTTCTGATTTTCCATTTCATATGGTATCTCTTGCATCAAGTTTTTCAATGCATAAGCAGCTATGGGTTCGAGAACAATACATCCCTCTTAATTACATCTTAAGTTCTCAATCTACTAATGATCTCGATTCAAGTTTGTGGTTTAGGAATGTTGACACAGATTATTGAAGCTTGAACAATGAGAATGACCAAGAGAGAATGGCAACGAAAATGCCTCTTATCAAGATGTGTGGAATGGCTATACTAAACCTGAGAAACTCTCGCCAATACACATGAGCATTTCTATCCCTTACATATTCTGTTGTGAAATTTAATGGATAGTCTCTCTCTTGTCTGACATGCATTAGAAATCTTAGGAAATGCCTTGAATTAAACTCTGCTAGATCTGTAAAACATGGCATAGTATCACAAGCATGCTATAATCTGTATTAATTTCGAGCTTGTTGATATCCTAAGAACAATGAGATCACACTGACCATATCTAGAAGAACTTGAGCTAAAATTTGGAAATTATTCTCGTAATCACATGCTGAAATTTGGCTGTTTTTGTAAACCGGATTTAGTCTTGAAATCAAACTATTTTGTGAGGACGAAGATTTCTCAAAATTTCATTGTGTTAATAATTCACATGTCTTCATGATCTAACATGAACATCCTTGAGGCATATTTATTGAACTATACTTGCTTACGAAACTCTGAAAATATGCCACCTGTTTGATACTCGCTATACTATCACATTGATATTTATCTATGAGAGTATAAATGGAGTTCATATCTTGATAGTGAAACTATGTGAACGTGTAGACAATTTCAAAATTAGTTCTCACATAATCATTGCTCTTATTTTCTTAAAACCAAATTAGCAAGCATGATTTCTTAAAATTATTAACTTGTGCTGACTAACACAGATTGACTTGAATGTCCTGAGTATGGTCTCCAATGTTAAATCTTAAGTTCTTTCACTGACCATCAGGAAGCGCTTGCTTCCTCAAGCACATGCAGGACCAATCATCAAGTCTGAGCAAGGTTGCTTTCGCAACAATCAGCGTCTTCGATAGCAGGCCAACTATTGAACCATGGGAAGAGTAGAGTGACTGCCCAGTCATGTCCGCTTGTGGTTGTAGCTCAGCTTGCCGAAGCGAATCATCAAAGCACTTGCGCTAGGGGTTTCCACTTGAGATAGCACACCTCTTGAAGATGTCAGGAAGCATGCTTATCTGCGTATGATTCAGATTCCTGAGTCTAATAGAGTATGAGTACCCCTCATCTGTGGTAACATCTACACCTTACCATTTCTTACATATGATGCATACATGGCATTGGTAAGGGTGTCAACTTAGGATGTTTCTCTCAATCTGCATTGACTTCAAAATCATTCACTGTCTTAGAAAATCATCCTAGCTCACACATCTGTATCCTCTAAATGACATGCTGGAAAGTAATTGATAACATACCTCTCTTATATGCTTCCTTTCTTGATTTAATGATGATTAATCTTAATATAGAAGAGAAGTAAGTGGACATTACCTGTTAATGATCCCTTGAAAATAGAGAGTCACATGCTGTCATCGATAATAAACTCTTAAGATGCTGTGATGCAATTTGTTTGGAAAATATTTTTGGCATTTTTAAAAACACAAATTTCATTTGATTTGATTTCATTTCATATGGTATCACAAATTTCATTTGGCATTTAATCATTTCCTTTGATACCACAAGTTCAAACTCACAGATCTCATTTGATTTCATTAGGTATCAGATTTCATCTCATTTGAATTTTAAAATCACATATTTCATTTGATATCATAATCATCATTTTTAAACACATCAAAATTACTTTTGATATCATGTTAATCAATTCGAGAGGATCAAAATTACATTTGGAAAGAATTTTCACCTTCAAAAAGAAAACTGTTTTGTATGTTTTGATCTTAATTTAATTATGATTAGATTTGATGTATCAATATCTCCTTTGAAAAACATGTTTAACTATCCTACATAGTGTTTAGGGAAAATACAATCATTTAGGATCATGAGCCATTATTGCTGTTCCTTGTTAATTCTCGTACATTGTATTGAATAGTCTAGAACAAATCTTTATTAGCGATACATAGGGAGAAATATTAGGTAGAAAGCCCATTCCTAGGAGAACGATAAAAGTATCCCCATCCCTAAGGCTAGCTTGCACCTGTTGGATTTTGATGAAGCCAAAAGGGGGAGAGAGATGAGATGTCTAGAGATGAGATATAAGATGTCTAGCTAGAGATGAGATATGAGATGTCTAGCGAGAGATGAGACATGAGATGTCTAGAGCTGAGAGATAGATAAGATGCCTAGATTTTTGGGGAGAGAAATGGGGAAAGGAATATAGCTCTAGGATGAGTGATCTAAGTTTAATTATGTTCTCTAGTCATCTATGGGTTTGTCATCATCAAAAAGGGGAGAATGTTAGAATCTTAAGTTTTGATGGTGACTAAGGTATGATATGGTCTAGTACTTAAGAGAACATAATCAACACTTAGGAGGGATTAGATGACATGGTTAGAATCCTGAGTTAGATCACTTGAGAATGCAAGATCACTTCCGGATAGATTAGGACTTGCGCATGCGGATGAATGTTTTCATCCCCCAGCGTCAGCAAGTAAATCACTAGGGATTTAACTTAGTCCATGAGAATTAGGTACACAAAATCTTAAGACTAAGCTATGTTTCAATCGGAAGTGAGTTTGCTTCCTGTTAGAATTAGACTGGCGCAGAGCGACAGAATAGATATTACCCCAAGCGTCAGTAAGTCTACTTCCCCAAGTGAAAGCGCTTCCTGTTAGACTTAGACTGGCGCAGAGCAATAGAATAGTTAGTACCCCAAGCGTCAGTAAGTCTACTTCGCCAAGTGAAAGCACTTCCTATTAGATTTAGACTGGCGCAGGTTGATAGACTAGATATAACCCCGAGCGTCAATGGGGAAATGCAACATCAAGTGAAGTTGCTTCCTATTAGATCTTGACTGGCGCAGACTGATAGAATAGATTTCACCCTAAGCGTCAGTGAATTCACCACGTCAAGTAAAAGTGCTTCCGATAGCTCAGTGACTAGCGCTGAGTGGTGGAATGAAATAGACTAAGCGAGAGCAAGTCATGGTGAACTAAATCCCTCATCAAGTGAATTTACTTCCGGATGTAGAAGTGCTTCCGGATACACCTTAGATTTAGGATCACCCACTGCATGAGACTATATGATTATATTGCTAAACTAACGTTCAAGTGCAGCACACTCAGTAAGGTTGCTTCCGGATGAGAAGTTGCTTCCGCAAGCAATCAGGATGTCTGAACGTTCAAAGAGATGCAGTGTCAGAATGCTTTTAACAGAGCAGAGGTGTCAGGACTACTTTTCAGAGATAAAGCAAGTCAACCCTGCTGAAGCATTTAAGAAGATGTTCCTTCCAACGGTAACAAGAGGATAACAGACACATTCAAACAACATTGTTACCTACCAAGCATGAGGAGTATGAGAACATAATCTGAAGATTCACTCAAGGTGTCAAAGCTCATACTGCCCACAAAAGTCAGAGTCCATAAGAGAGCTTCTGATAGCAAGAGAGGATCCAATAGCAAAGCACTCTTATCATTCATGGACAAGTGCTTGGAAGACAAAGTTCCTCTATGTGATAGCAAGCAAAATGTTAGAGTCCACGAGCTTCAGATAGCAAGAGAGCTTCCGATAATGAGTCTCTTAACATCCTGGACTTATGCTTGAGGAACGAAGTCCTCTCTGACAGCAAGCAAGAGTCGGACCGTACAAAATGTTCAGATGTCAGAACGACTTTTGTCAGAATAGTATTGCCAGAACAGTGTTGACAGAACAGCTTGGTCAGAGCACCTTTTTAGATAAAGCAAAGTCAACCCTGCTGTGCACTAATGAGGACAACGTAAACAAGGCCCCAACGTCTATAATCAAACGGTCTTATTGCCTCTCCAACGGTTAGATATTCAGAGGCTGGTATAAAAGGGATGTTCTTCATTTCTGAAGAAGCGGGCTTGAAAAAGAGAGAGAGAACAGAGCTTATTGTCTGAAACACTATTCTACATTCCTCTCATCTTCTACTCTCGGACTTTGATATGTAATATTCTTAGAGAGTGATTCATTTGTACTTAAGTGAGTAACATCATCCACTCTTTGAGAGAGTTAGTTTTGAGCTTAAGTGTTTAACAAAATCAGTTCATAGAGTGAACTTAATTGTAAACTTACATTTTGTAAGGGGGAGCATTTAGAGGTTGTCTAAATCTCCATAGGTTGCAAGTTAGCCCGTAAAACTTGCATTTGTAAGGTTTGCAGGTGAACCCGGTGTAAAACCTGTGGGTTGTTAGGTGAACCCGTGCTCGTAAAACCTAAAGTGTAAAGGCTTCTCTTGTGCCCGGTTTAAACAAGAATAGTGGATTGGAAATCTCAGGTGTAGCCTGGGGACTGGATGTAGGTCTGGGTGACCGAACCAGGATAAATTTATGTGTGCATATATTTATACTTGATCATTCTATTTTTGCATCACATAGCATACTGACTTGTGCATAGCATTATTTATTATCATCATCACCGAGCACAAGCAGTCTTTCGAAAAGAGTTTAAGTTTTATTCCCTCACCCAATTCACCCCCCCCTCTTGGGTGACAGCCACGAATTTCAATGTATGCTTATCTGAAATGCACATTATGGTTGTTTGGGTATTTGGAGTAGGTTGGTGTCAATTATGATGGCTGTCATTGGGCTACTTCAAATTGACCTTTGTTGATGGATTTAAGTAGATGTGATATTAGCAATTGAGTGATTACTAACTTTTGGGGATGCGAATTATTGGTGTTGTTAATTAGAATGTGTGAGAGATGAATTTTAATGTGGCAAGCCATATATCCTGCTACTCTCATCACTGTTGTGACTAGCATTTGATTTTGATTTTGATGGGATGTTGCTTTTCTTAGAAGTTGGCCATCAAATCTTCTATGCTGATATTGTTTTTTGTGATGCGCAGTATGGTCTTTGGATTTGGATTTTGTTTTTCTGTGAACTGAGTTTTGTGCCAGTGAATTAATGTTTTTGTATAGGATACTTGATGTTTGCTTTTTATAAATGATTTTTGTCCTGAGCACAGTACTAAAAGTTGTTCAACAACTCCCTGTTAATGAATATGATTTGAGTTGTTGGCTGTATACTCTCAAATCTTCCCTTACTTAAGCATTAACTTAAGTATTGATTGTATATCATGTAGGTTTGCGGTGTTTGTTTGATTTAGTTTTGAAATTGATAAACTTATGTTGTTGTAATCTTGCTTTTTTGAGTAGTGTAATCTAAATTGAACATTAGTTTAAGTTTTTATACTTGTCATTTTAAATGGATTGATGGTATGCTTTGATGTTATCATTTTTACTTTAACCCGTTTTTAATTTTGAATGTTAATGGTAATCTGAAAGTGAGTGTGGTATTAGGTTGTGAAAGCAATGTGATGGGAGCCATGGTGCGACTACAAGATGTTCTGTTTTGTGCTTTTATTAGATTTGATTGTATCACTTGTAAGTAAACCAACTCATTTGAAGTTGAATTGTCTGTGTTTTTAATTGGAATGTGGTAGAGTCTGATAAATCTAATTTAAGTCATGTATCATGCTTCTTCCGACAGTGTATTGAGTAGTTATTGGGGTATGTGTTTGATTTGATTTTGATAGTAGAACATAATCTCATATAGTAGTATGAAGCAGCCTAAGGCGCTGGTACATAAACCTTACCAGTAATTGTAGATGTCTTTACTGATTGAGTTGTTGCCAAGGTATTTATGGATTGAAGTGCCTCTTAAATGAGAGTTGTAAATCATTACTGCTAATTCTATATCTTTATAGGTCAACATTCATGTGATCTGCTCTCATGGACTTGGTGCTGGCCGGTCACTGATTTAAGGTTCAGTGTTGTAATATTTTAAGATATGATATTGTTTAGTGTGATATTAATGTGATATGCTCTAATGAATTTATGGATTATAGTTGTTTGTAGGTCGGCATTGATATGATCTGATGTTATGGGCATTGTGCTGACCGGTTTCTTAATTTATAATATAACTTAAGTCATGTATCATGCTACTTCCGACAGTGTATTGACTAGGTATTGGGGTATGTGTTTGATTTGATTTTGATAGCAGGACATAAACTCATATAGTAGTATGAAGCAGCCTAAGGCGCTGGTACATAACACCTTACCAGTAATTGTAGATGTGTTTACTGATTGAGTTGTTGCCATAGTATTTATGGATTGAAGTGCCTCTGAAATGAGAGTTGTAAATCATTACTGCTAACTCTATATCTTTCTTGGTCAACATTCATGTGATCTGTTCTCATGGATTTTGTGTTGGCAGGTCACTATTTTAAGTTTCAGTGTGATGTTATTTTAAGATGTGATATTATTTAGTGTGAGATTCATGTGATCTGCTCTCATGAATTTATGGATTGTAGCTATGTGTAGGTGGCATTTGATATGATCTGATGTTATGGCCATTGTGCTGACTGGTCAATATTTTAATTTCCCTTGTGGTGTTACTTGTAGTCATAGTATTGTCTAGTGTGGTTTAACTTATATCTTTACTGATTGAGTTGTTGCCATAGTATTTATGGATTGAAGTGCCTCTGAAATGAGAGTTGTAAATCATTACTGCTAACTCTATATCTTTCTTGGTCAACATTCATGTGATCTGTTCTCATGGATTTTGTGCTGGCAGGTCACTATTTTAAGTTTCAGTGTGATGTTATTTTAAGATATGATATTATTTAGTGTGAGATTCATGTGATCCGCTCTCATGAATTTATGGATTGTAGCTATGTGTAGGTCGGCATTTGATATGATCTGATGTTGTGGCCATTGTGCTAACTGGTCAATATTTTAATTTCCCATGTGGTGTTACTTGTAGTCATAGTATTGTCTAGTGTGGTTCAACCTATATCTTTACTGATTGAGTTGTTGCCATAGCATTTATGGATTGAAGTGCCTCTCAAATGAGAGTTGCAAATCGTTACTGCTAATACTATATCTTTCTAGGACAACATTCATGTGATATGCTCTCATGGATTTTGTGCTGACCAGTGTCTATTTTAATTTTCAGAGGAGTGTTATTTTGAGATATGGTGTTGGTGAAGCTTAATTATAGATCTTTGTAGGTCGGCATTCATATATTCTGCTGTTATGGATATTGTGCTGACATGTCAAGATTTTAAATATGTTCTGTTGTTATTTTTAATGACAATTTTGGGAATGATGGTTTCCCGTACTAGTGTCTATTTTAATTTTCAGTGCGGTCTTATTTTAAGATATGATATTGTTTAGTGTGGTAGAAGCTATATCATTGCCGATTGAGTTGTTGACATTAAATTTATGGATTCCACAGTCTTTTAATTGTGAGTTGTACATCATTACTGCTAATTCTAGATATCTGTAGGTCTGCATTTATATGGTCTGCTCTTATGGATATTGTGGTGACCAGTTTTGTTTTTTAAGTTTCATTATTGTGTTATTTCAAGTTATGATATTCTTTAGTGTGGTACAAGCTTTATCTTTGCTGATTGTTGTTGATACTATTAAATTTATGGAATATAGTGCCTATCAATGAGAGTTGTACATCATTACTGGCTGGTGTTGGTGAAGCCTAATTATAGATTTTTCTAGGTCGGCATTCATATGATCTGCTGTTATGGATATTGTGCTGACAGGTCAAGATTTTAAATTTGTCCTGTTGTTATTTTTAAGTGTGCAATAATCTTATATCAGTGAAATTAAGGTTAACATTAAGATTCAAAGTAAATGTTTTGGTCAAATCCATGGAGTTCACTGCCCCTTGAATCATGGGTCTGATATATGTGTGTTAGGTTGGAGTTGGTAGGTTATATCAGTGTCTCTTTCTTATATTTTGTGCATGGAATATGGTACCTAAAATATAGGGTGAAGGTGCAAAACTAGCCATCGTAAATTTTCAAATGGACAACTTTGGAACCCGTAAATTGGATGGTGCAAAACCGTACATTATAAATTAAAATGGGACAAATTTAGCCACGCCGTTAAGTTGAAGCTAACAGACTTTTGATTTAATGAAGGTGGGCCCCACGCCAACACAAACGTCTGTTAGCTTCAACTTAACGGCGTGGCTAAATTTGTCCCATTTTGATTTATAATGTACGGTTTTGCACCATCCAATTTACAGGTGCTAAAGTTGTCCATTTGGAAATTTACGGTGGCTAGTTTTGCACCTTTACCCTAAAATATATTATTTCCTAGCCTAACATCATTCACCTCTTCACAGGCTGCAATTTATTTTGATGTCATTTTCAGGAATGCACTATTTGCCGAATTTTTGATGACAATCTTGGGAATGATAGTTTCCTGTACTCGTTAAGTTATTATTACTATGAAAACTAAGAAACTAATGTGAAATTAGGTATCTAGGGATAGGTTATTCCATCTTGAAGCTCGCCTAAATTTTTTGCCGCCCTTTTTATTGTGATTTGAATTTGAATTCAGTTGGTTTCAAAATTTTCTTGCTGATGTCCCTTATATATATAAAGCTTAAGTGTTCTACGCTAGAAATATGTTTCCTCTTGTGAGTGTTTAAGTTAATAGATTGTTCCTTTGCAGTTAAAGATTGAAGTGCAAGATATAATTAAGTTTACTCTTCTCAGCGGACTGTCGAATGGTTCTGATAGGTGGGCTGTCAAGATTGCTGTGTTTAGGCGTTGGAATGTTTATCAAAAGAGTGCTCCTGGTCTATTGTCATGTGCTACAATGATTTTTGTGGACACTGAGGTAATTGTATCTATTGCTGTGTGTGTTTTATATTGGTTGTAGATATTGTATCTTGTAAGTTGTAAAGTAAATGAAAAGGTTTTTTTTATGCGGAGGTGTTAATTGATAAAGTTGGTTTGTATTGCTGTTCATTCAATAAGAAATGTGTTTACTGGTATTAATGTCGTTGAATAATTTTTCAGGGAAGTAAAATTCAAGCTAGCATAATGGCTAGGGACATTCATGGTAAGTTGGAGGAAATGCTCCTTGAAGGAAAGCATTATTATGTACCAAATTTCCAGGTCACTGAGAATTCTGGGTCATACAAAGCTACTGCCCATCCTTTTAAGTTGCTACTTAGTCCTAGCACTTATGTCATGGAGTTTGAATACGATATCCCAAGGAACCCGTATAGCTTTATGTCTGTTTTTGATGTTCTGAAATCTAAGGAACGTGATTATGCAGAGCACTTAATTGGTAAATTGTTTAATTGGGTTTGGTTTGTGTTTTTATCATTTTTATTCCCTTAATATATTTTTTTTGTTTTATTTTTCTAGGGCCTAATTGATTTATTGTGGTCACCCATCTACCATTAATGACATTTCAGATTTGATTGCGTTGGTCAAGAATGTTGGTTGTTTGGAAGAATATACTCGTGATGATCAAACCAGGAAAAAGCTGAGGTTGAGTTTGTGTGATACTCAGTGAGTTGTTGTTGATGTTTACCCGTAGTATTTGCTGTGATGTGAGATTCTATTTTTTTATTATGTAGTTGCTCCAATTTGTTTCTGCTAGATAGTTTATAGTTTAATGGTGTATAACTAATTAATTTTTCTCTTTGGGGGAATGATCTTGGATTGGTGTTATTTGATGAGTGTTCTGGTGAGGTCTATTACAATCAGTTAAAGGAACTTGAATCCCCTGTTGTTGTACTTGTGAATCTTGCTAGGATTGCCTTTGATGAAGATGGTAAGTGGTGTGCTGCTTTATTTGTTTTTGATCTATGTTTAACTTCCAATATGATTGTATTGGTAACCTTAATACACTACAAAAGAAGCGGCGATTAGCCGCGCACGCGTCCCGGCGGAACGCCAAAAACCGCCCCCGCGAAAACGCGTTCCGGCGGTCTAAGCCATCCGAGGGCGAGTTGCGAGGGAAATTTTTTTTTTGTTTGTGGTGCATTCGTTGCGGCGGTCACAAAAATAATACCCGCCCCAACGCAGCATAAAAAAATACTTAAAAAAAAAATTTCATTGGCGCGGTGCGTTGGGGCGGTCGACTGTGTCGCGTGGGGGCGGTCGACCGCCCCAACGCGAATAACAAAACTTTAAAAAAAAATAAAATCACGTTGGGGCGGTCACCCACCCCCACGGCGCACAGAGATTTGTGCGCATTTAATGTCGCGTGGGGGCGGTCAACCGCCCCAACGCGAATAAAAAAAAATTTTAAAAAAATAAAATCACGTTGGGGCGGTCACCCGCCCCCATGGAGCACAGAAATTTGTGCGCATTTAATGTCGCGTGGGGGCGGTTGACCGCCCCAACGAGAATAAAAAAAATTTTAAAAAAAATAAAATCACGTTGGGGCGGTCACCCGCCCCCATGGCGCACAGATATTTGTGCGCATTTAATGTCGCGTGGGGGCGGTTGACCGCCCCAACGAGAATAAAAAAAAAATTTAAAAAAATAAAATCACGTTGGGGCGGTCACCCGCCCCCACGGCGCACAAAGATTTGTGCGCATTTAATGTCGCGTGGGGGCGGTCGCCCGCCCCCACGTTGCTATCTCTCCCTATAAATAACCCCCCCCCATTTCTACCGCGCGCACAATCTCTTCTTTATCACTTTCTCCCTTTTGTGTTTCTTGCTGTTTTCATTGTTGGTGCACACATGATGTCTAAAAGTTTGTCTTGCTTTTGGTATAGGTATTGTTTATTTTTTCTTTTTTATTTTATTATATCTGATTGTTTTTATTTCTTATTATTTTGTTTTCGTAATATATCTTATTTATTTTTCAGAGATTTTCTCTTATTCTTTGTTTCGTTAGAATTTATCTTATGGATTTTGGACATGATCTTTTTGTGCTTGATGGTTTAGTATATATTTATTTCATATATATTACAATAAAATTAATTTTTTCTGCATTTGTTTTGTTTTTTTTCTTGTTTTTATTCCTTTTTCGGTCTTCAATTTAAGTCATTATCATTAAATTGTTCGCATGAAGCAATTTTTTTTTAGTAAATATAATAGCATGTCGGCGGTTCGATACGCCGGCACTATTTGTTTTTTTTTTTAAAAAAAAATCACATGGCGGCGGTCGTAACCGCCCCCATGCCTTTTTTTAAAAAAAATAAAAAATTTTGGCGGCGGGTAGGTCCGCCCCTACGCCCGCCCCAACGCGCAGCGGCGGTTCCAAAGGGAGCTACAGCGTAAATCGTTCCGCCCCCACGCAGCGTTCCCTCGTTAAAATCGCCGGCGGTAAATTTGACCGCCGGAGCGCCATGGGGGCGGTTAGAACCGCCCCTACGCTGGGAAAATACCCGCCGCAGATCTGCCCTTTTTTTGTAGTGATAGCGTTAGCAGGGAAAGCTCAAGTGTGTAGTTCATTTGTTGCAACACGTGTTCTAATTAACCCTGACATTCCAGTTTGCCATGATCTTTTGGATAGGTATGGTTATAATCTATGTTTATTTTTTGCTTTAGATATTAGTTGATTTTTGTTTTTTTTCTAGTGTATCTTGATGAAGGAGATTGCACATACGAGTGTAAATATTGTGGGTATCTCTTTTGGTATAATGAAAGAATTAGGAAAAAAGGGCCAAATCAGCGAAATATTGTATTTTCGATGTGTTGCTTGCAAGGCAAAATTCAGTTGCCTAAGATGAAATCTCCGCCACCTCTTTTGCATCATTTATTTCTTGACAAAAAATCTACTAAGTCCAGGAACTTCATAAAAAATGTTAGACAATATAATAATATGTTCTCTTTTACGTCAATGGGAGGAAAAATTGATCATGGAAAAAATTCTGGAGGAGGGCCGTACTGTTTTTCATTGTCTGGAACGGTATACCATAGTATTGGAAGTTTGCTACTTAGAGAAGGAGCTAGACCGGTGTACTCTCAGCTATATGTCTACGATACAGACAATGAAGTGCAAAATAGAATTGATGCTGAAAGGTAAGAAAATTTATTGGTATTTTTTATTTTTATGTAACGCGTTGATTTGTAGTTTAATATGAATACATTGTTAATTCTGTTTTTTTTCAGCAAGCACTTGGATGCAAAATCTATTGATGCTGGTATTGTTGAAGACATCAAGACAGTGCTAAACGTAGTCAATCCTTATGCTCAACATTACCGGTCTGCTGCGAATCTTATTCGTAAAGAAAGAATGCCCTTAGTTAAGTTGTGTCTGTTAAGCTCTAGAAATCATGATGGCAGGATATTTAACACTCCTACGGCATCTGAAGTTGCTGCACTTATTGTGGGAGACATTGATATGAATTTCAATGTTAGGGACATTATTGTGGAGGAAAAAATCTGGCAAACCTAAAAGAATAAGTGAGTTACATGCATCGTACTTGCCTCTTCAGTATCCTTTGTTATTTCCATATGGGGAAGATGGTTATAGAGATGATATAAAGCATAGTGAAGAAAGCCTTTGTACAACCAAGAAGAAAAAACTTTTAAGTTTTAGAGAATTTTTTGCTTTTCGCCTAATGACAAGGGATGATGAGGTTTCTATATTGCTTCATGCTGATAGGCTTTTTCAGCAGTTCATTGTAGATGGTTATGCAATGGTTGAAGCTCAAAGACTGCACTGGTATAAAACACACCAAAAAGAACTTCGGGCTGACTAATATCAGGGTTTAGCGGGTGCTGTGTTTCATGGTGAGCATACTGCAGCTGCAACGGGTAAAAGGATTATTTTGCCTTCCACTTTTACCGGTGCTGCCCGATATATGATTCAGAATTATCAGGATGCTATGGCCATTTGTCGGAGGGCCGGTTATCCTAATTTTTTTTTACTTTTACCTGCAATTCTTCTTAGCCTGAGATTGATCGGTTTGCTAAAAAATATAATGTCAAAGCTAATAATAGACCTGAAGTTCTCTCCAGAGTTTTTAGAATGAAATTATTAAGACTTATGAAGGTATTGAAGGAGGATAAGATTTTTGGTGAGGTTCGTGCAGGTATGGACATCTCTGTCGTAATACTTTTTTGTATCATTATATTTATAGTTTATCTGTATACAATTGGCTTTATCTATATGGTTGTCATTATTTTTGATTATTACTTTGATAACATACGATAGTTTTTTTTGGTCCATTCTATAACTAATTGTTTTAATTTTTCGTCAGAGGTATACACTATAGAATTCCAGAAACGTGGTTTGCCGCATGCTCATATTCTTTTGTTTCTTGTAGAACTAGACAAAATTAGAACTATTGAGCAAATAGATCAATTTATTAGTGCAGAGATTCCTGATGAAGTTACAAATCCACATCTTCATAAGCTTGTCAAGAACTTCATGATTCATGGACCTTGCAGCACTAATTTTCCTAATAGTCCATGTATGAGGAAAAAGAAGGAATGCAGCAAACACTTTCCGAAAAAATTTTGCCAGGATACCGAAATTGATGATGAAGGTTTTCCTACATATAGAAGAAGGAACAATGGCATAACAGTTAAAATTAAAGAAGGTGTTTATATAGATAATAGTTATGTTGTGCCTTATAATGCAACATTGATTCAATTGTTTGAAGCTCATATAAATATTGAAAAGTGCAATCAATCTATGGCTATAAAATACCTGTTTAAATATATAAGTAAGGGTCATGATAGAGTTGTTGCTGGTATATTTAATGGGGGAAATTCTGGTGAACAAAGTGTGTTTAAAGATGAAATTCAGCAGTATTATAAATGTAGATATATTTCTGCTTGTGAGGGTGCATGGAGGCTATTGGGGATTGACATTCATCATAGAAAGCCCTCTGTTGAGCGGTTGAGTTTTCACTTACCTAATCAGCAATATGTGATATATAGCTATAACGATGATGTTGCTGATGTTGTTGAGAAACCTAGGGTAAAGGAGTCGCAGTTTTTGGCATGGATGAAAATTAATGCTGCAGGTAATAAAGAGGCGCTGAATTCCCAAAGAAGTTTGTCTATGACAGCAAACAACGTGTGTGGAATGAAAGGAAAAGTGGATTTTCAGTTGGACGGCTTGCCAATGCGTCGCCTAATTCTGGTGAGTTGTATTATTTAAGGATTTTGTTGACAAAAGTTCGGGGACCGACATGCTTTGATGATATTAAAAAGGTTAATGGTGTGGTATGTGAATCCTTTAAAGATGCATGTGAGGCTTGGGGACTTTTAGATGACGATGTAGAGTTTGTGAATGCTATCAAAGAAGCTGCTCAATGGTCTAGTGGTAAAAGTCTTCGTAAATTATTTGTCATAATGATTTTGTCCAACACATTGCAGAAACCAGAATTGGTTTGGAATAAATGTAGAAATCTATTATATGAGGATATGTTTTATATCCCGCATGCACGTGGGCTGCATTCAGGTACTATTATTTTTTTTGTTTTAATGATTACATTAATATATCAATTTAATTGTTTTTGACTTAAGTTTGTTGTTGCAGATATTATTTCTGATGAAGTGAAACAACATGCTGCTTTAGCTGAGATTGATAAACTTCTACAACTTAATGGAAAGTATCTTAATGAGATTGACGAAATGCCAATTCTTGAGAGTAATGAGATTATTGATTATTCAAATCGTCTTATACTTCAAGAACTAAGTTATAATCGACCAGCATTAAAAAAAAAGGCATCTACAATTGTTGCTTCCTTAACAGATGAGCAGCGTACAATTTATTATTCTGTAATGAGGTCTGTTGGAAAATCTGTTTCTTCATTTTTCTTTGTTCATGGTTTTGGGGGAACTAGGAAAACTTATTTATGGAATGCTTTAGCTGCTTCTTTGCGGGCTGATGGTCACATAGTACTAACTGTTGCAAGTAGTGGCATTGCCGCCACTCTTTTACCATTTGGAAGAACGGCACATTCTTGCTTTGTGATTCCAATCGTTATTGCTGAAAATTCATGTTGTTCTATAACTCAAAAATCTCCACTTGCGGAGTTGCTAATTGCCACTAAATTGATAATATGGGATGAAGCACCAATGATTCAGCGTTTCTGTCTTGAAGCTTTTGATCGGAGTCTTAGAGACATAATGCAGTGTGATGAAATTTTTAGTGGAAAATGTGTTGTAATGGGTGGCGATTTCTGGCAGATATTACAATGGTTAGTCAGATCAATTCATACATGTGTTCACTACTTCCAGGATGGAGTTGCTGACATTGAGATACCTGAAGAGTTGCTTGTACGTTATAGTGAAAATCCAATTGCAGCTATTGTTGAAGCTACATATCTAGATTTGTTATCCAACTTATCTAACAACATGTATTTTAACAAGACTTCCTTTTAAAATGCGGAGAAGGCAGTTTCCAATCAATTTAAGTTTTGCAATGACCATTAATAAGAGTCAGGGGCAATCTCTAAAACATGTTGGTGTTTATTTGGAAAAACCGGTGTTCACACATGGACAACTATATGTTGCTTGCTCTCAAGTCCGCAGTGTTGATGGTCTCAAAATATACATTCCCAGTTCCATTGACAGTCGTGAACGGAGGACTAAGAATGTTGTTTTCGGTGAAGTGTTGAGGAAAATATATAATATAAATTAATTTTTCGTCTTTTTACTTTGTTTATTAATGAAGTGTTAGTGTGGAATACTTATTGTATAAATAATGTTTATAAGTATTTTTTTTTTGGTTTTGAAGTATTGTTGTTTTCTAGATAAAAGCGTATATTGTCAAATTGTTTTCTGGTGGTTATGCTGCCCGCGCAACGCGCGGGTAGTTAAGTGCTAGTTTTGTTTTTGAAATTCGGGAAATCTTTGGTTTTCATTCTTCATCTTTCCTAGGCCAACCAAACCAACCTCCTCCCTCTTCCATTTCGATCTACCTCTTCCTCTGCGAATCAATTTGATTCTGGGTGTCTTCAAATTTTGATTTTTTTCAATAAAAAAATAATCAATTCTTCATTTTGCTTTCTTCTTTTTCTTTGCCTTGTTCCAAAGAAGCTTCTTTGATTACAATAATGAATTGGGTTCAGCGCAAGATCTACCTCTACAATGTCACTTTTGGCCTTTTCATGCTTGATTGGTGGGAACGCTATCTTTTCAGTATCCTTTATCTTTCAAAGTAGACCTTAAAGTGTTTAACTTTCATGGATTGGGTTCTTTTTTATCCTATTTTTTCTTGTAACATTGAATTAATCATGTCAGAAATTCATAATCGCCCTTCAATTTTAATGGATTGGTTTTTCCTTATTGTTATCCCATTATGGAATTCAAGTTATTAAATCTGCATGATTTTATGTTCATTTCAATAGTGTTTGGGAATTGGGTTTCTCATGCTTATGCAAAACTTAGAATGTTGTAAATGTTGATTGGATAGTTGAGGGTTCTGATTCGGTGTTCATCACCCATATTGCTCATCACCTTTTTGGGGCCCACCATGTGCTTTGCATGTATTTGTGGTGATGATAAGGTGATGAACAATATGAGTGATGAGTACTGAATCAAAATCCAAAAGTTGAGGCTTTTTCTTAATTTTGTTACAATTTTCTCTGTTTTTAGTGTTGTTGCATTTGTGAGTTCCTTAATTTTGCCAGATACTTTGATGGTTGTATTAATGTGGTTCGTATTCTACAATGGATCGTGGTTTGTTACTGAATTCTTCAAAAGGTACTGTGCACTTTGCCTCTGGTTTTTGATCTTCTTAATACAGTTTTACTTTCTCAACATTGTTAGTTATTTACCTCACTGCATTAGTGTTTGCTATATGTTTTTCTTTTGCATTAATAAGTTTTAGTTTGATTTCATATTTTTTGTTAGAATATTGAGAATATGTTGGATCATTACAGGATAAAACCATGAATTGTTGTTTGAAATCTTTTTCAACATATAAGGACTTAATTTTGTTTCTTCTCTTTTCCATTTTGTGCAAGTGACTTTGTTGTCATCATTTATATTGACTAATGGGTTGGCTTTATTTGTGAAATCTCTTTCAAATTATTCCAAACCATGTAAATACTTAATAGTTGATCAGATTTCGCTTTTAAGATTTATCGTTTATGGGTTCGCCTGCTCTATCATTGATGCATAACAAATTCTCAATGAGATCAAAACACTTGGGCTTGTGATGATTAGGAGTTTCTAAACTGATTGATGTGTAGTGAAGATTTCATGATCACCATTATTTTGTTTCAAAGTCTAAATCATAATGTATGATTCTCAGCAATCTGAGCAAGTTCTATGTTTACTAGATCTTAAGATCTAAATTCTCTGCATCACATGGCAACGACATTTATTGTTACTGCTTCAAAGCTCATCTACAAGGATAGAGATAACTATGTATAATAAATGAAATTACTGCTGGTATTGAACAATTAAGCGATCAAAATTCTTCACTTGTTAGCTGCCTTGTTTGTTTAACAAATAGGTGATCAAGAAAATTATATTATTAGCCAATGGCCTTATAAATTGTAACTTAGTGGTATAGAAAATCCATTGTAATAGTGGGAGGTTGTGGGTTTGACCCTACATGTAACCTTGGGCCATTGGTGCTTCCCTCTCTGAATAAAAAAATAAAAGAAATGTATGTATTGACACAGAAAAGATTTGGTTCAAGTTTGATCTTTTTTCTGTTGATACAGATGAATTGGTATAATGAGCACTATGGCTAACTCTTTAACTTTGTAAATGAGCTGAGAACTGTCTTGAGATTTTGGTTCAAGTTGGAAGTATAATCTTCATCTCTTGAGTGATTGTTCCATCAAGGTCTTAATTCTTGTCATAATCTGGTGTCTTCTCTTTTTGGGTGTTTGGCCATACAGTTATTTCTCTTTCCTAAGGCTTAGGCCAGGACTCCAGCTCAAGATCCTAGCTTCTTGACAACACTTCCTTTATAGTATTTAGGGCGAAGGCCCAAAAATGATACACAACTATTGGACAAGGAACAAAAATAATACATAATTATTCCGAGGTACAAAAATGATACCAAGCTTTTACCATGTGATCAAAAATGATATTTTCACTAATATGACAATAATATTAGACATGAAATGTCCAAAATGCCCTTATAATAAAATGAACTTTTACCGGGCGACGATTAATTTATAAGGGCATTTTGGACTTTTCATGTATAATATTATTGTCATATTAATGAAAATATCATTTTTGATCACATGGTAACAGTTGGGTATCATTGTTGTACCTCGTAATAGTTATGTACTATTTTTGTTCCTTGGCCAATAGTTGTGTATCATTTTTGGGTCTTCGCCCTAGTATTTATTGTGGAAGTGTTGTGCAGTTTTTATCTAATACTTTGAACCTCATGTCTATCTTATGTCAAAGTCGGTCCCAAGCCCGGGAAAGGTGGAGAGTTGTGTTAGGCCTTGACTGCCAACGTAAAAATTTGTCAAATCTCGTGATCATGGACATATGTAATGTTAGGTCATTGTCCATATGTAATGTGTTGTATTGCTTTAGTACAGTGAGAAGAGTGCAAGAGCCACTGCATCCTAGCCTGAATGCAGTGTTAACAGAGTAAGGGCAAAAGAGTATGTTGTTGCATGGTTGTAACACACTGTATGACTCGAGTACAGTAATAGGTAAGCAAGAGCCACTGCATCCTAGCCTGAATGCAGTGTTAAGAGAGTAAGGGCAAAGGAGTATGTTGTTGCATAGTTTTTTTCTTCTGCAATTTCAAAATATTTGTTCATAAAAATCATTAGTTTGAGGAGCTTGGTCCATTAGTTTGGAAGTTTTATAGTTAATGTGTTGAAAATGAATGTTTCAGACAAAACATGTTAGAATAAGAATTAAGAAATATGCAGGAAATCCTTATAATAGAAAGAAGGAAGAGTAAAAGATGAGGATCCAATAAACAAATATAAGTTTGTCCACAGAAAAAGATGGGCATTTTGATTTATGCATACTTGGTGTTGCTTATTGCGCTGCACTTGCCTTGTAAGATTTGCTTACTACACTATCATATATAAGATTTAGTAATATAGCCAATTAATTTGCGAACATCTATAAAGCATGAGCACACTTCAAAAAGGAAGAGCATCGTATCAATGCTGTTTCAAATGCTTTCTACCTCTGAGCTCTCCTGACCCCTTTCCCTTTTTCAATGTCCAAAGGAGTTATACAACAATTAGAAGAGACCAAATCTACAAATTGTTTGCCCTCATAATATGGATTTTTCTGACTGCATTAATGGCAATATGTAATTATCGCCAAGAATGAGTATTGATCGAAAACAATAACGTTGTGTAATCCATGTAGCCGACCCCACCTAGTTATGATAAGACTTTGTTGTTGTATTAATGACAATATGTCTGGCATTCTTAACATTTATTCTTGTGTTGTTTCAAGCATGTGTGGTGAGAACTGAGAACCTAAATCCTTTTCATGGAAATTGCCAACAAGGTGATTTGGAGAAATTTTAGTTGCAGCCTGCATAATTGTAATGTAGTATATACTTTTGGAATAACTTGTTTGTAGCAAAATAATTTATGGACTGACTAGGAATTTCCTAAGGCTTCAGAAAAGACTGCACCTCGTCCATGTTGTCTTTCATGAATTTTTGTATCACATTGCTTTGTTTTTTTTTTGGAGACACACATTGCTTTGCTTTTATCCTTTTATGGATATGTTAATTGGCATCCACAATGAATGAATAATATAAAGTAGCACAATTTCTAATATTTTGATGTTATCAGCTTCAATGACAATTTATCTTAGCGAGCATCATCAAGATTGCCCCACGAAAAAAATAGACAGAAAGGAAGTTGGTCCCTTGAAAGAGGCTTTAGCAAGTTTAGGGAAGTGATAAATCTCTTGTGTTAGAATCTTAAGTTTTGATGAAGACTAAAATATGAAAGAACTTAGAAAGTAACAGGTGAACATAGAACCCTAAGTAAAAGTACAACCGGATGTGGACTTACTTCCGGATAGACTAGGACTTGGGCTCGCGGATGAATGTTTCATCCCCCAGCGGCAGCAAGTAATTCACTAGAGATTTAACTTAGTCCATGAACGCTAGATACACAAAACCTAAGACTAAGCTATGATTCAACCGGAAGTGAAGTTGCTTCTTGTTAAACTTAGACTGACGCAGACTGATAAGATAGATATCACCCCAAGCGTCAGTAAGTTCACCTCGTCAAGTAAAAATGCTTCATGTTAGACTTAGATTGGCACAGGCTGATAAAATAGAATACCCCAAGCGTCAGTGAAAAAGCCACATCAAGTGAAATAGCTTCCTGATAGATTTTGACTGGCGCAGACTGATAGAATAGATATAACCCTAAGCGTCAGTGAGTTTACCTCGTCAAGTGAAAGTGCTTCCGATAGCTTAGTGACTAGCGCTGACTGTTGGATTGAATAGACACTGAGCGAGAGTGAGTAATAGTGAACAAAATCCTTCATCCAGTGGAATTACTTCCGGATGTAGAAGTGCTTCCTGATGCAAGGAAGACCTCTTAGACTAAGAACACTCCCACTGCATGTGACTATATGTTTTTATACTGTTAGACTAACACTCAGTGCAACACACTCAGTAGAATTGCTTCCGGATGAGAATCTGCTTCCGCAAGCAATCAGAATGTCAGAAGTTGCAGTGTCAGAACGCTTATGTCAGAGAAGAGGTGTCAGGACTACTTTTCAGAGATAAAGCAAGTCAACCCTGCTATGCATTAATGAAGCATTTAATGGGCAAACGGTAACAAGGGAAAAACGGCCATATTCAAACGGCTATCCCACCTACCAAGAGACAGATTGCTTGAAGACTATATAAAGAGACTCAAACCTCATTTATGAAGTGAACTATTATCTTTGAATATTCTTGAGAGAAGTTAGAGCGAGAAACTAAGAACATCTTCAAGCATTCAAAGCTGCCCAGAAAAGTAAAGAGCATTTAACACATAGAGTGATCCTTTCATCTACATATTCTGTACTCTTTGGTGTTAAGTCTCTTCCTGTTATAAGAGCATTGATTGTACTTAAGTGTGTAGCACTATCTGTTCTTTGAGAGAACTCAGTTTGTAAAATCCTTTAATTCTAAAGGTTAACCCCTTGCTCGGTGTGAGGGGGAGCTAGTTAGAAAGGTTGCAAGTGAGCCTTGTGAAACTTGTGGTTGTAAGGTTGCAAGTGATCCTGTCCAAAACTTGCGGTTGTAAGGTTTCAGGTGAACCCGATTTAAAACCTGAGATATAGTGGAACTCGGCCTGGGTGGTTGAGGACTGGACGTAGGTCAGGTTGACCGAACCAGTATAACTCTTGTGTTGTTTTATTTGAGCATTTATTTTTGAAGCACAATTCACCCCCCCCCCCCTCTTGTGCATCCATTACTTTCATTTGGTATCAGAGCAGGTCTTTCTCACTAGATTCCAACGAATCAAGAAAGCAAAGATCTTGTAATGGATACTGACTACTCTCTACCAGACGTCTCTATTCAGCCCAACAAGCCTCCAGGGTTTGATGGGTACAACTATCCATTCTGGAAATTTCGAATGGAGACTTATCTCAAGTCAAGCGACCTCAGACTCTGGGATGTAATCGAACGAGGAGATCACACTCCCCTAGACGATGATGGTTTTGCAAAGGAACGATCCAGGTACACCAGTTAGGACTATGCTCTAGTCCAACTAAACTTTAGGGCCATGCATTACATTCAGTGTGCTCTTAGCCCTAAGGAGTTTCATAGGATCAGCCACCACAAAAATGCAAAGGATATGTGGGAGGCACTTGAGGCTGCTCACTCTGGAACCAAGGGAGTGAAAGCAAGACGTGTTGAGATGCTGGTGGAAGAATTCCACAAGTTTGCCATGCTCAGTCCCACTGAGCCTATTAGAGAACTGGAGCTCAGATTCACTCACCTCATCAACAACTTGGCCTCGCTGGGTAAGGACATTCCTGAAAGGGAGCAAGTAAGCAAGATTCTGAAAATCTTGAAAGGTGACTGGATCACCAAGGTGACCATCTTACAGGAAGTCCAGGGTGAATCAACTAGTTCCATCACTGCCCTGTTTGGCTCCCTGGCTGAGTATGAGCCTACACTATTAGCTCAGAGAGCCCCTCAAGCCTCATCCAAGGCCAAAAATCTTGCCCTTGTTGCACCCAACAAGGAGACTGAAGAGGATGATGAGGATGATGAGGAGGAAATGGATGATGAAGAGATGGCCATGATGGTGAAAAAGTTCCGAAAGTTCTTCAGAAAGAAAGGAGGCTTTCAAAAGGGTGACTCCAGCCAAAGGAGGGGTTACAAGAAGGAAAAGGCTCCT
Source organism: Mimosa pudica (assembly GCA_029929735.1). NCBI lineage: Eukaryota > Viridiplantae > Streptophyta > Magnoliopsida > Fabales > Fabaceae > Mimosa > Mimosa pudica. The sequence continues at coordinate 589,271 of JAKELP010000056.1, read as the reverse complement.
GTGTGCTATGAATGTAAGAAGCCTGGTCACTTCAAGGCTGAATGTCCCAGCCTGCAGAAGTCGAAAGGTAAAGACAAAAGGAAGGCCTTTGTATCGTCTATCTGGGTGAATAGCTCGGATGATGAAGCAAGTGATGAGGAAGAAGTAGCCAATCTCTGCCTTGTTGCTCGAGAAGAAGATGAGGAAGTATCCACAGAGTTTGATCCTGTTCATGAGGATAGTGAGGTAACCTTCCCTGAACTTCAAGAGGCATATAATGAGATGCATGTAGAATTTTTTCGTTTATGTAGGACATATAAAGTGTTGAAAGCTAAAAAGGAATCACTGGAGTCCAAGGTGGACTCACTAAGTGATGAGCTAGCAAAAGCTAGAACACTTCCGTTAGTGGAAGGACAGGGTTCTCCCCAAATAGAACCCAACGACCCAACACTTGAGAGCTGCCCTAATTGCAGCAAAGTCTCAGCTGAGAAGGATAAGCTGCAAAATGCCCTGCAGAAGTTTACAAATGGCTCAGAAATGTTAAATATAATTTTAATGAATCAAAGGGCTTATAGGGATAGAACTGGCTTAGGATATACTCCTAGAGGGAAGAAGTGGGTAGAACCAAAAGTAAAGCCCTACTTAAAGTTCTTCCATAAAGCTTCTAGTCATAGCTCCTCACCCTTCAGCTTCTGTAACTATTGCAACAGGAAGGGACACTCCACATCCACCTGTAATGCCAAGAAGCATGGAGCAAGCAGCTCCTACAAATGGGTCCCCAAAGGAACCAAGGCAACAAAGGATCCTCCTCCTGCAAAGGAAACTAAGAGAGGACAAGGATCCCAAGCCTGGAATTACTCCAAAGGGAAAACCCAAGAGTCCAGAGCCAGCACTCGGCCAGAGGCTCTAAATAATCACAAGCCCAAGGTCAAGGATGACTCTAAACCAAGGGCATTGAAAACTAATGATCGAGGACCCAAGAAAAATTGGGTACCTAAGTTTGCTTGATTTTTCCAGGTGTGTCTCAAGGCATCCAAGAACAAGAAATGGTATATTGATAGCGGATGCTCGAGACATATGACTGGAGACAGAGACAAGTTCAAATCTCTGGTGATCAAAGATGGAGCCACAGTAACTTTTGGAGGAAATCAAAGTGGGAAGATCACTGGAGTTGGAGAGGTCGGACCAGTAAAAGATGTCTACCTAGTGGACGGTCTCTGTCACAACCTGCTAAGCGTCAGCCAGAGCACAGACAAAGGAAATTGGGTAATATTTGACTCACATGAGTGCATAATAGTTGATAAGCAGGATCTAAGTTTAGATAAGGCCAACTTAAAGTGTAAACTTAAGGCTAATAGAAATGGAAACCTATATACACTAGACTTGTGCCAACAGTTAGAAGAAAAATGCTTTATATCTAGTGATGAGAACAGTTGGCTTTGGCACAAGAGACTAGCTCATGTTAATTTCACTCAACTTGACATGCTAATTAAAAAGGAGCTAGCTATAGGCATTCCATCATTTAAAGTAAAGCATGATTTTATCTGTGAATCCTGCCAAAGAGGAAAGCAAACAAAGTCCTCATTCACAACCAAGAAGAAAGTCTCCACCAGCAGGCCCTTGGAACTAATCCACATGGATTTGGTTGGGCCAGCAAGAGTGAAGAGCTTGGGTGGAAACCTATATGCTCTAGTGGTGGTGGATGACTATTCAAGGTTCACCTGGACTATGTTTCTTGCCTCTAAGCAAGATACTTTTGATGCTTTTGTTGTCCTGGCTAAGAAAGTGCAGAATGAGAGAGAGCTCAAAATCACAGCCATAAGGACAGACCATGGAGGAGAGTTTGAGAACCATAGCTTCTCAGAGCTATGCGAGCAAAATGGTATTGAACACAACTTCTCAGCTCCTCGGACCCCTCAACAGAACGGAGTTGTCGAAAGAAAGAACAGGGTTCTGACTGAGATGGCCAGAAGCATGCTCAATGAGAAAGAGGTTTCTCAAGTATTCTGGGCGGATGCTATGAGCACTGCATGCTACATCTCAAACAGAGCCTATGTTCGCAAGGGCTTAGACAAGACTCCATATGAGCTATACAAAGGAAGGAAGCCCAACATCAGCCACCTCAGAATTTTTGGATCAAAATGCTACGTACACAACAATGGAAAGGTAAATCTAGGTAAATTTGATCCAAAGGCTGATGTAGGTATATTCATAGGATACTCCCTCAGGAGCAAAGCATATAAGATATACAACATGAGAACTAGAATTGTAGAAGAATCAATGCATGTTGTATTCGATGAAATTCCTACATGGGGACAATCCAGAGAAGATGATGAAATACTTAATCTTCCAAAATTACCATCATCTTCATCACCACCAAAAGAAACACCAGCAAGCAATCTTAAGGAAGAAGATGAACTCAGCGATGAACCTAGAGTGCAGACTGTGCATGATGAGGCACAGTTGCCAATAGCTAGGAGGCATCACAGAGATCATCCTCTTGATCAAGTGCTTGGTGATGTTTCTTCTGGTGTCAGAACCAGAAGACAAGTTCAAGATGAAGTTGAGTTTGGTGCTTTCCTATCTCAAATAGAACCAACTTCAGTTGAACAAGCTCTTGAGGACTGCGACTGGATTATTGCCATGCAGGAAGAGCTAAATCAATTTGATATAAGTCAAGTCTGGGAACTAGTTCCTAGGCCGTCTCACCAATCCATTGTGGGGACCAAGTGGGTCTTCAAAAACAAGCTGGATGAGACAGGGCTAATCACAAGAAATAAAGCCAGACTAGTAGCTAAAGGATATAATCAAGAAGAAAGCATTGACTATGAAGAAACTTTTGCTCCAGTCGCTAGACTTGAAGCAATAAGAATTCTTCTAGCCTTTGCATCCATGAAAGGCTTTAGACTATATCAAATGGATGTTAAAAGTGCCTTTCTTAATGGTTATATTTAAGAAGAGGTATATGTAGAACAACCTCCTGGCTTCGAAGATCACAAACATCCAAGACATGTGTATAGATTAAAGAAAGCCTTATATGGCCTCAAACAAGCTCCTAGAGCTTGGTATGAGAGACTCAGCAGCTTCTTGCTGGGCAAGGGTTTCTCAAGAGGCAAACTTGATAACACATTGTTTATCCTTCACAAAGATAGAGATATGCTAATTGTCCAAATTTATGTTGATGATATCATTTTTGGAGCAACTAACGAAAAGCTTTGTGAGGATTTCTCTAAGACTATGCAGGGTGAGTTTGAAATGTCAATGATGGGAGAACTAACGTTCTTCCTAGGCCTGCAAATTAAGCAGAAGAAGAATGGAATATTCATCTCCCAAGCCAAATACTGCAGAGAACTACTCAAAAAGTTTGGGATGGATGAATGCAAGGAGTATGATACTCCCATGAGCACCACTGCCGCACTTGATGCTGACGCAAAGGGTAAATCTGTCAGCCTGCCTATGTACAGGGGAATGATAGGTTCCCTCCTATACTTAACGGCAAGCAGGCCTGATATCCAATTTAGTGTTGGCATGTGTGCTAGGTTTCAAGCCAACCCCAAGGAATCACACTTAACATGTGTTAAACGTATTTTGAGATACCTTGAGGGAACGCAAGAGCTTGGTCTCTGGTATCCCAGAGGTAACCAAGAGTTCCTGTGGGCTTACTCTGACTCTGACCATGCAGGTTATAAGACTGACAGAAAGAGCACCAGTGGACAATGCGCCTTCCTTGGTGGTTGTCTGGTGTCTTGGGCGAGCAAGAAGCAGACCTGCGTGTCCTTGTCATCCACTGAGGCAGAATACATCGCTGCAGCAAGTTGTTGTGCCCAAGTGCTGTGGCTGAAGAACCAGTTAAGAGATCTTGGCTTGGAATTCCCTGAGGCACCCATCCTCTGTGACAACACAAGCACAATCAGCCTAGCCAAGAATCCGGTTCAGCACACTAGGACAAAGCACATTGATGTCAGACATCACTTCATCAGAGACCATGTTCAAAAGAAGGATGTCAAAGTGCAGTTTGTCCCCACACAACAACAGCTTGCTGACATTTTCACCAAGCCTCTGGGGGTTGACCAATTTACTTTCATAAGAGGTGATTTGGGAATGGTAAACCCAAATGAAGTTTAAATTCTACTTGCTATACTTGTTTACTCTTAAAACTTACAACAATACTAACTTAGGCATCAGAGTGCCAACATGTGTTCTTGCAGGGCCTCAATGTTAAATCTTAAGAAACTGCAACCGGAAGCAAAACCACTTCCGGATGATCAATCGCTGCCACTGGATGACGAAACCAAGAGAGCGCCAGCACCAGTCCAAGGGACACGTCCCTTCAGAAAACGCTTCAACTTCTCAATGATACGTTATGACTTCTCCGATAAGATGAAGAGACACGTGTCATCAGGTGTGTCGTTCCAACTTAAATTGTTTACGTTACCCAATGTGTGAAAATCTGAAGCGACATGACCATTTTGCCCTCAGTAACTTTGCATATAAATAGGGCGCCATTTTTTCACTTTCACTTTTCACTTGAAAATTTTTACCCACATATTCTCTCTGCATACATTCATCTGTGTTCTTCATCTTCTTCATACTCTTCTTCGCATCTTTCATCACATTCATATCAACCCCACACAAAAATGGCCGGATCCGATGAACATATCCCAGTTACACAGAAACCCTCTTCATCCAAGAAACCCAAGTCGAAATCTAGGAAAACTCGACATGAACGTTCTGGAAAGTCTGGGAAAAACGATGAACACCATGAAGAACATCATGAACGCCTTCAAACTTCTGGGCAGACACCGGGGCAGACTGAACAAGTCCAGGACCAGCCTGGACACTCTGGGAGAGTGGCAGAACAGTCAGTGGTTTCTGGGCATGAGCAAGAGAGGGAAGCCCAGAGAAAAGGGAAGAAGAAGAAGGTTCAATTTGCTGAAGAGCCCTCTTCCAAGAAGCAGCGGGTTGAAGAAGATGACCCCACAGTGTATAGAGATGGAGCATTGGAACTTGTCGTCTCAAAGTTTGAGACTATTAAGCCCTACTTCAACAACGGGCTGTACGTAGATCTGGGTAAGGTAGATGATCTAGGGTTTTCTCATCTTCGCCCATATCTGGAGAAATACATGCCCTGGCTGGGGATCAACCAGGACTACAACGTCAACGTCCTGCGAGCCTTCTGTCAATCCCTCGCAGGCAAGGTTAAATACAAGAAGGTTGATGGAAAGGAGCAAATCCACAAACTCTCCTTCACTGCCACTGTACGGGGGAGATCCTTCAGATTCACCTGGAGGACGTTGAATGAGTTGATGGGAATCACAGATGAGGGTATGAACGAGTGGCTGTACCCTGAGTCATTGAAGTACAGCAAGGAGGAACTCGAGCAGCTGTATGGCACCAAAGAGAAGAAGGTGTCCAAAATGTCTGACTCTTACAGGCTCCTGTACTACATCTACTCCCGGATAATGACACACAAGGGGGGTAACTTCAATGAGTTCACACAATTGGACAACCCATGGTTCCCCAGACTCCTCTCCCAGCAGCCAATCAACCCGGGGCAGTTGATTTGTCTTGAGCTTCAGAGATGGTTATCTAATGACAAGTCAGGCTATCTACCCTATCCCACCATCCTTGCCTTCCTCCTTGAGAAGAAACTGATAAAGGCGACATCTGATGTGGAGGAAGAAAATGTCAAGTGTGCTCCTGTGGGGGCAACTAACATTAGCAAGATGGGGATCAAATATCTGAAGCCTGCTAAGCCCACTCGCTCAAGATCACAGACAAGCAGTGGCTCTCAGACTTCCGTCCCCTCTTCATCTGGTGCAGGGGATCAGGAAGTTGATTCCCACGCTGGGCCAGGCCGTGCTGCAAGAGTGCCAGCATCAGTCAGAGCCTTTGCTGAGGAAGTAAAGGAAGAGCTCCTCTTTAGACTGACTGACTCCTTGATGGCTCCTCTCCAAGATAAGTGTGATGCTGGGTTCCAACAGCAAAGGGAGCGGATCCAACGGCTTGAGGACAGAATTGGCCAAGTCGAGAATCACATAGCCAGGGTGGATGCCAAACTTGACCTTATCCTTCAACATCTCCAAATTCCTCAACCTCCACAAGGTAACCCACCTCCACCACCTCCTCCTCCACAAAATCCTCCTCCTCCTCCTGGTCACCCACAACTTCCCCCTCCTCCTCATTCCCACACTCAACAACCACAGCCACCCCCACAAAATGACCAACAACCTCACTCATCCCCAGGCAATGACCACCAACCTCAGCCATCACCCACCCATGACCAACAAAACCAAGAATCCCATCAACAATCTCCTCGCCAATCCCCTCTCAACTCACCATCCTCAACTCCCTCACCCACTCGCCCCAACGCACCTGCTCGCTCACCTCTCCGTCTCTCAGACTCATCCCTCCCTGACCCTACCTCTAGACCTAGATCCAACCCCTTGGCAGACCACCTTGGTTTCCACACCGCCATTCACCCCCTCAGCCACATCTACCTGCGAGACTACCCCCGCCTTCAGCAAATCCCTGAAAATCCTCATGAACCCTTTACCCCATTCACCCCTTCCACTACCTTCACTGAATACTCCTCCACCTATCCCTTTGAGGGACTCTTTGTGAATCCCAGCTGGTTCCCCGAGACTGCCTCATCCCCCGAGCCTAACCTCCCTACCTCCTCCCCAGAAACCTCACCCTCAACACAATCTGGCCCTGAACCTCCACCCTCCACCTCATCCGCTCCATCCCTGGCCCTCTCCCTTGTTGATGATGACAAAAGGGGGAGAGATATGCTGTTTGCGCTCCGCCTACATATGGACACCAGGAATGGTCTTAGCCAGCCATCACTTTGGGTTGATGAAGATATCGCGGCTGCCCTTCGCCGTGCTGTGGAATCCCAAAGATTGGGTGGAGCTGAGAACCTAATAAGGAGGGAAGCCATCCGGTTCATGCAGCAGCAGAGGGTGACTGAGCAAGGATCACAATTGGAAATGGCTGTTGTTGAGCCAAGTGAAAATCCCTCACAGCCAGAGTCATCTTCATCAGAGTCTCCTCCAACTCAATCAAGGGAAAATATTCTAGAGGAGATTATGATGAGATGGGGACTGAAGAAAACCATCCATCCTCCTATTGTGATAGCTAAGCCACTCCCTGCACCTTCTGCCTCGTCTGAGCAATCCTCTGTCCCTCCTTCCTCATCTGAGCCGACAGTCCAGTTCAGTAATTCTAGAAAGAAGGCCGTTGCTAGGAAACGCGCCAAGCACATTATTGCCTCCACTGAATCTGAGAGTGAGGAAGAAGAGACTCCCTCTGGCCAGCCCATGCAAGAGTCTTCATCTGCCCGTGTTGAACAAGGGATCCCAGAAGTACAAGCTGTCCCTATTCTGAAGGAGATCAAGTTGGAAATAGAAGACATGACTCCTGAGGAATATGAAAGATATGGGTTCACGGACAGACTCTCCTTTGGTCAGATGGCATGCCTTGATGCTGACAGAGCAAGTGCCATGCCCACTCCCCCAATCAGCAAGAGCAAAGGGAAGAGTAAGGGGAAAGGGAAAAGGAAAGCCCAGGAAGTTGAGCAAGATCCCAGCTTCCCAGTTTGGAATGTTAAGATCCGGGCTGTCCACTATCCCAATGGAGAGGTAGCCTACTTCGATGACGCCACAGGGTTCCCTGGGTATGAAGAAGTGGAAAACATGAAGAAGGCATTCGAGGAGTCTATTGAATCAGAGAGGCTCAGAAGGGAAAGAGAGGAAGAAGAGCTTCAGCGAATAATTGCCCAGATAGACCGGAACGTGCATGAAGCAGAGTTAGCCAGACTCCAGAAAGAGAGTGAGGAAAGGCAGAAGGAGAGGGAAAAGAAAAAGAAACACCAACCCTAACCCCCAATCCAAAAACCTATTTTTTTTAGAAATTTTTCCTTAGTTTTCATGCATCTCTCATACTTACTTGTATATGTGATTTAACATGTTATTTGTTTGTATACTCTAACGTGTAATTTGTGTTTATCAATAATATCTGTCTAAGTTACTTGCACTTATCTATTGCTTCTATTTATCTCCTAATCCTTTCATATGAACGTAATCGATAAGACTAAGTTTGTCATCATCAAAAAGGGGGAGAATGTTAGAATCTTAAGTTTTGATGAAGACTAAAATATGAAAGAACTTAGAAAGTAACAGGTGAACATAGAACCCTAAGTAAAAGTACAACCGGATGTGGACTTACTTCCGGATAGACTAGGACTTGGGCTCGCGGATGAATGTTTCATCCCCCAGCGGCAGCAAGTAATTCACTAGAGATTTAACTTAGTCCATGAACGCTAGATACACAAAACCTAAGACTAAGCTATGATTCAACCGGAAGTGAAGTTGCTTCTTGTTAAACTTAGACTGACGCAGACTGATAAGATAGATATCACCCCAAGCGTCAGTAAGTTCACCTCGTCAAGTAAAAATGCTTCCTGTTAGACTTAGATTGGCACAGGCTGATAAAATAGAATACCCCAAGCGTCAGTGAAAAAGCCACGTCAAGTGAAATAGCTTCCTGATAGATTTTGACTGGCGCAGACTGATAGAATAGATATAACCCTAAGCGTCAGTGAGTTTACCTCGTCAAGTGAAAGTGCTTCCGATAGTTTAGTGACTAGCGCTGACTGTTGGATTGAATAGACACTGAGCGAGAGTGAGTAATAGTGAACAAAATCCTTCATCCAGTGGAATTACTTCCGGATGTAGAAGTGCTTCCTGATGCAAGGAAGACCTCTTAGACTAAGAACACTCCCACTGCATGTGACTATATGTTTTTATACTGTTAGACTAACACTCAGTGTAGCACACTCAGTAGAATTGCTTCCGGATGAGAATCTGCTTCCGCAAGCAATCAGAATGTCAGAAGTTGCAGTGTCAGAACGCTTATGTCAGAGCAGAGGTGTCAGGACTACTTTTCAGAGATAAAGCAAGTCAACCCTGCTATGCATTAATGAAGCATTTAATGGGCAAACGGTAACAAGGGAAAAACGGCCATATTCAAACGGCTATCCCACCTACCAAGAGACAGATTGCTTGAAGACTATATAAAGAGACTCAAACCTCATTTATGAAGTGAACTATTATCTTTGAATATTCTTGAGAGAAGTTAGAGCGAGAAACTAAGAACATCTTCAAGCATTCAAAGCTGCCCAGAAAAGTAAAGAGCATTTAACACATAGAGTGATCCTTTCATCTACATATTCTGTACTCTTTGGTGTTAAGTCTCTTCCTGTTATAAGAGCATTGATTGTACTTAAGTGTATAGCACTATCTGTTCTTTGAGAGAACTCAGTTTGTAAAATCCTTTAATTCTAAAGGTTAACCCCTTGCTCGGTGTGAGGGGGAGCTAGTTAGAAAGGTTGCAAGTGAGCCTTGTGAAACTTGTGGTTGTAAGGTTGCAAGTGATCCCGTCCAAAACTTGCGGTTGTAAGGTTTCAGGTGAACCCGATTTAAAACCTGAGATATAGTGGAACTCGGCCTGGGTGGTTGAGGACTGGACGTAGGTCAGGTAGACCGAACCAGTATAACTCTTGTGTTGTTTTATTTGAGCATTTATTTTTGAAGCACAATTCACCCCCCCCCCTCTTGTGCATCCATTACTTTCATCTTGTAGATGGCTCTATCTATTTTCTGCCTATAATGTTCTCTTAGTTCATAGGTTAGCTAGGAAATATGATGAAGATTGATCTCAAGAATGCACAAGTTCAATGGGATTTTATTTGTTTATTTTAGGCTAAAGTATACTTTTGGTCTCTTATAATTGTATAAAGTTTCAATTTAGTCCTTTATGTTTGGAAAGTATACTTTTAGTCCTTTTTTGTTAACACTGTTAGTTTAACTTAACAGAAAATGCGAACTTAAAATCTCGATATTTTCCATCACAAGATTGGGAAATCCGTACAGTGCCCAGCATGAGTTTGTGCCATTAGAGTTTAGGATGATACTAGTAGTCTGGAATAATCTTAATTTCTTATTATTTTAGTTTCAATCATTCAAGTTCTATGTTATAGGTTTTAGACTTTAGTCATTATAAACAGGAAAATGTTGATTTTTTATAACATTAAGACTGCTATTTTTTTTCGATAAATACTTGAGACTGATATTTTAATCTATATCAAAATGAGGAACAATAGCCAAAATGATGGCAAATTTAAAGGACCAAATATTGTATAAACTTTTAAAATTTTTAATATGCCTTTTCAATTCTTTTAAATTTGACAAGAAATATTATTTTCCCAATCCTCAAATTTTATTGAATCAATAACTTCAGTTAAATACAAGTGGAGAAGTTTGAAGCTATTTGAATACCCTTAAAATAATAATTCAATTTCTAACCTTGAGATGTCAATCTCCAAAGAAATATTATAGCCTTATGTCTTTCTAGCCTAGTTATTCTACTATTCAAAATAATGCTACGATATTTACATTGGGTTAAAGATCATATTTGCCCCAAAAGTATTAATTAAGGATCATATTTACAGTGGAAGATTTTTTAGATCTATGTTGCCCATGAAATTCTCAAAATTGATCAATATTGCCCCATCTTTACTTAGAATTAAATTTGAAATACGTCATCACCTAAAGGCCACCTCATGGCCTAAAGGTAGAGCCGGTAATATAGGTCTGGCTCGTCGGGCCGGCCCGTTTTCATGCAAACCCAAGGAGGGCCGGGCTTGCTAGTTTGGAGGAAAAAGTGGGGATCAGGCCTATAAGGGCCGGCCCTTTAGGGCCGCGGGTCAGCCCGTTTTATAGGTCTGTTCCCCAATTTTATTTTTTAAAGAAAAATTATTGAAATTGCATTTACTTCTCATTTTCTCCTTCATTGACTATGCGGTCCGGCCCGCGGGCCGACCCGTATTTATAGGCCTGTTTCCCAATGTTATCGCTTATCAGACTATTTTATGACTTATGACTATGTTTACTGTGGACTTGTGATGTTATTAGATGATTTTGTTTTGCTAAAACCGTAAAATGTACACGGAGAACAATGTAGAAAGAGGAAAAAATGGATTTAGTAAAAGGGTTAGTTTTTTTTAAAAAAAAAACTCAAAGTGGGCAAGGCCCTACGGGCCAAGCCCGGCCCGATGGCATGAGGGCCATGCTTCGAAAATAGGAGCCTCAAAAGGGGGACCGGGCCTAAGTGGGTCTAGCCCGTTTAGCGGCCTGATGCGGGCCAGCCCGTATTCTCAGCTCTACCTAAAGGCCATCTCATCACCTTCCACTCTCCCTCACTCCCTCTCCTCCCTCACCTCACCTTGCAATAAGCCCTCAACTCCAACAACCAAACAAGCCAAACAACATCATTGGTTAGTGACAATTATTTGGCCTGCCAATAACAACTATTTGACCTCAATAACAATCTGATTAAGTCTCTTACAAGGGACTTATAATTGATGACCCCCAATAAAAAAGTACTCCCTCCGGTCCTAATTATAGGTTGCCTTTGACCTTTTTGGAAAATCCTAAAAAAGCAAAATAAGTCAATCATAAATTGATTTAAATAATTTTTCCCTTAAAATAGTTTGTTTAACCTATAAATTAATGATTAATATGAAACTTTATCAAATATGTCATAATTCAATAACATATTTTGTAACCTTAACATGTCCAAAAAAAGTCAACTGTGACTTATATTTAGGACCGGAGGGAGTACATGATAATAGATAATTTAGGGAAATATATGGGAAAATTGCAAGTCCCTTATAAAAATTAATCACATGAAAGTCCCAAACAATCTTGAAATTACATTGAACTCTCAAGGGACATAGATTATATTAAATGACTTTTATGACAACTCAAAAATTTTCAACAGTAACTCTAAGTTGTCAATGGAGCTCTTTAAAAGTTAGTTATCATTGACAACTCAAGGAGTTGCTAAAACTATTAACAATGACAAATCATGCAATATAATCTAGGTCTTTTAGGATTTTAATGTAATTTAATGATTTTTTGTAGCTTCGTTGTGGTTAATTCCTTTATAAGAGATCTGATTGTGATTTCTTAAAAGGTAATGAAAATGAATAATCCCTTGAAATATTAATTCTTATAGACAATATATTTATTTAAATAGATAAACTATAATATAAAACTCACATTCTGATAAAATATAATCTAAAACTCACAAGATTTATGGAAACTCATTTCCAAAATTTTACATTTACATTACTTAAAGTTAAAAAAATATTACTCCTACAAAAAAAAGGGGAAATGACAAATAAATACCTCTGAATATCCAAAAGGACAAGTAAGGAACTCAAATTTCCAAAAGGACAAATAAGAAACTTCAATAAAAATTAATAATTGGAACATAATATTAACATTTGGAGCATAGTCATTAACAATTATATTGTCTGGTTCCTTAATTGTCCTTTTGGAATTCGGAGTTCCTTACTTGTAATTCTGAAAGTTTGAGTTTCTTACTTATCTTTTTGTATATTCGAAGGTATTTATTTGTCATTTTTCCAAAAAAAACCATCATCATCTTTTTTATTTTGACTGCACCATTCGAGTTGACACGCACTGAGGCCCTATTGGCTAGAACACGTGCCACCAGGTTTGTAATATGTCCATGGGCCATGGCGTTACGTAATTTAATTAATTCCAAAACAAGGTCAATTTCCTAACACTACCACAGATTACCCCATTTACATGCGCTTATTTTGGCCTCTACATACGCTTATAAAGCGCATGTAGAGGGGGCACTGGTAAAGGCTCTACATGCAAAGCGTATGTAGAGGGGGGGCTCTACATGCGCTTAAAGCGCATGTATAGGCACCTCTACATGCGCTTTAAGCGCATGTAGAGGTGCCTCTACATGCGCTTTAAGCGCATGTAGAGAGGTACCTACCTCTACATGGTACCTACCTCTACATGCGCTTTAAGCGCATGTACAGCTATATATAATTTTTTTTAATATATATTCTTTTACATTTGCCACCTGTATACACGTAATTCTTTGAACCAAACTTCAAAGAACAACATACATCCCAAAATCAAAGCAAACCGCCCAAAACATTCAACAATCACACAAACACTCCACATTCTAAGCATAATTTGAATGTGCCAACTTGCACAACCCTCCAATTTTAATAAAACTTTCAGACCATAGATTACAACCATAAAACAACTCAAACACATTTAGAATAGAATAGAGAGAACAAAGAATCCATATCCAAAACAGCTCAATAGGTTAATTACATTTCAATACTTATTGGATCAACCCACTATAAAATATGTTTCATGCAATTCTCATACATCATAATAAACAAAACTACTACCTGTCCTCCAGCAATTACTCATCACTTCATCTTTTCCTCCTTAGTACCACAAGAACTAGCATGATATCCATTCCTAAATTTTTAATAAGACATGAATGCTAAGTTAATATCATTTCTATTTCATAACATTTTAACGTCTCTCACGTATTCTAGTGATTATATCACTACCCTTCCCTTCATATTTGCACTATCACCTAATTTATTAATTAACAAAGCAAATATTCATAAGGATCAACATTCTTTACACATCAATTAGCAACAAAACAATACCAAACATTCAAACTTGAAACAACAATGAAAAGCCAAGAACTAAGACTCTAATGCAATATTTAACAAGTAGGTTCTAAAGTAACTATCATAGATTCCTTTTTCATGTTGTTCCAGCCTCAACATTAATAATGATAACAAATCAGACTTCCAAAATACTAATAACCCTTTGGCCAAAACAGTATATTAATTCACAAAGTAAGAAGAACATGAAAATCATATAGAAGTGTACATTTACAAGCTTGAGGCACCTTAGATTTTGCTGCAGGAGCAGCAACTGCTGCTGATGGTGCATTTACAAGCTGCACATGGAATAAATACTTGTTAGGGGCATTGTCATAAGTCAAGATGCATTACTTTTGTTGAAACTCATGAAAGATACAAAGGGCAACTAAAATTACCTCTTCGTTCATGTTGATACCAATCTCATCAAGAACTTGGTTTACTAGCTCGTCTGTTTCCTCTTCTTCCTCGTCCCCTTCCAGAGCATCGTCTATTGCATCCCCCATGACCTCAGTCGTCAGCTCCATCTTTTCATTCTGTCTTTCAAATTCTAGCATGATCTTTTGCAATGATGGCAAGTTCATTCGCCTATTCATCTGTCCCATTGCCTTTGTCACACCTTTCATTGCCTCACCCATAGCATGTGTTGATTTCAGAGTCTGCATAATTGTGGTTATATAAAACAAGTCAAAAACCTATTAGTGCAGCTGTAAAATAAACACAAGGAAACCCACTTCAAATTCATACACCGAACATAGTCATACCCATTAAAAACAAGAACAAGTGTCCTTTCATATTTATTTCAATTATTGTAATAAAGATGTGAAGAAAGTAGTTGAAAATGCTCATGAACAACACCATTTCAGCTACCATAAATTCATACAGATTCCATAATTACAATTTCTTCCATTATAAGATCATGCAATACCTTTTTAGGATTATAAGCACACGAACAAAGGAGGAAGGGTAACAACAAACCATATTTAAATGGCCAGAACATAGAATGACAATCTAAAACTCCATTGTTTCTTGTTTAAATCATAGTTGTTGATGGACATGTGAAAACCCAATGATAGCACTAATAGAAAAAATTGAAATATTTGAACCTCAACTACACATGATTATATTTCATTAATAAAAATCAGATTTATGCTTTTTTTTTATCCTTACATTTCAAATCATTTGAGGCAGGACAAACATGAAATTCATTCGGACAGATTTAAAGAAAATAGAAGGGAATTTGTAATCAACCCAAAATTCTCAGAATCAACTCCAAAATTTCAGCAACATACAAGCAAAACCAATTCCATTCCATGACTATACACAATTATCCATCACACAAGTACTTACAAATCAAAACAATCACAAAGTCACAAGGAAAAATTGAGACTTTTACAAACCCAACATACATAGATACAACATAACTCTAAGATATTTTCTTCATCAATCAATCACAGTTTCTAACCCAAAATCTATATCCTAAACCCCCCAAAATCAGAATGGTTTCCTCTCACATGCTCGGCCAGCCGCAAGAAAATGAATGGAAATAGAGAAAAGGAAATTACCTAAACTTGCTTATGGGTTTGTATGCGAAGATAGGCCGATTCTCGCCGGATTTATCGCCAGAAAACGAAGCTGGAACGATGAGGAAAGTCAAGAAATTAAGGGAGAAAGGAGGGAGAAATCAAAGTTGAAAGAGACAGAGGGAAAAGCTTCACCTGAACATGATTCACGTCTTCTAAACCCGACGGCGGCTTGCTGCGTCCGCCGTCGCTATCGAGCCTCGCCGGAAACGGAGGGAATCAGTCGGAGAGATGATGATTGAAGGCGGTTAGAAGTGAGGAAGTAAGCACAATGATGGTGAAGCCGAGGGAGGAGAAGAGAACAATGATATGAGAAATTAAGGGAGGTATGTGAAGTGTTTAGTGAGGAAGATGGTGAAGAAGAGAGATTGGGGGGTGTGTTTGGCGGCCAACAACTAGAAGAAGGAGATGTGAGGGAGTATATATGTAAGAAGGGTGTTTATTAGGGTTTAAGATCCAAAGAAATTACGATAAAGCCTTCCCTTAGTTTATTTCATTCATGAGGTTAACCCTAACTTCCTATTACCTTTACACCTTAATAAATTTCATTAAATAAAATTGATATTTCCTAATTCCTAAAGGTGCATTGTTCCCTAATATGTGTGTGTAAATTATATTTCCTATTTCCAATTAAATATTTCCTATACATATAAATTATATGTATAATATTATTATTATTATTATTATTATTATTATTTTCCTATTTCCTATTAAATATTTCCTATATATATTTATATAAGAAATATAATATTTCCTATTTCCTATTAAATGCTTCACATATATATTATAATATTTTCCTATTTTAATTGGGATGTTATACATGTAGAGGTATAAACACCCTTTACATGCGCTTTAAGCGCATGTAACGGATGTTTCTACCTCTACATGCGCTTTAAGCGCATGTAGAGCCTCTACATGCGCTTTAAGCGCATGTAAAGGCACAAACACCCTTTACATGCGCTTCAAGCGCATGTAAAGGATGTTTCTACCTCTACATGCGCTTAAAGCGCATGTACAGGGTGTTTCACCAATTTCATAGCACCCAAAAGTGGTAATGGAGCCTTGAAACACTAAGTCCACAAGCAGGAACACCTTATGAGGTCTGAGGAGGACCTCTTATGCATGACTCCATGTTTTGCACTTCAGTAGTGCCCATGTAAAGGGTGTTTGAACATTTTCATAGCACCCAAAAGTGATAATGGAGCTTTTAAACACTAATTCCACAAGCAGGAACACCTTATGAGGTTTGAGGAGGACCTCTTATGCATGACTCCATGTTTACATGCGTTAAAGCGCATGTAAAGGGTGTTTGTGCCTTTACATGCGCTTAAAGCGCATGTAAAGGCCTTATCTCTACATGCGCTTTAAGCGCATGTATAGATTCTTACCTGTACATGCGCTTAAAGCGCATGTAAAGGACCCTCAATACAGCGTTTCTTCTAAGCGCATGTAAATGTGCGCTGGTAGAGGGACAATTTGTAGTAGTGTAAAGTAGGCGTAATAAGATTTAAAAAAGAGATCCAATTTGACCTTAGAAATAACCTGCACCATCCAATGCTCTAAACTAACAGTAAGAGTACATTTGCCCTAAAATATGTTATTTGAAAAAAAATGAAAATATGAATTAGTTTTATAAGTCCCAGTTGAAAAATTTGTGAGTTATCAAATAAAAATTTAGATTATAAATCAAATATATATGTTTTTTTAAATTGAATCAAATATATATGTTTGGATTGTTGCATACAATGATGACATATATATTTGAATAAGAATTAAGAAATATGCTGGGCATCCTTGTAATAAAAAGCAGGAGTTGTAAAAGATAATAGGATCTTATAAAGAAATATATGTTTGTCCACTGAAAAGGATGACAAGTTTTGACTTATCTGTATGCATGCATTCTTGGTGTTGTCTATCGCGGTGCACTTGTCTTGAAAAATTTGCTTACTATCATATAAGATTCAATAATATGGCCAATTGATTTGCTACTACCTATGAAGCATGAACACGCATAAAAACGAAGAGATCACATGTACCTGTAGTTTACTCCGATAATATGGATTTTTTTACTGTATTAATGGCAATATGTTTGCCTGCATTCCTATCATCATCAAAGACAAATTTTCGTACGATGCCTCAATCTACCCCCAGCCGAGATTGACCCACAGAGAAATAGATAGAAAGGAAGACCCATATGCCTCCGTTTGATTATATATTTTACTGATGTAGGGTTTTCGGGCGTACCTAGATGCCAATTAACTTGACCGGGTACCCACACGAAGTCGGATCACCAATTGGAATCTGACTACGATATACAGCAGATGCACATGAGGGAGGAATAGAGAGAATGAGAGAAAGGAATTTGTTTTTCTACACATAAAAACAAATGTAGTGACTTGACTTTTCCAATATGCTTCATGTATTTATAATGAATCAATGGAAAAGTCATATCCCCATGTGAAAAGACACATTGATTTAACTTAAAATCTATGGGGAAAATTACTCCTTTCAAACCATATTTTCCATATTTACATAATGGCCCCAATTCCAATTGGGTATGGTCCTAACCCACTAAGGGTGAACCCTAATTTCCTACATCTCCCACTCACACTTAGTGAGTTAACTGTTAAGGGTCAAATCTCTTTCTCTTCTATCCTTCTTTCATACTAAGTGCTCTACTGTAACCGCGTGGGTGTGACGTCTTCTTTTAGGTGTCTTGTACTAGAAATCTCTTTTATTGAGACCAGCACAAAACTACCTTGCAGCGCAGCACGATCATTCTGTCATAATGCCTCAGATATCCTAGATTTACACAAATACACTTTTCTCATGGCTAATCTAATCCCTTTTGAATCTAGATAAAACTCAGATTGCATTTCTCGTATGCTTAGCGTCCACACTTATGATTTTAGCACACTATCATCATAATGGGTCGACCTCAGACACTAGCATAGGTGTGTATCACACGTAAATCTTCCTTTCGCCCAAATAACACTTCAATATGAATTAACTGCTTTCATAGCATAAAGCATTTAGATCATAATTTTCATGACCATATAGCATATACGCTAAAGTAGCAGACATCAAATCATATTTCCATGAAATTGTCAAAGTCAAAGGACATCAAGAAAGTATTGAAATTTTCTAGGACTCACACAACAGTGAAACAGGGATCCATTCACTAGCTTCCTGTTTGCGGTAACTTAAGCACATGTGGTATGAATCACATGCTTTGGTGTTACTCTTCTTCTATAAGAGCATACGTCGATTTAATTTTATCATTAACACCATAAAGACTTAAGTATAGACACATACAGTATCTAAACCCAAATTCTTCAACTCTTCTAACTTTGTAAGACGTCAATTTTGAAGAATTTGTTATCTGGCTACAGGTAATACGGATGTGGGTATCCGTAAGTCGATCCATATGTGTAACCACGGATCTCATCTCAACTTTACTGCACTTTTAAGTTGAGGCGACATAAAGATTGTGTTTCTTCTCTACCATACCAGTATGATCAATACTGCCGGTGAACGCATTGTCTCATCTTTGCACACTCTCCCCTCAGTGTCAAAGGCAGTCGCTCGTGTGCCGACCTCACCAACCTGTATGACGTACTAGACATTATATACTATCACATATACATGTAAAGCCATAATGGAGTATCTCTTACTCCAAGTCCTATGCATACCAGAAGACTTAACATGTCACACATGTACATCCTTGGCCTTAGGCTTAAGTAGGGGACTTTGCGTAGGAACATGTTGTTTAACAACAACCTTATGTGCTACAACTTCTCACATATTTATCCTCATATTTTATTCATGCTATAATACTTAGGGTCTTCAATTTAAGTAATTGTCATAGTGTTTGCACAATGCACTAACACTAGGTTTGAAATCTCATTTCAAAACCAAGATGTTCTTTTAAACACCCTTGACCATACAGTCTTACGTACTACCATAATAAGTACTTTGAATGCGCACAATTACATGCCCTTTAAAGTATCCATAAGCATTTTTGTGGAGTCATAAAATGTCTCTGAAAATGGTTGAACTAATATTCACTTACAAAGTTCTACCACAATAGATATCTGTTATTTTATACACCGCTGTATACATCGAACTACCAACAACATTTACATGGAAACCTTTTTCCATTTTACATATAAGTTTATTCAGTTTAGGGATATTTGTCAAGACTCAAATTCACTTTTGAAGTCATTGAAGTATCCTTGGGATCACATTCATCCACATTAGAATGACTCAAGAATTTCCATATTGTAGCTTTCTTGCAACAAAAAAGGATTTTCTTACACTATAAAACTTTGGATCTTAAATCCTGACTTGATTCTTTCTCAAAGAATTAATGTCATTTCATATTGCTTTCTTCCATTCCTTCTTAGAGATAAGTAAGGCATCTTGTACAAAACACTTATGTTATCCTCCTAGAGCAATTAAGAACGCTTTTCAAAGTTGAACTCTCTCAAGCTCCCACTTACACAGGAAATGGAAAACTATAAGCTTGTTTTATATCACCTTGTCACTAAGTCTCTTGAAGAGATATAGTGAAATACTACGTGATGTGCTTCTCCATTATTTGAAAAACTCATCCACATAAATATGGTTCATTATGATTCCTTTCAAACACAAATTCATTTTCATTTCTACTTATGAAAATGTAACCATTATAAGCTCCCACTTAAAATGATCATAAGATCGTGTAACTGACCCTTATGGCTTACGATCACGGAAACTTATAATTTGACTTGTGTTGAAAATACACACTGCATGTGGTTTTGGAACTAACCACATTGGAGTTACATGGTTAAGTATAATGTTTGTCTCTCTCTTAAAGAGGAAATCATACTTAATCTATCAAATATGTGTACTAATCCACCAAAGGTGGACTTGGTACCACTCTCCCACTCACTTTTGGTGGGTTAGCTTAAAACACTTTATACTTGACCATGTTTAATGCATTTTACTATGCATATGGGCAACTCCATCTAGTGATAGAGTAGGAGGGATCATTTAAATGAATAAATATCTCTTTTCTCATAGTGCTCCTCAAAACAGGTCATGAAAAACCTCTCTTAATGCGTAGAATTCTAAAATTTTATATGCACTTTATTTGCAACTTTATCCACTTATTGTCTAAAGCGCTTGAGCTTTAAACACGTGTGAAATAAAGTAATGATAATTATGTGAGTAATCATCAACAAAGCTCATTTTAGCACTATGTCATGCCCTCACATTCATTGAACCATAAGTATCATTTGGAAGAATTGCAATAATCTAACAATCATAGATCCTGTACTGAAAAAACTTTTCTTAGTGTTTTACCTACAAGGCAATTCCACTTTGGGACACCCCCCTATTGGGTAATGAACATATCATTACTGGAAAAAGACAATTCAATTTCCATGCCCTTGTTAAGAATGACATGTAATCAAGTCAACACTTGAATTACAGTGGTAAAACAAACACACATGCAAAGATTACCAGCAATATCAAAAAACTAAAAAAAATCTCAAGGAAAAACACATCACAAATTGTTGATTTTGTCATGAATATCAAGATAGTTCATTTAGAACTCATGAAAATGATGCTTAAATCATATCATGGAGAATTAAGGTTGTTTTTCAATGAAAAACATTGGACTTATAGGCTATAAAGCCTTTTACCTTAATCCTCACGTTAGTACCAATATAAAGTCTCTTGCTTTAATTTTGGTAACCAACGACATTAGGCTAGTCCTTCCATTCCGTTTCATGGAACCTTTTACCTTATCTCATTTAGGTTTAAAGTGTAGAGAATATCCTTTCTCTACTTGTAAGCTAGCCATAAGAGGTTAAATACCTCAACCTCAACACATCAATGATTAAGCATCACATACTTTGATAAATTATCAAAGTAACAAAGCTTTCACTTTGATTTTACTTGACTTTCATGTGCCCCTAAAAGGAGGAGAGTCAACATGAATAATTTCCACTCAATGCTCATTTGACAATATACAATCAACTACTTTTAATTTCCTTGTACTGTTAGTTATCTTGTAGAGATGTTGTCTCATTTAGGTGTTAAACCTCAAGTTATGTGTCAAACTTAATTGACAACATTTTTAATCTTGTGGAATAGAAATTCTGCAATACATTTCCATTTCCACGTTTGACATGACTATGTTGTTGGATTTCTATCCTATTTGCACTCTATAGGACAATAGGTACTAATTGTTTCCCTTTCCAAGTAGTCATGTAGGTCTCAAATCATCTCATAATAAGTTAAGTTGATATAACTTCTCAACTTTAACTTTGTCATGACCCTTAGTCAATGATATGACAACATCTATCCATTCATATGAGACCTCTCAATTACAGATATCACGATGTCCCCTTTTAAGTTTATAGTTATGTTGTTGTTCTTGGAAGCCCTTCTCAGCTTAATTACTTCAAATCATCTCACTCCCCACTCCTCAATTAGATATTCACCATTTGATTTGAACCAAGAACTAATCTATTTGTAGCACATTGAAGTATACAATGTCATGTACTTGTATTATTCTTAACTAGATAATAAAAGCACAATTGGATTCATGATCTGCGTTTAAAGACTCCCATCACACGAATTCCAATAACAATACTATTATCTATCAAGAATTTTAAACAAGTACTTTCTAGAATATGCTCAAATTACGTCTCTCAGAAGACTTACTTTCTAAAAGCTCCCACTTAGATAGAGCAATGTCATTAGCTCCCACTTAGATAGAGTATTTGACATTGGCTCCCACTTAGATTTAGTGTATGAAACTCCTTGAAAACTTATTTCTAAGAGCTCCCACTTAGTTAGAGCATATAACGCTCTTAGAAAACACATTTTCCAAGAGCTCCCACTTAGACTTCGTGCATGAAATTCTTAGAAGACTTTCTTTCTAAGAACTTCTACTTCGATGGAGCATTTATCTATTTGCTCCCACTCACTAAGAGTATTTGACATTTACCTCTTCATGTCTTTCATTGTTTCGACTTAAGTTGAGTTGGATTGGGTTTAGGATTCTCTTTATCCTAACATGGACTTTGAAATCACATTCTAGGTGTATTCTTTTCTTGAATCTCACCAAGATCCGAAATTCAAACTTGAATATCTGTCTTTGGAGATTTTCACTCACTTTGATCTAATACTATCTCTTTAGTATTTGATCCTTCATTTTAACCTTTTAAAGGTTATCCGAATCACGATCCTACACTTTAGGATTTTGGTTATTCAAGATTCCTCCTCTAGTGCATCATCATCTTCTCATTTTACACCTTTTGTTTCATTTCAAGTTCATGTGAACTTTACTTTGAATTATATACCTCTCTCTTGATCCTCTTATGGATCTTCCCTTCTTTATCATATCATACATTAGAGTCTTATACTCTAATTCAAAAATTCCCTTCTTCATTAATTATTGGGTTAAGGTGCATTTTTAGTACTGTAGAATATAGAAAAGTGCACATAGCATACTATACAATATTGTGGTCCATTTGTGATAACCAAGAATTATTTTAGTGGCTTATTTAGTAACGACGTTAAATAAGTTAAGTTTGACCGTTATGTGTCAAATTTTGACCGCTAAATTGTGGGGTAAAGGAGCATTTTCAGTACTCTAGAATATAGAAGGAGCACCAAACATAATATACAATATTTAAACACCATAAACAACTAAATCACAATATTATTCAAAGTGTCAAATAATTAAACACTACAAAGTTATAAAGATCCATAGAATATCCTAATATCATGCATGTATAAACTAATAAGTCATTAGTATTTTAAATATATCAAAAAAGTAAGCAAAGAATCATAAACTAAATAGGTTGGTCTTACTGAGTTAAAATAGGTTGGTCATAGTGGCTCGACCCGAATTAAAACGGGTTGGCCATACTGGCTCGACCCGAATTGATGACTCTATGATGTAATAGAAGAAGAGTTACTTTTAGCTTATTACATAGTTATAAACTTAAAATAAATGTTCATTAAATTGTTATTTCAACATACATATATTATATCATTATGTCACATAAGATTTTATCGTATAAAAGTGAGTTTTAGCTAACGAATTACTAGATAAGCAATGAAAATAATTCTTTGTTATCATAAATGGACTAAAATATTGTATATTATGTTTGGTGCTCCTACTATATTCTAGAGTACTGAAAAAGCTCCTTTACCCCACAATTTAATGGTCAAAATTTGACACATAACGGTCAAACTTGACTTATTTAACGTCGTTACTAAATAAGCCACAAAAATAATTATTGGTTATCACAAATGGACCACAATATTGTATAT
Source organism: Mimosa pudica (assembly GCA_029929735.1). Taxonomy (NCBI): domain Eukaryota; kingdom Viridiplantae; phylum Streptophyta; class Magnoliopsida; order Fabales; family Fabaceae; genus Mimosa; species Mimosa pudica. Next base: position 565,796 of record JAKELP010000056.1, on the reverse strand, counting down.
TACGCTAGGTGCACTTTGCTATATTCTAGAGTACTAAAAATGCACCTTAACCCTTAATTATTCAGAGATTCACATTACTCTAAATAATTAGTTTTAGATCAACATTGAGAAACAATATCTCATTATTTATTCCTTTTATGATCTACCTCTATGTAAATCATACTTAGGACTAAGATACTCTACATAAATATAATCTAAAAGAGTGAAATTCTTTTGAATGGTGCTTTTTAGAACTCTCTAAGTTCATATTTACCTCAAATAAAATATTTATGATTTTTCATAAATATTTAGGATTTTTAAATTAATAAAAATGACAAAAGAATAGCACCAAAACATTTATGGAAATCCAAAACATGTTAGAAATAGGCAAATAATATTTCTAATCATAGAAACAAGGGTTAAAGGTCAAATCTAGCACTCTACTATTGCCAAAAGTTCACCCAACATAAACAAGAATTCAATGGCTCAAATGTAGCACACATCTTTTCAAAAATTGCTCAAATCTAGCATTCCCGTCAACTCTAACGGGTTTGACCGTTAAGTTTGACTTGACCATGACATGTCACCCGCCACGGCACCTAGTTTTGCCACGTGGCCTGCCACGTCACCCAATGGGCCCACTTACAATCAATTATTGGGTGACGTGGCAGGCCACGTGGCAAAACTGGGCGACGTGGCGAGTGACGTGTCATGGTCAAGTCAAACTTAACGGTCAAACCCGTTAGAGTTGACGGGAATGCTAGATTTGAGCCATTTTTGAAAAGTTGTGTACTACATTTGAGCCATCGAATTCTTGTTTATGTTGGGTGAACTTTTGACAATAGTAGAGTGCTAGATTTGACCCTTAACCCTAGAAACAAGCTGTCTCAAACGGAGCTAATGCTCCTCTTATGATCTTTGGAATATGATATATGAAAAACTACGCGGGAAATGTATAGCAGAACGGGCATCTTGGTGGAACGGTGGGTGAACGTACATGACTCTTCTTGAGCACGGGTTCGAATCCTCCCGCGACATGAAATTGGGCGTCCGTTTTTCTTTTTAATTTTGACGTCTAAACGACGTCGTTTTCTGATTAGGGCCGTCACCCCTAACCTCCAGCCGGGTCCCCAAGACCCGGATGGTATCCCGGGTCGGGCTCGACAGACCCGAACTTCCAGCCCCCGTATCTCCGCCGTCCGGTGTCCGTTTCTCGCGTTCTTATAGTCCATTTTCATCGGTTTTTCGTGTTCTACACACTGGGACCGTTCTCATGGCCTGAATTTCTCTATTTCAGGAAACCCAATCCAAAAACGTGATTCTACGTTTTGTGTGTTATTTTTCTCTGATTCTTTTGTTCTAAATCTAAGGGATTCAATAAATAGTTTGTGTCTCTACTCTCTAATTACAACAGTAAGACAAAAACATACTGACCAGAGAAGAATATAGAGCATCACTTTCTTTATGTAATACGAGATTAATAAAGAAATTAAACACATAAATGAATTTGATTGATATCATTTTTTTCTTCCTACATGCATTCTCTCAGCATCTCAGCATACAGTAAACACATGAAAAAAAATGAAAAACACACGGATTCATAATATGCAGAATTTGCACAGCGAAATAAAATCATCTAATTGCCTAAGAACAACATGCTCTGATACCACTGAAGGGTTTTCGGGCGTACCTGGATGCCAATTAACTTGACCGGTACCCACACGAAGTCGGATCACCAATTGGAATCTGACTACGATATACAGCAGATGCACATGAGGGAGGAATAGAGAGAATGAGAGAAATGAATTTGTTTTTCTACACATAAAAACAAATGTAGTGACTTGACTTTTCCAATATGCTTCATGTATTTATAATGAATCAATGGAAAAGTCATATCCCCATGTGAAAAGACACATTAATTTAACTTTAAATCTATGGGGAAAATTACTCCTTTCAAACCATATTTTCCATATTTACATAATGGCCCCAATTCCAATTGGGTAGGGTCTTAACCCACTAAGAGTGAACCCTATTTTCCTACAACTGAGGCATAAGTTGGTTTATTTTTTAAAAGAGGCTTTAAAAGGTTTAGGAAGTGATTCATCTCTTGTAAATGGCCATATCTATTTTCTGCCTGGAATGTTCTCTTAGTTTAGAGGTTAATTAGTCAGGAAATATGATTAAGATTAATCTCATGAATATATTAGCCGTTGTGCAAAGTCCAGTGGGATTTTTTTTTTGCAACAAGGTCTTGTCAGCTTTTGAATTTCCCTGTTGTGTTTCTCAAAAGAGTCATGCTGAATGCAAGATCAACAACTACCTATGTTTGGTAGAATATATAAACTAACTGAAATCCAGGCTAATCGGGATAATTATTTTGATTCTTTCGAAGATTTGATTTTATTTATCTAGCCTACTCTCAAGAATGATGGGCTCATGGATACTCTTCTCGATCAATATCAACTTCGTGCTGAATCATCTATGGTTTTGTAAAAATAAATTATTTCAACATGATGGCATATCCCACACCTCCACTCAAATTTAAAGCACCACATTACACATTCTTCTAATTCATGATGGCATATCCACATCTCCACTCAAATTGAAGCACTGTATTTCACATTTCTTCTTCTCACCGTTTCACTCTCAGAAACTGCTCAAAGAGGAAGGATAGTTCTCATACTTATCTTCATCACGCTTCTTCAAAACTTTTCATGGTACTACATCTTGTCCTAATTATAATATCATTTTAATCTTTTTGGAGAAATTAAAGAAGCAAATTTAATTACTTTAAACTAACTATAATTTTTTTTCCTAAATTGTGCAATGAAATAATAATCTTTTAAATTTTGCTAAATCGTCTTTACTACCTACTGCTCTAGCATCTAAAAGACCAAATGAAATTTAGCATCAATTTTCAGATTAATGACAAGTTATTTCTCAGTAGAGAAATAGACTTAAGATACATGTTTCCTTAGTTTTGTTGATAACTAACTCATCTACGAATTGACCAAAAACCAAAAAACTAACTCATCTACTAAGAACTAGCAAGGTGTATAGCTTTACTTTTGCCTAGATATTGGGACTGAAGGTGATTGTAGATTTTTCTTTGTTAATTTCTTCGCCCAACCATTTATTTATTGATATTATATATGCTTTTCATGGACTCTTGGTCGAAGCGACGTTGGTTTCCTTCAAGATTAAAGAAGAGAATCATCTCCCTAAGGGGGCGTAGATCAGCTGGTAAGAAAAGGAAAGGTAAGACACCGCGTACCCATCAGGTCATGGGTTCGAACCCTTGGGAAGTCGTCACCCCCAATTGGGGAATCCCGGCGGCGACTTCGGATTAGTCGGTTCCCCGAAGGGGCCGGACACCGAAGACTCTACGAAAAAAAAGAAGAAAATCATATACCTAAAACAAAATGAGAAATAGAATGAGTATTATTGGAGGTCTTGACATCTTACCATAATATATCTTTGATTTTCAATTTGTGGATTATGATTGACGTACAACACGTTAGCTAAGCTTATGCAAGATAATGCTAATAAATAAAAGACAAATGAAAACTGGATAACTAGGGACAGAAGATAATGACAATGGATTCAAAAGATACAAAACATCAATGCTTATAGAAAAATATCTTTAATTTACTTAAAATAGATATACCCTTACTCCATATCCTAAGAAATTCAAAAGATATATGGAAATATATTTTCAAAAAATGTTACTTTCTTTATTGGGACAAATCTTCAAAATGTTACTCAATCAATCATGTCTCTTATTTCTCTATAATAATAAGAGGTATATAGTCAATCTTTTTACACATATAAATAAATACATGTTGAAAACATATATATTATTTAGTCACTCTATTCCTAAATATAAGATCACTTTTAATTTTCAGTTTGTTTTTAAATATAATATATTTTCTAATTTTTCCAAAATGAACCCAAATAAAGTTTATATATAATAAAGAAGCAAGAGAAGGAAAGTGTGGATAATAGTATATGGTTATCATGAAAATATAACGTGCTAATAACTAACTTAATTAAGATCCTTAATTTAATAAAGTTACAGAAAGTGATTGTATATTTAGGAATGAAGAGGATATAAAGTTTTCCTTTTTGGAAAAAAAACTTTGTCATATTACCTCTTATACTTGGAATGGAGTACAATGAGGTGAAATAACCTTATTATTTGGGAAAGCACAAATAAAATATAATGAATATGCAAAAAGGCAGAGAAGGTACTCGAATATACAAAAGGACAAAACAGACATGAATTGAGGTTATGAAATGTTACATAGTGACTCTAATAATGCCCTCCTTCAAATCAACAACACTTTCATAGGTATCAACATATTCATCATATGTATTTATAACTACATCTTTTTTTTATCAGAATATTTATAACTACATCATAACCATTAACATATTTAAAATCCACATATTTAAAATTATTAAATCTCTATTTTTTTACCTTTATTAAATCGCTATTCAGAGGCATTGTAAATGACTATTTTGATGTTATTAATACTTTTCCTTACGTTTTTTATCCCTATATAAGTATTGTTAATCAGAATGACAGAGTTATTAGTTATTAGGAGTACACCAATCCTCAAATATGAAAAGGAAAAACTGAAAACATATCGTTATTACTTCAAATTTTTTGGCCTCAAGTTATTACTTAAATAAAATATAGTATAAAGGTACTTCCATTCGATTTCTAATATAAGAGTCAAAATTTGAATGATTTTGGCCCCTAATATAAGAGTTCATCTCATATTTTCTCCTCATTTTAATGTGTTTTTCCTACTTTGCCCCTAACTCTCTTTCATATTTATTAATGCTTATGCATTTTTCTTTCTTAAAGTATCATAATAAATATATGCAATATTGGAAAATAAGCATTAACTCGACACTCAACTAACATTCAAATATTTTCTTAAGAAGCATTCTGACTCTTATATTAGAGACCGGAGGGAGTATAAGCTAAAACATATCTTTTTTTATACAATAAGCTAAAATATATCTTTTTTTTATACAATAAGCTAAAACATATCTTAAGAAGCTAAAACATATTTTCTTAATAAAATACTCCTATACTAGTATAAAGGTAATTCAATTAGCTGTGAAATAAGTCAATTACGTAATTCAATTAGCTGTGAAATAAGTCAATTACATTACTGCAAACCAATGAGCATGGCATTGAGTTTGACTAACTGGATGAAGTGTACCTGAGCAAAATTAAGTACCCAAACACAAAATTTCTGACAACACAAAGTAAACCAGAGAAATAACACCTCTGGACTGAGTATTATTATCAACAAGTACGCAGCTGAACCCAGCTATTACAAGGGAATGGGAAAATGACAAATGAAACTACAATGAGAATCATAATCATAAGGGAATTCACGTAGGCATCCCATCAGATAAGAAAATCAGCAAGGAAAGAAACAGAAGAATGGCCAGGCAAGGAGAGAAAAATCATAACAGAAAGGAGAGAGACAGTAGAGGGAATCTTCTAAACTTTTCCATAACCACCTCATGCCAAATTGCACTATTTAACCTTCAGCTACTGTAGTTTCCACGTGTCCTTTCTCACCCTCTTGCCACGCCTTACAACAGTCTTCATCTCATCCATTTGGGCCTCTGACTCATGGACCGGCCCATTAACTTCCTCAGGCTCTATCTCCTTAGTGGACTCTGTTACAATACCTCCCCCATTAACATTGACCTTGTCCTCAAGGTCAAAAGCTGGAACATAAGGAATAACAGTATTGCCTTCAGGCTTCTTAAGAAAAGAGATATGAAAGACTGGATGAATGCGTGCCTCAGGGGGTAGTTGTAGACGGTATGCCACAGTACCAATTTTTTTAATAATAGGGAATGGTCCAAAGTAACGCAGTCCCAACTTCTGGTTCTTCCTTAACTGCACTGAATGTTGGCGATAGGGCTGTAATTTCACATAAACTAAATCACCCACCTCAAAAGAAATATCCCTCCTTTTACCATCTACAAATCTCTTCATTTGTGTCTGAGCACGCAACAAATTGTGGCGAAGTTGCTGAAGCACCACATCACGGTCCTGGAGTAGTTTCAACACATCCCCAGGAGTGTCATTAGCTGTGTAATCAGTAATCACGCTCGGTGGATCTCTTCCATAGACAGCCTTAAAAGGGGACATTCTGATAGCTTCATGATGAGCCGTGTTGTACCAAAATTCTGCCCAAGGTAATAATGGTACCCAAGCATTTGGCTTATCAAACACAAAGCATCGTAGATACATTTCTAAGCATTTGTTGACAATCTCACTCTGCCCATCCGTTTGGGGGTGATATGTTGTACTCATAGCCAAAGTAGTACCCTGAAGTTTAAACAAGTGTTGCCAAAAAGCACTTGTGAAAACCTTGTCGCGATCTGACACAATCTTCCGTGGAATACCATGCAACCGAATCACATTCTGTACCACAGCTTCTGCCACAGACGGAGCAGAATATGGAGACCTAATTGGAGCAAAATGAGCATATTTGGACAATCGGTCGACCATCACCAAAATCACAGTGAAACCTCTAGATGGGGGTAAAGCCACAATAAAGTCCATGGCAACCTCTTCCCAAATAGCCGAAGGAATAGGTAAAGGCTGAAGCAAACCGGCAGGTAATGTAATGGAGAGTTTGGCACGCTGACAAATATCGCAAGCCCGGATATAAGCTTGAATGTCTGTGAGCATGTTCACCCAAAAGAACTGACGTGCAATCCGAGCGAAAGTCTTGAAAAATCCCGCATGTCCGCCAATTGGAGAAGAATGAAATTCAATCAACAGTCGGTGTATAAAGGCAGCAGCAGTTCGAGGTACGACCAACCGGTGTTTAAAATAGAGCAGGTCATGCTGAACATGGTAAAAACGCACCATAGGTGTTGGGGCAGCCAATTGTTGACGAATGGACTGCAAATCCGGGCACTGTTGTTGCAACTCAGCCAGCTCCTTCAACCAATCATGAACAGGATATGAAGTAGCCATATAATAACTGCGTGAGAGTGCATCAGCAGCTTGATTGGTCCTGCCAGATTTATATTCAATAGTGAAATCATAACCAAGCAACTTGGGCAACCACTCTTGCTGCTCCGGGGTTTGGATAATCTGTGTGGACATGTGGCGGATACTCTGATGATCCGTACGAATCACAAATTTATGGCCAACTAAATAATGGCGGAATTTAGCGATTGCCTCAGTGATCGCATACATTTCCCTGACGTATGTAGATTTACCCTGCATCCTCTGCGATAGTTTCTTCGAAAAATATGCAATAGGGTGTCCCCGTTGACTTAGGACGGCACCAATACCCAAACCCGAAGCATCGGCTTCCACAGTAAAAGGTAAGGTGAAGTCAGGGAGAGCAAGAACCGGAGCTGTCATCAAAGCCTCTTTCAATGCATCAAAGGCTTGATGTGCCTCAATCGTCCAAGAGAAAGCATTCTTCTGAAGAAGGGCTGTGAGAGGGGCCGAAATGGAGGCATATCCCTTAATAAACCGTCGATAATATCCAGTTAGTCCCAAAAATCCTCTAAGTTTAGAAACAGAATCAGGAATTGGCCAATGACGTACAGCCTCCACCTTCTGTGGATCCATCTCCACTCCCTTATTAGATACAATATGACCCAAGTAATCAATCTTTGTGAGGCCGAATGAGCATTTGCTGATCTTAGCATATAGGACATGGTGTTTCAGCAAGGACAGCACCTCAGATAAATGAGATAAATGAGTAGGCCAATCTCGACTGTAAATCAAAATATCATCAAAGAAAACGAGAACGAACTTACGGAGATGAGGCCGAAAAACATCATTCATCACAGCCTGAAATGTGGCGGGCGCATTCGTCAAACCAAAGGGCATCACTAGCCATTCGTAGTGCCCATGATGAGTCCGGAAAGCAGTTTTGGCTATATCCTCCTGCCTAATGCGGATCTGGTGATACCCAGACCTCAAATCCAACTTGGAGAAAAATTGGGCACCAGCAAGTTCGTCCAATAATTCATCCACCGTCGGCAACGGGTAGGAATCTTTGATGGTGACCTCATTGAGGGCACGATAATCCGTACAAAACCGCCAAGAACCATCTTTCTTCTTAACTAATAACACCGGGGCTGAAAATGGACTAGTACTGGGGCGAATAATACCCGCATTTAGCATCTCAGTGACTATAGCTTCAATGTGATTTTTCTGAGAGAAGGGGTATCTGTACGGCCGCACCTTCACGGGTCCTGTACCCTCCAGCAATGTGATAGTATGCTCCTGGCCACGGTGAGGGGGAAGACCCTTCGGAAATGCAAACACAGAAGCAAACTGGTGCAACAACACTCTCAAAGCAGGGTGCAAATTCGGTGGCAACTCCTCAAGGTCAGTCTCAGTAGCCAATAACTGACAGTCTAAGGTATACATCTCAGCCACATCCTCCGAACACAACAAACGACGCATGTGGTGGAATTGAAGCGGTTGTGGTGTGTCACCCTTGTGCCCCTGTAATGTATGAAACTTCCCCTCATGAAGAACACGAATCATCGAGGTGCTATAATCCGCAACATGTGCCCCCAAAGTTGCCAGCCAGGATGCCCCAAGGACCAAATCAGAACCCTTAATGGGTACCACAAATGCATCAACCTGGATAGTGTAGCCACTAATAGTAACGGGAATATTGCGAACCAAACCTTCACCCACCAAACTGTAACCATCGCCCACTAAGACACGAAAAGATGGAGATGGCTCAATCGGAAGCTCGAGGGCCTGAGCTAAACGAGGCTGAATGAACGTGTCAGAACTGCCCCCATCCAAGAGCACCGAAACGGGTAAGCCACCAATAGTACCCGCAAACCGTATCGTACAAGGGCTAAGAGTTCCCTGGTAAGCCTGGAGGGATAAATGATGGAGCACAACAGCCTCCTCTAAAGTCGCCGAAGGGTCCGGTGGGGAAGATGGTGGAGTATCCTCCTCACCCTCATCTAACATAAGCAACATGAAGTGGCGATTCTTACAGCGATGAGAGGCGGAAAATCGTTCATCACAATTATAACACAAACCTTTCTCCCGTTTTTGTTGAATCTCCGCCGCTGTCAAACGGCGGATCTGAGGAGAAGGGCGACCCGGGGGAGTAGGCAAAAGAGGCGGTGCCGAGGGAGTCACTGGTGGAGATACCGAAGATGACCTAACAAACGAGTTGGGCCGAGATCCACCTAACACTCTTTGCCCAGTAGTATCATATAACTTGGCCAAAGCCACAGCCTGAAGCAACGAATCCGGTTCGCGGGCCAATACATCACGCTTAATATTAGGATGGAGCCCACTCACAAAGCAATCTAATAAGGCCTCATCAGAAAGCCCATCAACCCGGTTAGCTAAGGTCATAAAGGCCGTATGATACTGGACCACGGAAGAAGTTTGCTCCAACTTAAACAATTGAGTGCGTGGGTTGTCATATTGGGACGGCCCATACTGCATTTCCACGGCCCGTACCAAATCAGCCCAAGTCGGCACCAAATTGGAACGTTGCATCATTTGGAACCATGGCACCACCTCACCATCAAAGTGTACAGACGCAAGTACCAACTTCTGAGCATCAGGTGTATCAAAGAAGGAAAAATACTGATCAGCCTTAAAAATCCAATTCAGAGGATCAGAGCCATCAAAACGAGGAAAATCTAACTTCACCCTCGGAGATGAAACGGCGGTCTGCATTGGAGTACCATAATCATGAGAAGTACCAGCCACCCCCTTACCAAGCAACTGGGGCTGGAGAAGCAGATCAATACGGCGGTACAAACCCTCTAACGTCCTGGTCACATCAGCTACCGAAGCCTCCACGCGTTCAAAACGTTGAACGGAAGCGGACTCCAAACGGGCACACGCCGAATCCAACTTCATCAAAGATTTCCGTAAAGACTCATCGCGAGTATCACTGACCTCCTGAAAGGTTTTAAGCTCAGAGACAACATCTTTCAAACGCGTATGGTCCGGCATTTGAAAGAGGAATGAAAGCACCAATGAAGTGTACCTGAGCAAAATTAAGTACCAAAACACAAAATATCTGACAACACAAAGTAAACCAGAGAAATAACACCTCTGGACTGAGTATTATTATCAACAAGTACGCAGCTGAACCCAGCTATTACAAGGGAATGGGAAAATGACAAATGAAACTACAATGAGAATCATAATCATAAGGGAATTCACGTAGGCATCCCATCAGATAAGAAAATCAGCAAGGAAAGAAACAGAAGAATGGCCAGGCAAGGAGAGAAAAATCATAACAGAAAGGAGAGAGACAGTAGAGGGAATCTTCTAAACTTTTCCATAATCACCTCATGCCAAATTGCACTATTTAACCTTCAGCTGCTGTAGTTTCCACGTGTCCTTTCCACCCTCTTGCCACGCCTTACAACAGTCTTCATCTCATCCATTTGGGCCTCTGACTCATGGACCGGCCCATTAACTTCCTCAGGCTCTATCTCTTTAGTGGACTCTGTTACACTGGACTGGTGAGATTCACCACTAATGGCATATACGTAATTCCCCTCAAAAAGCAAGGTCACTTTCCCAAAGTCAACGCCATAACATTTCCCCTTCAAACACCACCTCCTTCCTCCTTCGCTCTCTGCTTCTCTCGTTTCTTTCCCCAAAAAAAAAAAGAAAAAAAATCAAACCCTAACGGGAAAGCAACGAAACTCACATCAAAATCTTCATCAATGGAAGACACCAAACAACTCACATCCTTCGAATCATCCAACGGAAACGCCTTCCATTCCAACAATAACAACGACCATGGCTGGCAAAAGGTCACATACGCCAAGAAAAACAAGAACACCAAGCCAAACAACGCCATCAACAATAATTCTCATGCTAATTCTCTAATTGGCGCTACGGACAATGTTTTCCGGTCCATCGAGAAGCAATCGGAGGATCGTCGCCGCGCAGAGGGTGGCGGCGGCGAATTGTGGATTTGATGATGATGATGACGTGGCTGCTTTTCTTGTTGATATATCGGTGAGATTTCCTAAAATTGCAAAAAAAAAAGATTTTTGTTCTGTAATTGTGATTTTGATTGTGATTGTGATTGAGGGTATATAATGTTAAATACTTCACATAAGTATGAGCTGATGAAAAGACAAAGGATTTTTATTTTTATTGTATAATGATGGTTTGAGTGAAGGGCTGATTTTGGTTTCCGTGAGGTCTGAGGTTGTGCATGCGAATTAGGCTCTCTGCATGAAGCAGAGATAAGACTATGTAGTATATTCAATTTACCGTCACCTTCACTAAGTGGAGAATAGAACTGGGATGAATGTGTCACTTTGGCATAACATTTTGTGATGAAGAGACAAATCTAATGTGCATGCATATGTAGACACACGGTTAATTCATATTTCAAGGCTTAATTGGTTAGTGGGTTTTGAGTTTTGTTTGGCTGTGATTTTAGTTTGGTTGTGATTTTAGTTTGGGTGTGATGTGTTGGTTTAGAGGGAATGCATGGTGGCTGATTTTATGTTTGTTTTGATGGATAGGCACCTTATGAGAAGCAGGAGGAGATACAAATGATGAATTGGGTTCAGCGCAAGATCTACCTCTACAATGTCACTTTTGGCCTTTTCATGCTTGATTGGTGGGAACGCTATCTTTTCAGTATCCTTTATCTTTCAAAGTAGACCTTAAAGTTTTTAACTTTCATGAATTGGGTTCTTTTTTATCCTATTTTTTCTTGTAACATTTAATTAATCACGTCAGAAATTCATAATCGCCCCTCAATTTTAATGGATTGGTTTTTCCTTATTGTTATCCCATTATGGAATTCAAGTTATTAAATCTGCATGATTTTATGTTCATTTCAACTGTGTTTGGGAATTGGGTTTCTCATGCTTATGCAAAACTTAGAATGTTGTAAATGTTGATTGGATAGTTGAGGGTTCTGATTCGGTGTTCATCACCCATATTGCTCATCACCTTTTTGGGGCCCACCATGTGCTTTGCATTTATTTGTGGTGATGATAAAGTGATGAACAATATGAGTGATGAGTACTGAATCAAAATCCAAAAGTTGAGGCTTTTTCTTAATTTTGTTACAATTTTCTCTGTTTTTGTGTTGTTGCATTTGTGAGTTCCTTAATTTTGCCAGATACTTTGATGGTTGTATTAATGTGGTTCGTATTCTACAATGGATCGCGGTTTGTTACTGAATTCTTCAAAAGGTAGTGTGCACTTTGCCTGTGTTTTTTGATTTTCTTAATACAGTTTTACTTTCTCAACATTGTTAGTTATTTACCTGACTGCATTACTGTTTGCTATATGTTTTTCTTTTGCATTAATAAGTTTTAGTTTGATTTCATATTTTTTGTTAGAATATTGAGAATATGTTGGATCATTACAGGATAAAACCATGAATTGTTGTTTGAAATCTGTTTCAACATATAAGGACTTAATTTTGTTTCTTCTCTTTTCCATTTTGTGCAAGTGACTTTGTTGTCATCATTTATATTGACTAATGGGTTGGCTTTATTTGTGAAATCTCTTTCAAATTATTCCAAACCAAGTAAATACTGAATAGTTGACCAGATTTCGCTTTTAAGATTTATCGTTTATGGGTTCGCCTGCTCTGTCATTGATGCATAACAAATTCTCAATGAGATCAAAACACTTGGGCTTGTGATGATTAGGAGTTTCTAAATTGATTGATGTGTAGTGAAGATTTCATCATCACCATTATTTTGTTTCAAAATCTAAATCATAATGTATGATTCTAAGCAATCTGAGCAAGTTCTATGTTTACAAGATCCTAAGATCTAAATTCTCTGCATCACATGGCAACGACATTTATTGTTACTGCTTCAAAGCTCATGTACAAGGATAGAGATGACTGTGTATAATAAATGAAATTACTGCTGGTATTGAACAATTAAGCGATCAAAATTCTTCACTTGTTAGCTGCCTTGTTTGCTTAACAAATAGGTGATCAAGAAAAATATATTATTAGCCAATGGCCTTGTAAATTGTAACTTAGTGGTATAGAAAATCCATTGTAATAGTGGGAGGTTGTGGGTTTGACCCTACATATAACCTTGGGCCATTGGTGCTTCCCTCTCTGAATAAAAAAATAAAAGAAATGTATGTATTGACACAGAAAAGATTTGGTTCAAGTTTGATCTTTTTTCGGTTGATACAGATGAATTGGTATAATGAGCACTATGGCTAACTCTTTAACTTTGTAAATGAGCTGAGAACTGTCTTGAGATTTTGGTTCAAGTTGGAAGTATAATCTTCATCTTTTGAGTGATTGTTCCATCAAGGTCATAATTCTTGTCATAATCTGGTGTCTTCTCTTTTTGGGTGTTTGGTCATACAGTTATTTTTCTTTCCTAAGGCTTAGGCTAGGACTCCAGCTCAAGATACTAGCTTCTTGACAACACTTCCTTTATAGTATTTATTGAGGAAGTGTTGTGCAGTTTTTATCTAATACTTTGAACCTCATGTCTATCTTATGTCAAAGTCGGTCCTAAGCGCGGGAAAGGTGGAGAGTTGTGTTAATCCTTGACTGCCAACGTAAAAATTTGTCAAATCTCGTGATCATGGACATACAAAGATATTGTGCTAATGTTAGGTCATTGTCCATATGTAATGTGTTGTATTGCTTGAGTACAGTGAGAAGAGTGCAAGAGCCACTGCATCCTTGCCTGAAGGGCAAAGGAGTATGTTGTTGCATATTTTTTTCTACTGCAATTTCAAAATATTTGTTCATAGAAATCATTAGTTTGAGGAGCTTGGTCCATTAGTTTGGAAGTTTTATGGTTAATGTGTTGAAAATTAATATTTTAGACAAAACATGTTAGAATAAGAATTAAGAAATATGCAGGAAATCCTTATAATAGAAAGCATGAAGAGTAAAAGATGAGGATCCAATAAACAAATATAAGTTTGTCCACAGAAAAAGATGAGCATTTTGATTTATGCATACTTGGTGTTGCTTATTGCGCTGCACTTGCCTTCTAAGATTTGCTTACTACAGTATCATATATAAGATTTAATAATATAGCCAATTAATTTGCGAACATCTATAAAGCATGAGCACACTTCAAAAAAGAAGAGCATTATATCAATGCTGTTTCAAATGCTTTCTACCTCTGAGCTCTCATGACCCCTTTCCCTTTTTCAATGTTCAAGGGAGTTATACAACAATTAGAAGAGACCAAATCAACAAATTGTTTGCCCTGATAATATGGATTTTTCTGACTGCATTAATGGCAATATGTAATTATCGCCAAGAATGAGTATTGATCGAACACAATAACCTTGTGTAATCCATGTAGCCGACCCCACCTAGTTACGATAAGACTTTGTTGTTGTATTAATGACAATATGTGTCACACCCTAAAATTCTATAGCGTGATCGGCACGAAGTTTAGGGAATCTAAACTTCGTAAGCCCTTCAAATCAATTATTTTTCCTATCAAATCTTATTCCTTTAGATTATGAGACTATGTATATAAACCAACACACGCATGTAGACATTTCAAGAGAATAGACATCCAATATTCAAATTTGTAACGAACTTTAGTTATACATCGCAAAAGAAATAATGTTACTATTTAATTAGAAAATCTAACAACCAGGTGATCCTCACCTTGCCATCTGCTTAAAGAAAAGGAGAAAGATATGTTATCATTACAGCTATCCAATAATTGATAGAAATAATATAAAATCAAACAAATAGTACTGGATCACCATCACATTTATCAAGAGTTCATAATCATTTTCGAAAGAATAAAATGCTGGCAATATGAAAAATAAAAAGTAGTTTTGTTGAAATAAATTTCATAATATAGAAAATATAATTCCCGTCTTTTCCATTAACATGTCATAATAAAAATTTAGTCCAGATATTCTAAAGTAATAACGGAAACATAACATTAAATCATTCTTATAACAAAAAAACTTGTTTTCTATAGAGGAACTGACACGCAGCGAATAACAAGCGCAGCACAAAGGCCATGAAACAAGCGCAGCTCGAAATCTACAAGTCAAACGCAACCCGAAGGCCACGAAAACCAGCGAAGCTCGAGACTGTTAGAATCTTAAGTTTTGATGAAGACTAAAATATGAAAGAACTAGGCAAACACTTAGAGAATATTAGGTTAATATAGAACCCCAAGTAAGAGTACAACCGGATGTGGATTTACTTCCGGATAGACTAGGACTAGCGCTCTCGGATGAACGTCTCATCCCCCAGCGACAACAAATACATCACTAAGTAATAACTCAGTCTAACAACATTAAATGAATAAAATTCCTTGAGACTAAGTTAAGGTGCAACCGGATGTAGAGTTGCTTCCGATTGATTAGTGACTAGCGCTGGGTGTTGGCATAGATAACACTGAGCACCAGTGAACATAACCCAACGTCCAGTAGACTTTCTTCCGATTGCTTAGTGACTAGCGCTGGCTGTTGGAATGGATAACACTGAGCGTCAGTGAGCAAAATGTGAACATAACCCATCATCCAGTGGAAGTGCTTCCGGATGTGAAATTGCTTCCAGATGTAAGAAAGCTTCCTTAGACTAAGTAAACTCCCACTGCATGTGACTATGTGTTTATATTGCTAGACTAACGTTCAAAGTGCAGCACACTAAGTAAAGTTGCTTCCGGATGTGAATCCGCTTCCGCAAGCAATCAGAATGTCAGAACGTTCAGAAGTGCAGTGTCAGAATGCTTTTGGCAGAGCAGAGTTGTCAGAACTACTTTTCAGAGATAAAGCAAGTCAACCCTGCTAAGCATTAATGAAGCATTAATTGGGCAAACGGTAACATGGGAAAAACGGCCATATTCAAACGGCTAACCCACCTACCAAGAGTGAGAATACTTGAAGACTATATAAAGGAGCTCACCTTCATTTATGAAGATATCTAATATCTTTGATATCTTGAAGAAAAACTAGAGAGAGAAACCGAGAAATCCTTTAAGCATTCAAAGCTGCCCAGAAAAGAGAAAGAGCATTTTACTCATTGAGTGATCTTTACATCTACTTATCTTGTACTCTTTGTAGTTAAGTCTCTTCTTGTATTAAGAGCATTCATTGTACTTAAGTGTGTAACATTATCTGTTCTTGAAGAGAACTTAGTTAGAAAATCCTTTATTTGTAAAGGTTGAACCCTTGCTGGTTGTAAGGGGGAGCTAGTTAGAAAGGTTGCAAGTGAGCCTTGAGTAAAACTTGTGGTTGTAAGGTTGCAAGTGATCCCGTTCAAAACTTGCGGTTGTAAAGGTTCCAGGTGAACCCGTTGTAAAACCTGGGGATAGTGGAACTCGACCTGGGTGGTTGAGAACTGGACGTAGGTCAGGAAGACCGAACCAGTATAAAGTCTTGTGTTATTTTTATTTTAGTTTTTTATTTGGTAGCACAATTCACCTCCCCCTCTTGTGCATCCATTACTTTCATTTGGTATCAGAGCAGGTCTTTCTCACTTGATTCCAACGAATCCAGAAAGTAAAGATCCAGTAATGGATATGGATTACTCCTTGCCAGATGTCTCTATTCAACCCAACAAGCCCCCAGGCTTTGATGGGTATAACTATCCATTCTGGAAATTTCGAATGGAGACCTACATCAAGTCCAGCGACATCCGACTCTGGGATGTGATTGAACGTGGGGATCACACTCCCCTAGATGAAGATGGTTTTGCAAAGCAGCGATCCAGATATACCAATGAGGACTATGCTCTAGTACACTACTACAGAATAAACCTATACCATCGCACCTTTACATGCGCTTCAAGAAAAGCGTTGGTAATTTACATCTATACATACGCTTCCAAGAAAAACAGTATAAAGCGCATGTATATAGTATATTAATACATGCGCTTTAGAAAATAGAGCGCATGTGATGACTCTTTACATGCGCTTCATGAGGAACTGCGCATGTATATGTTTGTGGCCTATACATGCGCTTCAAGCGCATGTATATATTACCTCTTTACATGCGCTTTAACCCAGAAAGCGCATGTATAGGTTTCAATTAAAATTATATTGTTTTTTTTTATCAGAAAAATTATATTGTTCAAACAATATATCCATACATAGGATGAATTTATATCATAAAACATGTCATACTCATATATTAAGCTAAACCATCATAAATATATATAATGCATGTGTATATATTACAATTGATGAAAAACTTAAATGTTTGAACAAAAAAATTTCTAGATTGTTTAAAACTTTTTTTTGAACGAATAGATTGTTTAAAACTTGACTAATTGTAAATAATTTATATTTAAAGTATTAGTTGACTTAACACATTTTATTGTTTAAAATTTTTTCTGATCTGATAATTTTTTTGCAGCCCCCTATTTAATAATAAATCAATATTTTTATAATGAAAACTAGATTTGTAAATTACACTATTTTCTGTTAATAATAAAGTAGTCAAATTAAGAGGGAAGGGGCAAATCTATTCATTTTCCTATTCATCTTCATCATCATCAAACGCGTCCTCCCACCTCTCTCTCGCGACTTCTCTCTTCTTCCCACACTCTCTTCTTTCCAGCTGCATTTTCCAGCCATCAACGACGGCTCCAGCGGCCAAAGCTTCGTGCAAGCATGGATTTGGGTTCAGGTGAGCGAGCTATACCTATACATACCCATTTTTCTTTTGTTTAGTGCTAGTTCATGTGGGAGGCCGAGAGTGGGGTTCGAGTTTTGGAATATAAATCATCTAAAGAACATATTATGTTTTGCATTAGGGTATCATAAGTGATGATTTGAATGTTTATTAAAGTTTTGGTGAAGTTTGTGCAAAACCCTAAAGTTTAGGTGTTCATATCCGACAGCCTTCCCTGTTTTTCGATGACAACAAAGCTTCAACGACGCATTCAAGGGTTGATTTGAGTACTGGTGAGCTTCTTCATTCCGATTCATACCCTTCTATTCTACGATTTCTGTTGTGGCGAGCTGAGAGTGGGAAATCCGAAATGGGTCTTTGTTTTTAGGCACAATAATGAACTAAACTGAAGTTACAACTTCAGTATTTAATGTTTTGAATGTTGATTTCAGTTTTTGTGAAGTTTGTTAAAAGCCCCAATTTTCTTTCTTCACTGATCCAATGGTCCTAGGAAGAATTAGGGCTCAAATTTGTTTAATTAAAGGTGTGGGATTCAAATGGAGTCTACACTGAGGATTTCATTTTTGTTTTTGCTTGAGATTATATGTTTTACTAATTTTAAAGTTTTTTCTTCTTGCTTCCTCTGTTTCTGCATGTATTGGTATGGTCATGGTATTGTATGATTGATTCATGAAGCTTTTTGAATTTGTACAGCTTTAATTTCTCCCTTTCCTGTCAGTAGCGGAATGGGAAATTGAACTTTATTCTTACATGGGTATTTGGAAACATGGATGATTGCTTTTGGAAACTGTTTTGGAGTATATGTGTATAACTTTGATTCTCCAATGTTTTCTCTGTCATTGCTGATTTAAAACTGAGGAGATAAATGAAGTTCATCTATTATTTGAAATGGCTGGTATGATAGTTTAAAGTTGATTAATTTGAGTGTTATTGGCTTGCTTTTGCATGTGGTGCCTTTGATCCTTTTATTGGAAATGAGTATATGGATTTACATTTTGGTGTGGTCTGATTCTGAAAAAAAAATAAATAAAATAAATATAGGTTAAGATTAATAATAAAGATGTAGTAGGTTTACTAAAGAATGTCATGGAAATTTGATTGTCTTGAGAAAAGCTGGTTCAAATCCTTGTTCAGTTTTGAAGTTAAAATTTAAGAAGCTTTATAATCTGGTTTTAAAATCTGGTGAGGTTAAGTACTAAATGAGTAATTTCAGATTTATGTAAGTATACAAAAGGACACATAAATTGTGATTGGACATGATTGTTTATGATTTTTGATTTTTTTTATATTGTGAAGTTGATATACCTTATTCTAATGCCACTAAACATGTGAAACCATGCTTTACTTGCTGAATTAGTGAAGTGAACTAAAGGAGTGCAAAGAAATGCATGTGTGATAGTTGTAAGTTTTAATGCTGTTTTGATCTCTTGTATGTTGAAATGTTGCTCTATAAAGTTGATTTTGAAGTGCAACAAAACAAAAACAAATTGCTTATAATTCTACATGCAAATCAAGGTGAAATGACTATCATTCTTTGTTTGATGGAATTGTTCTGCACTTTATTATGAATGGCTGAATTTATATGGTGATGAGAATATTTCTAAACGAAATTGATTAAATGGGATAACATTGCATTTGCAAGATGATTGATGTGCATGCTGGTTGATCCTAAATAATGACTTGTTAATAATTAAATATGAACTTTAATACCATGATGGATGATGATAGAAACCAGAAAAACATAGACATACAGAGGGAAAATGGATAGAAAAGAGAGGAAAATTGACTGTATGGATTTTCTATTTGATTATTTAAATGTATGCAACATGGGAAAACATTATTTGAGCTGTTGACATGTAATTTAATATGTGAAGATGTAAGGTAATGATTTTTCTACACATAAGGAGCTGAACTAAACTTCTTGTTGTTCAAACCTTTTCAAGTAAAGTCTGAATGTTCAAATGGTTTACGATTTTCCTCATTCATATTTTCCGTGTTGTCAAAGCTTGGTGATGTCAAAAGTTTAAAGTTACACACTTGCACAGTATGATATAAAGATTTGCGTATGTGTATGGACTTGTTCTGTTAGAATTCATGATTTGTGTTTGAGTTATGTACACTTAAAAGTTTGGTGATGTCAAAAGTTATAATTTCATGATTTTTTTTCTAAGCTTCATATGACAGCATCATAAAACATTAATGAAATGAAATGTGCTATTTTGATGATTAGATGGTTCTAAATGTCGAGGGGAAATGCAAAAGGAGAGCCTTGTCTGGTATTGAGGAGAAAACAATAAATGAGGATGAGGTAATTTATCAAAAGGTGCTCTAAAATGACTTTCATTTCCATGCTCATCTTACAACTGTGCTTCATGGTTTTAGTGTTGCTTTTCTTATTTACGACAATAAAACATGCCTAGAAGCAGATTCACCTTAAAATTAGGCTTTTCTTTCTCTCTTCAGTGGTTCTTTTGTCATGCTAATTTTTTTAAACTTTCTTAATTCTTAATAAGGATTTGATCTTGTGTAGGTGGTTGTTGGGAGTTGCAGCTTCAAAATCTGATGCAATGTTTGGACTCTAATTCTATGCTTTCTATATATTCCACTTAAAAGCTTCAAAATATGGGTCTTCTTTGTGAGTTACTCTCTTTATGTTACTTTCTTTTATGGTCAACTTAAAAAACAGTGACTTACTCTCTTTGTAAATCCTGAGCCTGACTGGACTCAATTACTCAAATAACGCTCTTGGTTTGTACTCTTCTACTCCATTAGTTTTTTACCTCCCTTATAATCAGATATGTTAAGCACATCGTTTGTTGTGTATATTTTTTAGCATATTTATTTTTTGTTTTATTTCATTTTTGATTGGTGCAGCTACTTCATTTTAAACTATACTGTTTTGCAATCGTTGGTACAAAACTATAAATGCTACATGCTCTGGATTAGATTGCGTTAGATTTTGGCAGATGTATCAACATGAGTTCTTTGGAGTACTTGTAGATATATATAACACATGACTTCTTGGTTATTCGTTGGTTGCATATATTGTGCAGGGAGTAATTTAACCCCACAAAAGTGGGAATACACATGCGCCTTAAGCGCATGTATAGGTACCCCTTTACATGTGCTTTACTCATCCTTTACATGCGCTTTTTTAAAAAGAGCGCATGTATAGGGGTTTCTATACATGCGCTTCCTTTAAAAGAAAGCGCATGTATTTAGGTGATCTATACATGCGCTTTAAATCCTTTAAAAGAAAGCGCATGTATTTAGGTGATCTATACATGCGCTTTTTTAAAGCGCATGTAAAGCATTTCCCAGCAACGACATTGCCAGCGTTTTTTAAGCGCATGTAAAGGCCAAAATAAGCGCATGTAAAGGGGTTATTCTGTAGTAGCCAGCTAAACTTCAGGGCCATGCACTACATTCAGTGTGCTCTCAGTCCTAAGGAGTTTCATAGGATCAGCCACCACAAAACTGCTAAGGATATGTGGGAGGCTCTTGAGGCTGCTCACTCTGGAACTAGGGGAGTGAAGGCAAGACGTGTTGAGATGTTGGTGGAAGAGTTTCACAAATTCGCCATGATTAGCCCAACTGAGCCAATCAGAGAGCTGGAGCTCAGGTTCACTCACCTTATCAATAACTTGGCCTCCCTGGGCAAAGACATTCCTGAAAGAGAGCAAGTCAGCAAGATCCTAAAGGTCTTGAAAGGTGACTGGATCACCAAAGTTACCATCCTGCAGGAAGTACAAGGAGAGTCAACCAGCTCCATCACTGCACTCTTTGGCTCTCTGGCTGAATACGAACCAACCCTGCTAGCTCAGAGAGCTCCTCAAGCCTCATCAAAAACCAAGAATCTTGCCCTTGTTGCTCCCAGCAAGGAGATTGATCATAATGATGATGATGAGGATGATGAGGAGGAATTGGACGATGAGGAGATGGCCATGTGATTGAACCAAATTTCATACCTTTAAGCATGTGCATTTGAGCTTAATTAGTGTGGTTTATTTGTTATATTTGATCATTATTGGTACATTTTCATGCGCATGCTTATGTGTAAATATTTGAAGAATAATAGCCTTATTACTTGCATTTCATGAAACCAAGGGTATTTTGGTCATTTTGACTATGTGATGTGTTTTTCATGTAGGGGGGTCCCAAGTGGGCCCCACACACCCTTGGTGGAGCTTCAGTGGAGATAACTTGGCAAGGAGGAAGGCTAGATGACTTGTACTCAAAGTCACATCCGGAAGCATACATCAGGATGCAAGTTCACATCCGGAAGCAAAGTTACATCCGGAAGCTGAGCCACTTGAGGAAGGGAACTTACATCCGGAAGCGGATGCACATCCGGAAGTGAATGCTCTTGAGCTTGCTCTTGGCATTCTGAAGCTTAAGCCCATCCGTCAGCGAGTACAAGAGTCAGACTGCACAATGTTCAGAAATGTCAGCTACTTTTCAGAAGTCTCTTGTGCAGAGTAAATTTAAGGCAAAGTCAGCCCTGCAGCTTGAAGGTACTTGGAAAGCATCTTTCCATATGAGGCAAAATTGGCGCCAACGTCAAATTCAAATTTGGAGGCCTCATTAAGGGCAATTTTGGAAGCACAATCACTTGGAGAAAAAGGAGGAACCTTTAGAAATGCATGGAGATGAGATCTAGTCCACATTCATCCTCACCTTTTACCAAATACCAAAAATACCCTTCCTTCCATTTGACTTTACACCTCTCGGCCATAACCCTTTATAATCACCAAAAATATCTTTTGACAGCTCATAATCCCAAATTGACAGACTCACTAACTCCACTTGCCAGCTCATCATCTAACTAACTCACCTACTTAATCCCTAACTAACTCCATTTGAATCATTCCATCACATTCTCTCACTTTTCACTTTCTCTCTCCTCTAACAAACTCTCTCAACTCCATCTTCATCTTCTTCATCTTCTTCACTTCGCAATCCTCCGCCATGACCAGAACCTCACACCTACCTTCATCCGCCTCCATCTCCATGTCAGGCTAGATCGCCTAGCCTTCTTCTTCAAGGAAATGTGCTTGTAGAATCAACATTTGGCTTCATATGCTTGTAATTTGCTCTTTTAGGTTTCAAGCTAGATGTATATTTTTGCCTATGTAATGACCTTGATTTAGGCTTGTATAGGTTAAAACACCTTGAATTAGGTGTTTTACTTCATTTTAGCCTGAAATCTCTCTTTTATGTTAAGGACATGAAAACCGAGGCTTAATTCTTGTAGTTTCATGTATGTTCATGTGTGCGATTAGCTTCCTTGTATGAATGTGAAATGAATTTGTTTCCTAAATGCTAGATCTAGTGTTTAGAGTTGCTGATGGTATGTTCTTAGCTTGAAAGAGCTTAAGCCTTAATTAAATTAGTTAAACTCTTGTAGATTTCTTTGATTAAAGAGATCTTGAGAATTTAACTAGTTTATATTAAGAAGAACAAGTATATGAAGTCCGATTTAACATAAGCACGGAGTACTTGGAGAAGGAGGTACCTTCTATTCCATACTTTCACACGTTTAATTCTGATTAGTTGTAGCTTTTACTAGTTTTAATTAGTCTTAGATATAAAGCTTGCACACAACCTGTTTGATAATTTGCTTAACTTGTGATTATTTGACCTAAGCAAGAGATAAAATCAAACTGTGAATTGACCTAGGACTTGCTGCTAACTACTGTAGTTTAATTCTAGTTTTATTTGCTTTAGCTCTTTTTAGACGACGAAAAAGAGTTAAATCAAATTGGCGCCGTTGCCGGTTTGGTTGAATTCTTTCTTGTCTTAGGTTTCTAGTTATATTTTCTTAGTTCTTGTTGTAGGTGATTTTTAGTTCGGTTACTTTGGTACTTTAGAGATTAAATTGTGATTTTCAGTGTTTTGTACACTTTAGACTGTTTTGGAAGTGTTAGGCTGCTCTAGTTAGCCTCTTATTGCTGTACTGTGTTGATAGAAGTTGTGTACACTTTGCTGGACTTTGCACTGATTTTTGCTGGTATTTTTGTCTGTGATTCTGCTGGATTTTGTTGGATTTCACTGCATATAGTTGCACTGCGTAGCTTTGTATGAACCCTACCACATCTCTAGTGCCATTGGATAGAGAGATTAATAAAACTTTGAGAGAACTTAAGAAAAAGCAAAAACAAGAGAAAAAAGCTTATCAGCAACCTATCGGATCCACCTCTAATCCACATAATTCATCTGTAGCATCCAATCACCATATCCTAGACCAACATATTATCATGGCTGAACAGCGGCAAGATCATAGAGATCGTGAAAGAGATGATAGGAATAATGATCATGAGCATGAGCATGAGAGGCAAGATAGGCGAGAGCAAGAGGGAGAGCATCATTTTGAGGGGGATAGGCAAGTACATGATGATGATAGACCGATGAGGGAGTTCACACAGTCATATGCATCATTCGCACCTCAAGGTTTTTATGCTAACCCCGCTAACTTTGAGATCAAAGGATCTCTTCTTGCTCATCTGCCTAAGTTTACAGGTTTTCCCTATGAAGATGCTCACACACACTTGCTCGGTCTCTACCACACCTGTTCCTCCATGAAGCCGCCACATGCTAATTTGGATGATGTGCTACTTCGGGTATTCCAATTCTCTTTAGAGGGCAAAGCCAAGGAGTGGCTATTGAACCTTCCAACACATTATGCCACGATGACTTGGGATGAGCTTAAGAAGGTCTTCTTGGATAGATACTTCCCTCTTTCCAAAGTATCTAAGTTGAGGAAGGACATCACTGGTGTTCAACAACTTTCTCAGGAGACATTTTATGACTATTGGAACCGCTTCAACACCTTGATCAACTCATGTCCAAACCATAACATTTCCAGAGGCAATTTGGTCCAATACTTTTATGATGGACTTGTTCCTCAACTCAAGATGAGCGTGGATGCGGCCTCTAGTGGCTCTATTTTCAATCTTTCCGCCAATGAAGGATGGAACCTCTTCTCAACCATGACCTCTAATCACCAGAATTTTTATGGACGTGATGCTATGTATGGTGCTGCGCCAAAGGTTGCCTCAGTGAGTAGTGATGACAAGCTGTACAACTCTATTGAAAGGTTGACTGAGAGTTTGAGTCGAATGGACGGCCGTTCTGTCCAGCCTACTGCTTGTGTAGATGACTCTATGGCCTTGGTTGCCTCATCTTGTGATCACTGTGGCTCGCCGATGCACTTACCCTCAGACTGTCCATCCCAAGCGGAAGTGGCGGCACTGTATAACAATGCTAGGCCTCAAGCCAAGTACGATCCTTACTCTTCCACGTATAATCCGGGATGGAGGGACCACCCGAACTTCAAGTGGAGGGGAGGTTCAAACCAGGCCACAAATTCTAGCCCCTTCCAACCTCAGCAACAGCCTAAGTGGGGGGGGGAGGCAACTTTCAAGCCTCTAATGCCTATCCCTCACAACAAGGCTATGGTTCATATCAAGGGAGGTTTAATCCTAATGCCCAAGGATACAGGCCGAATCATCAAGCAAATATTCCTCCTTCATTTATGAAAAATGATAATCTAGCTCAAGCTCCACGTAACAACATGGTGGGATCTCAATCCTATGATCCTTCATCTAGCTCGTTGATTTCTCAGCCAGACATGATGGACCAAGTGATATCAAGTGTAATGGCGAAGGTCAATGAGAACTTTAAGAAGCAGCAAGAAGACTTTAAGAAGCAGCAGGAAGATCTTACCACCTTAGTTTCTCAGTTGTTGAACAATAGAGCTGAGCAGGACGCAAAGAAAGGAGGATTACCATCTAATGTGGTGGTAAATCCTCAAAACATTCATTCTATGAACCTGAGAAGTGGAAGGAAGTACGGTGATGCTTATGAATATGAGGAAGAGGAGGAGACACAACTGCCTTGTGAAGCCGAGCAGAATGTATTGATTGAGGGAGGTCACACTAGCCTCCGGAATGATTTTGTTGGTGACCAGATGCATGGAGAGGCTGCACTGAGTCCTACTCTTGATGAACAATTTGGTGAGGCTGAGAGTCTGACAAAGAAGAGTGATGAATCTGAAACCTCACATGAGGAGAAGAGGAAGGAGATTGCAGAAGGAAAGCGCAAGGTTGGAGAATCTTCTTCGCAAGAACAACCTACTCAACAAGGGGATGAGTCCCCCAAAGGTAAATCTCTTGACTCTAAGCATTTGGCATAAAAGGCTAGCACATGTTAATTTTACTCAACTTGACATGCTAATTAAAAAGGAGCTAGCTATAGGTATTCCATCTTTTAAAGTGAAGCATGATTTTATTTGTGAATCCTGCCAACGAGGGAAGCAAACGAAGTCCTCGTTCAAAACCAAGAAGAGAGTCTCCACCAGCAGGCCCTTAGAACTAATCCATATGGATTTGGTTGGGCCAGCAAGAGTGAAGAGCTTGGGTGGAAACCTGTATACTCTAGTGGTGGTGGATGACTATTCTAGGTTCACCTGGACTATGTTTCTTGCCTCTAAGCAAGATGTTTTTGATGCTTTTGTTGTCCTGGCTAAGAAAGTGCAGAATGAGAGAGACCTCAAAATCACAGCCATAAGGACAGATCATGGAGGAGAATTTGAGAACCATAGCTTCTCTGAGCTGTGTGAGCAGAACGGTATTGATTATAACTTCTCAGCTCCTAGGACTCCTCAGCAAAACGGTGTAGTCGAGAGGAAAAACAGGGTTCTGACTGAGATGGCTAGGAGCATGCTCAATGAGAAAGAGGTGTCTTAAGTGTTCTGGGCGGACGCTATGAGCACTGCTTGCTACATCTCTAACAGAGCCTATGTTCGCAAGGGCTTAGACAAGACTCCCTATGAGCTGTACAAAGGCAGAAAGCCCAACATCAGCCACCTCAGAATCTTTGGATCAAAATGCTATGTGCATAACAATGGAAAGGTAAATTTGGGTAAGTTTGATCCAAAAGCTGATGTAGGTGTATTCATAGGGTATTCCCTTAGGAGTAAGGCTTACAGAATATACAACATGAGAACTAGAATCGTAGAAGAATCAATGCATGTTGTATTTGATGAAACTCCTACATGGGGACAATCCACAGAAGATGATGAAATACTTAACTTTCCAAAACCACCATCATCTTCTTCATCACCAAAAGAAACACCAGCAAGCAATCCCAAAGAAGAAGATGAACCCAGTGATGAACCTAGAGTGCAGACCATGCCTGATGAGGCACAACTGCCAACAGCTAGGAGACATCACAGGGATCATCCTCTTGATCAAGTGCTTGGTGATGTTTCTTCTGGTGTCAGAACCAGAAGGCAGGTTCAAAATGAAGTTGAGTTTGGAGCATTTTTATCTCAAATCGAACCAACTTCAGTTGAACAAGCTTTTGAGGACTGCGACTGGATTATTGTCATGCAGGAAGAGCTAAATCAATTTGAAAGAAGCCAAGTTTGGGAACTAGTCCCAAGGCCGTCTCATCAATCCATAGTTGGGACCAAATGGGTCTTCAAAAACAAACTGGATGAGACAGGTCAAATAACAAGGAACAAAGCCAGATTAGTAGCCAAAGGTATAACCAAGAAGAAGGCATAGACTATGAAGAAACTTTTGCTCCAGTCGCTAGACTCGAAGCAATAAGGATTCTTCTAGCCTTTGCATCCATGAAAGGCTTTAGATTATATCAAATGGATGTAAAGAGTGCATTTCTTAATGGTTACATCAAAGAAGAGGTTTATGTAGAACAACCTCCTGGCTTTGAGGACCACAAGCGTCCTAAACATGTGTACAGGCTAAAGAAAGCTTTGTATGGCCTGAAACAAGCTCCTCGAGCTTGGTATGAGAGACTCAGCAGCTTTTTGCTGGGCAAGGGTTTCTCAAGAGGCAAACTAGATAGTACACTGTTTATTCTTCACAAAGATAGAAACATGTTAATTGTCCAGATTTATGTTGATGATATTATTTTTGGGGCAACTAACGAAAAACTTTGTGAAGAATTCTCTAAGACTATGCAGGGTGAGTTTGAAATGTCAATGATGGGAGAACTAACGTTCTTCCTAGGCCTGCAAATTAAGCAAAAGAAGAATGGAATCTTCATCTCCCAAGCTAAGTACTGCAGAGAGCTACTCAAGAAGTTTGGGATGGATGAGTGCAAGGAGTATGACACTCCCATGAGTACCACTGCAGCACTCGATGCTGACGCAAAGGGTAAATCTGTCAGTCTGCCCATGTACAGGGGAATGATAGGTTCCCTACTATACTTAACGGCAAGCAGGCCTGACATTCAATTTAGTGTAGGCATGTGTGCTAGGTTTCAAGCCAACCCCAAGGAGTCACATTTAACATGTGTTAAACGCATTCTAAGATACCTTGAGGGAACACAAGAGCTTGGTCTTTGGTATCCCAGAGGTAACCAAGAATTCTTGTGGGCTTACTCTGACTCTGACCATGCAGGTTATAAAACTGATAGGAAGAGCACCAGTGGACAATGCGCCTTCCTTGGTGGTTGTCTAGTCTCTTGGGCTAGCAAGAAACAAACTTGCGTGTCCTTATCATCCACAGAGGCAGAATACATTGCTGCTGCAAGCTGCTGTGCCCAAGTGTTGTGGCTGAAGAACCAACTGAGAGATCTTGGCTTGGAGTTCCCTGAGGCACGCATCCTCTGTGACAACACAAGCACAATCTGCCTCGCCAAGAATCCGGTTCAGCACACAAGGACAAAGCACATTGATGTCAGACATCACTTCATCAGAGATCATGTTCAGAAGAAGGATGTCAAAGTGAAATTTGTTCCCACTCAGCATCAGCTTGCTGATATCTTCACCAAGCCTCTGGGGGTTGATCAATTCACATTCATAAGAGGTGATTTGGGAATGGTAAACCCAAATGAAGTTTAATTCTTCAAATAACCCTGTGATTAATTAATTAAAACCTGCAACTATACTAACTTAGGCATCGGAGTGCCAATCCTTGTTTTTGCAGGTCCCCAATGTTAAATCTTAAGCAAGTGCAACCGGAAGCAAAACCACTTCCGGATGATCATTTGCTGGCGATAAGTGGAACTAAAGCAAGCAAGAGCGCCAGTGCCTGGATCAAGGGACACGTCACTTCAGAAAACGTTTCATCTTCCTCTATGAGAAGTTGTGCCTTCTCTAAAAAGGTGAAGCGACACATGTCAAAAGGTGCGCCATTCCAATTAAATGTTTACGTTACCCAATGAATAAACGCATGCTTTCACCTGAAGAGTCATTACCCATTTTACCCTCTGTAACTTTGCATATAAACAGGAAGTCACTTTCACTTTCACTTTTTTCTTACACAAATTTCTTACCAACAAAACTCTCTGAAAGTATTCATCGAGTTCATCTTACAACTCTTCATCTTCTTCAACCTGTTCTTCATCTTCTTCATCTTATTCTTGAAATGTGTGGCTGTCACCCAAGAGGGGGGGTGAATTGGGTGAGGGAATAAAGACTTAAACTCTTTACAGAAAGACTGCTTGTGCTTGGTGATGATGATAATAAATAATGGTATGCACAAGTCAGTATGTTATGTGATGCGAAATAGAATGTTTAAATGTAAATTTATGCACGCATAAATTTATCCTGGTTCGGTCACCCAGACCTACATCTAGTCCCCAGGCTACACCTGAGATTTCCAATCCACTATTCTTGTTTAAACCGGGCACAAGAGAAGCCTTTACACTTTAGGTTTTACGAACACAGGTTCACCTAACAACCCACAGGTTTTGCTAACGGCTAACCTGCAAACCTAACCGCAAGTTTTACGGGATCACTTGCAACCTTTACAACCGCAAGTTTTGCGGGCTCACTTGCAACCTATACAGCTCCCCCTCACACCTAGAAGGGTTCAGTCTTTACAGACAATGATTTAACAATGATTACAATACTGTTCTTCAAGCGACAAGCTTTAGAACAGGTTTGATAGGATGTTCACTCTATGAACTGATTGTGCTAAACACTTAAGCTCAACTAAGTGGGTTCACTCAATGAACAGATTATGTTACTCACTTAGGTACAATGATTGCTCTCCACTAATTTTCTCTAAGAGTGTTACAACTTTATAATCAGAGAGTAGAAGATGAGAAGGATATTTCAGATAGTAGGTTTGCGCTTCTTCATTCTATTTCTCTTGCTTATCAAACTCATGAAGCTCTACCTTCAGAAATGAAGAATATCTCCTTTTATACCAGCCTCTGATTATCCAACCGTTGGAGAGGCAATAAGGCCGTTTGAATATAGCCGTTGGGGCCTTGTTTACGTTGTCCTCATTAATGCACAGTAGGGTTGACTTTGCTTTATCTGAAAAGGTGCTCTGACCAGCTGTTCTGTCAACACTGTTCTGACAACACTATTCTGGCAAAAGTCGTTCTGACATCTATACACTGTACGGTCTGACTCTTGCTTGTTGTCAGATGAGGACTTCGTTCCTCAAGCATAAGTCCAGGATGCTAAGAGACTTACTATCGGAAGCTCTCTTGCTATCTGAAGTGAAGCTCGTGGACTCTATCATTCTGCTTGCTATCACATAGAGGAACTTCGTCTTCCAAGCACTTGTCCATGAATGATAAGAGTGCTTTGCTATTGGATGCTCTCTTGCTATTAGAAGCTTTCTTATGGACTCTGACTCTTGTGGGTAGTATGAGCTTTGACAGCTTGAATGAATCTTCAGATTATGTTCTCCTTATCTCTTATACTCCTCATGCTTGGTAGGTAACAATGTTGTTTGAATATCTGTTAACCTCTTGTTACCGTTGGGAAGTACATCTTCTTAAACGCTCCATTAAAGCTTAGCAGGGTTGACTTGCTTTATCTCTGGAAAGCAATTCTAACCACTCTGCTCTGACGACATCATACTGACTTCTGAGCATATGTACTTCTGACTCTTGTAATCCTGCTGACGGATGATCATCGTGCATCGTTCATTGTTCATCCGGAAGCGGCAGTCTTGCTCTGCAAGAGTTAGTCTCTGAATTCCAGTGCCAAGAGTATTTGCATCCGGAAGCTCATTTGCATCCGGAAGTAAAACTAAGTTCTGCACATACTTGTTAGTCCAACAGAGTAATATATATAGTCAAGTATAGTAGGAACTATACATGCTGTGGGAAGCTTGTTTTGCTATGGGAAGCATTCTTACTTAGACTATGTTCTGACTTAGTGTATTGTCTACTGACACTAGGGGATGTCTATTCCAATAGTCAGCGTAAGTCTCGTTATTTTAGTCTAACTCTTCCTAAGTGACTTAGTGTGTCATTTACACGTGCTATGGGATGTGTAGTATAACAACACATAATCACATGCAGTGGGAATTCACTTAGTCTAAGGAGCCTTTCTTGCATCCGGAAGCACTACTACTGGATGAAGGGTTATATGTACTTTTACTCACTCTCGCTCAGTGTCCTTCAATCCAACAGCCAGCGCTAGTCACTAAGCAATCGGAAGCAATTCTACTAGACGTGGCTAATGTTCACTGATGCTTAGTGTTACCTATTCCAACAGTCAGCGCTAGTCACTAAGCAATCGGAAGCAAATATACATCCGGTTGCATCTTAACTTAGTCTCAAGGGTTTTGTACATCTAATGCTCCTAGACTGAGTTATGACTAAGTGAAGTGCTTGCTGTCGCTGGGGGATGAGACATTTATCCGCGAGCGCTAGTCCTAGTCCATCCGGAAGTGATTCCGCATCCGGTTGTGATTCAGCTGTGGGATGAGTCTTTCATCCGTGAGCGCTAGTCTTAATTCATCCGGAAGTGAATCTGCATCCGGTTGTAACTTAACTTAGAATTCAGTGTTAGCAATCTAGACTGGGTTCTAACCAAGTGTCTCACTTGCTTCCGCTTGCGTCCCCTATGGGATGTGTACTCCATCCGCGAGCGCTAGTGCTAATACTTCCGGAAGTGATCTTGCATTCGCAAGTGATCTAACTTAGGATTCTAACCATGTCATCTAATCCTTCCTAAGTGTTGATTATGTTCTTTTAAGTACTAGACCATATCATACCTTAGTCACCATCAAAACTTAAGATTCTAACATTCTCCCCCTTTTTGATGATGACAAACCCATAGATGACTAGAGAACATAATTAAACTTAGATCACTCCCAGAGCTATATTTCTTTCCCCAGTTCTCTCCCTAGATATCTAGACATCTTATCTTATCTCATGTCTCATCTCTAGCTAGACATCTTATATCTCATCTCATGTCTCATCTCTAGACATCTCATGTCTCATCTCTCTCCCCCTTTTGGCTTCATCAAAATTCAACAAGTGCAAGCTAGCCTTATGGATGGGGATACTTCTATCGTTCTCCTAGGAATGGGCTTTCTACCTAATATTTCTCCCTATGTATCGTTAATAAAGATTTGTTCTAGACTATTCAATACAACGTACGAGAATTAACAAGGGACAACAATAATGATTCATGATCCTAAATGATTGTATTCTCCCTAAACATTATGTAGGATAGCTAAACAGTGTGAGAAAAAAAAAAGAAAATATTGATTCAGTATTCTAAGTGAGTTTACTCTCCCTAACCATTATGCAAGATAACAGAACATGTTTTGCAAGGATTAAGTCTAGATCAAAACATACAAAAACAGTTCTCTTTTTGAAGGTGAAAATTCTTTTTAAATATAAAAGACATCAAAAGTAATTTTGACCCTCTCGAAATGATTAACATGATATCAAAATAATTTTGGTGCGTTTAAAATGATGATTATGATATCAAATGAAAATTTGTGATTTTAAATTCGTGATACCAAATGAAATCAAACGAAATATGTGAGTTTGAACTTGTGATATCAAATGAAATGATTGAATGCCAAGTGAAATTTGTGAATTTTGTGAAATGAAACCAAATGAAATGAAACCAAATCAAATGAATTTTGTGAGTTTAAAATGCCAAAAGTAATTTCCAAACAAATTGCATCACAGCATCTCAAGAGTTTATTATCGATGACAGCATGTAACTCTCTATTTTCAAGGGATCATTATCAAGTAATGTCCATCTACTTCTCTTCTATATTAAGATTAATCATCACAAGATCAAGAAAAGAAGCATATAAGAGAGGTATGTTATCAATTACTTTCCAGCGTGTCATATAAAGGATACAAATGTGTGAGCTGGGATGATTTTCTAAGACAGTGAATGATTTTGAAGTCAATGCAGATTGAGAAAAACATCCTAAATTGACACCCTTACCAATGCCATGTATGCATCATATATAAGAGATGGTAAGGAGTAGATGTTACCACAGATGAGGAATCCTCATACTCTATTAGACTCATGAATCTGAATCATACGCAGATAAGCATGCTTCCTGACATCTTCAAGAGGTGTGCTATCTCAAGTGGAAACCCCTAGCGCAAGTGCTTTGATGATTCGCTTCGGCAAGCTGAGCTACAACCACAAGCAGACATGACTGGGCAGTCACTCTACTCTTCCCATGGTTCAATAGTTGGCCTGCTATCGAAGGCGCTGATTGTTGCGAAAGCAACCTTGCTCAAACTTGATGATTGGTCCTGCATATGCTTGAGGAAACAAGTGCTTCCTGATGGTCAGTGAAAGAACTTAAGATTTAACATTGAAGACCATCCTCAGGACATTCAAGTCAATCTGTGTTAATCAGCACAAGTTAATAATTTTAAGAAATCATGCTTGCTAATTGGTTTAAGAAAATATGAGCAATGATTATGTGAAAACTAATTTTGAAATTGTCTACACGTTCACATAGTTTCACTATCAAGACATGAACTCTATTTATACTCTCATAGATAAATATCAATGTGATAGTACAGCGAGTATCAAACAGGTGGCATATTTTCAGAGTTTCATAAGCAAGTATAGTTCAATAAATATGCCTCAAGGATGTTCATGTTAGATCATGAAGACATGTGAATTATTAACACAATGAAATTTTGAAAAATCTTCATCCTCACAAAAATGAAATACTGGAAATCTTCATGCTCACAGAATAGTTTGATTTTAAGACTAAATCCGGTTTACAAAAACAACCAAATTTCAGCATATGATTACGAGAATAATTTCCAAATATTAGCTCAAGTTCTTCTAGATATGCTCAGTGTGATCTCATTGTTCTTAGGATATCAACAAGCTTGAAATTAATACAGATTATAGCATGCTTGTGATACTATGTCATGTTTTACAGATCTAGCAGAGTTTAATTCAAGGCATTTCCTAAGATTTCTAATGCATGTCAGACAAGAGAGAGACTATCCATTAAATTTCACAACAGAATGTGTAAGGGATAGAAATGCTCATGTGTATTGGCGAGAGTTTCTCAGGTTTAGTATAGCCATTTCACACATCTTGATAAGGGGCATTTTCGTTGCCATTCTCTCTTGGTTATTCTCATTGTTCAAGCTTCAATAATCTGTGTCAACATTCTTAAACCACAAACTTGAACCGAGATCATTAGTAGATTGAGAACTTAAAGATGTAATTAAGAGGGATGTATTGTTCTCGAAACCATAGCTGCTTATGCATTGAAAAACTTGATGCAAGAGATACCACATGAAATGGAAAATCAGAAATAACTTTTGAATGCTATCATGAGGTATGGTTGTCATGTAAGTTTAAAGAGGATCGGAATCTGTTTTGAAAGTTTGCATTTCAAAAAGGATCTTTCAAAAATCAAGGTGAATGCATAAACTATTTTCTTTCATGAGAGGCGCCCTTAAAAAGATTCGCTAAGCATATATGAGTAAAACGATTTAGACACCATATGAAAACTCTGAAGAATGTTTTTAGTTTTAGTGTCAAAATTCTGAAACTAGTTCTGAATCTTCTTAACAATGTCAGAAATCTTGGAACACAATGATTCAGCATGCACAAATTCAGAAGGTTTTGAAGAAATTTCAGTTTCAAAGTGTCAGACTTCTTGAATCTGTAAAATCAGTATGCATTATATCAGAAAATGAATTTGATATGATAGGATCATTTTTACAGAAAATAAGGTCATCACAGATAAGGGAAATCATATCGGTTTCAGAGAAATAAAAGCTGTTAAGCCCATCATGCATTTACTACCCAAATGATTATTCAAGTAAAGAGGAGGGTAAGAATGATATCACCATAGCTCCATTCGCATCAAGCAGTAGCTCGCTTGATTTTGGTTGGCAATGCAAGGATTCTATTTTCAGAGCAGCACCAAAATCTATGCGTGACGAATGCTTATCAAGACTTGACTAATTGTTCAGATGAGGTACAGTCCTGAGTCTTGCTGAGGCTAATAGGATGGATTGGAGCTGGTGTAGAGGGATGAATTCACTTGGTGATCACTACCACTGGTATCTCTGGCCTCTTGAACCCATACTTCATACACAGCTCTTCAATCAGATTGGGTGCTGGCGCAGATGGAGACACAGGCTCAGCAGAGGGTATCTCCGCAGGTTGATCACTCAGCGCTATCTCAAGCTTGCCTCTGTGCAAGCAGACTGTTGGGGGCACATGAATCAAATGGCTTCCCCAAGGGCGAGCCTTCCTGCTTGGGCAATCCGCTTCATTTCAATTTCCCTTCTGAGGGCAGCAGTGACATCCTGGTCAAGTCCGAGGGATGGCTATCTTAGCCTATCTCTCTCTGATTTTGCTCATGCTCCTTGTTCATTTTAGCCCATAACTCATCTAACTCTGATTGATTGATCTGGACAAGAATCTGTTGAAGCTCCAGGGGTTCTACTATGGCTTTTCAGATCAACAGTCTCACTAAATTCAACAGATCCTTCAAATGTTGATGCATCTCCTATTGTAATGGATCCGTGAGGGAGATAAACATTTTGATCTCAACCTTCAAACTGGGAAGTCTGAGTTTATCAGACAGGGTTGCTGGGGTCTTGAGGTTGGCTTGACCTAGCTTTCCCTTTTCCCTTCTTGTTCATTCAGAGCATTCTTAGGATCAGCAATTGACTCTTCTTCACTGTCTGATGGCTCACCGAGGGAGGAGATCTTCTTTTTAGCCAGAGTCTTCTTCACCCTTGTCTTGCTGAACCTCCGGATTGCCTTTCCTACAAAATATCAGATAGTTCCTTCCTTTTGTATCCAAGTCTGGATCTGAAGGTCAGTTTGTAGGTTATATATAATTCACATGCACTTAGAGATTACTTGCTATGTGTATGGCATGGTGAATCTATCATGACTATATGCACAAGGATATACAAGGTTTTTGATCAAGACAGTCATGGACAGCATGTGGATTATGAACATTATTAATTTCTTTAAGCTTTCTTCTATGATTAATATAATGTTCACATCTTAGGATGCTTAATGTAAAATCTCAATAAGTCCATCTAACATTAGCATAGGAGATTTTACTATCAAATGCTTCGTTGCTAAGTGATCCCTTGCTTACCCAAGGAGATCTTCTATACTTATCCTTGGTTCGAAGCACTTTCTTTTGAGAGGTAGGATTCAAGAGCCTTTTCAATGTTGATCGAGGAATCCACTCTCTCTTGTTCTTCTCAGGATAGTTGAATGGAACTCTGTGATAGCTCATCCTTGAGACAGAACCATTGTCCCTTGTGGTTGCCGACTGCTTCTTATGATTGTACCAGGGGGTTTCAGCAATTGCATCACCGCGAGTTCTCTTCTTTGGGGTAAGAGGAACTCTTGATCTTTCCTGCACAAGTAAGGCACTAGAAGGATGTTTTGGTACCCATTTGTACTTGGGTCCTACAGGGTAAGCACTGGACCTTACTTGTCCTTTAGGAATCCATACAAATTTATTTCTCTCATTTGAATTTCTTCTAAGACTGCATGTGTGAGAAATATGTCCTAATCTACCACAATAATGATAGATAATAGAATGAAAATCAAAATGAGGTTTTCTATCATTATCATGATTAGTTTTCTTTAGAAAAGCTTTTTGTTCCTTTGAAATCTCAGTTTCTTTTGAAAGCTTTTCCTTTTCCTTCAACACGTGTTTACAATCAAAACATTTTTCAAGACATGTTGAAGTTTTCCCTGCCGATAGTGGGCTAGCTATCGGAACCACTAGTTCTTTAAAAGAAACCTCGGAAACTTTGGACGTAGAAGAAGAAATTAGTTTTTCAAGTTTCCTATCTTTTTCTTTTAAGCCTAGAAGTTCTTTTGCAAGTTTACAATATTCGGTATATAACTCATTGTATGCATCTTGCAATTCAGAAAGTTCAAGTTCAGATCCAGATACCTCACTTTCTGAATCTTCTAGGCAGAAATGGATACTCTCTTCACTGAAGCCTGCTTCCTCAATATCACCTTCCAGAAGCTCATTAGTAGATGATCCACAAAGAGCACGAGTTGAGCTTTGGACAGCTGTGCTTTCAAGAGATGGGTTAGAAGCATATATCACATCAAGAGTATTCCAAATATCTCTAGCACTAGAGCAATGTTTGATCTTCTGGAAATCATTTTCAGTTAAGCCTTTGTATAAAATTTGCATTGCTCTAATGTTTAAGGAAAACAAATTTTTCTCCTTTTCAGTCCAGTTTCCTCTTGGTTTGAAATCAAAATCATTTTCAAAAATATCACACATTTTCAAACTAGTGGATTGTATAAAACTTTCCATTCTTGCTTTCCACCAACAAAAATCAATATTTTCTAACACAGGTGGAATGGTATGATCAAAGCCTTTGGAAAACATTTTAACCCAAATCAGCCAAGGTCTTTACACTTGAGATCGTTGGATCCTTTAAACAAGTGACCCGCTCTGATACCAAATGAAATGTGTGGCTGTCACCCAAGAGGGGGGGTGAATTGGGTGAGGGAATAAAGACTTAAACTCTTTACAGAAAGACTGCTTGTGCTTGGTGATGATGATAATAAATAATGGTATGCACAAGTCAGTATGTTATGTGATGCGAAATAGAATGTTTAAATGTAAATTTATGCACGCATAAATTTATCCTGGTTCGGTCACCCAGACCTACATCCAGTCCCCAGGCTACACCTGAGATTTCCAATCCACTATTCTTGTTTAAACCGGGCACAAGAGAAGCCTTTACACTTTAGGTTTTACGAACACAGGTTCACCTAACAACCCACAGGTTTTGCTAACGGCTAACCTGCAAACCTAACCGCAAGTTTTACGGGATCACTTGCAACCTTTACAACCGCAAGTTTTGCGGGCTCACTTGCAACCTATACAGCTCCCCCTCACACCTAGAAGGGTTCAGTCTTTACAGACAATGATTTAACAATGATTACAATACTGTTCTTCAAGCGACAAGCTTTAGAACAGGTTTGATAGGATGTTCACTCTATGAACTGATTGTGCTAAACACTTAAGCTCAACTAAGTGGGTTCACTCAATGAACAGATTATGTTACTCACTTAGGTACAATGATTGCTCTCCACTAATTTTCTCTAAGAGTGTTACAACTTTATAATCAGAGAGTAGAAGATGAGAAAGATATTTCAGATAGTAGGCTTGAGCTTCTTCATTCTATTTCTCTTGCTTATCAAACTCATGAAGCTCTACCTTCAGAAATGAAGAATATCTCCTTTTATACCAGCCTCTGATTATCCAACCGTTGGAGAGGCAATAAGGCCGTTTGAATATAGCCGTTGGGGCCTTGTTTACGTTGTCCTCATTAATGCACAGCAGGGTTGACTTTGCTTTATCTGAAAAGGTGCTCTGACCAGCTGTTCTGTCAACACTGTTCTGACAACACTGTTCTGGCAAAAGTCGTTCTGACATCTATACACTGTACGGTCTGACTCTTGCTTGTTGTCAGATGAGGACTTCGTTCCTCAAGCATAAGTCCAGGATGCTAAGAGACTTACTATCGGAAGCTCTCTTGCTATCTGAAGTGAAGCTCGTGGACTCTATCATTCTGCTTGCTATCACATAGAGGAACTTCGTCTTCCAAGCACTTGTCCATGAATGATAAGAGTGCTTTGCTATTGGATGCTCTCTTGCTATTAGAAGCTTTCTTATGGACTCTGACTCTTGTGGGTAGTATGAGCTTTGACAGCTTGAATGAATCTTCAGATTATGTTCTCCTTATCTCTTATACTCCTCATGCTTGGTAGGTAACAATGTTGTTTGAATATCTGTTAACCTCTTGTTACCGTTGGGAAGTACATCTTCTTAAACGCTCCATTAAAGCTTAGCAGGGTTGACTTGCTTTATCTCTGGAAAGCAATTCTAACCACTCTGCTCTGACGACATCATACTGACTTCTGAGCATATGTACTTCTGACTCTTGTAATCCTGCTGACGGATGATCATCGTGCATCGTTCATTGTTCATCCGGAAGCGGCAGTCTTGCTCTGCAAGAGTTAGTCTCTGAATTCCAGTGCCAAGAGTATTTGCATCCGGAAGCTCATTTGCATCCGGAAGTAAAACTAAGTTCTGCACATACTTGTTAGTCCAACAGAGTAATATATATAGTCAAGTATAGTAGGAACTATACATGCTGTGGGAAGCTTGTTTTGCTATGGGAAGCATTCTTACTTAGACTATGTTCTGACTTAGTGTATTGTCTACTGACACTAGGGGATGTCTATTCCAATAGTCAGCGTAAGTCTCGTGTTTTTAGTCTAACTCTTCCTAAGTGACTTAGTGTGTCATTTACTCGTGCTATGGGATGTGTAGTATAACAACACATAATCACATGCAGTGGGAATTCACTTAGTCTAAGGAGCCTTTCTTGCATCCGGAAGCACTACTACTGGATGAAGGGTTATATGTACTTTTACTCACTCTCGCTCAGTGTCCTTCAATCCAACAGCCAGCGCTAGTCACTAAGCAATCGGAAGCAATTCTACTAGACGTGGCTAATGTTCACTGATGCTTAGTGTTACCTATTCCAACAGTCAGCGCTAGTCACTAAGCAATCGGAAGCAAATATACATCTGGTTGCATCTTAACTTAGTCTCAAGGGTTTTGTACATCTAATGCTCCTAGACTGAGTTATGACTAAGTGAAGTGCTTGCTGTCGCTGGGGGATGAGACATTCATCCGCGAGCGCTAGTCCTAGTCCATCCGGAAGTGATTCCGCATCCGGTTGTGATTCCGCTGTGGGATGAGTCTTTCATCCGTGAGCGCTAGTCTTAATTCATCCGGAAGTGAATCCGCATCCGGTTGTAACTTAACTTAGGATTCAGTGTTAGCAATCTAGACTGGGTTCTAACCAAGTGTCTCACTTGCTTCCGCTTGCGTCCCCTATGGGATGTGTACTCCATCCGCGAGCGCTAGTGCTAATACTTCCGGAAGTGATCTTGCATTCGCAAGTGATCTAACTTAGGATTCTAACCATGTCATCTAATCCTTCCTAAGTGTTGATTATGTTCTTTTAAGTACTAGACCATATCATACCTTAGTCACCATCAAAACTTAAGATTCTAACAATTCTTCGCATTTCATCTCACATAAACCTTAAACCCACACAAAAATGGCCGGCTCACATGAAACTAACCCCAACACAAAGAAAGCCACCACATCCAAGAAATCAAAGTCCAAAACGAGCAAATCTGGGCATTCACACTCTGGAAAATCTGGAAAATCACATGAACACCAAGAACAATCTGGGCAGAGCCAAGGGCAGAACGAGCAAGTCCAAGAACAGCCTGGACATTCTGAGCGAGTCCATGAACAGCCTGGGCATGCTGAACGTCAACAAGAACAGGCCAAGAGAAAAGGGAAAAAGAAGGTTCAGTTCAGCGAAGAGCCCTCTTCAAAAAGACAAAGAGTAGAGGAGGATGATCCTCTGGTATATCGAGATGGGCCTTTGGAGGCAGTTTCCTCCAAGTTTGAGACCATCAAGCCCTACTTCAACAACGGAATGTTCATAGATCTGGCCAAAATTGATGAACTAGGGTTTCCACACTTACGGCCATTTCTGGAAAGGTACATGCCCTGGCTGGGGATCAACCAGGACTACAATATCAACGTCCTGCGAGTGTTCTGTGAGTCTCTCACTGGGAAAGTCAAGCATAAGAAGGTGGATGGGAAGGAACAAATTCGTAGACTCACCTTCACCGCCACAGTAAGGGGGAGAACCTTCAGTTTCACTTGGAGGGACATCAACGCCCTAATGGGGATTACTGAAGAGGGAATAAATGAGTGGCTATACCCTGAGTCACTCAAACTTAGCAAGGAGGAACTCGAGAAGATTTATGACACCCAAGGGAAGAAGGTGTCCGGGATGTCTGACTCCAACAGACTCTTATACTACGTCTACTCCCGCATGATGACACACAAGGGGGGTAACTTCAACGAGTTCACACTCCTAGACAACCCATGGTTCCCCAGACTTCTCTCCCAGCAGCCAATCAACCCTGGGCAGTTGATCAGCCTTGAACTGCATCGATGGATGGTAAATCATAAGGCTGGATGTCTTCCATACCCCACCATCATCGCCTTCCTCCTTGAGAAGAATCTGATCAAGGCTACATCTGATGTGGAGGAAGAAAATGTTAAGTGTCTTCCTGTGAGTGCAATTAACATCAGCAAGATGGGCATTAAGTATCTTAAGAAGGCCAAGCCCACTCGCTCAGGGTCTCAGGCAGGCAGTGCCTCTCATACCTTAGTCCCCTCTGTATCTGGTGCTGGAGATCAAGAAGTCGACTCTCAGCCTGGTCCCAGCCGGTTCGCGAAGGTGCCAGCTACAGTCAAGGCCTTTGCTGCAGATGTAAAGGAGGAGATCCTTTTTAGGCTGACTGACTCATTGGTGACTCCTCTCCGTGATGAGTGTGACACTGGATTCCTGCAGTAGGGAGAGAGAATCCAGAGGCTTGAGGACAGAGTAGGGCGAGTCGAAGCTCAACTAGCACGGGTAGACGCCAAGCTAGACCTTATCCTCAATCATCTTCAGATCCCTCAACCCCAAGGTAACCTACCACCACCCCCTCCTCCAAACCCACCTCCTCCTCCTCCATCTAATCAATCCTTACTTCCTCCTTCTCCTCTTCCCAACACCCAACAGCCACAGTCACCTCCTCCTCAGAATGACCAACAACCCCACACATCCCCAAACAACAACCAACAACCCCAGACATCACCCAACCACAACCAACAAACCCAAGACTCACCCAACCATGACCCTCAAACATCACCTCAACACTCCACTCAAGACTCACCCCAACAATCTCCTCGCCAATCACCCCTTAACTCCAATAACTCATCTCCACATAACTTCCCTAACCGATCACCATCCCCCACTCCCGCCGGGCCTTCCAACCCTAACCCTACCACCTCTCAACCCACCATCGCCCAAACCTTAGGTTTTACCTCTCCTGATCACCCACTTCACACCTACTACCTCCGAGCCCAATCCCCTATTCGGTGGAAAGTTAGACAACCCGATGTCTACTACTCCACCTACCCATTTGATGGCCTATTCACCCACCCCCTCCTTCTGGGAAAGAAACACAGCCCTCCTCCCCAACCCTCCTAATTCACCAGAACAAACCTCACCCACATCCTCTTCATCCACATCCTCACCCGACCTACCACCCCCTACACAATTCGGCCCTGAACCTCCACCCTCCTCTTCACCCAATTCATCCTCCATGGCCCTCGCCCTCATTGATGATGACAAAAGGGGGAGAGATGCTGCTATCGCCCTCCGCCACACCATGGATACAAGGGATGTCCTGACTCAACCATCCCTTTGGCTCGATGAAGATATCACTGCTGCCCTCCGTCGAGCTATGGAGACTCAAAGATTGGGTGGTGCTGAAAGGTTGATCAGAGGAGAAGCCATCCGATTTATGCAACAGCAGAGATCAGATGAGCAAAGGTCCAAGTGGGAAATGGTAGTGTATGAGCAAACTGAAGGTATCCCACAGCCTGAGCCTGAGCCAGAGTCTTCGTCTTCTAAGCCTCCTCCCACTGTGCCTAGCCGAAACATAATATAGGAGATCATGATGAAGTATGGGCTGGAAAGGCAAAACCATCCACCCATAGTAATAGCCAAGCCTATTCCTCCTCCTAAGCCAACCTCTGCTCCTCCTCCTCCTCCAGTAATTCCCCAACCTGAACCAACCTCTGCTCCTCCTCCTTCAGCAGTTAAGTACAGTGAATCAAGAAAGAAGACAGTCGCTAGAAAGCGTGCTAACAGAAGTACTACTTCTACTGAGTCTGCTGAGAGTGAGCAAGAGATTCCATCAGACCAAGCTGAGATCATGCCTGAGACTCAGCCATCTTCTCAAGAGGAGCATGCCATCCCAATTCTAAAAGAAGTTAAGCTGGAGATAGAAGACATGACTCCTGAAGAATTCGAGAAGTATGGGTTCACGGACAAGATCACCTTTGGTCAGATGGCCTGCCTAGACGCTGAAAGAGCAGCAGCCAAGCCTGCTCAACCCATAAGAAAGGGCAAAGGCAAAGGGAAAAGGAAAGCCCAGGAAGTTGAGGAGGACCCCAACTTCCCAGTATGGAATGTGAAGATCAGGGCTGTCCACTACCCAAATGGCGAGGTCACTCCCTTCGATGATGCAACTGGATTCCCTGGGTTTGAGGAAGTTGAAAATCTGAAAAGAGCCTTCGAGGAATCAGTTGAGTCTGAGAGACTCAGAAGGGAAAGGGAAGAGGAAGAACTGCAAAGGATAATTGCCCAGATTGACCAGAATGAGAAGGATGCCCACTTAGCTCAGCTCCAAAAAGAGAATGAGGAAAGGCAAAGGGAGAGGGAGAGGAAAAAGAGACACCACCTTTAGACCCCACTCACCCTATACATTTACCTTAGAAAGTTTTCTGTTCTCATATTTTTCATGCATAATTCATTTTTGCATAGTGTAGGTTACTTGTAAATTTTATCTGCTGTTGTAACACTAACTTGTAATCTTTTGTTTATCAATGATAATTATCTAAGTTATTTGTGCTTGATCTAATTGTTATTTTTAATTCTTTCATATGAACTTAATCGATAAGACTTAGTTTGTCATCATCAAAAAGGGGGAGAATGTTAGAATCTTAAGTTTTGATGAAGACTAAAATATGAAAGAACTAGGCAAACACTTAGAGAATATTAGGTTAATACCCCCAGCGACAGCAAATACATCACTAAGTAATAACTCAGTCTAACAACATTAAATGAATAAAATTCCTTGAGACTAAGTTAAGGTGCAACCGGATGTAGAGTTGCTTCCGATTGATTAGTGACTAGCGCTGGGTGTTGGCATAGATAACACTAAGCACCAGTGAACATAACCCAACGTCCAGTAGACTTGCTTCCGATTGCTTAGTGACTAGCGCTGGCTGTTGGAATGGATAACACTGAGCGTCAGTGAGCAAAATGTGAACATAACCCATCATCCAGTGGAAGTGCTTCCGGATGTGAAATTGCTTCCGTATGTAAGAAAGCTTCCTTAGACTAAGTAAACTGCCACTACATGTGACTATGTGTTTATATTGCTAGACTAACGTTCAAAGTGCAGCACACTAAGTAAAGTTGCTTCCGGATGTGAATCCGCTTCCGCAAGCAATCAGAATGTCAGAACGTTCAGAAGTGCAGTGTCAGAATGCTTTTGGCAGAGCAAAGTTGTCAGAACTACTTTTCAGAGATAAAGCAAGTCAACCCTGCTAAGCATTAATGAAGCATTAATTGGGCAAACGGTAACATGGGAAAAACGGCCATATTCAAACGGCTAACCCACCTACCAAGAGTGAGAATACTTGAAGACTATATAAAGGAGCTCACCTTCATTTATGAAGATATCTAATATCTTTGATATCTTGAAGAAAAACTAGAGAGAGAAACCGAGAAATCCTTCAAGCATTCAAAGCTGCCCAGAAAAGAGAAAGAGCATTTAACTCATTGAGTGATCTTTACATCTACTTATCTTGTACTCTTTGTAGTTAAGTCTCTTCTTGTATTAAGAGCATTCATTGTACTTAAGTGTGTAACATTATCTGTTCTTGAAGAGAACTTAGTTAGAAAATCCTTTATTTGTAAAGGTTGAACCCTTGCTGGTTGTAAGGGGGAGCTAGTTAGAAAGGTTGCAAGTGAGCCTTGAGTAAAACTTGTGGTTGTAAGGTTGCAAGTGATCCCGTTCAAAACTTGCGGTTGTAAAGGTTCCAG
This sequence comes from Mimosa pudica, assembly GCA_029929735.1. Classification (NCBI taxonomy): domain Eukaryota; kingdom Viridiplantae; phylum Streptophyta; class Magnoliopsida; order Fabales; family Fabaceae; genus Mimosa; species Mimosa pudica. Next base: position 521,149 of record JAKELP010000056.1, on the reverse strand, counting down.
GTGAACCCGTTGTAAAACCTGGGGATAGTGGAACTCGACCTGGGTGGTTGAGAACTGGACGTAGGTCAGGAAGACCGAACCAGTATAAACTCTTGTGTTATTTTTATTTTAGTTTTTTATTTGGTAGCACAATTCACCCCCCCTCTTGTGCATCCATTACTTTCAGAGACTACGAAACAAGCGTGGACACACAGTCACACGAGGGTAAATAACCAAGCGTGACACGAAGTCACGAAAACAAGCGTGGCAAGCCACGAAACAAGCGTGACATGAAGTCACGAAACAAGCGTAGCTCGAGGTTACGAAAACAAGTCGAGCGTAGCTTGAGACTACGAAAACATTTCAAGCGTAGCTCGAGTATACGAAAACAGTTCAAGCGTACCTCGAGTCTACGAAAACAGTTCAAGAGAACCTCGAGTCTACGAAAACATTTCAAGCGTGGTAAAACCACGAAACAAGCGTGACACGAAGTCACGAAACAAGCGTAGCAAAGCTACGAAGCAAGCGCAGGTATATAACCCACGAGAATCAAGCGCTTTGTGTCCAGTTCCTCTAATAAAAGTATATATATGTATAGCAATAAATAAATCAATTTGAAATCAAATCTCAAATCTCATCATCCATAGAAATTCAAAATGTTTGGAAGCATGCTTGGGGCCAATATACCAAAAAAAAGCAACAAATATTTCGGGAAAACAATAACTCCTTATCAAATACTTTATAATAAAATACCCAAGCATGAAATTTCACAACAATATCCTTGAACCTTTCAAATCATCTTTTATTCATAAGTATAAATTATGCTTTGAACAAATATAGTTGAGAATAAAAGAACAAATTAAATTCTTTGATCTTACAACAAAAAAAAATATAGATTGGTTGGCAACCCATATCCCACCACCCATGCCAAATCACAACAAAACAAGAGAAATGAGTTCTATCCATCTAAACATCATTTCACTATTTTACTACATCAACACAAGCAACAATCTTACCAACCTATCAACCAAACATGACTAAAAACATTCCATTTGTTCTATAATTTAAAACTGAACCGTTATAATCAATACCAAATCAGTTTCTTTTAACATGGTTATATGCTTATGAATATTCTTCATAAACCCTTCTCTTAAACCAACAATCCAGTAAATTGAAACAAAACCAAGAAAAGAAACTAAAACCAAACAGCAAGCTCATTTAATCCCTATTAACATTTCATGTTGAACCAAACAACTCAGAAATTAATGTGAACAAGCCATACTGAATGCCACATAGAAGCAATAGTGCAATACAACATTCTCTCCTACCATAATTCTAATCCAGCAGTAATAATGCCATCAAACAATTTTTTTTTTTTTAACTTAGAACTCCTTGAAGCACAATACAAAATGTTGGATTAAACAAACTTCCATAGAAAGAGTTACCCAATTAAAGTAAGAATACTTTTTCCTGATTAAATCAGTTTGACCAACTAATTAAAAGAGGAATAAGAGTTCAGATATCAACATACCTACGACAAGCATAAAATAACTTTTTCATATCATAAATCAATTAGGGTTAAATCCCCAAATGAGTAAAGACCCTCTTCCTTGTCCAACAATCCATTCAGCAACAAGGTAATGGAAGTAGAAACTTAACTCAATTCCAAACAGCCTTGATATTCCACTAATTGCCCACAAAACAAACGTCAACTCAACGAGGAATAGTTTTAAACCATCAATGGAGACGGTGAAATACAACAGCACCACAAACCAGAAAATTTCAATACATACATATGCACAAATCTGAACACTGAACAGAGAAGAAGAAGAAGAAAAATCAGCTACATATCCTAAGCATAGACTAGACATGCAATGAGATACATAACAATCATTTCTAGACATTTCCAAAATCCAAATCAATAACCAAGTAATTTGTTCCTCATATTACACTTAAGCATTTTTAAAATAAATAAATAAATAAAAGGACTCTCTACTCTTTCAAACTTAAGATTGATACCCCAAACACGGTAATCATTAAGCTATCTTCACTACAATAATTAAAACGGGTTAAATCTTCTAAGTCATCTTCTCTTTCTCACAAAACAATTCAATACTTCCAAATCCTCAACTTTCAAATCATAATCCATTTCAAATACTCCCAAACTAAATTGATCAAAACTCTTATTTAATAAACCCCTTTTTCCTAGAAACCATTAATTAATCCTCAAATGATTTTCCCAAAAGTCACCAGGGGACTACACATATAACCCAATCAAAACCACCTAATGTATCACAAGAATTTCTCACTTTAAACACCCAAAACAAGGTCCAAATGTCCTTTCAATAACTCCAGTCATTTTAATTTATAGATAGGTATCAATAAACCTATTGAGACCATCAACCACCACCAATTTATCATTTTACTCTAAATCCTAAAATAATCAATACATAAATAAAATATTAAGGTTAAAGATAAACTATCAAATTAACTCAATTTAATTCATGTTCCATGATAAAAATCTGTACACAACCTTTATCATCCTTAATAAAATCAATCAGCCCTAGCTTATGCCCAAAATTATGGCATGAAGTAAAATAGAAATACCAAAATGTAAATCTAACCAATTAGAACTTAAAAACAATTTCATGTTAGAACCACCAATTACAAGATTCTTGCTGGATTTTTCAAAAAAATGCTCTCAAACCCTAACTTTTTAACACTCTAATTTGTCAAACTTCAATGTAGCCCCAGGTCAAACAATCCTAGCCCATAGACTTGTTAGAAACTACTCTAATTTTGTTAGAAACAATCCTAGCCCCAGGTCAAATAAATTTCGACTCAAATGGCATAGGAATTGATTTACATCAAAATCCCCAAATTTTTTCTTAATGAAAACCCTAGAAATCAAGTATATGATAGAGGGAAAATTGAAGAGTTTACATACTCTATATGGTTGCCGGAAACTCGCCGGAAAACGCCCCAAATGGCCGGACAAAAGTTCCAACTTGAGCTCTCTCTTTCTTCTTTCATATCATACACAAACACACAAGAAACGAGAAAGCAAAAGGGCTAGGAACAAGAAGGAACCAAGGAAGATCCCTTCGCTGCCGGCGGCGTGGCACGGCGGCGCCGGAAATGGAGGCCGGAAAATGGAAAATAGTGGAAGAGATTATGTGTCAAAAACTGGATGGTCCTCCCTTCTTGTTTTTGCATTTTGTCGTGTTTTTTTTTTATCAGGAGGAGAGGAGGAGATGGTTCTAGGATAAGAGAGATGAAATATTTAAAATGATTTCCTAATACATTTGACCATTTTACCCCTCCTATTACTTTTTACACAATTTCTTATTTTCTACTTAATCAAAGATGAATAACAAAATTGAATCTTTTCATAATTTCATATATTTTCTTTCACCAAAATAATGTTTAGACCTCAAAGTGCTTTTCACAAGATTTCCAATCAATAACCTAATCTCTAACTGATTTTCCTTAATTTCTAAAGAAAATAGGCATATTAATTTCCTAAAAATATATTTATTCACACTTATTCATTAACAACGACTTTTAATTTACTAAAGACATCCTAAAACTATAATTGTTTCCTTTATATCCTTAATCTGAACGCAAAAATAAAACTTGTGCCACTTTTAACCCTAAAACGCGCAAATGAGCTTAAAACGAGTAATGGTGATACATTTGACAAAGTTTTGGACTTGTTTTACCAAAAGTACCACTTTCTAGAGACTTTTGACACTAAAACGCAAAAATTGGTTTCAAAGACAAAAACCCTAAACCCTAAACCCTAAATGAAAAAACAAAACTTGTGCCGCTTTAAACCTTAAAACGCGCAAATGGGCTTAAAATGAGTTATGGTGATACATTTGACAAAGTTTTAGACTTGTTTGACCAAAAGTACCATTTTCTATAGACTTTTGACACTAAAACGCAAAAAATGGTTTAATAGACAAAAACCCTGAACCATCTACCCTAAACTTAAAAAGCAAAAACAAAACTTGTGTCGCTTTTAACTGTAAAACACGCAAATGAGCTTAAAACGAGTTATGGTGATACGTTTGACAAAATTTTGGACTTGTTTGACCAAAAGTACCATTTTCTAGAGACTTTTAACACTAAAACGCAAAAAATGGTTTAAAAGACAAAAACCCTAAACCCTAAATGCAAAAACAAATCTTGTGCCGCTTTTAACCCTAAAGAGAGCAAATAGGCATAAGACGAGTTATGGTGATACATTCGATAAAGTTTTGGACTTGTTTGTCCAAAAGTACCACTTTCTAGAGACTTTTGACCCTAAAACGCAAAAAATGGTTTAAAGGACAAAAACCCTAATCCATAAACCCTAAATCCTATACCCTAAACTCAAAAAAAAAAAACTTGTTCCGCTTTGAACCCTAAAACATGCAAATGGGCAGAAAACGAGTTATGGTGATACATTTGACAAAGTTTTCGACTTGTTAGACCAAAAGTACCACTTTCTAGAGACTTTTGACACCAAAACGCAAAAAATGATTTAAAAGAATAAAACCCTAAACCCTAAATGCAAAAACAAAACTTGTGCCTCTTTTAACCCTAAAGAGAGCAAATAGGCTTAAAACGAGTTATGGTGATACATTTGACAAAGTTTTGGACTTGTTTGACCAAAAGTACCACTTTCTAGAGAGTTTTGACACTAAAATGGAAAAAATGGTTTAAAGGACCAAAACCCTAAACCCTAAACTATAAACCCAAAACCCTAAACGCAAAAACCAAACTTGTGTCGCTGTTAACCCTAAAACGCACAAATGGGCTTAAAACTAGTCATGGTGATACATTTGACAAAGTTTTGGGATTGTTTGACCAAAAGTACCATTTTCTAGAGACTTTTGACACTAAAAAGCAAAAAATCGTTTAAATGACAAAAACCTTGAACCATAAACCCTAAACCCGGAAAGCTAAATGCAAAAACAAAACTTGTGCCGCTGGTAACCCGGAAACGAGCAAATGGGCTGTAAACGAGTAATGGTGATACATTTGACAAAGTTTTGGACTTGTTTGACCAAAAGTACAACTTCCTAGAGACTTTTGACAACAAACGCAAAAAATGGTTTAAAGGACAAAAACCCTAAACCATAAACCCTAACGCAAAAACAAATCTTGTGCCGCTTTTAACCTTAAAACGCGCAAATGGGCTTAAAATGAGTAATGGTGATACATTTGACAAAGTTTTGGACTTGTTTGACCAAAAGTACCACTTCCTAGAGACTTTTGACACAAAACGCAATAAATGGTTTAAAGGACCAAAACCCTAAACCATAAACCCTAATTCAAAAACAAAACTTGTCCAGCTTTTAACCCTAAAACGCGCAAATGGGCTTAAAACGAGTTATGGTGATACATTTGACAGAGTTTTGGACTTGTTTGACCAAAAGTACCATTTTCTAGAGACTTTTGACACTAAAACGCAAAAAATGGTTTAAAAGACAAAAACCCTAAACCCTAAATGCAAAAACAAAACTTTTGCCGCTTTTAACCCTAAAACGCTCAAACGGGGGTAAAACGAGTTATGGTGATACATTTGACAAAGTTTTGGACTTGTTTGACCAAAAGTACCATTTTCTGGAGACTTTTGACACTAAAACGCAAAAAATGGTTTAAAAGACAAAAACCGTGAACCATAAACCCTAAACCCGAAACGCAAAAACAAAACTTGTGCCGCTTTTAACCCTAAAATGCCCAAATGGACTAAAAACGAGTTATGGTGATATATTTGACAAAGTTTTGGACTTGTTTGACCCAAAGTACCACTTTCTAGAGACTTATGACACTAAAACGCAAAAAAATGGTTTAAAAGATAAAAACCCTAAACCATAAACCCTAAACCCTAAACGCAACAATAAAACTTGTGCCGCTTTTAACCCTAAAACGCGCAAATGGGCTTAAAACGAGTTATGATGATATATTTGACAAAGTTTTGGACTTGTTTGACCTAAAGTACCACTTTATAGAGACTTATGACACTAAAACGCAAAAAAATGGTTTAAAAGACAAAAACCCTAAACCATAAACCCTAAACCCAAAACCCTAAACGCAAAAACAAAACTTGTGCCGCTTTTAACCCTAAAACGCGTAAATGGGCTTAAAACGAGTTATGGTGCTACATTTGACAAAGTTTTGGACTTGTTTGACTAAAAGTACCAATTTCTAAAGACTTTTGACACTAAAACGCAAAAAATGGTTTAAAAGAGAAAACCCAAAACCCTAAACCTTAAACCTTAAATGCAAAAACAAAACTTGTGCCGCTTTTAACCCTAAAACGCGCAAAGGGGCTTAAAACGAGTTATGGAGATACGTTTGACAATGTTTTGGACTTGTTTGATCAAAAGTACCACTTACTAGAGACTTTTGACACTAAAACGCGAAAATTAATTTAAAAGAGGCAAAAGCGAAACTTGTGCCGCTTTTAACCCTAAAACGCGCAAATGAGCTTAAAACTAGTAATGGGGATACATTTGACAATGTTTTGGACTTGTTTAACCAAAAGTACCACTTCCTAGAGACTTTTGACACAAAACGCAAAAAATGGTTTCAAGGACCAAAACCCTAAACCCTAAACCCTAAATCCTTAATGCAAAAACAAAACTTGTGCCGCTTTTAACCCTAAAACGCGCAAAGGGGCTTAAAACTAGTTATGGAGATACGTTTGACAAAGTTTTGGACTTGTTTGATCAAAAGTACCACTTACTAGAGACTTTTGACACTAAAACGCGAGAACTAATTTAAAAGAGGCAAAAACGAAACTTGTGCCGCTTTTAACCCTAAAACGCACAAATGGGCTTAAAACGAGTTATGGTGATACATTTGACAAAGTTTTGAACCTGTTTGACCCAAAGTACCACTTTCTACAGACTTATGCCACTGAAACGCAAAAAATGGTTTAAAAGACAAAAACCCTAAACCATAAACCCTAAACCCTATGAAAGGGACGGATGCACAAGAGGGGGGGGGGTGAATTGTGCTACCAATTAAAATAAAACAATAAAACACAAAGATTTATACTGGTTCGGTCTTCCTGACCTACGTCCAGTTCTCAACCACCCAGGTTGAGTTCCACTATCTCCAGGTTTTACAAACGGGTTCACCTGGAACCTTTACAACCGCAAGTTTTAGATCGGGATCACTTGCAACCTTACAACCACAAGTTTTACACAGGCTCACTTGCAACCTTGCTAACTCGCTCCCCCTTACAACCTGTAAGGGTTCAACCTTTACAAATAAAGGATTTTCTAAACTTAGTTCTCTTTAAGAACGTATAATGTTACACACTTAAGTACACTTAATGCTCTTAATAAATGAAGAGACTTAACTACAAAGAGTACAAGATAAGTAGATGAAAAGAACTCTCAATGTGTTAAATGCTCTCTTGCTTTTCTGGGTAGCTTTGAATGCTTGAATGATATTCTCAGTTTCTCGCTCTAGATTTCTTCAAGATGTCAAAGTTGTCTTCATAAATGAAGATGAGCTTCCTTATATAGTCCTTAAGCATTCTCACTCTTGGTAGGTGGCATAGCCATTTGAATATAGCTGTTTATCCCAAGTTACCGTTGGCTCATTTAATGCTCCATTAATGCTCAGCAGGGTTGACTTTGCTTTATCTCTGAAAAGCAGTTCTGACAACTCTGCTCTGCCAAAAAGCACTCTGACACTGCACTGCTCTTGCTGAACGTTCTGACATTCTGATTGCTTGCGGAAGCAAAACCACATCCGGAAGCAACATCACTCAGTGCTGCACTTGAACGTTAGTCTAGCAATATATTAGCACATAGTCACATGCAGTGGGAGTTCATTTAGTCTTAGGAAGTTCTCTTACTTCCGGAAGCAATTCCACATCCGGAAGCACTCCTACTGGACGTTGAGTTATGGCTTAGTGTGATACTCACTGACGCTCGGTGTTACCTAACCCAACAGCCAGCGCTAGTCATTAACCATCCGGAAGCAAATCCACATCCGGTTGCATCCTAACTTAGTCTCAAGGATTTTATGCACTTAATGTTCCTAGACTGAGTTATGGCTTAGTGTATTACTTGCTTCCGCTGGGGGATGAGACGTTCATCCGCGAGCGCTAGTCCTAGTCCATCCGGAAGTAAATCCACATCCGGTTGTACTCTTACTTATGGTTCTATTTTAACCTGATTTTGTCTAAGTGTTTAACTTGTTCTTTCATATTTTAGTCTTCATCAAAACTTAAGATTCTAACATTCTCCCCCTTTTTGATGATGACAAACTAAGTTATACAATTAAGTTCATATGAAAGATTTAAACGTAATAATCAGATAAGGCACAAAAAGGTAAAGGCAAATATTATTGATGAGCAAAAGATTACAAGTCAGATATGTAATAACAGATAAAATACACGAGTAATCAAAATTGTGCAAGATAACTATGAAATGTGTGGCTGTCACCCAAGAGGGGGGGGGGGTGAATTGGGTGAGGGAATAAAAACTTAAACTCTTTTCCGAAAGACTGCTTGTGCTTGATGATGATGATAATAAGTAATGGTATGCACAAGTCAGTATGTTATGTGATGCAAAATAGAATGTTTAAATGTAAATTTATGCACACATAAATTTATCCTGGTTCGGTCACCCAGACCTACATCCAGTCCCCAGGCTACACCTGAGATTTCCAATCCACTATTCTTGTTTAAACCGGGCACAAGAGAAGCCTTTACACTTTAGGTTTTACGAACACGGGTTCACCTAACAACCCACAGGTTTTGCTAACGGCTAACCTGCAAACCTAACCGCAAGTTTTACAGGATCACTTGCAACCTTTACAACCGCAAGTTTTGCGGGCTCACTTGCAACCTATACAGCTCCCCCTCACACCTAGAAGGGTTCAGTCTTTACAGACAATGATTTAACAATGATTACAATATTGTTCTTCAAGCGACAAGCTTTAGAACAGGTTTGATAGGATGTTCACTCTATGAACTGATTGTGCTAAACACTTAAGCTCAACTAAGTGGGTTCACTCAATGAACAGATTATGTTACTCACTTAGGTACAATGATTGCTCTCCACTAATTTTCTCTAAGAGTGTTACAACTTTATAATCAGAGAGTAGAAGATGAGAAGGATATTTCAGATAGTAGGCTTGAGCTTCTTCATTCTATTTCTCTTGCTTATCAAACTCATGAAGCTCTCTCTTCTCTAGCTCTTCTTTTTCAAGCTCATTTCCTTCAGAAATGAAGAACATCTCTTTTATACCAGTCTCTGAATATCTAGCCGTTGGAGAGGCAATAAGGCCGTTTGATTATAGACGTTGGGGCCTTGTTTACGTTGACCTCATTAATGTGCAGCAGGGTTGACTTCGCTTTACCTGAAAAGGTGCTCTGACCATGCTGTTCTGTCAACACTTTTCTGACAATACTATTCTGACAAAAGTCGTTCTGACATCTGAACACTCTGTACGCTCTGACTCTCGCTTGCTGTCAGATGAGGACTTCGTTCCTCAGGCATAAGTCCAGGATGCTAAGAGACTTACTATCGGAAGCTCTTATGATATCTGAAGTGAAGCTCGTGGACTCTATCATTCTGCTTGCTATCACATAGAGGAACTTCGTCTTCCAAGCACTTGTCCATGAATGATAAGAGCGCTTTGCTATTGGATGCTCTCTTGCTATCAGAAGCTCTCTTATGGACTCTGACTCTTGTGGGTAGTATGAGCTTTGACATCTTGAATGAATCTTCAGATTATGTTCTCCTTATCTCTCATACTCCTCATGCTTGGTAGGTAACAATGTTGTTTGAATATCTGTTAACCTCTTGTTACCGTTGGGAAGTACATCTTCTTAAACGCTCCATTAAAGCTTAGCAGGGTTGACTTGCTTTATGTCTGAAAAACAATTCTAACCACTCTGCTCTGACAACATCATTCTGAGCATATGTACTTCTGACTCTTGTAATCCTGCTGACGGATGATCATCGTGCATCGTTCATTGTTCATCCGGAAGCGGCAGTCTTGCTCTGCAAGAGTTAGTCCAACAGAGTAATATATATAATCAAGTATAGTAGGAACTATACATGCTGTGGGAAGCTTGTTTGCTATGGGAAGCATTCTTACTTAGACTATGTTCTGACTTAGTGTATTGTCTACTGACACTAGGGGATGTCTATTCCAATAGTCAGCGTAAGTCTCGTTATTTTAGTCTAACTCTTCCTAAGTGACTTAGTGTGTCATTTACTCGTGCTATGGGATGTGTAGTATAACAACACATAATCACATGCAGTGGGAGTGTACTTAGTCTAAGAGGTCTTCCTTGTATCCGGAAGCACTTCTTCATCCGGAAGCACTATTACTGGATGAAGGGTTATATTCACTTTTACTCACTCTCGCTCAGTGTCCTTCAATCCAACAGCCAGCGCTAGTCACTAAGCAATCAGAAGCAAATCTACTAGACGTGGCTTATGTTCACTGACGCTTAGTGTCATCTATTCCAACAGCCAGCGCTAGTCTAAATATAACAGGAAGCAATTTCACTTCCGGTTGAATACAGGCTTAGTCTTAAGGTTTTGTATATCTAGTGCTTCTGGACTAAGTTATTTCCCTAGTGAATTACTTGCTGTCGCTGGGGGATGAGTCATTCATCCGCGAGCGCTAGTCCTAGTCTATCCGGAAGTGATTCCGCATCCGGTTCTGATTCCGCTGTGGGATGAGTCTTTCATCCGTGAGCGCTAGTCTTAATTCATCCGGAAGTGAATCCGCATCCGGTTGTGACTTAACTTAGGATTCAGTGTTAGCAATCTAGACTGGGTTCTAACCAAGTGTCTCACTTGCTTCCGCTTGCGTCCCCTATGGGATGTGTACTTCATCCGCGAGCGCTAGTGCTAATACTTCCGGAAGTGATCTTGCATTCGCAAGTGATCTAACTTAGGATTCTAACCATGTCATCTAATCCTTCCTAAGTGTTGATTATGTTCTTTTAAGTACTAGACCATATCATACCTTAGTCACCATCAAAAACTTAAGATTCTAACATTCTCCCCCTTTTTGATGATGACAAACCCATAGATGACTAGAGAACATAATTAAACTTAGATCACTCCCAGAGCTATATTTCTTTCCCCAGTTCTCTCCCCAGATATCTAGACATCTTATCTTATCTCTCAGCTCTAGACATCTCATGTCTCATCTCTAGCTAGACATCTTATATCTCATCTCATGTCTCATCTCTAGACATCTCATGTCTCATGTCTCATCTCTAGACATCTCATGTCTCATCTCTCTCCCCCTTTTGGCTTCATCAAAATTCAACAAGTGCAAGCTAGCCTTAGGGATGGGGATACTTCTATCGTTCTCCTAGGAATGGGCTTTCTACCTAATATTTCTCCCTATGTATCATTAATAAAGATTTGTTATTCAATACAACGTACGAGAATTAACAAGGGACAACAATAATGATTCATGATCCTAAATGATTGTATTCTCCCTAAACATTATGTAGGATAGCTAAACAGTGTGAGACAAAAAGAAAATATTGATTCAGTATTCTAAGTTAGTTTACTCTCCCTAACCATTATGCAAGATAACAGAACATGTTTTGCAAGGATTAAGTCTAGATCAGAACATACAAAAACAGTTCTCTTTTTGAAGGTGAAAATTCTTTTCAAATATAAAAGACATCAAAAGTAATTTTGACACTCTCGAAATGATATCAAAATAATTTTGGTGCGTTTAAAATGATGATTATGATATCAAATGAAAATTTGTGATTTTAAATTCGTGATACCAAATGAAATCAAATGAAATATTTGAGTTTGAACTTGTGATATCAAATGAAATGATTGAATGCCAAGTGAAATTTGTGATACCATATGAAATGAAACCAAATCAAATGAATTTCGTGAGTTTAAAATGCCAAAAGTAATTTCCAAACAAATTGCATCACAGCATCTCAAGAGTTTATTATCGATGACAGCATGTAACTCTCTATTTTCAAGGGATCATTATCAAGTAATGTCCATCTACTTCTCTTCTATATTAAGATTAATCATCACAAGATCAAGAAAAGAAGCATATAAGAGAGGTATGTTATCAATTACTTTCCAGCGTGTCATATAAAGGATACAAATGTGTGAGCTGGGATGATTTTCTAAGACAGTGAATGATTTTGAAGTCAATGCAGATTGAGAAAAACATCCTAAATTGACACCCTTACCAATGCCATGTATGCATCATATATAAGAGATGGTAAGGTGTAGATGTTACCACAGATGAGGAATCCTCATACTCTACTAGACTCATGAATCTGAATCATATGCAGATAAGCATGCTTCCTGACATCTTCAAGAGGTGTGCTATCTCAAGTGGAAACCCCTAGCGCAAGTGCTTTGATGATTCGCTTCGGCAAGCTGAGCTACAACCACAAGCAGACATGACTGGGCAGTCACTCTACTCTTCCCATGGTTCAATAGTTGGCCTGCTATCGAAGGCGCTGATTGTTGCGAAAGCAACCTTGCTCAAACTTGATGATTGGTCCTGCATATGCTTGAGGAAACAAGTGCTTCCTAATGGTCAGTGAAAGAACTTAAGATTTAACATTGAAGACCATCCTCAGGACATTCAAGTCAATCTGTGTTAATCAGCACAAGTTAATAATTTTAAGAAATCATGCTTGCTAATTGGTTTAAGAAAATATGAGCAATGATTATGTGAAAACTAATTTTGAAATTGTCTACACGTTCACATAGTTTCACCATCAAGACATGAACTCTATTTATACTCTCATAGATAAATATCAATGTGATAGTACAGCGAGTATCAAACAGGTGGCATATTTTCAGAGTTTCATAAGCAAGTATAGTTCAATAAATATGCCTCAAGGATGTTCATGTTAGATCATGAAGACATGTGAATTATTAACACAATGAAATTTTGAAAAATCTTCATCCTCACAAAAATGAAATACTGGAAGTCTTCATGCTCACAGAATAGTTTGATTTTAAGACTAAATCCGGTTCACAAAAACAACCAAATTTCAGCATATGATTACGAGAATAATTTCCAAATATTATCTCAAGTTCTTCTAGATATGCTCAGTGTGATCTCATTGTTCTTAGGATATCAACAAGCTTGAAATTAATACAGATTATAGCATGCTTGTGATACTATGCCATGTTTTACAGATCTAGCAGAGTTTAATTCAAGGAATTTCCTAAGATTTCTAATGCATGTCAGACAAGAGAGAGACTATCCATTAAATTTCACAACAGAATGTGTAAGGGATAGAAATGCTCATGTGTATTGGCGAGAGTTTCTCAGGTTTAGTATAGCCATTCCACACATCTTGATAAGGGGCATTTTCGTTGCCATTCTCTCTTGGTTATTCTCATTGTTCAAGCTTTAATAATCTGTGTCAACATTCTTAAACCACAAACTTGAACCGAGATCATTAGCAGATTGAGAACTTAAAGATGTAATTAAGAGGGATGTATTGTTCTCGAAACCATAGCTGCTTATGCATTGAAAAACTTGATGCAAGAGATACCACATGAAATGGAAAATCAGAAATAACTTTTGAATGCTATCATGAGGTATGGTTGTCATGTAAGTTTAAAGAGGATCGGAATCTGTTTTGAAAGTTTGCATTTCAAAAAGGATCTTTCAAAATCAAGGTGAATGCATAAACTATTTTCTTTCATGAGAGGCGCCCTTAAAAAGATTCGCTAAGCATATATGAGTAAAACGATTTAGACACCATATGAAAACTCTGAAGAAGGTTTTTAGTTTTAGTGTAAAAATTCTGAACTAGTTCTGAATCTTCTTAACAATGTCAGAAATCTTGGAACACAATGATTCAGCATGCACAAATTCAGAAGGTTTTGAAGAAAGTTCAGTTTCAAAGTGTCAGACTTCTTGAATCTGTAAAATCAGTATGCATTATATCAGAAAATGAATTTGATATGATAGGATCATTTTTACAGAAAATAAGGTCATCACAGATAAGGGAAATCATATCGGTTTCAGAGAAATAAAAGCTGTTAAGCCCATCATGCATTTACTACCCAAATGATTATTCAAGTAAAGAGGAGGGTAAGAATGATATCACCATAGCTCCATTCGCATCAAGCAGTAGCTCGCTTGATTTTGGTTGGCAATGCAAGGACTCTATTTTCAGAGCAGCACCAAAATCTATGCGTGACGAATGCTTATTAAGAATTGACTAATTGTTCAGATGAGGTACAGTCCTGAGTCTTGCTGAGGCTAATAGGATGGATTGGAGCTGGTGTAGAGGGATGAATTCACTTGGTGATCACTACCACTGGCGTCTCTGGCCTCTTGAACCCATACTTCATACACAGCTTCTTCAATCAGATTGGGTGCTGGCGCAGACGGAGACACAGGCTCAGCAGAGGGTATCTCCGCAGGTTGATCACTCAGCGCTATCTCAAGCTTGCCTCTGTGCTAGCAGACTGTTGGGGGCACATGAGTCAGATGGCTTCCCCAAGGGCGAGCCTTCCTGCTTGGGCAATCCGCTTCATTTCAATTTCCCTTCTGAGGGCAGCAGTGACATCCTGATCAAGTCCGAGGGATGGCTATCTTAGCCTATCTCTCTCTGATTTTGCTCATGCTCCTTGTTCATTTTAGCCCATAACTCATCTAACTCTGATTGATTGATCTGGACAAGAATCTGTTGAAGCTCCAGGGGTTCTACTATGGCTTTTCATATCAACAGTCTCACTAAATTCAACAGATCCTTCAAATGTTGATGCATCTCCTATTGTAATGGATCCGTGAGGGAGATAAACATTTTGATTTCAACACCCAGCGCTAGTCACTAATCAATCGGAAGCAACTCTACATCCGGTTGCATCTTAACTTAGTCTCAAGGAATTTTATTCATTTAATGTTGTTAGACTGAGTTATTACTTAGTGATGTACTTGCTGTCGCTGGGGGATGAGACGTTCATCCGAGAGCGCTAGTCCTAGTCTATCCGGAAGTAAATCCACATCCGGTTGTACTCTTACTTGGGGTTCTATATTAACCTAATATTAAGTGTTTGCCTAGTTCTTTCATATTTTAGTCTTCATCAAAACTTAAGATTCTAACATTCTCCCCCTTTTTGATGATGACAAACTAAGCTTATTGATTAAGTTCATATGAAAGAATTTAAAAGTAACAGTTAGATAAGGCACAAACAACTCAGATAATTATCATTGATAAACACAAGATTACAAGTTAGAGTTACAATGACAGATAAAAATTTACAAGTAATTAAAGACTTAAAAAAATGAACTATGCATGAAAAATATGAGAAAAAAAAATTTCTAAGGTAAATATGCATAGAGTGGAGTGGGTTCTAAAGGTGATGTCTCTTTTTCCTCTCCCTCTCTTTCTGTCTCTCCTCATTTTCTTTTTGGAGCTGGGCTAAGTGGGCATCCTTCTCATTCTGGTCGATCTGGGCAATTATCCTTTGTAGCTCTTCCTCTTCCCTTTCCCTTCTGAATCTCTCAGACTCAACAGATTCCTCGAAGGCTCTCTTCAGATTTTCAACTTCCTCAAACCCAGGGAATCCAGTTGCATCATCGAAGGGAGTGACCTCGCCATTTGGATAGTGGACAGCCCTGATCTTTACATTCCATACTGGGAAGTTGGGGTCCTCCTCAACTTCCTGGGCTTTCCTCTTCCCTTTGCCTTTGCCCTTTCCTTTGCCCTTGGTTATGGGTTGAGCAGGCTTGGCTGCTGCTCTTTCAGCGTCTAGGCAGGCTATCTGACCAAAGGTGATCTTGTCCGTGAACCCATACTTCTCGAATTCTTCAGGAGTCATGTCTTCTATCTCCAGCTTAACTTCTTTTAGAATTGGGATGGCATGCTCCTCTTGAGAAGATGGCTGAGTTTCAGGTATGATCTCAGCTTGGACTGATGGAATCTCTTGCTCACTCTCAGCAGACTCAGTAGAGGTAGTACTTCTGTTGGCACGCTTTCTAGCGACTGTCTTCTTTCTTGATTCACTGTACTTAACTGCTGAAGGAGGAGGAGCAGAGGTTGGTTCATGTTGGGGAATTACTGGAGGAGGAAGAAGAGCAGAGGTTGGCTTAGGAGGAGGAATGGGCTTGGCTATTACTATGGGTGGATGGTTTTGCTTTTCCAGCCCATACTTCATCATGATCTCCTCTATTATGTTTCGGCTAGGCACAGAGGGAGGAGGCTCAGAAGACGAAGACTCTGGCTCAGGCTCAGGCTGTGGGATACCTTCAGTTTGCTCATACACAACCATTTCCCACTTGGACCTTTGCTTATCTGATCTCTGCTGTTGCATAAATCAGATGGCTTCTCCTCTGATCAACCTTTCAGCACCACCCAATCTTTGAGTCTCCATAGCTCGACGGAGGGCAGCAGTGGTATCTTCATCGAGCCAGAGGGATGGTTGAGTCAGGACATCCCTTGTATCTATGGTGTGGCGGAGGGCGATAGCAGCATCTCTCCCCCTTTTGTCATCATCAATGAGGGCGAGGGCCATAGAGGATGGATTGGGTGAAGAGGAGGGTGGAGGTTCAGGGCCAAATTGTGTAGGGGGTGATTGGTCGGGTGAGGATGTGGATGAAGAGGATGTGGGTGAGGTTTGTTCTGGTGAATTAGGAGGGTTGGGGAGGAGGGCGGTGTTTCTTTCCCAGAAGGAGGGGTGGGTGAATAGGCCATCAAATGGGTAGGTGGAGTAGTAGACATCGGGTTGTCTAACTTTCCACCGAATAGGGGATTGGTCTCGGAGGTAGTAGGTGTGAAGTGGGTGATCAGGAGAGGTAAAACCTAAGGTTTGGGCAATGGTGGGTTGAGAGGTGGTAGGGTTAGGGTTGGAAGGCCCGGCGAAAGTTGGGGATGGTGAGCGGTTAGGGAAGTTATGTGGAGATGGGGAGTTATTGGAGTTAAGGGGTAATTGGCGAGGGGATTGTTGGGGTGAGTCTTGTGGTTGTTGGTCGTGGTTGGGTGATGTCTGGGGTTGTTGGTTGTTGTCTGGTGATGTGTGGGGTTGTTGGTCATTCTGAGGAGGAGGTGGCTGTGGCTGTTGAGTGTTGGGTGGAGGAGGAGGAGGTAGTAGTGGTTGATTAGGTGGAGGAGGTGGAGGTGAGTTAGGAGGAGGAGGTGGTGGTAAGTTACCTTCTTGTTGAGGGATCTGGAGATGATTGAGGATAAGGTCTAGCTTGGCGTCTACCCGCGCTAGTTGAGCTTCGACTCGCCCTACTCTGTCCTCAAGCCTCTGGATTCTCTCTCCCTGTTGCAGGAATCCAGTGTCACACTCATCACGGAGAGGAGTCACCAATGAGTCAGTCAGCCTAAAAAGGATTTCCTCCTTTACATCTGCAGCAAAGGCCTTGACTGTAGCTGGCACCTTCGCGAATCGGCTGGGACCAGGCTGAGAGTCGACTTCTTGATCTCCAGCACCTGACATAGAGGGGGCTGAGGTATGAGAGGCACTGCCTGCCTGAGAGCCCGAGCGAGTGGCTCTGGATTTCTTGACATACTTAATCCCCATCTTTCCAATGTTAATTGCGCTGACAGGTGCACACTTAACATTTTCGTCTTCCTCAGTAGATGTGGACTTAATCAAATACTTCTCCAGCAGGAAGGCAATGATAGTGGGGTAGGGGAGACTTCCAGACTTGTTATTGTCAATCCACCTGAGCAACTCTAGATTGATCAACTGCCCAGGGTTGATAGGCTGCTGGGAGAGGAGTCTTGGGAACCAAGGGTTGTCCAAGAGAGTGAACTCGTTGAAGTTACCCCCTTTGTGTGTCATCAAGCGGGAGTAGACATAGTAAAGGAGCCTGTTGGTGTCAGACATCCCAGACACCTTCTTCCCCTTGGTGTCATAAATCTTTACTAGTTCCTCCTTGCCGAGTTTGAGTGTCTCAGGGTATAGCTACTCATTCATTTCTTCTTCAGTGACCCCCATTAGGCGGTTGATGTCTCTCCAAGTGAAATTGAAGGTTCTCCCCCTTACTGTGGCCGTGAAGGTGACTCTTCGAATCTCATCCTTCCCATTGACCTTTTTATGCTTGGCCTTGGCAGTGAGGGACTGGCAGAATACCCGCAGGACGTTCACATTGTACTCCTGGTTGATCCCCAGCCAGGGCATGTATTTTTCCAGATACGGCCTCAAGTGTGGAGACCCTAGTTCATCTATCTTGTTCAGATCTAAGAACATCCCGGTGTTGAAGTAGGGCTTCACAGTCTCAAACTTGGAGGAAACAGCCTCCAAAGGCCCATCTCGATACACAAGTGGATCATCCTCCTCTATTCTCTGTCTTTTTTAAGAGGGCTCTTCGCTAAATTGGACCTTCTTTTTCCCTTTCCTCTTGGTTTGTTCGTGTTGACGCTCAGAATACCCAGGTTGTTCTTGGATTCGCTCATTCTGCCCTTGGCTTTGCCCAGATTGTTCTTGACGTTCATGGTGTTCATGTGATTTTCCAGAATGTGTCTGCCCAGATTTGCCCGATTTGGACTTCGATTTCTTGGAAGAGGTGGTTTTCTTTGTGTTGGGGTTAGATTCATGTGAGCCGGCCATTTTTGTGTGGGTTTAAGGTTTATATGAGATGAAATGCGAAGAAGAAGATGAAGAAGATGAAGAACAGGTGAAGAAGATGAAGAGAATATGATGAATGTATGCAGAGAGTTTGTGGGTGAGTAATTTGAGTAAGTAAAAAGTAAAAGGAGAAATGACTGTTGGTCCTATTTATATAGAGTTGAAACGGATGAATGTATGTAATGATTCTTCATGAAAGCATGCGTTTGTTCATTGGGTAACGTAAACATTTAATTGGAACAGCGCACCTTTTGACATGTGTCACTTTGCTTTGTCAGAGGAGGCACAATTTTTGATGAGTAGATGAAACGTTTTCTGAAGTGACGTGTCCCTTTGTTCAGGCACTGGCGTTCCCGCTCACTTTGACTCAACACTCAGCGCCAGCAAACGATCATCCGGAAGTGATTTTGCTTCCGGTTGCACTTGCTTAAGATTTAACATTGGAGACCTGCAAAAACAAGGATTGGCACTCCGATGCCTAAGTTAGTATAGTTGCAGGTTTTAATCAATTAATCACAGGGTTATTTGAAGAATTAAACTTCATTTGGGTTTACCATTCCCAAATCACCTCTTATGAATGTGAATTGATCAACCCCTAGAGGCTTAGTGAAGATATCAGCAAGCTGATGCTGAGTGGGAACAAACTTCACTTTGACATCCTTCTTCTGAACTTGATCTCTGATGAAGTGATGTCTGACATCAATGTGCTTTGTCCTTGTGTGTTGAACCGGATTCTTGGCGAGGCTGATAGTGCTTGTGTTGTCACAGAGGATGGGAGCCTCAGGGAATTCCAAGCCAAGATCTCTCAGTTGGTTCTTTAGCCACAGCACTTGGGCACAACAGCTTGCTGCAGCAATGTATTCTGCCTCTGTGGATGATAAGGACACGCAAGTTTGTTTCTTGCTAGCCCAAGAGACCAGACAACCACCAAGGAAGGCGCATTGTCCACTGGTGCTCTTCCTATCAGTTTTATAACCTGCATGGTCAGAGTCAGAGTAAGCCCACAAGAACTCTTGGTTACCTCTGGGATACCAAAGACCAAGCTCTTGTGTTCCCTCAAGGTATCTTAGAATGCGTTTAACACATGTTAGATGTGACTCCTTGGGATTGGCTTGAAACCTAGCACACATGCCTACACTAAATTGAATGTCAGGCCTGCTTGCCGTTAAGTATAGTAGGGAGCCTATCATTCCCCTGTACATGGGCAGGCTGACAGATTTACCCTTTGCGTCAGCATCGAGTGCGGCAGTGGTACTCATGGGAGTGTCATACTCCTTGCATTCATCCATTCCAAACTTCTTGAGTAGCTCTCTGCAGTACTTAGCTTGGGAGATGAAGATGCCATTCTTCTTTTGCTTAATTTGCAGGCCTAGGAAGAACGTTAGTTCTCCCATCATTGACATTTCAAACTCACCCTGCATGGTGAGAATTCTTCACAAAGTTTTGCGTTAGTTGCCCCAAAAATAATATCATCAACATAAATCTGGACAATTAACATGTTTCTATCTTTGTGAAGAATAAACAGTGTATTATCTAGTTTGCCCCTTGAGAAACCCTTGCCTAGCAAAAAACTGCTGAGTCTCTCATACGAAGCTCGAGGAGCTTGTTTCAGGCCATACAAAGCTTTCTTTAGCCTGTACACATGTTTAGGACGCTTGTGGTCCTCAAAGCCAGGAGGTTGTTCTACATAAACCTCTTCTTTGATGTAACCATTAAGAAATGCACTCTTTACATCCATTTGATATAATCTAAAGCCTTTCATGGATGCAAAGGCTAGAAGAATCCTTATTGCTTCGAGTCTAGCGACTGGAGCAAAAGTTTCTTCATAGTCTATGCCTTCTTCTTGGTTATACCCTTTGGCTACCAATCTGGCTTTGTTCCTTGTTATTTGACCTGTCTCATCCAGTTTGTTTTTGAAGACCCATTTGGTCCCAACTATGGATTGATGAGACGGCCTTGGGACTAGTTCCCAAACTTGGCTTCTTTCAAATTGATTTAGCTCTTCCTGCATGGCAATAATCCAGTCGCAGTCTTCAAGAGCTTGTTCAACTGAAGTTGGTTCGATTTGAGATAAAAATGCTCCAAACTCAACTTCATTTTGAACCTGCCTTCTGGTTCTGACACCAGAAGAAACATCACCAAGCACTTGATCAAGAGGATGATCCCTGTGATGTCTCCTAGCTGTTGGCAATTGTGCCTCATCAGGCACGGTCTGCACTCTAGGCTCATCACTGGGTTCATCTTCTTCTTTGGGATTGCTTGCTGGTGTTTCTTTTGGTGGTGAAGAAGATGATGGTGGTTTTGGAAAGTTAAGTATTTCATCATCTTCTATGGATTGTCCCCATGTAGGAGTTTCATCAAATACAACATGCATTGATTCTTCTACTACTCTAGTTCTCATGTTGTATATTCTGTAAGCCTTACTCCTAAGGGAATACCCTATGAATACACCTACATCAGCTTTTGGATCAAACTTACCCAGATTTACCTTTCCATTGTTATGCACATAGCATTTTGATCCAAAGATTCTGAGGTGGCTGATGTTGGGCTTTCTGCCTTTGTACAGCTCATAGGGAGTCTTGTCTAAGCCCTTGCGAACATAGGCTCTGTTAGAGATGTAGCAAGCAGTGCTCATAGCGTCCGCCCAGAACACTTGAGAAACCTCTTTCTCATTGAGCATGCTCCTAGCCATCTCAGTCAGAACCCTGTTTTTCCTCTCGACTACACCGTTTTGCTGAGGAGTTCTAGGAGCTGAGAAGTTATGATCAATACCGTTCTGCTCACACAGCTCAGAGAAGCTATGGTTCTCAAATTCTCCTCCATGATCTGTCCTTATGGCTGTGATTTTGAGGTCTCTCTCATTCTGCACTTTCTTAGCCAGGACAACAAAAGCATCAAAAGCATCTTGCTTAGAGGCAAGAAACATCGTCCAAGTGAACCTTGAATAGTCGTCCACCACCACTAGAGCATACAGGTTTCCACCCAAGCTCTTCACTCTCGCTGGCCCAACCAAATCCATATGGATTAGTTCCAAGGGCCTGCTGGTGGAGACTCTCTTCTTGGTTTTAAACGAGGACTTTGTTTGCTTCCCTCGTTGGCAGGATTCACAAATAAAATCATGCTTCACCTTAAAAGATGGAATACCTATAGCTACCTCCTTTTTAATTAGCATGTCAAGTTGAGTAAAATTAACATGTGCTAGCCTTTTATGCCAAAGCCAACTGTTCTCATCACTAGATATTAAGCATTTTTCTTCCAGTTGTTGACATAGGTCTAGAGTGTATAGGTTTCCATTTCTATTTGCCTTAAGTTTGCATTTTAAGTTGGCCTTATCCAGATTCAGATCCTGCTTATCTACTATTATGCACTCATGTGAATCGAAGATTACCCAATTTCCTTTGTCAGTGCTCTGGCTCACGCTCAGCAGGTTGTGACAGAGACCATCCACCAGATAGACATCCTTGACTGGTCATACTTCTCCAACTCCGGTGATCTTTCCACTTTGATTACCTCCAAAGGTTACTGTGGCTCCATCTTTGATCACCAAGGACTTCAATTTGTCTCTGTCACCAGTCATATGTCTCGAGCATCCACTGTCAATGTACCACTTTTTGTTCTTGGATGCCTTGAGACAGACCTGCATAAATTAGACAAGCTTAGGTACCCAACCTTTATTGGGTCCTTTATCATTAGTCTTCTTTCCCCTTGGTCCAGTGTTGACCTTGGGTTTGTGATTGTGTTGTGCCTCTGGCCTTGTGGAGGCTCTAGGCTGACGGACTTCCCTTGGAATATGTTTCCAAGTTCTAGTCCCTTGTCCTCCCTTAGTTTCTTTCTTTGGAGGATCTTCATTTACCCTGGTTCCTTTTGGAACCCACTTATAGGAGCTATTTACTCCATGCTTCTTTGCATTGCAAGTGGACGTGGAGTGTCCCTTTTTGTTGCAGTAGTTGCAGAAGCTAAAGGGTGTGGAACTGTGACTTGTAGCTTTATGGAAGAATTTTAAGTATGGTTTCACTTTGGGCTCCACCCACTTTTTACCCTTATGCTTATACCCTAATCCAGTTCTATCCCTATATGCCCTTTGGTTCATCAAAATAATATTCAACATTTCAGAACCATTTGTACTTCTCCAGGGCATTTTGCAGTCTATCTCTTTCAGTAGAGATCTTGTTGCAGTTAGGGCAGCCTTCTAGTTTTGTGGCCTTGGGTTCCTCTTGGGGAGATCCCTTGCCATATGCTATCGGAAGCTTTCTAGCTTCCGCTAGCTCTTCACTCAGTGAGTCCACCTTGGACTCAAGTGATTCCTTTTTAGTTTTCAACACTTTATAAGCTTTACATAATCGAGCAAATTCTTCATGAACATCATTATAAGCCTCTTGAAGTTCAGAAAAAGTTACCTCACTGTCCTCCTGGATGGGATCAAGATCTGAAGATGCTTCCTCATCATCTTCTCTGGCAACCAGGCAGAGATTGGCAACCTCTTCCTCATCACTTACTTCCTCGTCTGAGCTATTTACCCAGATGGAGGACACAAAGGCCTTTCTTTTGTCCTTTCCTTTCGATCTCTGCAAGCTTGGACACTCAGCCTTGAAGTGGCCAGGCTTTTTACACTCAAAGCACACTGGTGCCTTTTCCTTCTTATATCCTCTCCTCTGGCTGGAATCACCTTTCTGAAAGCCTCCTTTCTTCTTGAAGAACTTTCTGAATTTCCTCACCATCATTGCCATCTCTTCGTCATCGATGTCCTCCTCACCATCCTCATCATCACTATCATCAATCTTATCCTTGCTGGGAGCAACAAGGGCAAGATTCCTGGTTTTGGATGAGGCTTGAGGAGCTCTCTGAGCCAGCAAGGTTGGTTCGTATTCAGCTAGTGAACCAAACAGTGCAGTGATGAAGCTGGTTGACTCTCCTTGAACTTCCTGCAAGATGGTAACTTTGGTGATCCAATCACCTTTCAAGACTTTTAAGATCTTGCTGACTTGTTCTCTTTCAGGAATATCTTTGCCCAGGGAGGCCAGGTTGTTGATAAGATGAGTGAACCTGAGCTTCAGCTCTCTGATTGGCTCAGTTGGACTAGTCATGGCAAACTTGTGAAATTCTTCTACCAACATCTCGACCCGTCTTGCCTTCACTCCCTTTGTTCCAGTGTGAGCAGCCTCAAGCGCCTCCCACATATCCTTAGCAGTTTTGTGGTGGCTAATCCTGTGAAACTCCTTAGGACTAAGGGCGCATTGAATGTAGTGCATGGCCCTGAAATTTAGCTGGACTAGAGCATAGTCCTCGTTGGTATATCTGGATCGCTGCTTTGCAAAGCCATCATCATCTAGAGGGGTGTGGTCTCCATGTTCAATTACATCCCAGAGTCGGATGTCGCTGGACTTGATGTATGTCTCCATTCGGAATTTCCAGAATGGATAGTTATACCCATCAAAGCCTGGAGGCTTGTTGGGTTGAATAGAGACATCTGGCAAGGAATAATCTGTATCCATTACTGGATCTTTACTTTCTAGATTCGTGGGAATCAAGTCAGAAAGACCCGCTCTGATACCAAATGAAAGTAATGGATGCACAAGAGGGGGGGTGAATTGTGCTACCTAATAAAAATCAAACAATAGCAACACAAGGATTTATACTGGTTCGGTCTTCTTGACCTACGTCCAGTTCTCAACCACCCAGGTTGAGTTCCACTTCCCCAGGTTTTACAACGGGTTCACCTGGAACCTTTACAACCGCAAGTTTTGGACGGGATCACTTGCAACCTTACAACCACAAGTTTTTCTCAAGGCACACTTGCAACCTTGCTAACTAACTCCCCTTACTTCCAGCAAGGGTTCAACCTTTACAAATAAAGGATTTTCTAAACTTAGTTCTCTTAAAGAACGGATAATGATACACACTTAAGTACAATAAATGCTCTTAATACAAGAAGAGACTTAACAACAAAGAGTACAAGATAAGTAGATGAAAAGATCTCTCAATGCGTTAAATGCTCTTTCTCTTTTCTGGGCAGCTTTGAATGCTTGAAGGATTTCTTAGTTTCTCACTCTAGCTTTCTTCAAGATGTCAAAGATATTAAGTTCCTTCATAAATGAAGGTGAGCTTCTTTATATAGTCTTCAAGTATTCTCACTCTTGGTAGGTGGGTTAACCGTTTGAATATGGCCGTTTTTCCCATGTTACCGTTTGCCCATTTAATGCTTCATTAATGCTTAGCAGGGTTGACTTGCTTTATCTCTGAAAAGTAGTTCTGACAACTCTGCTCTGCCAAAAGCATTCTGACACTGCACTGCTCTGAACGTTCTGACATTCTGATTGCTTGCGGAAGTGGATTCACATCCGGAAGCAACTTTACTTAGTGTGCTGCACTTTGAACGTTAGTCTAGCAATATAAACACATAGTCACATGCAGTGGGAGTTTACTTAGTCTAAGGAAGCTTTCTTACATCCGGAAGCAATTTCACATCCGGAAGCACTTCCACTGGTTGATGGGTTATGTTCACATTTTGCTCACTGACGCTCAGTGTTATCCATTCCAACAGCCAGCGCTAGTCACTAAGCAATCGGAAGCAAGTCTACTGGACGTTGGGTTATGTTCACCGGTGCTCAGTGTTATCTATGCCAACACCCAGCGCTAGTCACTAATCAATCGGAAGCAACTCTACATCCGGTTGCATCTTAACTTAGTCTCAAGGAATTTTATTCATTTAATGTTGTTAGACTGAGTTATTACTTAGTGATGTACTTGCTGTCACTGGGGGATGAGACGTTCATCCGAGAGCGCTAGTCCTAGTCTATCCGGAAGTAAATCCACATCCGGTTGTGAAAGTAATGGATGCACAAGAGGGGGGGTGAATTGTGCTTCAAAACAAATGCTCAAATAAAACGACACAAGAGTTTATACTGGTTCGGTCTTCCTGACCTACGTCCAGTTCTCAACCACCCAGGCCGAGTTCCACTATCCCCAGGTTTTAGAACGGGTTCACCTGGAACCTTTACAACCGCAAGTTTTGAATGAGATCACTTGCAACCTTACAAACACAAGTTTTACTCAAGGCTCACTTGTAACCTTTCTATCTAGCTCCCCCTTACTTCCAGCAAGGGTTCAACCTTTACAAATAAAGGATTTTTCTAACTAAGTTCTCTTTAAGAACAGATAGTGTTACACACTTAAGTACAATTAATGCTCTTATAACACGAAGAGACTTAACTACAAAGAGTACAAGATATGTAGATGAAAAGATCACTCAATGAGTTAAATGCTCTTTCTCTTTTCTGGGCAGCTTTGAATGCTTGAAGATTTTCTCGGTTTCTCTCTCTAGCTTCTTTCAAGAATGTCAAAGATAATTCATAGGCTTCATAAATGAAGTTGAGCTCCTTTATATAGTCTTCAAACATTCTGACTCTTGGTAGGTGGGTTAGCCGTTTGAATATGGCCGTTTTTCCCATGTTACTGTTTGCCCAATAAATGCTTCATCAATGCATAGAAGGGTTGACTTGCTTTATCTCTGAAAAGTAGTCCTGACAACTCTGCTCTGACAAAAGCATTCTGACACTGCACTTCTGAACGTTCTGACATTCTGATTGCTTGCGGAAGCGGATTCACATCCGGAAGCAACTCTACTTAGTGTGCTGCACTTGAACGTTAGTCTAACAATATAAGCACATAGTCACATGCAGTGGGAGTGTACTTAGTCTAAGAGGTCTTCCTTGTATCCGGAAGCACTTCTACATCCGGAAGCACTACTACTGGATGAAGGGTTATATTCACTTTTACTCACTCCCGCTCAGTGTCCTTCAATCCAACAGCCAGCGCTAGTCACTTAAGCAATCGGAAGCAATTCTACTAGACGTGGCTTATGTTCACTGACACTCAGTGTTACCTATTCCAACAGCCAGCGCTAGTCACTAAGCTATCGGAAGCAATTCTACTAGACGTGGCTTATGTTCAATGACGCTTAGTGTCATCTATTCCAACAGCCAGCGCTAGTCTAAATATAACAGGAAGCAATTTCACTTCCGGTTGAATCCTGGCTTAGTCTTAAGGTTTTGTATATCTAGTGCTTCTGGACTAAGTTATTTCCCTAGTGAATTACTTGCTGTCGCTGGGGGATGAGTCATTCATCCGCGAGCGCTAGTCCTAGTCTATCCGGAAGTAAATCCACATCCGGTTGCACTCTTACTTGGGATTCTATGTTAACCTATTGCTTTCTAAGTACTTGATTCATTCTTTCATATTTTAGTCTTCATCAAAACTTAAGATTCTAACATTCTCCCCCTTTTTGATGATGACAAACTAAGTCTTATCGATTAAGTTCATATAAAAGAATTAAAAGCAATAATTTAAATAAGGCACAAATAACTTAGACAAATATTATTGATAAGCAAAAGATTACAAGTTAGCAATACCAAGCAGATAACATATACAAGTAATCTATACTAAGCAAAAATGAAATATGCATGAAAATCAAAGGAAAAATTCTAAGTTTAAGGGTTGAGGTGGGGATTCAGAGTTGGTGTCTCTTTTTCTTCTCCTTCTCTCTCTGCCTATCCTCATTCTCTTTCTGGAGCTGGGCTAGGTGGGCATTGTGCACATTTTGGTCAATCTGAGCAATAATTCGTTGAAGCTCTTCCTCATCCCTTTCCCTTCTGAGTCTCTCAGACTCAACAGACTCCTCGAAGGCTCTCTTCATGTTTTCGACTTCCTCATAGCCTGGGAATCCTGTTGCATCTGAGAAGAGAGTGACCTCGCCATTGGGATAGTGGACAGCCCTGATCTTAACATTCCATACTGGGAAGTTGGGGTCCTCCTCAACTTCCTGGGCTTTCCTCTTCCCTTTACCTTTGCGCTTTCCTTTCCCCTTGCTTATCGTTTGGGTAGGCTTTGCTGCTGCTCTCTCAGCGTCTAGGCAAGCCATCTGACCAAAAGAGATCTTATCCGTGTATCCATACTTCTCAAACTCTTCAGGAGTCATGTCCTCTATCTCCAACTTGACTTCCTTCAGAATTGGAATGGCTTGTACTGATGGGATCTCTTGCTCAGCTTGGGCAGATGGAGTCTCTTCCTCATTCTCAGCAGATTCAGTGGAGGTAGCACCTCTGTTGGCACGCTTTCTAGCAACTGCCTTCTTTCTTGACTCACTGAATTTAACTGCTGGCTCAGATGGAGGAGTAGCAGATGTTGGCTCAGTACGAGGAGGAGGAGCAGAAGTTGTTCCAAAGGTAGAAGGGATTGGCTTAGCAATCACAATGGGGGGGTGGTTGACCTTCTTCAGCCCGTACTTCATCATTATCTCCTCAACAATATTCTTGCTTTGCTTAGTAGATGGAGATTCTGAAGATGAAGAGGCTGGTTGTGGAATTTCTTCACTTTGCTCAACTACCACCATGCCCCACTTGGACCTTTGCTCATCCGACCTCTGCTGTTGCATAAACCGGATGGCTTCCCCTCTGATTAGGCTCTCAGCGCCACCCAGTCTCTGGGATTCCATGGCACGGCGGAGGGCAGCCGTGATGTCTTCATCAAGCCAGAGGGATGGCTGGCTGAGGACATCCCTTGTGTCCATGGTCTGGCGAAGGGCGAACACAGCATCTCTCCCCCTTTTGGCATCATCAATAAGGGCGAGGGCCAGGGATGAAGTGGATGAAGAGGAGGGTGGTGGTTCAGGGCCAAATCTCTTAGGAGGTGAGGGTGAGGAGGTAGATGTAGAGGATGTGGGAGAGGATTGGTGTTCAGGAGTTTTAGGAGGGTTGGGAAAGTAAGTGGAGTTCCTTTCGAAGAAGGTGGGGTGGGTAAAGAGGCCATCAAAGGGGTAGGTGGAATAGTAGACATCGGGTTGTTTTTCCTTCCACCTAATAGGGGATTGGTCTCGGAGGTAATAAATGTCGTCTGGGTTATCTCGAGAGGTAAAGACTATGGGTGTGTGAGAGGTGGTGGGGTTAGGATTGGAGGGTCCGGCGGAGGTGTTGAATGGTGAACGAGTAGGGGTGTTGGGTGGTGTGCGAGTAGGGGAGTTATGTGGAGATGGGGAGTTGTTGGAGTGAAGGGGTGATTGGCGAGGAGATTGTTGGGGTGAGTCTTGGGGTTGTTGTTCATGGTTGGGTGAAGGCTGGGATGGTTGGTCATTGTTTGGTGATGTGTGTGGTTGTTGGTCATTTTGTGGAGGTGGCTGTGGTTGTTGAGTGTTGGGAGGAGGAGGAGGGGGAAGTAGAGGGTGATTAAGAGGAGGAGGAGGAGGTGGGTTGTGAGGAGGAGGTGGTGGTAAGTTACCTTGTTGGGGTTGAGGGATCTGAAGGTGTTGGAGAATAAGGTCTAGCTTCGCATCCACCCTGGCAAGCTGCGTCTCAACTTGACCCACTCTATCCTCGAGTCGCTGGATGCGCTCCCCTTGCTGTTGGAACCCAGCATCACAGTCATTCCTTAGAGGGGCCACCAAGGACTCAGAAAGTTGAAGGAGAATCTCTTCCTTCATCTCCTGAGCAAAAGCCTTCACAGTGGCTGGTACCCTCGCAGCACGGCTTGGCCCGGGATGGGAGTCAACTTCTTGATCCCCAGCACCAGATACAGAGGGGACTGAGGTCTGAGAGGCACTGCCTGCCTGTGATCCTGAGCGAGTGGGCTTAGCAGGCTTCAGGTACTTGATGCCCATCTTGCTGATATTAGTTGCCCCCACAGGAGCACACTTTATATTCTCTTCCTCCACATCGGATGTAGCCTTGATCAGATTCTTCTCAAGGAGGAAGGCAAGGATGGTGGGATAGGGAAGATATCCATCCTTGTTGTTGACCAACCATCTATGAAGTTCAAGGCTGATCAACTGCCCGGGATTGATTGGCTGCTGGGAGAGAAGTCTAGGGAACCACAGGTTGTCCAGCAGAGTAAACTCGTTGAAGTTACCCCCCTTGTGTGTCATCATGCGGGAGTAAACATAGTACAAGAGCCTGTTGGAGTCAGACATCTTGGACACCTTTTTCCCTTGGGTGTCATAGATCTTCGCGAGTTCCTCCTTGCTGTATTTGAGTGACTCAGGGTACAGCCACTCGTTCATTCCCTCTTCTGTGATCCCCATTAAGTCATTTAAGTCCCTCCAGGTGAAACTGAAGGTTCTCCCCCTGACTGTGGCAGTGAAGGTGAGTCTGCGGATCTGCTCCTTCCCATCCACCTTCTTGTATTTGACTTTCCCAGAGAGGGACTCACAAAATACTCGCAGGACGTTGATGTTGTAGTCCTGCTTGATCCCCAGCCAGGGCATGTACTTCTCCAGATAGGGGCGTAGATGAGGAAACCCTAGTTCATCTATCTTAACCAGATCGATGAACAAGCCGTTGTTGAAGTAGGGCTTGATTGTCTCAAACTTGGAGGAAACGGCCTCCGAAGCCCCATCTCTATAAACAAGAGGGTCATCCTCCTCTACCCTCTGTCTTTTGGAAGAAGGCTCTTCGATGAATTGAACCTTCTTCTTCCCTTTCCTCTTGGCTTGTGCTTGTTCATGCTCAGTCTGCTCTTGCTGTTCGTGCACTCGCCCAGAATGTCCAGGCTGTTCCTGGACTTGTTCATTCTCCCCTTGTGTCTGCCCAGAATGTTCTTGGCGTTCATGGCGTTCTTCATGGTGTTTATCGGATTGCCCAGATTTCCCAGAGTGCTTATGCCCAGATTTGCCAGATTTGGATTTCGACTTCTTGGATGAAGTGGCTTTCTTTGTATTTGGGTTTGTTTCATGTGAATCGGCCATTGTTGTGAGGGTTTATGGTTTGTTTGTGGTGAAGGGCGAAAGAAGGAATGAAGAAGACGAAGAACACAGTGAAGAAGATGAAGAGAATATGCAGAGAATTTGTGGGTGAAAATTTGTGTAAGTAAAAAGTGAATGTGAAAATGACACCTTATTTATATGCAGAGTTACTGAGGGTAAAATGGGCATGACTCTTCAGATGAAAACATATGTTTACACATTGGGTAACGTAAACGTTTTAATTGAAACGGCGCACCTTATGACATGTGGCGCTTCACCTTGCCAGTGAAGGCACAACTTCTCATGGAGGGATATGAAACGTTTCTGAAGTGACGTGTCCTTTGGTTCAGCCACTGGCGCTCTTTCAGTTCAACATTCAGTGCCAGCGGGTGATCATCCGGAAGTGGTTTTGCTTCCGGTTGCACTTGCTTAAGATTTAACATTGTGGACCTGCAAAAACAAGAATTGGCACTCCGATGCCTAAGTTAGTATTGTTGTAGGTTTTAATCAATCAAGTATAATAATTGAAAAATTACACCTCATTTGGGTTTACCATTCCCAAATCACCTCTTATGTAAGTAAACTGGTCAACCCCCAGAGGCTTGGTGAAGATATCAGCAAGCTGTTGTTGAGTGGGAACAAATTGCACTTTGACATCCTTTTTTTGAACATGGTCTCTGATGAAGTGATGTCTGACATCAATGTGCTTTGTCCTTGTGTGCTGAACCGGATTCTTGGCGAGGCAGATTGTGCTTGTGTTGTCACAAAGGATGGGTGCCTCAGGGAACTCCAAGCCAAGATCTCTCAGTTGGTTCGTCAGCCACAGCACTTGGGCACAACAGCTTGCAGCAGCAATGTATTCTGCCTCAGTGGATGATAATGACACACAGGTTTGCTTCTTGCTAGCCCAAGACACCAGACAACCACCAAGAAAGGCGCATTGTCCACTGGTGCTCTTCCTATCTGTTTTATAACCTGCATGGTCAGAGTCAGAATAAGCCCACAAGAACTCTTGGTTACCTCTGGGATACCAAAGACCAAGCTCTTGTGTTCCCTCAAGGTATCTAAGAATACGTTTAACACATGTTAAGTGTGACTCCTTGGGGTTGGCTTGAAACCTAGCACACATGCCTACACTAAATTGAATGTCAGGCCTGATTGCTGTTAAGTATAGGAGGGAACCTATCATTCCCCTATATATGGGCAGGCTGACAGATTTACCCTTTGCGTCAGCATCGAGTGCGGCAGTGGTACTCATGGGAGTGTCATACTCCTTGCATTCATCCATCCCAAACTTCTTGAGTAGCTCTCTGCAGTACTTAGCTTGGGAGATGAAGATTCCATTCTTCTTTTGCTTAATTTGCAGGCCTAGGAAGAACGTTAGTTCTCCCATCATTGACATTTCAAACTCACCCTGCATGGTCTTAGAGAATTCTTCACAAAGCTTTTCATTAGTTGCCCCAAAAATAATATCATCAACATAAATTTGGACAATTAACATATTTCTATCTTTGTGAAGAATAAACAGTGTACTATCTAATTTGCCTCTTGAGAAACCCTTGCCCAGCAAAAAGCTGCTGAGTCTCTCATACCAAGCTCGAGGAGCTTGTTTCAGGCCATACAAAGCTTTCTTTAGCCTGTACACATGTTTAGGACGCTTGTGGTCCTCAAAGCCAGGAGGTTGTTCTACATAAACCTCTTCTTTGATGTAACCATTAAGAAATGCACTCTTTACATCCATTTGATATAATCTAAAGCCTTTCATGGATGCAAAGGCTAGAAGAATCCTTATTGCTTCGAGTCTAGCGACTGGAGCAAAAGTTTCTTCATAGTCTATGCCTTCTTCTTGGTTATACCCTTTGGCTACCAATCTGGCTTTGTTCCTTGTTATTTGACCTGTCTCATCCAGTTTGTTTTTGAAGACCCATTTGGTCCCAACTATGGATTGATGAGACGGCCTTGGGACTAGTTCCCAGACTTGGCTTCTCTCAAATTGATTTAGCTCTTCCTGCATGGCAATAATCCAGTCGCAGTCCTCAAGAGCTTGTTCAACTGAAGTTGGTTCGATTTGAGATAGAAATGCTCCGAACTCAACTTCATTTTGAACTTGCCTTCTGGTTCTGACACCAGAAGAAACATCACCAAGCACTTGATCAAGAGGATGATCCCTGTGATGTCTCCTAGCTGTTGGCAACTGTGCCTCATCAGGCACGGTCTGCACTCTAGGTTCATCACTGGGTTCATCTTCTTCTTTGAGATTGCTTGCTGGTGTTTCTTTTGGTGGTGAAGAAGATGATGGTGGTTTTGGAAGATTAAGTATTTCATCATCTTCTGTGGATTGTCCCCATGTAGGAGTTTCATCGAATACAACATGCATTGATTCTTCTACAATTCTAGTTCTCATGTTGTATATTCTATATGCTTTACTCCTAAGGGAATATCCTATGAATATACCTACATCAGCTTTTGGATCAAACTTACCCAGATTTACCTTTCCATTGTTATGCACATAGCATTTTGATCCAAAGATTCTGAGGTGGCTGATGTTGGGCTTCCTCCCTTTGTACAGCTCATATGGAGTCTTGTCCAAGCCCTTGCGAACATAGGCTCTGTTAGAGATGTAGCAAGCAGTGCTCATAGCGTCCGCCCAGAACACTTGAGAAACCTCTTTCTCGTTGAGCATGCTTCTAGCCATCTCTGTCAGAATCCTGTTCTTTCTCTCGACCACTCCGTTTTGCTGAGGAGTTCTAGGAGCTGAGAAGTTGTGTTCAATACCATTTTGCTCACATAGCTCAGAGAAGCTATGGTTCTCAAACTCTCCTCCATGGTCTGTCCTTATGGCTGTGATTTTGAGCTCTCTCTCATTCTGCACTTTCTTAGCTAGGACAACAAAAGCATCAAAAGCATCTTGTTTAGAGGCAAGAAACATAGTCCAAGTGAACCTTGAATAGTCATCCACCACCACTAGAGCATACAGGTTTCCACCCAAGCTCTTTACTCTCGCTGGCCCAACCAAATCCATATGGATCAGTTCCAAGGGCCTGCTAGTGGTGACTCTCATCTTGGTTTTAAACGAGGACTTTGTTTGCTTCCCTCGTTGGCAGGATTCACAAATAAAATCATGCTTTACCTTAAAGGATGAAATACCTATAGCTAGCTCCTTTTTAATTAGCATATCAAGTTGAGTAAAATTAACATGAGCTAACCTCTTATGCCAAAGCCAACTGTTCTCATCACTAGATATTAAACATTTTTCTTCCAGTTGTTGACATAAGTCTAGAGTATATAGGTTTCCATTTCTATTTGCCTTAAGTTTGCATTTTAAATTGGCCTTATCTAAATTCAGATCCTGCTTATCAACTATTAAGCACTCATGTGAATCAAAGATTACCCAATTTCCTTTGTCAGTGCTCTGGCTCACACTCAGCAGGTTGTGACAGAGACCGTCCACCAGATAGACGTCTTTCACTGGTCCAACTTCTCCAACTCCAGTGATCTTTCCACTTTGATTTCCTCCAAAGGTTACTGTGGCTCCGTCTTTGATCACCAGAGATTTGAACTTGTCTCTGTCTCCAGTCATATGTCTCGAGCATCCGCTGTCAATATACCATTTTCTGTTCTTGGATGCTTTGAGACACACCTCATTGTCCTCGTGGGTGAGATCAAAATCTGAAGATGCTTCCTCATCATCTTCTCTGGCTACCAGGCAGAGGTTGGCAACTTCTTCCTCATCACTTGCTTCGTCATCTGAGCTATTCACCCAGATAGAGGACACGAAGGCTTTTCTCTTGTCTTTCCCCTTTGATCTTTGCAAGCTTGGACACTCAGCCTTGAAGTGGCCAGGCTTTTTACATTCAAAGCACACCGGGACCTTTTCCTTCTTGTATCCCTTCCTCTGACTGGAGTCACCTTTCTGAAAGTCTCCTTTCTTCTTGAAGAACTTTCTGAACTTTCTCACCATCATGGCCATCTCTTCTTCGTCCAGTTCCTCCTCATCATCCTCATCATCATCATCATCAATCTCCTTGTTGGGAGCAACAAGGGCAAGATTCTTGGCTTTGGATGAGGCTTGAGGAGCTCTCTGAGCCAGCAATGTTGGTTCATATTCAGCCAAAGAACCAAAGAGTGCAGTGATGGAGCTGGTTGACTCTCCTTGGACTTCCTGCAAGATGGTTACTTTGGTGATCCAATCACCTTTCAAGATTTTTAGGATCTTGCTGACTTGCTCTCTTTCTGGAATGTCCTTACCCAGGGAGGCCAAGTTGTTGATGAGATGAGTAAACCTCAGCTCCAGCTCTCTAATTGGCTCAGTCGGACTAAGCATGGCGAACTTGTGAAACTCTTCCACCAACATCTCAACTCTTCTTGCTTTCACTCCCCTGGTTCCAGAGTGAGCAGCCTCAAGAGCCTCCCACATATCCTTAGCATTTTTGTGGTGGCTGATCCTATGAAATTCCTTAGGGCTGAGAGCACACTGAATGTAGTGCATGGCCCTATAGTTCAGTTGGACTAGAGCATAGTCCTCATTAGTGTACCTGGATCGCTGCTTAGCAAAACCATCCTCATCTAGGGGAGTGTGATCCCCACGTTCAATTACATCCCAGAGTCTAATGTCACTTGACTTGATGTAAGTCTCCATTCGAAACTTCCAGAATGGATAGTTATACCCATCAAAGCCTGGGGGCTTGTTGGGTTGAATAGAGACATCTGGTAGAGAGTAATCTGTATCCATTACTGGATCTTTACTTTCTGGATTCGTTGGAATCGAGTGAGAAAGACCTGCTCTGATACCAAATGAAAGTAATGGATGCACAAGGAGGGGGGGTGAATTGTGCTTCAAAACAAATGCTCAAATAAAACGACACAAGAGTTTATAGTGGTTCGGTCTTCCTGACCTACGTCCAGTTCTCAACCACCCAGGCCGAGTTCCACTATCCCCAGGTTTTAGAACGGGTTCACCTGGAACCTTTACAACCGCAAGTTTTGAACGAGATCACTTGCAACCTTACAAACACAAGTTTTACTCAAGGCTCACTTGTAACCTTTCTATCTAGCTCCCCCTTACTTCCAGCAAGGGTTCAACCTTTACAAATAAAGGATTTTTCTAACTAAGTTCTCTTTAAGAACAGATAGTGTTACACACTTAAGTACAATTAATGCTCTTATAACACGAAGAGACTTAACTACAAAGAGTACAAGATATGTAGATGAAAAGATCACTCAATGAGTTAAATGCTCTTTCTCTTTTCTGGGCAGCTTTGAATGCTTGAAGATTTTCTCGGTTTCTCTCTCTAGCTTCTTTCAAGAATGTCAAAGATAATTCATAGGCTTCATAAATGAAGTTGAGCTCCTTTATATAGTTTTCAAACATTCTGACTCTTGGTAGGTGGGTTAGCCATTTGAATATGGCCGTTTTTCCCATGTTACCGTTTGCCCAATAAATGCTTCATCAATGCATAGCAGGGTTGACTTGCTTTATCTCTTGAAAGTAGTCCTGACAACTCTGCTCTGACAAAAGCATTCTGACACTGCACTTCTGAACGTTCTGACATTCTGATTGCTTGCAGAAGCGGATTCACATCCGGAAGCAACTCTACTTAGTGTGCTGCACTTGAACGTTAGTCTAACAATATAAGCACATAGTCACATGCAGTGGGAGTGTACTTAGTCTAAGAGGTCTTCCTTGTATCCGGAAGCACTTCTACATCCGGAAGCACTACTACTGGATGAAGGGTTATATTCACTTTTACTCACTCCCGCTCAGTGTCCTTCAATCCAACAGCCAGCGCTAGTCACTTAAGCAATCGGAAGCAATTCTACTAGACGTGGCTTATGTTCACTGACACTCAGTGTTACCTATTCCAACAGCCAGCGCTAGTCACTAAGCTATCGGAAGCAATTCTACTAGACGTGGCTTATGTTCAATGACGCTTAGTGTCATCTATTCCAACAGCCAGCGCTAGTCTAAATATAACAGGAAGCAATTTCACTTCCGGTTGAATCCTGGCTTAGTCTTAAGGTTTTGTATATCTAGTGCTTCTGGACTAAGTTATTTCCCTAGTGAATTACTTGCTGTCGCTGGGGGATGAGTCATTCATCCGCGAGCGCTAGTCCTAGTCTATCCGGAAGTAAATCCACATCCGGTTGCACTCTTACTTGGGATTCTATGTTAACCTATTGCTTTCTAAGTACTTGATTCATTCTTTCATATTTTAGTCTTCATCAAAACTTAAGATTCTAACAGGTTGTACTCTTACTTGGGGTTCTATATTAACCTAATATTCTCTAAGTGTTTGCCTAGTTCTTTCATATTTTAGTCTTCATCAAAACTTAAGATTCTAACATTGGGAAGCCTTGGCATTTGTTCTTTCAGCATCGAGGCAAGCCATCTGACCAAACGTGATCTTGTCGGTCCATCCATACCTCTCGAACTCATCAGCAGTCATATCCTCTATTTCCAGCTTTACTTCCTTTAGTAGCGGAGGAACATATGATGCTTGAGAGGATGGCTGAGTCTCAGATGCTTCCCTCTCAGATACCCTCTCTGACTCATGATCCTCAGAGCGACCACGAGGTTCCTCTTCACTCTCAGAAGACTCAGCAGTAGCAGCACCCTTTTTGGCACGATGCTTCTTCCTAGACTGGCTGAAGCTGACGATTGGCTTGGCTATCACAATAGGTGGATGATTTTGCCTCTCCAGCCCATACTTTGTAACACCCTTTCAAAATCATATGCAATTTATATAAAATTACATTTACACTCCAAAAGTCTCGAGTCAGTGACAAATTTAAAAATTGATGATACACCTTTTTTTTTAAAATAAACACAAAGTAAAACATTAAAAGCTGAGGTCGATGACAAAATAAATATAAAATAAAAGTGTGCTTGCACCTCAAGTGCCTTCCCCGGCTTGCTATTAGATCTCTTCACCTAAAATTGTTAATAAAGGGGTGAGATCGACATCTCAGTAACTACCGAAATCTCCTAACATACACAAGCAAGTTACATATAATTACAATACAAAGTTCATTCACATATCGTTTGTACAAATCAACTCTTTATCCATATCGATTGACCTCTTAATTCAAAAACAGATCCTTTACATTAAGATTTAACTCATGCATAAATGCAGTATGCCTCCCTTATATCACCTCCACCCTTATACCGCTGACAGGAGCCATAGGCTAACATATAGTCCAAACAGAAATAAATCTAATCAAATAGATTATCCCAAGCTCACCAGTACATGAGATATACCCTGCCGAGGTATAGAGCTCAAGTATGGACTATGGCTCCCCTCCTTAAAGAACAAATATAAGGAGGTATCACATGTCCCATAACTTCCATGCAATCCTGGCAAGGGAAGGCATAGAAGAAAGGGCCCTGACAAGTACCACTACCACTGTGCACCGAGTGGTGGTATAAAAATCCATCATCACATAATCCTCCTCTAATCCCTATCCCATAACAGATGCTCATGCAATGACAGATATATACGTTTACCAACAATTAAAATATCCTTGAATTTAAATTACCATAATACATTATCTAACACAATATAATATCATCATATAAGCAAGCATGCTTGAAAAGAATCAAACCACATATCATTCACATATTACATATAAAAGCATAAACAACAAGCATACTTGAAAAGAAACAAACTAATCAATCATTCACATTTTTAAATTAAGAGGTAATCAGTAATCAGTCAGATTATAATTATCCATAACTTTCAAGCATATGAAAGAATCATTCAGAGTTACCTGTTATACTCCATAACTCACAGGTAAAATCAAACAGGTCACTCCAAGCTCCTAATAGTCTACAACATTACCAATATAATATCACTTAATATATGACACAACACACATATAAGGTATTCTAATATAGTTGTGCCTTAAAGTCTTAAACTAACCATATATACACTTACAATTATTTTTATTCCTGTATTAAATATTATTTGCTAAACACTTTTCTTAATTTATTTTCTTTTGAGCAACATATTGATCAGAATATATATATATATATATATATATATATATATATATATATATATATAATAATGCAAAAGAAATCTAACAGCACATGATAACGCTTGAACTATTATATGAAGGCGCTTATTGAGGCAAAAATAAGGGTATTATAATTATTAATCATCATAATATATATACATGACAACAATGACAAAGGGAAACTTAAAAAAATAAATAAAGTAGTGATAAAATATAAGGAGAACACGTGTGTGTGTGTTTAAAAGTCACGAATGGAGTAAGAGTAAGGAAGATTAAGATTCATATATGCATATAGTAAGTTCACATACTTCAAGTCTATATTTTAATCCGGATTTGAAGACGTATTTAGGAATAAGTGATACTTGCATTACTGTATTTGCTTCAATGGAAGGTTGCTAATTTTCTGAGGATTTCATTTTATGAGTAAAAAAAATGTATCAAAGAATAACGAAAAGGAGAGTATCTCACAATGCTATGTGACTAATTTCTTGATTTAACCTTTTTGTCGCCTAAAAAGATTGATCA
This sequence comes from Mimosa pudica, assembly GCA_029929735.1. Lineage (NCBI taxonomy): Eukaryota > Viridiplantae > Streptophyta > Magnoliopsida > Fabales > Fabaceae > Mimosa > Mimosa pudica. The sequence continues at coordinate 482,323 of JAKELP010000056.1, read as the reverse complement.
AAACAATTCAATACTCTACTCCACTATTTAGATAGCGGTGAGTACAGGTCTTTCCACAGTTCAGGTTATCTTGCTAATTGAAAGTATATAAGTCACGCAAATTAACAAAACAGTTTGAGTGTGTGTTTATATCTACGATTAAAATATAAAATGTACCGAAAGTATGAGTGTAAAGAATCAATAGGTGGAATCTCCTCCTTCAAGCCTCGATTTGTGCATCTCAATTGTTAGGCCTCATGTGACAATTTCCTCTTAATTAACTAGCTTAAATCAGCCAAGACCTCTTAAAACTAAGAAGTGTTAGCTAGTTTAAACTGATTAATCAAGATAGTCTAGCCTTGAACTTGATGCATATCCATAGGTGAGATAGAAATCAAAACTAACTTCTATTTAACATTCACTTCAAGAATCAAACAAAATGTACTCACATATGCTTAATCTCATGAAGCTACACATTGTATATACCTAACACACATGAAAGTTCAAGATCTAGAAGTTAGGTTTACAAACTTGAAAGAATAAATGAACTCTACACAGAAATCTCTATGCAGAATCCTAGATCTAACATACCTAAAAATCTCCAGACATGAAAGGTCTAAGTGATTACAAGCTTGAAAACCTAGAAAAGGAAAATTCTCACATAAGGCCAATTACATTTAAGCTCGAACACAAATCTGGACTTGAAGGAAGGAGAAGAACGCTTAGCCGCGCATGGAGATGGAAAGATCGGAGGATTTGTGAGATGAAAAGGCCATGGCGGAGGTGAAGAAGATGAAGATGAAGTTGAGAGAGTTTGTTAGAGGAGAGAGAAAATGAAAGTGAAGTGAGAAGAGAGATGTTCAGATGTTAGTTATGTTTGGGGTTTTATAGTGGTGAGTAACTTTGGGATTATCGCCCAAAGGGTAGTTTTGGTATTTGGTAAAGGTTAGGATGAATGTGGACTAGATCTCATCTCCATGCAATTCCAAAGGTTCCTCCTTTTTCTCCAAGTGATTGTGCTTCCCTTTTTGCCCTTAATGAGGTCTCCAGACTTGAATTTGGCCTTGGCGCCAATTTTGCCTCATTTAGAAAGCTGCAGGGCTGACTTTGCCTTAAATTAACTCTGCACCAAATACTTCTGAAAAGTAGTTGACATTTCTGATCATTGTGCAGTTTGGCTCATGTACTCGCTGGCTGATGGACTTCAGCTTCCGGATGTGAAACTTCATGTTGCAAGCGCAAGCACATTCACTTCCGGATGAGAATCCACTGGATGAGAATCCACTTCCGGATGTAGCTCTTTGTCCGCCAGCGCCAGCACGTTTACTTCCGGATGTAGCTCTCTGTCCGCCAGCGCCAGCACGTTTACTTCCGGATGTAAATCCACTTCCTCAAGTAGCTCAGCTTCCGGATGTGACTTTGAGTACTCTCCATCTAGCCTTCCTTCTTGCCAAATTATCTCCATTGAAACTCCACCAAGGGTGTGTGGGGTCCACTTGGGACCCTCCTACATGAAAAACACATCTCATAGTCAAAATGACCAAAATACCCTTAGTTCTATAAAATGCAAATAATAAGGCTATTATTCTTCAAATATTTATACATAAGCATGTGCATGAAAATGTATCAATAATGATCAAATATAACAAATAAACCATACTAATTAAGCTCAAATGCACATGCTTAAAGGTATGAAATTTGGTCTAATCAAATCCCCCACACTTAAGCTTTGCACTCCGGGCAAAGTTATGTAAAAGATTAACTTAATCATTAAGCATAATGAAGGCAATTGGAATTATCATAGTGTTCAAGTTGATCTTCTTGAACCTTTCCCTAAAGCTTCGCATAGGCCAAATCTAAGAATACAAAGCGAATCCAAGTTTAACAATCCACTAAAATTTAGGAGGAGTGCCAATTGAGATTTTTCCTCACCGGATAAAGTGTTTAACTCATTCGCTCAAGTTAGGAAAAATGCCTAACTAGGGACTTGTGATCACTCTTTGGCTCAATGCACTTGACCATCACCATAGGCTTGTAATAGCTCTAAGTTCTCCACCCATAGTATGCATAGCACAACCAAATCTAGGGGACTTTGGGGTTAGATGGAAAGCTAATAATGAATGGTGAATGATGGAAAGTAGTCAATGACCAATGACATGAACAAGTAATCACCACATATGCATGCAATACAATGAAATCAATCCTCGCAAAGCACGCTACATCTCTCTTTTCTTTTTCAATCTTATGCCTTTGGCATACTAAAGCACTTTGTGCTTTCTTTTTTTTTTCTTTTGATAGGCCTTTGGCCTTATTATTATTATTTTTTTTTTTTTTTTTTTTTTTTTCTTAGGCCTTTGGCCATTTCCTCTTTTCTTTTCCTCTATTGTGGCTCTCGGCCATCTTTTATTTTTCACTCATATAGCTTGCTTTCCACAAGATACAACAATACAATACTAATATGAATGCAAGCATATGCTATAATCACTTATTCACACTTCGGTCAAGGTGGTAGAAAAGAAAAGTGAATGGCCCAAAGGGGTTAATCAAAGGATAATATTTGGTTGGCTTAGTGTTTGGGTCATGAGGGTTTAGAAAGAAACGCCCCTTTCATTTTCAATCATGCCATGCATTGTGATCTCGAACAAGAGCTAGGACAAGTTCTAGGAGGTCAAGTAACTATTGGCCCACTCAATTCGGTTGAAGGCTTCTCACATTTATAGCTTACTCTAATCAGTCACTTCCTCCCTAAGAAAAGTTAAATGAGAAACTTACACCCTCTTTATACCTTAAAAGTGCCCCATGCAATGCCCTAAGTAATCATTCCAAAAATTCTACTTACACACTAGATGAAAATTCCATTTGCTTTCAAAAGCCATAATCAAGTCAAATTTCAAGAAAAATCATGCCAAATAAGTCCAAAAATCAAGTGTGAAAGCTTCGAATCAGACCACTTTAAAGCACATAATACACCTCCCCCACACTTAAAGCATGCATTGTCCTCAATGGACCAATCAAATCGAGTAGGAAGATGCATTTTAAAGGCAAAGCAGCAACATTAAAGGCAGGGCAGTTCAAACAAACAAATGGCCAATGCATGTATTATTCACAAACTAACACTAAACACAACCTATCAAAACAAATTTTATAATTTTTTTACTCACTGACGCTTAGGAAGCCTAACTAGATGTCATCTCAAGCTGCTATGCCTCCGGAAGCAAAAGTGCTACCGGAAGCAAAACTGCTATAGGAAGTCACTCTAGGTTCAGATTCTAATCTCACCCCTAGCGGAAGCAAACTTGCTACCGGAAGCAAAATTGCTTCCGGATGCATTGACGCTTATGCACAATGAACTCATCCCCTAGCGGAAGCAAAATGAACACAATCTGATCCTGAGTAGAAAAATCTAAGTGAGAGCTTCCGGAAGCAAAAACACTTCCGGATGCAAATCCTATATTTCCCAGTGACACTTCCTGAAACAAATAGCCATCCCCCAGCTCTAGTGAAATTTTTCTAACCTACAACAACACTCTAAAACATAATCCTAAACACATTCCTAATTTTTTTCTAAACAAATATCTTCCCCCACACTTAAGATATTAACTAAACAAAGCAAGTGAGGAAAGGATAGAAACAACCTTTAGGGCGGCTTGAAGTTCTCCTTATACAATTTTAGCAAATGGCCATTAACCTTGTAGATTCGGCCATCTTTGCTATGCTTGATCTCTACCATGCCAAAATCATGAGATTTGGTCACCACATAAGGGCCTTCCCACTTGTCTTTAAGTTTGCCCCCTCCACTGAACTTGAATTTAGCACGGTAGTAAAGCACAAAGTCACCCGCCTTGAATTCTTTCCTCAGGATGCCACTATCATGAATAGCCTTTGTTCTTTCCTTAAAGATTCTGGAGTTCTCAAATGCCTCATTCCTCAACTCGTCAAGCTCACTTAAAGTCAATTGTCTCTCTTGCGCCGCAGCATCCATGTCATCAATACAAGATTTGACCGCCCAATAAGACTTATGTTGGAGCTCAACTGGAAGATGACAAGCTTTGCCATAGATCAACCTATAAGGGGACATGCCAATTGGAGTCTTAAATGAAGTCCTATAAGCCCAGAGAGCTTCCTCAAGCCTCAAGCTCCAATCTTTCCTGCTTGGCTTCACAATTCTCTCGAGGATATTTTTGATTTGTCTATTAGACACCTCGGCCTCCCCGTTGGTTTGAGGGTGATATGGTGTAGAGATCTTGTGATTGACTCCAAATTGGTTGAGCAAAGAAGTCATGAGCTTGTTGCAAAAATGTGAGCCCTGATCACTCACAAGTGCCTTAGGCACTCCAAACCTACAAAAGATGTTAGATTTCAAGAACTTCAACACAGTCCGAGCATCATTTGTCCTAGTAGGCACGGCCTCCACCCACCTTGAAAAGTAATCCACGGCCAAGAGTATATAGACATAGCCACAAGAGGGTGGAAAGGGTCCCATGAAGTCAATGCCCCACACATCAAAAACATCACAAAAGATCACAGGAATTTGACGCATTTCATGCCGCTTAGTTAATCCTCCAAACCTTTGACAACGATCACAAGACTTGCAATAATCATAGGCATCTTTGAACAAAGTAGGCCAATAGAAACCAGCCTCCAGAATTTTCCTTGAGGTTTTCCTGGCACCGAAATGCCCACCACAAGCAAGAGAATGACAGAACTCCAAAATTGAAGAGATCTCATCATCATGCACACACTTCCGGATGATTTGATCATTGCATAACCTCCACAAGTGTGGCTCATCCCAAACATAATAGTTTGCATCTCTCTTCAATTTTTGAGCTTGGTGTTTGTTTAATGAAGGAGAAATCATCTCGGCCACCATATAATTCACCAGATGAGCATACCACGGATCCTTCTTAGCATTCAAAGCACACAATAAAGCATCTGGGAAAGTATCACAAACAAGAGAAGAGTCATCAATTCCTCCCACATCTACTGGCAGACGGCTTAAATGATCTGCTACCAAGTTCTCTTTTCCAGCCCTGTCCTTAATCTCTATCTCAAATTCTTGTAAAAGCAAGACCCATCTCAAGAGCCTAGGCTTTGTTTGTGGCTTAGATAACAGATAACGGACGGCTGCATGATCCGTAAATATGATTACCTTAGAATGTAGTAAGTATTGTCTAAACTTGTCCAGACCAAAGACTATGGCGAAAAGTTCCTTCTCAGTTGTTGTATAGTTCCTCTGAGCTCTATCCAATGTTTTGGATGCGTAAGCAATGACTCTAGGCAAAGATTCTTGCCTTTGGCCAAGCATAACTCCCAGAGCCTCATTAGAAGCATCACAAGACAACTCAAAAGGTAATTCCCAATTAGGTGCAACCAGGATAGGAGGAGTAGTAAGTCGTGTCTTCAACTCAACAAAGGCCTCCTTACACTCATAAGAGAAATCAAACTCTGTATCCTTTTGTAGTAGATGAGACAGTGGGGAAGCAATTTGGCTAAAACCCTTGATGAACCTCCTATAGAAACCCACATGTCCAAGAAAAGACCTCAACTCCTTCAAGCAAGTCGGAAATGGTAGAGAGGAGATTACCTCAACCTTCGCTTTGTCAACTTGAATACCCTCCTTTGAGACTAAATGTCCCAACACTATGCCCTTGTCCACCATGAAATGGCACTTCTCAAAATTGAGTACCAAACCCTTCTCCACACATCTAACCAAAGCTTTCTCAAGATTGACCAAGCAAGTGTCAAAACTGTCTCCATAGAGGGAGAAATCATCCATGAACACCTCTATGCCATCCTCCAGCAAGTCATTAAAAATGCTCATCATACAACGTTGAAAGGTTCCTGGAGCATTGCACAGACCAAAAGGCATTCTCCTGTATGCGAAGGTTCCAAATGGACAAGTAAAGGTTGTTTTCTCTTGGTCCTCAGGTGCTATCGGAACTTGGAAATACCCAGAGAAACCATCCAGAAAACAATAGTGTGACTTGCCAGCTAGTCTTTCCAGCATCTGATCGATGAATGGTAATGGAAAGTGGTCTTTTCTTGTGGAGTCATTCAGCTTCCGATAATCTATACAAACCCTCCAAGAGTTCTGAACCCGTGTAGGCACTAGCTCATCTTTGTCATTTTTCACCACAGTCAGCCCACTCTTCTTTGGCACCACATGAATGGGACTCACCCATTCGCTGTCGCTAATTGGATAGATGATTCCAGCACTTAAGAGCTTTTCTACCTCCTTTTTCACAACATCAAGTATCAAGGGATTGAGTCTCCTTTGTGGTTGCCTCACCGGCTTAGCATCATCAGTCAGCAAGATCCGGTGCATACACGTGGTAGGACTCATGCCAGGAAGATCGGCCAGAGTCCACCCAATGGCCCCCTTGTATCGTCTGAGCACCTCAAGCAACTTCCCTTCCTCAAGAGAAGACAGAGCACTAGAAACAATCACTGGGAGCTTCTTCTCATCAAGCAAGTAAGCATACTTAAGATTGGGTGGCAAAGGTTTCAGCTCCAGCGTAGGTGGCTCAATAATAGAAGGTACCAGAGTGTGCATCTCAACTTCTAGCAATTGATGTTCATAGAAATCATCATCAAACTGCGGCAGCTCATCACGACAATTCGGCCTCGTAGATTGTGAGGCCTCAGCATTCTTATTCAAGTCTGCATCCCCACTGCCGCTCAGGGTAGAAACATGTGGACCATCAGTGAGCACATACTCTTTCAGATATAGCTTCTCCCTCAGCTTATGTAAGCGGCTTCTTCTTACGGCTTCATACTTTTCATGGTCAAACTCTTGTGCACTGGATTTCTCAATTCCCTGGGTGAAGTCACATCCTCCCTTCTCCTGTCCTACAAAATTAAACAAACTTCCCTCTTCCAAGGGGTTGTAGCTTGACAAAGAGGAAATAGATGTGCAATCATTATCAAAATTATAATGCACATGCAGTGAGTCACTGAATTCTGTCACTGAACTTCCTATGCTAGATGAATCATTAGGCATATCATACAAGCATGTATTTTCAATTAATCTAGCACAAGAGTCATGATAACACATATGAGCATCTTCATTATCAATTAGGTTCAACTTGAAGGTATTTACATGCTCATCACAAACTATATGCATCAGAGAATCAATCACACTTAGTCCAAGGAGAGAATAATCCTCGTGAGGATGTTTAATTGCTTTCCCCACATCAAACTTTATTAATTGATTTCCTACTTGCATTGTAACATAGCCCTCTTCTAAGCTTATCATCATCTTGGCTGTTTTCATAAATGGCCTTCCCAAAATCAAGGAGTCATCCATCCTAGTTTCACTGGTCATGTCTAGCACATAAAAATCCACTGGAAATACTAGTTCCCTAACCCTCACAAGAATATCCTCAATAAATCCATAGGGTTTCTTAATGGACCTATCTGCCAATTGGACCACAACACTAGTTTCACTCAAATTCTTCAACCCTAGTGCAAGGTAGGTGGCCTTAGGCATGACGTTAATGGCGGCTCCTAAATCAAGAAGTGCTTTCCCAAAGCTAAGTTTCCCTATCTGACAAGGGATAGTGAAAGAGCCCGGATCTCCACACTTTTGGGGCAAGTGCCCCTTTAAGAGAGATGAAACATGAGTCCCAAGTTGGACTTTGTTACTTGAATTAGTAGCTCTCTTGTTAGTGCAAAGATCTTTAAGGAACTTAGCATACTTAGGCATTTGTTTCACAAGCACAAGCATAGGCACATTAATTTCCAACTTAGAAAATAAGTCAAGCATCTCCTTTTCCAATTCATCCTCATGTTTCTTCTTAGCTAAAGCATATGAATTTGGAAATGGTAAATGCTCAGGATCAAGAGACTTACCTTTGGGGGATTCATCCCCTTGTTGAGTAGGATGTTCTTGCGAAGGAGATTCACCAACTTTCCGCTTTCCCTTTGCAATCTCCTTCTTCTTTTCCTCCTGTGAAGTCTCTGCTACATCACCTTTCATAGGAAGAATCTCAGCTTCATCAAGAAAACCATCAAGAGGAGGATTCAGTTCGGCCTCACACGGAAGTTGTGTCTCCTCCTCTTCCTCCTCATATTCATAAGCATCGCCATACTGCCTTCCACTTCTCAATTGCATAGAATGCATATTTTGCGGATTAACAACCACATTTGACGGCAATCCCCCTTTCATTGCGTCCTGCTCAGCTTTATCATTAAACATTTGAGAAACTAAGGTAGTTACATCTTTCTTTAGACTTTCTCCAAACTTTTCCATTAAACTTGACATCATCTGGTACATAGTATCTTGTTGAGATGTCGAAGAACCAGATGGAGGAACATGAGCTGGATCATTATTCTTCATAAATGGAGGAGGAACATTGGCTTGTTGATTCGGCCTGTACCTTTGGTCATTAGAGTTAGGCCTCCCTTGATATGAACCATAACCTTGTTGTGAGGGATAGGCATTAGCAGCTTGGTAGTTACCTCCCCCCCACTTAGGCTGTTGCTGTGGTTGGAAAGAGCTGGAATTTGTGGCTTGGTTTGAACCTCCCCCCCACTTGAAGTTCGGATGGTCCCTCCATCCCGGATTGTACGTGGAAGAGTAAGGATCATATTTGGTCTGAGGCCTAGCATTGTTATACATGGCCGCCACTCCCGCTTGGGATGGACAGTCTGAGGATAGGTGCATGGGCGAGCCACAGTGATCACAGGATGAGGCCACCAAGGCCATAGAATCATCAACACTAGGAGTAGGCTGAACGAAACGTCCGTCCATCCTACTGAGGCTCTCAGTCAGCCTCTCAATAGAGTTGTACAGCTTGTCATCCCCACTCAGGGAGGCAACCTTTTGCGCAGCACCATACACAGCATCACGACCATAAAAATTCTGGTGATTAGAGGCCATGGTTGAAAATAAGTTCCATCCTTCATTGGCTGATAAGTTGAAAAGTGAGCCATTAGAAGCAGCATCCACACTCATCTTGAGTTGTGGCACCAGGCCATCATAAAAGTATTGCACCAGATTGCCCTTGGAGATGTTATGGTTGGGGCACGAGTTCACCAAGGTGTTGAACCGGCTCCAATATTCATAGAATGTCTCCTGAGAGAATTGCTGAACACCTGTGATGTCTTTCCGCAACTTTGATATCTTTGAGACTGGAAAATAGCGGTCTAAAAACACCTTCTTAAGTTGCTCCCATGAAAGAGTGGCATAATGAGTAGGCAGGTTCAAGAGCCACTCCTTGGCTTTGCCTTCTAAGGAGAATTGAAACACTCTCAATAGAACATCATCCAGGTCTGCATTGGGTGGCTTCATGGAGGAGCAAGTGTGGTAGAGGCCAAGCAAGTGCGTGTGAGCATCCTCATGGGGAAAACCTGTAAACTTAGGCAGATGAGCAAGAAGAGATCCTTTGATCTCAAAGTTAGCGGGGTTAGCATAAAAACCTTGAGGTGCAAACGATGCATATGACTGTGTGAACTCACGCATTGGTCTATCATCATCATGTAAATGCCTACCCCCCTCAAAATGACATTCATCCTCTTGCTCTCGCCTGTCATGTCGCTCACGCTCATGTTCATGATCTCTCACCTCTCTCTCATGTTCTCTATGGTCCTCTCGTCTTTCTGCCATAATGAAATGCTGGTCTAGGAATGTGTTATTGGACGCTACAGATGAATTTTGTGGATTTGATGTGGATCCTACAGGTTGCTTACGAGCTTGTTTCTCGTGCTTTTTCTTTTTCTTAAGTTCTCTCAGAGTCTTATTAATCTCTCTATCCAATGGCACTAATGATGTGGAAGGGTTCATACAAAGCTACTTAGTGCAACTATTTGCAGTAAAATCCAACAAAATCCAGCAGAATCACAGACAAAACACCAGCAGAAATTAGTGCAGATTCCAGAAAAGTGTATACAAGTTCAATCAACACAGAACAGCAAAAAGAGGCTAACTAGAGCAGCCAAATACTTCCTAAAACACGGCTAAAACAGGCTTAACTATATATAAAGCAATTCAACCAAAAAACTTAAAACTAAAACTAACTAAAATATCACACAAGTTACACAAATTAAGAATGTGACTACGAACACCTAAAACTAGCAAGAAATAGCCTAAGCCGGCAACGGCGCCACTTGATTTAACCTTTTTGTCGCCTAAAAAGATTGATCAAAACAATTCAATACTCTACTCCACTATTTAGATAGCGGTGAGTACAGGTCTTTCCACAGTTCAGGTTATCTTGCTAATTGAAAGTATATAAGTCACGCAAATTAACAAAACAGTTTGAGTGTGTGTTTATATCTACGATTAAAATATAAAATGTACCGAAAGTATGAGTGTAAAGAATCAATAGGTGGAATCTCCTCCTTCAAGCCTCGATTTGTGCATCTCAATTGTTAGGCCTCATGTGACAATTTCCTCTTAATTAACTAGCTTAAATCAGCCAAGACCTCTTAAAACTAAGAAGTGTTAGCTAGTTTAAACTGATTAATCAAGATAGTCTAGCCTTGAACTTGATGCATATCCATAGGTGAGATAGAAATCAAAACTAACTTCTATTTAACATTCACTTCAAGAATCAAACAAAATGTACTCACATATGCTTAATCTCATGAAGCTACACATTGTATATACCTAACACACATGAAAGTTCAAGATCTAGAAGTTAGGTTTACAAACTTGAAAGAATAAATGAACTCTACACAGAAATCTCTATGCAGAATCCTAGATCTAACATACCTAAAAATCTCCAGACATGAAAGGTCTAAGTGATTACAAGCTTGAAAACCTAGAAAAGGAAAATTCTCACATAAGGCCAATTACATTTAAGCTCGAACACAAATCTGGACTTGAAGGAAGGAGAAGAACGCTTAGCCGCGCATGGAGATGGAAAGATCGGAGGATTTGTGAGATGAAATGGCCATGGCGGAGGTGAAGAAGATGAAGATGAAGTTGAGAGAGTTTGTTAGAGGAGAGAGAAAATGAAAGTGAAGTGAGAAGAGAGATGTTCAGATGTTAGTTATGTTTGGGGTTTTATAGTGGTGAGTAACTTTGGGATTATCGCCCAAAGGGTAGTTTTGGTATTTGGTAAAGGTTAGGATGAATGTGGACTAGATCTCATCTCCATGCAATTCCAAAGGTTCCTCCTTTTTCTCCAAGTGATTGTGCTTCCCTTTTTGCCCTTAATGAGGTCTCCAGACTTGAATTTGGCCTTGGCGCCAATTTTGCCTCATTTAGAAAGCTGCAGGGCTGACTTTGCCTTAAATTAACTCTGCACCAAATACTTCTGAAAAGTAGTTGACATTTCTGATCATTGTGCAGTTTGGCTCATGTACTCGCTGGCTGATGGACTTCAGCTTCCGGATGTGAAACTTCATGTTGCAAGCGCAAGCACATTCACTTCCGGATGAGAATCCACTGGATGAGAATCCACTTCCGGATGTAGCTCTTTGTCCGCCAGCGCCAGCACGTTTACTTCCGGATGTAGCTCTCTGTCCGCCAGCGCCAGCACGTTTACTTCCGGATGTAAATCCACTTCCTCAAGTAGCTCAGCTTCCGGATGTGACTTTGAGTACTCTCCATCTAGCCTTCCTTCTTGCCAAATTATCTCCATTGAAACTCCACCAAGGGTGTGTGGGGTCCACTTGGGACCCTCCTACATGAAAAACACATCTCATAGTCAAAATGACCAAAATACCCTTAGTTCTATAAAATGCAAATAATAAGGCTATTATTCTTCAAATATTTATACATAAGCATGTGCATGAAAATGTATCAATAATGATCAAATATAACAAATAAACCATACTAATTAAGCTCAAATGCACATGCTTAAAGGTATGAAATTTGGTCTAATCATTTCTCAAGGTATTTCTACTATTTTTATAATAAGTAAGGGCACAATTATTTGCACTGAACAAATCACACAATTCTCACAACGCTATGAGGCTAAGGTTAAGTAGAAATAGTTGACAAGACCGCAAAAAAAATAAAATAGAATAAAAATAAAATAAGATAAAATATAATATAACAATTGAAAGAAATAGAAGAAAAATAATTGATAGTAGTATTGTAGTGAAAATATAGTTGACATAGTGAAATGAGGAAAGGGAGGAGAATTGAGCACCTGAGAAAAGCAATTGAGTGTACGGCCAAGAAGGGTGAGAAAGAGAGATAAGCAAGAGTTATATAGAGAAATATCTAGGTTTTCCTAATTGGGCTTTCTAAAAATTGGGCCTTTTTCTTTGAAGTTCAAACATTTTAGTCCCATATATTTTATGTTAGTTTAATCAATTTTTTTAGTTCTCCTAAAATAAAAGTAATCTTCATATTTTGTTTTGAAACAAATTTTATATTTCTTTTTGACTCATAATATATCATATTCTTAAATACAAAATTTTAAATGTCGCAAAATGATTTATTTCTAAGATTAAAATATGGGATGTTACAATCTCCCCTCCTTAACGAAATTTTGTCCTCAAAATTTTATGTACAAATTTAGAGACATGAGAGTACCTACTAAAATTTGTCACTAACTAATATTCTATATCGGCTTGATAGCTATCACCATAGTCACACTTTTGTCTACCTACACTCTACCTACTTAAATTAAATCACTCTACATTGTAACTCATTCCGTCCCTTTAATTCAATCTTCTGTCATACAGTGGCGTATATGTTATGCATATCAAATTAACACTCTTACTTTCTCCACACTACTATACATACATACCATAGTTTGTATCATCAAAATTTATAGGGTAAAGGTGCAAAACTAGCCACCGTAAATTTTCAAATGGACAACTTTAGCACCCGTAAATTGGATGGTGCAAAACCGTACATTATAAATCAAAATGGGACAAATTTAGCCACGCCGTTAAGTTGAAGCTAACGGACGTTTGTGTTGGCGTGGGGCCCACCTTCATTAAATCAAAACGTCTGTTAGCTTCAAGTTAACGGCGTGGCTAAATTTGTCCCATTTTAATTTATAATGTACGGTTTTGCACCATCCAATTTACGGGTTTTTGTCCATTTGAAAATTTACGGTGGCTAGTTTTGCACCTTTACCCAAATTTATATATCACTCCTAAAAGTTAACCATTGGTCACCCTTTCCTAATCATTATTGTACCTCAATTTCCATTATGTGCTTTGAGACCTACAGTTGGGTAACTAAATCTACATCACCATTCACTATTCAGCTCAACTTTTAATATCCCTTGCCCAAATCATAATGTTTCCTAATCATAATTTATATTCTAAAATTTTATGTTTTAACTCCTTTACTACTACAAAAAAAATTCCCTAGAAGTTTATTTTTCCCATTGACTCTGGACTTCAATTTAGCAAAACCCAAAATAAAATAAAATCCATTCAAAATGTCTAACCAAATCATATGTGACCTTAATGAATCAACTAAAACTTTCACTGAAACCTCAAATAGAGAATAATCTTCACTTTAACTAGCTCCTTCATGAATCATAATCAAAATTCTATATTCAGTTCTATATTAAAACATCTTCATAACCATAAAAATATTCCAATATATATTCACAAAAGTTAAAATTCTATATCCTTAGTCTCATGATTAAACTGTCATGCCGAGAATTCTATATTTGATTAATACTATGGACCTTAAACTTTATTTTCTATTTCAATTCTTCTTTAGAGCACAATCTCAATATCACCAAAAACTTCCTATATGCATATCAAATCTATTTAAATAAGTTTATTCACTGATTCAATAGTAATATCTTACCTAGCTCCTTTTTTTTTCAATCCCACTACGAGTCTAATCAATTATTATTCCTTAATTTTCTAATCAACATATATATCGACTCGTTAAAATCTCATTATAATCTTAATTTAAAATAAACTATCCTGATATAATCCTCAACTTATAACCGATATAGTATATTATATTTTCTAAAGTCACATCCATGTCTCCAATCCATAAAAATTTATCACTTTAGTCTAAATGATCTAATCTTAAATTTCTAATTTTATCCATTCATTCCTCAATAATTTAGACCAATAAAAACTTTTTAAAAAGTATCATCATCTCTAATGGACAAGAAAATTCAACAGCTCTTTCATTTTCCTTTTGGACTCCATAATGACCCTTACTTCCTAAATAAAAGATTTCAACCAAACATAATCACTTCATTAGCACCAAAAAGACTACAGAAACCAAGAAACCTGAATTCATTTCTATTCTCAAAATCCATATGAAATCATGAAATTCACTACTCTGAATCTCTCACAATTAACTAAAATCAATAAATCATTTACACTCAAATCCTTCTTAAGCACCATTAACAAGGAGATCCTCAAATCACTCAAAGTCCATAAAAACTTAAAATATTCTCAATGTCCTCAATATAAATATATTACTATCATACTAAAATCATATCGGCCTAGCTATTTGACTATCACATCAACATTAGCAAGAATTAAAAATCCTTATAAATCAAATTCGGTAGTCCCTCTAAATATAGTCATTGACATCATAAGACATTAAATCAACGATCACACTTATCATTTCATACTATATTTGAATCCCTACGCAATTCAACTCCAAAATTTATAAAATCACATCATAATCTTCACATAAAAAGAAACTTATACAATTTACAATATCTACCTTTACTTCATAACTTTTCTCTTTTAATTCATGTAAGTCTATTTAGGTTCCCACTTTGACATCCTTCTAACAAGACAATATTGTACTTAAAACTTAAGCATTACAATTCCATTTCTATATTCCACTCAAGTTAAAATCATATCCAATATTATACTCTCATAAAAATAATCTTACAAAGAAATTTAACCTTAATAAAATCCTTCAAATGTCCATAATAGACTTATTTCACCTCCAAACTATGTCCTTCAATTTCAACCCATTCTTCATCGCTTTTTTTTTAAGACTTACTACCTCCACAATGTAAGCTGTAAAATAACTTGTAATCAAACTTAACCTAATGCTAAAATTCAACTTGTTTCTCCAATTTGTTCTTCACATCCACAATTATATTCTATTACTTCGAGTCTAGATTCCAAACTAAATCCAAACGTCATAAAGTAGACTACAAAATGTGCTAATAAACTTAATTCACTTCAACATCCCATTATCTAAATCCAATCTTTATAAACAACACACAAACTTACTTTGATTGACTTACCATGTATCATTCCACATCCTTATTTTGGCTCAGTCATAATTCATATCATTGATATTACCCATACTGCTATTCAAAAATATAGAATAAAAAAATGTTCCTATTTTAAAAAAAAAAGCAAAACCTAATGTCTTACACATGACTCCTTATTTTTAGCTCACTCATGCTCTCTTTCACACACTGCTACTAGCCTTTCAGAAAAATCTTTGTCCATTCATAAAATTAGTCAATAGTCTAAAGTCCATGTGATATTAATACCTACCCCTTTCTTTCGATAGGTCATAGTCCTTAATTTTCACTCCTAACAAAAAAATCGTACTTCCAGAACAATTTAATTAACTATTCATGTTGTTCACTTAATTTAGCAACTCATTCCATCAAAGTATAATATTATTATCATTTTTGTATTCTGAAAGAAATCTTGGGTTGCAACAAGTCAATAACAAATTTGGGGTTAAAATCTTGTACTCCTCCTATTATATTATAGCTAGTCTTATTCAATAACCATCTACACCATCCAAGTTCATGCCAGACTTCCAACAAACCTATATGCAAATATACACAACTCAGAATTTCAAACTAAAAGCTTCAACAACATGTATACCATTCCATAGAACTCCCATATCTATGCCTAAGTTTCTACAAGTACTTAGAACCTTTGCAAAATTACTTGTATAAATATTTACTTTATTAATCCTATCATCAATCACCATTTGAACATGAAATCAATATATTGTTTAAGTGCTATCACAACCACAACAAAAAGGGAATCTATACTTAGCATGATATCCCGAGTCCTAAAAATACTCTGCTTAACATCAAAATATAACTGATCAAATTGCTCTTGTCCTCTAAACATAAAATAAAAGAACATATTTCTTTAGGAAATGTTCCCCACATCTCAAACATAAGTCGCTAATACTTTCATTTATAATAACAAACACACAAAAATTCTTTTTCTCACTAATTTATATTACTTGTTTTTTTTATTCCCATACTTAGTTATATCCCTTTGTTATCATTCAAATCTTTCATTCTAGTCATCATCAACACAAACATTACACCTTCCACGAGAATTTAGACACTATCCACTATTTTTGATGTATAGTTTTCCCTTTTTTTTTAACTTCCTTTCTACACTCACAAATATAATACCATCAGCTAAAATACAAATTTATATGTTAAGCAATATACTCTATCAAATAATAAGAATAACTAATAAGGGAAGAGCACAAATTATATTTAAATTGTCATGACCTCAAAAAGTTCAAAACACATTTTTCTTTGAAAATACTTTTCAAAATCGTAAGACAGACTGTCACAGAATCGTATTGCTCTGATACCAAATTGTAACACCCTTTCAAAATCATATGCAATTTATATAAAATTACATTTACACTCCAAAAGTCTCGAGTCAGTGACAAATTTAAAAATTGATGATACACCTTTTTTTTTAAAATAAACACAAAGTAAAACATTAAAAGCTGAGGTCGATGACAAAATAAATATAAAATAAAAGTGTGCTTGCACCTCAAGTGCCTTCCCCGGCTTGCTATTAGATCCCTTCACCTAAAATTGTTAATAAAGGGGTGAGATCGACATCTCAGTAACTACCGAAATCTCCTAACATACACAAGCAAGTTACATATAATTACAATACAAAGTTCATTCACATATCGTTCGTACAAATCAACTCTTTATCCATATCGATTGACCTCTTAATTCAAAAACAGATCCTTTACATTAAGATTTAACTCATGCATAAATGCAGTATGCCTCCCTTATATCACCTCCACCCTTATACCGCTGACAGGAGCCATAGGCTAACATATAGTCCAAACAGAAATAAATCTAATCAAATAGATTATCCCAAGCTCACCAGTACATGAGATATACCCTGCCGAGGTATAGAGCTCAAGTATGGACTATGGCTCCCCTCCTTAAAGAACAAATATAAGGAGGTGTCACATGTCCCATAACTTCCATGCAATCCTGGCAAGGGAAGGCATAGAAGAAAGGGCCCTGACAAGTACCACTACCACTGTGCACCGAGTGGTGGTATAAAAATCCATCATCACATAATCCTCCTCTAATCCCTATCCCATAACAGATGCTCATGCAATGACAGATATATACGTTTACCAACAATTAAAATATCCTTGAATTTAAATTACCATAATACATTATCTAACACAATATAATATCATCATATAAGCAAGCATGCTTGAAAAGAATCAAACCACATATCATTCACATATTACATATAAAAGCATAAACAACAAGCATGCTTGAAAAGAAACAAACTAATCAATCATTCACATTTTTAAATTAAGAGGTAATCAGTAATCAGTCAGATTATAATTATCCATAACTTTCAAGCATACGAAAGAATCATTCAGAGTTACCTGTTATACTCCATAACTCACAGGTAAAATCAAACAGGTCACTCCAAGCTCCTAATAGTCTACAACATTACCAATATAATATCACTTAATATATGACACAACACACATATAAGGTATTCTAATATAGTTGTGCCTTAAAGTCTTAAACTAACCATATATACACTTACAATTATTTTTATTCCTGTATTAAATATTATTTGCTAAACACTTTTCTTAATTTATTTTCTTTTGAGCAACATATTGATCAGAATATATATATATATATATATATATATATATATATATATATATATATATATAATAATGCAAAAGAAATCTAACAGCACATGATAACGCTTGAACTATTATATGAAGGCGCTTATTGAGGCAAAAATAAGGGTATTATAATTATTAATCATCATAATATATATACATGACAACAATGACAAAGGGAAACTTAAAAAAATAAATAAAGTAGTGATAAAATATAAGGAGAACACGTGTGTGTGTGTTTAAAAGTCACGAATGGAGTAAGAGTAAGGAAGATTAAGATTCATATATGCATATAGTAAGTTCACATACTTCAAGTCTATATTTTAATCCGGATTTGAAGACGTATTTAGGAATAAGTGATACTTGCATTACTGTATTTGCTTCAATGGAAGGTTGCTAATTTTCTGAGGATTTCATTTTATGAGTAAAAAAAATGTATCAAAGAATAACGAAAAGGAGAGTATCTCACAATGCTATGTGACTAATTTCTCAAGGTATTTCTACTATTTTTATAATAAGTAAGGGCACAATTATTTGCACTGAACAAATCACACAATTCTCACAACGCTATGAGGCTAAGGTTAAGTAGAAATAGTTGACAAGACCGCAAAAAAAATAAAATAGAATAAAAATAAAATAAGATAAAATATAATATAACAATTGAAAGAAATAGAAGAAAAATAATTGATAGTAGTATTGTAGTGAAAATATAGTTGACATAGTGAAATGAGGAAAGGGAGGAGAATTGAGCACCTGAGAAAAGCAATTGAGTGTACGGCCAAGAAGGGTGAGAAAGAGAGATAAGCAAGTGTTATATAGAGAAATATCTAGGTTTTCCTAATTGGGCTTTCTAAAAATTGGGCCTTTTTCTTTGAAGTTCAAACATTTTAGTCCCATATATTTTATGTTAGTTTAATCAATTTTTTTAGTTCTCCTAAAATAAAAGTAATCTTCATATTTTGTTTTGAAACAAATTTTATATTTCTTTTTGACTCATAATATATCATATTCTTAAATACAAAATTTTAAATGTCGCAAAATGATTTATTTCTAAGATTAAAATATGGGATGTTACATACTTCATCATAATTTCTTCAATTAAGTTTCGGCTAGGCACAGAGGGAGGAGATTCAGCAGAAGAGGCTTCTGGCGCTGGTTCAGGCTGCACTGGTTCAGACTCAGGCACAGAAGAGGAAGGCTCATCAGGTTGGCTGACTAACACCATTGCCCATTTAGATCTTTGCTCATCTGAACGCTGCTGTTGCATAAATCGGATGGCTTCCCCATGGATAAGACGTTCAGCACTACCCATCTGCCTTACATCATTTGCACGGCGGAGAGCAGCAGTGATGTCTTCATCTAGCCACAAGGAGGGTTGATTGAGGATATTTCTCCCCCTTTTGGCATCATCAAGAAGGGCGAGGGCCAGGGAGGAAGGGTTGGGTGATGTGGAGGGTGGAGGTTCAGGGCCATAGGTTCTGGGTGGTGAGGTCGCGAGTGAGGAAGTGGGTGAGGTTTCTGGTGAATGAGTGGGGCTAGGGAACCAGGAGGGATCTGTGAATAGGCCATCGAAGGGGTAGGTAGATGAATAAGGGGTGAATGGTAAGTGGTCCTCAGATAACCTCTGAAGGCGGGGGTAATCTCTCAGATATAGGTGACTGAGGGGGTGAATGGCAGTGTGGAAGCCAAGGTGCTCGGCCAGTTGGTTAAGTAGTAGGTCTAATTTGGCCTCGACCCTTCCTAGGCGATTCTCGAGGTTCTGGATCCTCTGCTCCTGTTGCTGGAATCCAGTGTCACATTCATTGCGAAGGGGAGCCACCAAGGAGTCAGCCAGCCGAAAGATGATCTCCTCTTTCACTGCGGCTGACACCTTCGGAACACGGCTTGGGCCAGCATGAGAGTCAACTTCCTGGTCCCCTGCTCCAGACGCAGAGGGAGCAGTTGTGTGTGAGGCACTCCCTGCCTGAGAGCCAGAACGAGTGGCCCTTGCTAGCTTGTTGTACTTGATCCCCATCTTGCTGATGTTCATTGCGCTGACGGGCAAACACTTAACATTCTCAGCTTCCTCAGTAGATGTAGATTTGATCAGGAATTTCTCCAAGAGGAAGGTGATGACCGTTGGGTAAGGAAGATTTCCAGACTTCTTATTGTCAATCCACCTGTGCAGCTCTAAACTTATTAATTGCCCTGGGTTAATTGGCTGCTGGGTGAGGAATCTGAGGAGCCAGGGGTTGTCAAGAAGAGTGAACTCGTTGAAGTTTCCCCCTTTGTAAGTCATCATTCGGGAGTAGATATAATGAAGGACCCGGTTGGAGTCAGACATGCCAGACACCTTCTTCCCCTTGGTGTTATAGACTTTCTCAAGCTCTGCCTGGCTGAGTTTCTCAGGGTATATCCACTCGTTCATCTCTGCCTCAGTGACCCCAACCATGGCGTTGATATCTCGCCAATTGAAACTTATATCTCTTCCTCTCACTGTGGCCTTGAAATTGACTCTGCGGATGGTTTCTTTCCCATTCACCTTCTTGTACTTGGCTGTGGCTGTGAGCGACTGGGAGAACACCCTCAGCACGTTGATGTTGTACTCGTTGTTGATCCCCAGCCAGCACATGTACTTTTGGAGATGTTCCCTCAGATGCCCAAACCCTAGTTCCTCAATTTTCTCAAGGTCTATGAACATTCCATGAGAGAAGTAGGGTTTCGTAGTTTCAAATTTGGAGGAAACAGCTTCCAATGGCCCATCTCTGTACACAAGAGGATCATCCTCTTCCACTCGCTGTCTTTTAGAAGCGGGCTCTTCACTGAACTGAACTTTCTTCTTCCCCTTTTTCTTCGAACGTTCTTGTTGATGCCCAGATTGCCCTGAGTGTTCATGGTGTTCTTGGGGTTTCCCAGTTTTCCCAGAATGCGAATGCCCAGATTTTGACTTCGATTTCTTGGAAGTAGAGGTTTTCTCAACGTTGGGGTTTGTTTCATGAGAGCCAGCCATTTCTGAGTGGTTTAGGGTTTAAATGGGATGAAATGCACAGAAATGCAGAAGATGAAGAAGAAGATGCGATGAAGATGAAAGAAGATTTCAGAGAGTTTGGGTGTTTGATTTGTGTGAGAAGTGAGAAATGAATGACAATGGCCTATATATATGCGAAGTAGTAAGCGATGTGATGTTTCATAATGTGTCATTGAAAATATGCACCTTTTGTGGGAAAACGTAAATATTCAAATTGAAACGTCGCACCTTTGTGACACGTGTCCCTCCACAGTGTCAGAAGAGGCACAATTTTTGGTGGAAGAAGGTGAAACGTTTTCTGAGTTGAAGTGACGTGTCTTTTACCCAGACACTGACGCTCCCGGTTGCTTTGAGTCATCACCCAGCGCCAACAAAAGAGCATCCGGAAGTGATTTTGCTTCCGGTTGGGCTTAACTTAAGATTTAACATTGTGGGGGACCTGCAAAACTAAAGATTGGCACTCCGATGCCTAAGTTAGTATAGTTGCAGGTTTTAATCAATTAAGCTCAGGTTTATTTTGAAGATTAAACTTCATTTGGGTTTACCATTCCCAAATTTCCTCTTATGAAAGTGAATTGATCAACCCCCAGAGGCTTGGTGAAGATATCTGCAAGCTGATGCTGAGTGGGAACAAACTGCACCTTGACATCCTTCTTTTGAACATGATCTCTGATGAAGTGATGTCTGACATCAATGTGCTTTGTTCTTGTGTGCTGAACAAGATTCTTGGCAAGGCTGATGGTGCTTGTGTTATCACAGAGAATGGGAGCCTCTGGAAATTCCAGTCCAAGATCCCTCAGTTGATTCTTCAGCCACAGCATTTGTGCACAGCAGCTTGCAGCAGCAATATACTCTGCCTCTGTGGATGAGAGTGACACGCAGGTTTGCTTCTTGCTAGCCCAAGAGACCAGACAGCCACCAAGGAAGGCGCATTGTCCACTGGTGCTCTTCCTATCAGTTTTATAACCTGCATGGTCAGCGTCAGAATAAGCCCACAAGAACTCTTGGTTACCTCTGGGATACCAAAGACCAAGTTCTTGTGTTCCCTCAAGGTATCTTAAGATACGTTTAACACAGGTTAGATGTGACTCCTTGGGGTTGGCTTGAAATCTAGCACACATGCCTACACTAAATTGAATGTCAGACCTGCTTGCTGTTAAATACAGCAGGGAACCTATCATTCCCCTGAACATGGGCAGGCTGACTAATTTTCCCTTTACATCAGCGTCGAGTGCGGCAGTGGTGCTCATGGGAGTATCATACTCCTTGCACTCATCCATCCCAAACTTCTTGAGCAGCTCTCTACAATACTTAGTTTGGGAGATGAAAATGTCATCCTTCTTTTGCTTAATTTGCAGGCCTAGGAAGAAACTTCTTTTGCTTTTAACCCTAAAACGCGCAAATGGGCTTAATTACAGTTATCCAGCCTAAACTTTTATACAGTAATCCAATGAAGATAGATGCAAATGATCAATAAATTATTACACAAATAAAATGAATAAATGCGGAAGCACCAATGAAGCTAACATTAGTTACCCAGTTTCCGGATCCTTTCCCCATGACTCCTGCCCCGATCTAAAACCTGTAATGAAAACGATTGGGGTAGACCCAGAAATCGCAACTACTACCACTCGCTTACGTACATCTTTTCACTACGTGCATGTGCATGCCCGCAAGGTGGTGTGTGATAATAATGTGTAAAGTGGTGTGTGCTACATGTTGTGTTGTATGTACATGTTATTTATGCCTATTTCAAGTAACTATCAATTAAATTACAGCAACAAGAATATACAGACACATCATAGATCAAAACATCACAAAGTTTAAACATCAATAATAATAAATAAAACATCGATAATAACCAAACACAACACACCGTAATATCTCAGTTCAATAGGGACTCACGACTCGATGGTCGATATACCCTCGCTTGAAATGGTTCAAAGGGACTAACAACCCTACTGAACATATAACAATTTTGTATTATTTATTTTAGTCCCTGGGGGTTTTACAGGGAACCTCATTCCGGAATGGCATAATTATAATCATATTAACCGGTGTGCACCAAACAAATAATCAATTCTCATACATCATATAATAAACATTACAAATTCATAATCTAACCTATATGCTTACCAACATACACACACACGCAAACAAGTTTAAGTAGTTACCTCCTTGCATTTAAACCAAAATAAACGTATGCTCCAACGTGCTCAAGTGTCAATAACCAACTTCTACAAACAATAATACAACGCATACAAATAATTAAAAATTCATCAATTGTATACTAATTAACGTCACTCTCGTTCTTAAAAGTACTACCCAATCCCCTTACTTACATTCACTTCTCTAAGAAGTTATTTTCCAACTTAACTAGAGCCAACTAATAACAAGTAATTTGCAAATTCAACCAATATAATCCATATAAATTAGAATTGGCATACACTGTACTTCTTTTTCTTACTATGAAATAAGCCAAGTAAAATTCCAGAAATCTAACAACACAACCAGTATCATTTTGCATAGAATCCATAATCAAACAAAACAGGGAATGCAGCAAAGTAATCACTCACATCATGTACATAGTTTCAACCGTTCTCTCTCTTTCACTCGATTGTAATCAACCAAGGTCCTTCCTTTAAATCTTTAAATCCTTTAAATCCAATGTCCTTCCTTTTCATTATTCAATACTATTTTTTTTAAATCCTTTAAATCTTGAATTCATTTAATTCTGGACAACGTAAGAACCAAAGAACCATAGAAGATCAACAAATTTTAATATCAATCCCACTATTCAAGCTCATCAAAGGATCAGTCCAATCATCCCAAAAATCCTCATACCCGAAATTTGTGAAATCATCTATTACTTCTAAATCAATAGTTTAAATATGTAAATATATGTCTTAGCATCTTAAACTAATGATGAACTTCACTGGCTCCAACGAAATACAAACATGCTAGCTTGGAAAATTACCATAACCTTTTATATAAAACTTTTAACCAAGATTGTCAACACCAATAAATCAGAATTTCAATCCTCTTTTCTTTCCATCCTTTTAAACCAGAATTAAAGGGGATATTGTAAAAACCCATAACAGAAACTAAATGCAATTTAATCAATGTCTGGCAACAATCACTATATTGAACTACAAATGAAGAATAGAAAAATTCAAAGATCAAGGAGCACTCATTAGTTTCAGTAGAAACAAGAAAAGAAAACAAGTTTAAGAAACTACACATGCCTAGTCAATTTCCCACTTATTATCGATTAAATTTCTAACCCAAAAATACCACTTAACTTGCCAAAATAAAGACCCACAACCTAAGAAATCCGAATTGATTTTGCTCAAGACTCACTCGGCCTCTCTCGAGAATTCGCCTAGAAATCACAGAGAAGGGCTAGAAATCAGCATAGAAACTCACCTGAGTTTGAGTCCCCTCTTGCATGTGCAACCGGCCCTTTTTTGGCCTCAAATCATCGCTGGTATGAAGAGAGGGTCAGAGGAAGGAAGAAGATATGGAGGATGGGTTTTTGGGTGCTCAAACTGCTCAAATCCGTCACTGGGAAAGGAAGCATAAGGAAGAGAAGGAAATACACGATGAAAAGGAAGTGTCTTATGCTTTTGTATGGGAAGGGGGCGGCTGTTATTATTATTGAAAGAGAAGGAAGAAGATGAAGTTTGATAATGGAGGGAGAACCTAAAAGCCACTGTTTCATTAGTTTGTTTATGCGGCTAGCAAAAACAAGAGAAGGAGAGGAATATTGCTTATATAGAAAGGTGAAATCTAGGGTTTATGGCCCAACAAATAAAATTACAAAAATACCCTCATTTAGCTTTTCTTTCAATTAGACATTAGATTTATGAGGAATGAGATTTTAAGGTTTTAGGGCTTATGAGATAATTACCAAAAAGGCTTCACAGTTTAGCATATTATTGATTCATTTTATTTGGAAATTCAATTAACAACATTGAAATCTCTTAAATTAATCATATCCTTATCAATTAAAGATATCTCAGTGTCTAAAACCAATAACATTAATATGTAGTAAATGCAAAAGTTATCTAACATATATATTAATTTAATATTAATGTCTTTATAATACCTAATTTAATGCATTAAACATAAATTACTTCCAATTCTCTTTCATCTTCACTTTTCTCTCAACTTTCTCTCTTCTCCTTCACCATCTTCACGAAATTCCAGCATATTCCATGGCCATCTCACGCATCTTCCTCCATTCTCCCATCCACATGAGTGGCTAGATCATCCTCTGAAAGGGATGGATGCACAAGAGGGGGGGGGGGTGAATTGTGCTACCAAATAAAAATTAAACAATAAAACACAAGGATTTATACTGGTTCGGTCTACCTGACCTACGTCCAGTTCTCAATCACCCAGGTTGAGTTCCACTATCCCCAGGTTTTACAAACGGGTTCACCTGGAACCTTTACAACCGCAAGTTTTAGAACGGGATCACTTGCAACCTTACAACCACAAGTTTTACACCAGGTTCACTTGCAACCTTACTGACTCACTCCCCCTTACAACTTGTAAGGGTTCAACCTTTACAAATAAAGGATTTTCTAAACTTAGTTCTCTCTAAGAACAAATAATGTTACACACTTAAGTACAATGAATGTTCTTAATAAATGAAGAGACTTAACTACAAAGAGTACAAGATAAGTAGATGAAAAGAACTCTCAATGAGTTAAATGCTCTTTCGCTTTTCTGGGCAGCTTTGAATGCTTGAAGGATATTTTCAGTTTCTCACTCTAGATTTCTTCAAGATGTCAAAGTTATCTTCATAAATGAAGATGAGCTTCTTTATATATGTCTTCAAGTATTCTCTCTCTTGGTAGGTGACAAGGCCGTTTGAATATAGCCGTTTTTCCCTTGTTACCGTTGCTCATTAATGCTCCAATAATGCTTAGCAGGGTTGACTTGCTTTATCTCTGAAAAGTAACTCTGACAACTCTGCTCTGCCAAAAAGCACTCTGACACTGCATTGCTGACGTTCTGACATTCTGTTTGCATCCGGAAGCAAATCCACATCTGGAAGCAACATCACTCAGTGCTGCACTTGAACGTTAGTCTAGCAATATATTAACACATAGTCACATGCAGTGGGAGTTCATTTAGTCTTAGGAAGTTCTCTTTCTTCCGGAAGCAATTCCACATCCGGAAGCACTCCTACTGGACGTTGAGTTATGGCTTAGTGTTATACTCACTGACGCTCGGTGTTACCTAACCCAACAGGCAGTGCTAGTCATTAAGCATCCGGAAGCAAATCCACATCGGGTTGCATCCTAACTTAGTCTCAAGGATTTTATACACCTAATGTTCCTAGACTGAGTTATGACTTAGTGTATTACTTGCTTCCGCTGGGGGATGAGTTGTTCATCCGCGAGCGCTAGTCCTAGTCCATTCGGAAGTGAATCCACATCCGGTTGTACTCTTACTTGTGGTTCTATATTAACCTAATTTTTCTTGTTCTTTCATATTTTAGTCTTCATCAAAACTTAAGATTCTAACATTCTCAAATAAGAACACACATATGAACTCAAAGATAATCTTCATTAATAAGCAAATTGATTACAAGTTAGAAATATAATAACAATCAAATTTACAGGTAATCAGATAACTATGCATGATAAAAAAATGTGAAAAGAAAAATTTCTAAGTTAAAATGTATGAGGGGTGTTTGGGCTCAAAGTTTATGTCTCTTTTTCCTCTCCCTCTCTCTTTGTCTTTGATCACACTCCTCTTGCAACTTGGCTAACTGGGCATCCTTCTCACTCTGGTCAATCTGAGCAATCATTTCTTGAAGCTCTGCCTCAGCTTTCTCTCTTCTCAGTCTCTCTGACTCAATGGATTCATCAATGGCCTTCTTCAGGTCACTGACTTCAGTAAGTCCAGCAAATTCTCCAAATGGCGAGTCAGAGACAGGCATGGATCCAAAGGGATAATGGATGGCTTTGACCTTGACATTCCACACAGGATAGTTGGGGTCATCACCTTCACTTGACTTTCCTTTCCCCTTTGCCTTGCCTTTCACTTTCCTTTTAGCCTTAGCCCTCTCAGCATCCAGAACGAAGAACTGTTCTTGTGTGAGTCTATTAGTGTAACCATAGCGCTCAAATTCTTCGGGAGTCATATCTTCCACTTCTAACTTAACTTCCACAAGTGGAGGAATTTCTACTGGAGGCACTTGGGTGGAGGACTGGGGTTCAGATGCTTCCCTTGCTTGAGATACCCTTTCTGATTCATGCTCCTCAGTGTGATCAGCTGTATTCTCTTCTTCACTCATAGTTGGCTCAGAAGTGCCAGTACCCTTTCTGGCAACATGCTTTTTCCTAGACTTGCTGAAGCTGACCACTGGAGCAGAAGGTGGAGCAGAAGATGGCTCAGAAGGAGGGATTGGAGTGGCAATCACAATAGGTACATGGGCTTGCCTCTTCAACCCATACTTCATCATAATTTCCTCAATTATGTTCTGGGCAGGCACAGAGGGAGGAGGAACAGGAGATGAAGGCTCAGGCTCAGGCTGTGGAAACTCATCAGGCTGATCAACCAAAACCATTGCCCATTTTGACCTTTGGATGTCAGAGCGCTGCTGTTGCATAAACCTTATTGCTTCCCCACGGATAAGGCTTTCTGCTCTTCTCAATCTCTGATAATCCATGGCTCGGCGGAGTGCAGCAGTAATATCCTTATCTAACCATAAGGAGGGTTGAGTCAGGATTTCTCTCCCCTTTTTGGCATCATCAATAAGGGCGAGGGCCAGGGAGGAAGGGTTGGGTGAAGTAGAGGGTGGAGGGTCAGGGCCATATGGTCTGGGTGGTGAGTGTTCTGGTGAGGAGGGGGTGAGGAGTCAGGTGAAGGAGTGGGACTTGGGAAGAAGAAGCGATTTCTCTCAGAGAAGAGGTCAGGATAAGGAAAGGTAGGTGAGTAGGGAGTGGAAGATGAATGGGGCTCAGGTAGTCGCTGAAGGGGTGGGAGATCTCTCAGGTACATGCGACTGTGGGGGTGAATGGAAGTGAAGAACCCAAGAGCTTC
Source organism: Mimosa pudica (assembly GCA_029929735.1). Lineage (NCBI taxonomy): Eukaryota > Viridiplantae > Streptophyta > Magnoliopsida > Fabales > Fabaceae > Mimosa > Mimosa pudica. The sequence continues at coordinate 454,466 of JAKELP010000056.1, read as the reverse complement.
CGCGTTGGAAATGTTAGTGAAGGTGGGAAGTTTTGGGTTGAAGGATGGGTCGGGGGATGGTGACCGGTTGGGGGAGTTTTGGTGAGAGTGGTGAGGTGAAGGTGAGTTGTGAGGTGATTGGCGAGGGGAGTTTTTGAAAGTAATGGATGCACAAGAGGGGGGGGGGTGAATTGTGCTATAAAAATAAAAGCTCAAATAAAACAACACAAACATTTATACTGGTTCGGTCTTCCTGACCTACGTCCAGTTCTCAACCACCCAGGCCGAGTTCCACTATCCCCAGGTTTTACAACGGGTGCACCTGGAACCTTTACAACCGCAAGTTTTGAACGGGATCACTTGCAACCTTACAAGCACAAGTTTTACTCAGGCTCACTTGCAACCTTCCTAACTAGCTCCCCCTTACTTCCAGCAAGGGTTCTACCTTTACAAATAAAGGATTTTTCTAACTAAGTTCTCTTTAAGAACAGATAGTGTTACACACTTAAGTACAATCAATGCTCTTATAACACGAAGAGACTTAACTACAAAGAGTACAAGATATGTAGATGAAAAGGTCACTCAATGAGTTAAATGCTCTTTCTCTTTTCTGGGCAGCTTTGAATACTTGAAGATTCTTTTAGTTTCTCGCTCTAACTTCTCTCAAGAATGTCAAAGATAATTCATTAGCTTCATAAATGAAGTTGAGCTCCTTTATATAGTCTTCAAACATTCTGACTCTTGGTAGGTGGGAGAGCCGTTTGAATATGGCCGTTTAACCCATGTTACCGTTTGCCCAATAAATGCTTCATCAATGCTTAGCAGGGTTGACTTGCTTTATCTCTGAAAAGTAGTCCTGACACCTCTGCTCTGACAAAAGCATTCTGACACTGCAACTTCTGACATTCTGATTGCTTGCGGAAGCAGATTCTCATCCGGAAGCAATTCTACTGAGTGTGCTGCACTGAGTGTTAGTCTAACAGTATAAACATAGTCACATGCAGTGGGAGTGTTCTTAGTCTAAGTGGTCTTCCTTGTATCCGGAAGCACTTCTACATCCGGAAGTAAATCCACTGGATGAAGGATTTTGTTCACTATTGCTCACTCTCGCTCAGTGTTCATTCAATCCAACAGCCAGCGCTAGTCACTAAGCTATCGGAAGCACTTCTACTGGACGTTGCTCATTTTTACTGACGCTTAGGGTTATCTATTCCAACAGCCAGCGCCAGTCTAAGTCTAACAGGAAGCAAATTCACTTCCGTTTGAATCTTAACTTAGTCTTAGGATTTTGTATATCTAGTGCTCATGGACTAAGTTAATTCCTAAGTGAATTTCTTGCTGCCGCTGGGGATGAGACATTCATCCGCGAGCGCTAGTCCTAGTCTATCCGGAAGTAAGCCCACATCCGGTTGCTCTTTTACTTAGGATTCTATGTTCACCTATTGCTTTCTAAGTTCTTTCATATTTTAGTCTTCATCAAAACTTAAGATTCTAACAGTTTTGAGGGGTTTGGTGAGAGGTGTTGTGAGTGTCAGACTCATTTTGTGGTGAAGGTGGATGTGCGTCATTCTGAGGGGGTGGTTGAGGTGGGTTATTTTGTGGGGGTGGTGGAGGTTGGTCATTTTGTGGAGGTGGTGGAGGTGGGTTAGGAGGAGGAGGTGGTGGAAGGTTGGCAAGAGGTTGAGGAATTTGGAAGTGGTAAAGTAACAGGTCTAATTTGGCCTCGACCCTTCCTAGGCGATTCTCGAGGCCCTGGATCCTCTGCTCCTGCTGCTGGAAGCCAGTGTCACACTCATCACGAAGGGGAGCCACCAAAGAATCAGCCAGCCGAAAAATGATCTCCTCCTTTACTTCCTCAGCAAATGCCTTTACTGCAGCTGACACCCTCGGGGCACGACTTGGACCAGCATGGGAATCCACTTCTTGGTCCCCTGCTTCAGACGCAGAGGGAGCAGTTGTGTGTGAGGCACTCCCTGCCTGAGATCCAGAGCGAGTGGACCTTGCCGGCTTATTGTACCTGATCCCCATCTTGCAGATATTGGCGGATCCTACTGGCAAGCACTGGATATTGTCTGCGTCCTCAGTGGATTTGATCAAGGCTTTCTCCAGGAGGAATGCAATGACTTGAGGATAAGGAAGGTGGCCAGGTTTCTTGTCCTTGGTTTCACACCACCTGTGCAACTCCAAGCTAATAATCTGCCCAGGGTTGATCGGCTGCTTGGTGAGGAACCTGGGGAGCCAAGGGTTGTCGAGCTGGGTGAACTCGTTGAAGTTCCCCCCCTTGTGAGTCATCAACCGGGAGTAGATATATTGAAGTACCCGGTTGGAGTCAGACATGGCAGAGACCTTCTTTCCCTTGGTCTCATATACTTTCTCAAGCTCCGCCTTGCTAAGTTTCTCAGGGTGGAGCCACTCGTTCATACCTTCCTCAGTGACCCCGAGCAAGTAGTTGATATCTCTCCAAGTAAAATTCATTGTCCCCCCCCTGACTGTGGCTTTGAAGTTGACTCTGCGAATGGATTCTTTTCCGTTCACAGTCTTGTACTTTGCTTTGGCTGTGAGCGACTGGCAGAACACCCTCAGCACGTTGATGTTGTACTGATTGTTGATCCCCAGCCAGCACATGTACTTTTGGAGATGTTCCCTCAAATGCCCAAACCCTAGTTCCTCAATTTTCTCCAGGTCGATGAACATTCCATGATTGAAGTAGGGTTTCGCAGTTTCAAATTTGGAGGAAACAGCCTCCAATGGCCCATCTCTGTACACAAGAGGATCATCCTCCACTACTCGCTGTCTTTTAGAAGTAGGCTCTTCACTAAACTGAACTCTCTTCTTCCCCTTTTACTTCGAATGTTCTTGTTGATGCCCAGATTGCCCAGAATGTTCATGAACTTGCCCAGATTTTCCAGATTTCGAGTGATGCCCAGATTTCCCAGACTTAGATTTTGATTTCTTGGAGGCAGTGGCTATCTCAGTGTTGGGGTTTGTCCCATGTGATCCTGCCATTTTGTGTTTAGGGTTTTAAGTGAAGTGTATGGAATGAAATGGCAGAAATGTAGATGAAGAAGATGAAGAAAATGAAGAACAGTGTGATGAACTTGATGAAGATGCGATGAATGAGTTCAGAGAGTTTTGTGGGTGTAATTTGTGTGAGAAGTGTGTAAAATGAATGGCGCTCCCTATTTATGCAATGACATAATGTTCATGATGACTCTTTATTGGAACAGGCGCTGCTTCATGGAAAAACGTAAACATTTTAAATGGAACGGTGCACCTTTTGACACGTGTCTCTTCACATTGTCAGAGGGGGGGCACAACTTCCTGTGTAGGAAGGTGAAACGTTTTCTGAGTTGAAGTGACGTGTCTTTTACCCAGGCACTGGCGCTCCCGGTTGCTTTGAGTCATCACCCAGCGCCAGCAAAAGAGCATCCGGAAGTGGTTTTGCTTCCGGTTGGGCTTAACTTAAGATTTAACATTGTGGGGGACCTGCAAAACTAAAGATTGGCACTCTGATGCCTAAGTTGGTATAGTTGCAGGTTTTAATCAATTAAGCACAGGTTTATTTTGAAGATTAAACTTCATTTGGGTTTACCATTCCCAAATTTCCCCTTATAAAGGTAAATTGATCTACTCCCAGAGGCTTGGTGAAGATATCTGCAAGCTGATGGTGAGTGGGAACAAACTGCACCTTGACATCCTTCTTTTGAACATGATCTCTGATGAAGTGATGTCTGACGTCAATGTGCTTTGTTCTTGTCTGCTGAACAGGGTTCTTGGCAAGGCTGATGGTGCTTGTGTTATCACAGAGAATGGGAGCCTCTGGAAATTCTAGGCCAAGATCCCTCAGTTGATTCTTCAGCCACAGCATTTGTGCACAACAGCTTGCAGTAGCAATGTATTCTGCCTCTGTGGATGATAAAGACACGCAGGTTTGCTTCTTCCTAGCCCAAGAGACCAGACAACCACCAAGGAAGGCGCATTGTCCACTGGTGCTCTTCCTATCAGTTTTATAACCTGCATGGTCAGCATCAGAATAAGCCCACAAGAACTCTTGGTTATCTTTGGGATACCAAAGACCAAGTTCTTGTGTTCCCTCAAGGTATCTTAAAATACGTTTAACACAAATTAGATGTGACTCCTTGGGGTTGGCTTGAAATCTAGCACACATGTCTACACTAAATTGAATGTCAGGCCTGCTTGCCGTTAAGTACAGCAGGGAACCTATCATTCCCCTGTACATGGGCAGGCTGACTAATTTTCCCTTTACATCAGCATCGAGTGCGGCAGTGGTGCTCATGGGAGTATCATACTCCTTGCACTCATCCATCCCAAACTTCTTGAGGAGTTCTCTGCAATACTTAGTTTGGGAGATGAAAATGTCATCCTTCTTTTGCTTAATTTGCAGGCCTAGGAAGAATGTTAGTTCTCCCATCATTGACATCTCAAATTCTCCCTGCATAGTTTAAGAAAATTCTTCACAAAGTTTTCCATTAGTTGCCCCAAAAATAATATCATCGACAAAAATCTGGACAATTAACATGTTTCTATCTTTGTGCAGAATAAACAGTGTATTATCTAGTTTGCCTCTTGAGAAACCCTTGCCCAGCAAAAAGCTGCTGAGTCTCTCATACCAAGCTCGAGGAGCTTGTTTTAGGCCATACAAAGCTTTCTTTAGCCTATACACATGTTTAGGATGCTTGTGATCCTCAAAGCCAGGAGGTTGTTCAACATAGACCTCTTCTTTAATATAGCCATTAAGAAATGCACTCTTTACATCCATTTGATATAATTTAAAACCTTTCATGGATGCAAAGGCTAGAAGAATCCTTATTGCTTCAAGTCTTGCGACTGGAGCAAAGGTTTCCTCATAGTCTATGCCTTCTTCTTGGTTATACCCTTTGGCTACCAATCTGGCTTTGTTTCTTGTTATCTGACCAGTCTCATCCAGTTTGTTCTTGAAGACCCATTTGGTCCCAACTATGGATTGATGAGACGGCCTTGGGACTAGTTCCCATACTTGGCTTCTTTCAAACTGATTAAGCTCTTCCTGCATGGCAATAATCCAATCACAGTCCTCAAGAGCTTGTTCAACTGAAGTTGGTTTGATCTGAGATAAGAAAGCTCCAAATTCAACTTCATTTTGAACCTGCCTTCTGGTTCTGACACCTGAAGAAACATCACCAAGCACTTGATCAAGAGGATGATCCCTGTGATGTCTCCTAACTGTTGGCAATTGTACCTCATCAGGCACAGTCTGCACTCTAGGTTCATCACTGGGTTCATCTTCTTCCTTGGGATTGCTTGCTGGTGTTTCTTTAGGTGAAGATGATGGTGGTTTTTGAAAGTTTAGTATCCCATCATCTTTTGTGGATTGTTCCCATGTAGGATTTTCATCGAATACAACATGCATTGATTCTTCTACAGTTCTAGTCCTCATGTTGTATACTCTATAAGTCTTACTCCTAAGAGAGTACCCTATGAATACACCTATATCAGCTTTTGGATCAAACTTACCCAGATTTACCTTTCCATTGTTATGCACATAGCATTTTGATCCAAAGATTCTGAGGTGGCTGATGTTGGGCTTTCTGCCTTTGTACAGCTCATAGGGAGTCTTGTCCAAGCCCTTGCGAACATAGGCTCTGTTAGAGATGTAGCAAGCAGTGCTCATAGCGTTCACCCAGAACACTTGAGAAACCTCTTTCTCATTGAGCATGCTACTGGCCATCTCAGTTAGAACCCTGTTCTTCCTCTCGACCACACCATTCTGCTCACACAGCTCTGAGAAATTGTGATTCTCAAACTCTCCTCCATGGTCTGTCCTTATGGCAGAGATCTTGAGATCTCTCTCATTCTGCACTTTCTTAGCCAGGACAACAAAGGCATCAAAAGCATCTTGCTTAGAGGCAAGAAACATTGTCCAAGTGAACCTAGAATAGTCATCCACCACAACTAGAGCATACAGGTTTCCACCCAAGCTCTTCACTCTTGCTGGCCCAACCAAATCCATGTGGATTAGTTCCAAGGGCCTGCTGGTGGAGACTCTCTTCTTGGCTTTAAACGAGGACTTTGTTTGCTTCCCTCGTTGGCAGGATTCACAAATATAGTCATGCTTAACCTTAAAAGATGGAATCCCTATAGCCAGCTCTTTCTTAATCAGCATGTCAAGTTGAGTAAAGTTAACATGCGCTAGCCTTTTATGCCAAAGCCAACTATTCTCTTCACTAGATATTAAACATTTTTCATCTAGTTGTTGACATAAATCTAGTGTGTATAGGTTTCCATTTCTGTTGGCCTTAAGTTTGCATTTTAGGTTGGCCTTATCTAGGTTCAGATCATGCTTGTCTATTATCATGCACTCATGTGAATCAAAGATTACCCAATTTCCTTTGTCAGTGCTCTGGCTGACGCTCAGCAGGTTGTGACAGAGACCATCCACCAGATAGACGTCTTTAACTGGTCCAACTTCTCCAACTCCGGTGATCTTTCCACTCTGATTTCCTCCAAAGGTTACTGTGGCTCCATCTTTGATCACCAAGGATTTGAATTTGTCTCGGTCTCCAGTCATATGTCTCGAGCATCCGCTATCAATGTACCATTTTCTATTCTTGGATGCTTTGAGACACACCTGCAAGAATCAGACAAGCTTAGGTACCCAACCTTTATTGGGTCCTCTGTCATTAGTTCCCAGAGCCCTTGGTCCAGTGTTGGTCTTGACCTTGGGCTTATGATTAATCTGTGCCTCTGGCCTAGTGTGGGCTCTAGGCTCTTGGGCTTCCCTTGAGGATTGTTTCCAGGCTCTAGATCCCTGTTCTCCCTTAGTTTCTTTTCTTGGGGGAGGATCCTTTGTTGCCTTGGTTCCTTTTGGGACCCACTTATATGAGCTGTTGGCTCCATGCTTCTTAGCATTACAGGTGGACGTAGAATGTCCTTTCCTGTTACAATAATTACAGAAGCTAAAAGGTGTGGAGCTGTGATTAGTGGCTTTATGAAAGAATTTTAAGTAAGGCTTCACTTTTGGTTCCACCCACTTTTTCCCTTTAGGTTTGTAGCCTAATCCAGTCTTGTCCCTATATGCCCTCTGATTCATTAAAATAATGTCTAACATTTCAGATCCATTAGTAAACTTCTGCATTGCATTTTGCAGTCTATCTCTCTCGCTTGAGATTTTGCTGCAGTTAGAGCAGCTCTCTAATGTTGAGGCTTTGGGTTCTGCTTGGGGAGAACCTTTGCCATCCGCTACCGGAAGCTTTTTGGCTTCCGCTAGCTCCTTACTGAGTGAGTCCACCTTGGACTCAAGTGATTCCTTTTTAATTTTCAATACTTTATAGGCTTTACATAAGCGGAAAAATTCTTCATGGACCTCATTATATGCTTCTTGTAGTTCAGGGAAAGTTACCTCACTGTCCTCCTGGATGGGATCAAATTCTGAGGATGCTTCCTCATCATCTTCTCTGGCTACGAGACAGAGGTTGGCAACCTCTTCCTCATCACTTGCTTCCTCATCAGAACTATTCACCCAGATAGAGGACACAAAGGCTTTTCTTTTGTCCTTCCCTTTTGATCTCTGCAAGCTTGGGCACTCAACTTTGAAGTGGACAGGCTTCTTACACTCAAAGCACACTGGGGCCCTTTCCTTCTTATATCCTTTCTTCTGGCTGGATTCACCTTTCTGAAAGCCTCCTTTCTTCTTGAAGAACTTTCTGAACTTTCTTACTATCATAGCCATCTCCTCATCATCGATGTCCTCCTCATCATCCTCATCATCATCATTATCATCATTCTTCTCCTTGCTGGGAGCAACAAGAGCAAGGTTCTTGGCTTTAGCTGTAGCTTGAGGAGCTCTCTGAGCCAACAGGGTTGGTTCATATTCAGCCAGAGAACCAAACAAGGCAGTGATGAAGCTGGTTGATTCTCCCTGGACTTCCTGCAAGATGGTAACTTTGGTGATCCAGTCACCCTTCAAAATTTTTAGAATCTTGCTGACTTGTTCTTCCTCAGGAATGTCCTTTCCCAGAGAGGTCAAGTTATTAATGAGATGGGTGAACCTGAGCTCCAGCTCTCTGATTGGCTTAGTTGGACTAAGCATGGCAAATTTGTGGAACTCCTCAACCAGCACCTCAACCTGTCTTGCCTTCACTCCCTTGGTTCCAGAATGAGCAGCCTCAAGAGCCTCCCACATATCCTTCGCTGTTTTGTGGTGGCTGATCCTGTGGAACTCCTTAGGACTAAGGGCGCATTGAATGTAGTGCATGGCCCTGTAGTTCAGCTGAACTAGAGCATAGTCCTCATTGGTGTATCTGGATCGCTGCTTTGCAAGACCTTCATCATCTAGAGGGACGTTATTCCCACGCTCAATCACATCCCAGAGACGAATGTCGCAGGATTTGATGTAGAGACCCATTCTGAACTTCCAGAATGGATAGTTGTAGCCATCAAAGCCAGGAGGCTTGTTTGGCTGAATAGCAACATCGGGCAAGGAATAATCTGCATCCATTACTAGATCTTTTCTTTCTAGATTCGTTGGAATCAAGTCAGAAAGACCCACTCTGATACCAAATGAAAGGGATGGATTCACAAGAGGGGGGGTGAATTGTGCTACCAAATAAAAATTAAACAATAAAACACAAGGATTTATACTGGTTTGGTCTACCTGACCTACGTCCAGTTCTCAATCACCCAGGTTGAGTTCCACTATCCCCAGGTTTTACAAACGAGTTCACCTGGAACCTTTACAACCGCAAGTTTTAGAACGGGATCACTTGCAACCTTACAACCACAAGTTTTACACCAGGTTCACTTGCAACCTTACTGACTCACTCCCCCTTACAACTTGTAAGGGTTCAACCTTTACAAATAAAGGATTTTCTAAACTTAGTTCTCTCTAAGAACAAATAATGTTACACACTTAAGTACAATGAATGCTCTTAATAAATGAAGAGACTTAACTACAAAGAGTACAAGATAAGTAGATGAAAAGAACTCTCAATGAGTTAAATGCTCTTTCGCTTTTCTGGGCAGCTTTGAATGCTTGAAGGATATTTTCAGTTTCTCACTCTAGATTTCTTCAAGATGTCAAAGTTATCTTCTTAAATGAAGATGAGCTTCTTTATATATGTCTTCAAGTATTCTCTCTCTTGGTAGGTGACAAGGCCGTTTGAATATAGCCGTTTTTCCCTTGTTACCGTTGCTCATTAATGCTCCATTAATGCTTAGCAGGGTTGACTTGCTTTATCTCTGAAAAGCAACTCTGACAACTCTGCTCTGTCAAAAAGCACTCTGACACTGCATTGCTGACGTTCTGACATTCTGTTTGCATCCGGAAGCAAATCCACATCCAGAAGCAACATCACTCAGTGCTGCACTTGAACGTTAGTTTAGCAATATATTAACACATAGTCACATGCAGTGGGAGTTCATTTAGTCTTAGGAAGTTCTCTTTCTTCCGGAAGCAATTCCACATCCGGAAGCACTCCTACTGGACGTTGAGTTATGGCTTAGTGTTATACTCACTGACGCTCGGTGTTACCTAACCCAACAGGCAGCGCTAGTCATTAAGCATCCGGAAGCAAATCCACATCCGGTTGCATCCTAACTTACTCTCAAGGATTTTATACACCTAATGTTCCTAGACTGAGTTATGACTTAGTGTATTACTTGCTTCCGCTGGGGGATGAGTTGTTCATCCGCGAGCGCTAGTCCTAGTCCATTCGGAAGTAAATCCACATCCGGTTGTACTCTTACTTGTGGTTCTATATTAACCTAATTTTTCTTGTTCTTTCATATTTTAGTCTTCATCAAAACTTAAGATTCTAACATCCTCTCCTTCCTTCAAGTCAAGATTTGTGCTATGAGCTTCAATGATTTCGGCCTTGTGTGAGAATTTCATCTTCTAGGTTTTCAAGTTTGTAATCTTTGTAGTTCTTGTATGTCTAAGCCTTTAGGCATGTTAGAACTAGGATTCTATGTGGAGATTTCCATGTGGAGTTCATTTATTCTTCAAACTTGTAAATCTAGCTTCTAGATCTTGAACTTCATGTGAGATAGGATTATATTTGTGTAGCTTCATGAGAACAATCATATGTGTTTACATTTTAATTGTTTCTTGAAGTGAATGTTATATAGAAGTTAGCTTTGATTTCTATCTCACCTATGAATATGCATCAAAGTTAAGGCTAGGGTTTCTTGATTAATTAGTTTAAACTAGCTAAAGGTTCTTAGATTTAATAAGCTTTGACCGATTTAAGCTAGTTATATTAAGAGGAAATTGTCACATGAGGCCTATCAATCAAGATTTCACAAATTGAGGCTTGAAGGAGGAGAATCCATCTCTTGATTTCATCTCCTCTCCATTCGGTTATATAGCTTATTTTTAGTTGTAATTGTAGTTAGTTAACCAACATAATCACTCTCAAAACTTGCTTAATTTGCGTGACATTAGTACCTTTAGCTAGCAAGATAACCTAGATTGTGGATTTGACCCTTACTCACCACTACACTCTAGTGGATCTGAGTATTGACTTTATTGATTAATCTTTTAGGCGACAAAATATGTTTGAATCAAGTGGCGTCGTTGCCGATTTAGGTTTACTCTTGCTAGTTTTAGGTTTTCTTTGTCACATTTTAATTTGTAATTGTTCTTAGTGATTTATTTCGGTTACTTGTGATTTTGTGCTTGAGGGGACATTGATTTTATCTTGTGATTGCACATTATTTGGCTGGACTTTTGTGCATAATTTGGTGGTAATTTGGCTGCTCTAGTTGGCCAATATCATTTTTGAAAGGTCGTTGAAAGTTGCTGGAAAAATTGTGAAGTGCTCATTTTACTTAGGGATCTGGTTCCTACTCTTGTGAATTAAGTACTTCGAATCTGGAAAAAATGTTTTTGGTGGTTATTGTGCTTGATTTTAGCTTGCTAAAGCTATATTTCTTGACCTGAAATACTTTGTATAACTTCTGGAACAAATTGTTGAATTTGGACTGTTAGCTGGAAGTTCACTGTGTGACCAGTTTGCTTACTTTTGCAACTGTGAATTGTGTAGCTGGAATTTGTCAAAACTGTTTCTTGTTGTTATACTACACATCTTACGCTTTCCAGGGATATATTACTTGTTGCAATATTCATTATATACTTTCTGGAATTAATTTTTCAAATCTGCCCTGTTTGCTGGACACTCGCTGGAAAGTACTGGAATTTCAGAGAACTTGTTTTCAAAATTGGTACTGACTCACAACGAATTTATTGAAAGTGTTTTAACTGGTAAAACTACAAGATTAGAGCTTTAATTTGACATTTTATTTTCCAGAAAATTCGTTGTCTACTGTCCGGGGTGAATTTTTGAAATTGCCCTGTTTTTCCGGAACTTGCATGCGGTGCTGCTGACTTTGGTGCAAATCTGTTTGCCCTTGCCCTGCACTGTTTTCATTGATCTTTAGCTGCTTTTAACCAGTTTTTCATAAGCTTTTTACTACTGGACAGTGTTGAAATTTTCGTGCATCAATTGGTGGTCATTTGGTCATTATTTGCATAGAATTGTCTATTTTGGTGCATCATTTTTGGAATGAATCTGTTTGCATTCCAGGGCATTGTCTTGGACAGTTTTTGTGGCATTTGAAAGCTGTTTAATTGCACTATTAAACTGCCTAACTTCCCTGGAAAAATTGGATTAGATATTGTTTGCAAAAGGTGCTCTAGTTGCCTTACATTTGCTAACCAGATAAGTTGGTAGTTTGGACTGTTTTTGTGGTTGTTGCTGGACTGTTTTTGCAGGACTGTTCTCATTGCTTGCAGGGCTCCATTAATCTGTTTTGACACTCTTTTTGGTGCCCTGTGGTTGGTTGAACTTGTACCACATCGTTGGCATACTTACTTCAATTTTTGGAGGAGTTCTTGAAGTTGCATTGGAGCACTTTCTTGTGCTATTTTACTGGATATATTGTGGCTGGGCTGTATTGGTTTTCTTTGCAGGATGACATATTATTCTTGCTTTATTGAGGCTTGTTCACACCTCATAGGCCAATGAGGGAATTTTCAAGGCCATATGCCTCATTCTCACCTCCTTTCCAAGAGCATAACCCTTCCACCAACACATACCATCAAGGATGGATGGACCATCCAAGCTTCAAGTGGGGGGGAGGAGGTTATGCTACTCCATCACATGCTTTTGAAGATCAACAAGGGTATGCTCTTCAATGTCAAGATCATGACCCTTACCAAATGAGGCCTAATTCTTCTTGTGCTCAAAGGCCGGATGTGTATGCTTATCAAGAAGCTTCTCAATATGAGCCTAATCCACCTCCTTATGATCATCAAGAGCCTCTACAAAGCTTTGTTCCTATACACATGGAGCAAAATGACTTCTTTCATGCTCAAGTGCCAAATGAGTATGCTCCTCCAAGTGAAGATTCTTCTTCCTCTTCTAGTACATATGATTTGATGATGCAAATGTGTGCATCCATTATGGATAGGATGGAGGGGTTAGACTCTAAATTGAATCAAATTGAAGAGAGTGCAAGGAAGCAAGAGGATATTTGTTCATTTGCTTCTCAATGGATGAATAAACGGGCCGAGGAAGAGGCAAGGCAAGGTGACCTACCTTCCAATATGGTTGTAAATCATACTTCTTTGAATGACATGAATTTGGAAGGAGGAGTTCAAGTTGAATCAATTCCTTACCTTGATGAAGAAGAGCATGAACCTCAAGAGTGGCAAGAGGTTAATCCTAGAATTGAGATGAATTTTGCAAATCAACCTAGCACCTTTGAGTCTAATGGAGTCTTGCCTAGTGCTTCTCATAGTGATGATCTTGATGATTCTATGACTTGTTCATGTGATGAGTTGAGCATATGCGTTGATTGTTATGAGGGTAAATCTTCTCTTCTCATGGAATTCCATAGAAAAAAATTGAAAGAATTGCAAGCAACCAATCATGATGTTGTATTGGGTAATGATACAATGGATGAGGCCACTTCTAGGGGTGATATACATGTTGAACATCACTCAAATACCCTAGAAAACCATGAGGAGGGTGATAATGGTAAGGAGGCCGATAACATACCTCCCTTGGGTGGAGAATGCAAAGAGGCTGAGAGCCAAAGCCCTATTGAAGAGGAGGAGCATGAAGTCTTTAAAGATGAATGCAAGGTTGGAGAGCAATTGGCATAAGAGCTTGGAGCTTTCTCTAATTCTCAACTCATGCATAAATCATCTCAAGGTATAATTCTTGATCCTACACTTGTTACCTTTCCTAGTTCATGTAACTTAGGGAAGAAGAAATATCATGAGCTTGTTCAAAGTGTGATCCTTGATTTGTTTTCTATGCTTGAATTTAATGTGCCATTGCTTGTTGTTCTTAAGTGTAACATAGTGTTACTAATTCCCTAATTAATTCAATAATACCCTGACTAACTATGATAGAAAAATGATTTCCATAATATTAATAAATCTATCATAGTTAGAAAAAGGATTTCCTAATAATGATCATTATCCATGATAGAAAAGAATAAACTAATACAACCTGAATACTATCATGGATAATTAATAGCTAACCATGTTAGAAAAGAATCACCTAACATGGTTAGAAAAATAAACAACCTAATGTTCAATAATATCAAATACATATAAATATATGCGGAAGCAGATGCAGGCCTATACAAATTGGCAATATACAACTCTAAATAAATTATATAACCTCTACTACCTAATTCCCTTTCCTGATGCTTGCGCCTGTGCATGAATACCTGCAAAAATGTCAGTAATCGTGGGATGAGACAATTTGTCCCAGTAATCACCGCTTAACTCACTATAACAGTGAGATGTGCGGTAGTAAGGGCGTCTAAAGGGTACCACAGTTCTAAAATCAATAATACATATATATATTTCTCATTTCCTTTCATCCATCACTTAAATCCTTCTGTCACGTCTCAATCAACTCAAATTCATCATCTCTACTTCCCATGTATCACTCAACATCCATCACACTCACCTAAAGATGCATTGTGCCACCACGGTGCATTCAAGCATCTATTCTTCACTATATGATTTGACACTGTGTCCCTCTCCATAATGAGGGGACAATTTCCCTCTCTGGCAATCTCCAGAGAAGGAACCCCAATTCTGTTTTCCATTACAGAACGGGAACGGTTGGACTCTTCAATGCCAAACAACCGTAGGGGCGGTTGGGCTCTTCAATGCCAAACAACCGTAGGTCACTTCTCTCAATAAGTCGACCTATGAACCCCGATCCAATCAATCCGAAAAGGATCATCAGTACAAATAACTGTCGATTGGCCTATCGACAGTTATCATCGCGCGATGGTACACATATATAACAGTGTCATGCAAAACTCACCATACCTTTCAATATATTAACCACCACTATGATATTTTCCAGCAACACATCTTTCCAATCTCAACCACAATATGCAATTCTTCTAATCCACATCACTATTCCTCAATTTAACATTCCAAAGTCTTAAACTCAACACCTATCTTTCTATTTTATCCTCGTAACCTCCCAAGTCAATATCTGAACACTATATCTATATACTTTTCACAACTATTCCAGATCAATATCATCCACCAGCCAGAATAATACATATATAATATTTCAAATTTCTTTATATGAAAGTAATCATGTATGAAAGGCACCCAATAGCCTATTTTGTATAAAAATAACTTTTCAAAGATAATATATATAATGAGGATGAGAAAGGATTTTCAAAATCCCCAACTAACGTCACCCTCAATGTTATAGCAAGTTTAAGTGTGATTACCTGTCGCCCTTTAGCAATTTACGCTATTTCTCAACCTTTCTTGATGCCACGGAAGCCATATCGCAATCAATCCTATAATGTAGTACAGAATGATAAATTAGTATCATTCTACTTTATGTTAAACGTCTCTCTCTCGTATTCACATTACTACCCATTCCCCATCTATATCACAGTTTCTTAATTCTCTAATTACACTTTTTAACTTGATCTTTTATGATTCTCACTCAATGTTCACCATTTAATAACATTAAGTATCACAATTTCAAGATTTAACAATGGAATCACTCATTCAAAACATATCAATCATCCAAGCACTACAAGATATATTTATAGTACTAAAGAACTCAATATCCCTTCAACAAACACAAGAATTCTATCACTGAAGCATAAGTCACTACACTTTTCCAGTTAAATTAACAAGGCCCATTTCTATCTTAATTAAACCATGCATGGCTCAGGAGCCAATCCAATTCCAACACCAATTTAAGAATTTCTCATTTAAACAACCCTTACAAAGTCTTTCATATAATCCTATACAATAAGAGTAATAAACATATACACTAGGATCACAGTGACTATATTCATTTCAAACTCCCTTGGCAATTTAGATCTCCAGGCCATTTGCAACATATACACATGTAAGTTAAAACATGCACACACCCTAAGCAGCTCAAATCTGATTCAAAGGAACCATGTGATAATCTCGTATAAGTCTAAGTAACTTTATGGCTTTAAGTTGAATTCTCACATACCAGTTCATAGTTAATTTATCTTGGCATTTCCAACATGTTTTCATAATTTAAAGCATTTCTCATTTAATAAACAGCAAAGAACTCAATCAATTTACTAGATACAATCATTCCCAATGAACCACTCAATTTATGGAAATTAACCATTCCAATTGAATATATAACTATGTAAATTTAAATCCAAATCTATGTTGCAGATTATGTTAACTCCTTTACAAGTTTGATTTGAAGATTTCTAAGCATCAATTAAGTAACTACAACATGACTCATAATAGGGAAACAACACATAACAGATTTTTATAACTTCACAACCTCAACAGCTTCACAAATTATATATGAACTCTATCCTATTTCAAAACAGCACCAACAACCATATGAGCAACCAACAAGACAAGAATCACTTGCATTTACAAGGATAACCACATATCTTCACATAGCTCATACATGAATATTTCTTAATTAGAATTGGGATGCTAATATCTTTCATCTTCATGTTCCCTATTCAGCCAGAAACAACCAAATACAATCATGTACCTCCATCTAAATCAAAAATAAAACAGTCCTGCAGAACCACTAATAACATACATTCAAATATATTGCAGTCCCATTCCAATTCAGCCCAAATTAGCAAGAAAAGAACAAAATATAGAACCCATATAACAAAACCATAACATAACAGTACCAAAATCCCCAGGTCTCATTCATCCACAAAATCTAGCATTCCAAACCAAAACATGGTCAACCACAAAGCTCCAACAATTCAAGGAACCAATAAGCCCATAATCTGTTCGGACATGAAAAACACAACCACCACAGTCAAACTTTGAGAATTTGCAACATACACATTACTGAAACATACAAGGCATACCTTAAAATCAGCACCCATTTATGTGAAATCACTACTAAGTTAGCTACATATGGAAATCCCAAGTTCAATCATGAAGTCTCATCATCTTTATTTACAGCACCATAAAGCAGAGAACAAAAATTTCCAATGAATAAATAGGCTCAACCCAAAAGATCACATGCAAGTACAAAGTTCCTACAATTCCCATTTATTTTATCCATTTGCATTCCAATTTATTATTTTTATAACATCATACCAGCAACACCCAAAACAGAAATTAAATAAATCACAACAGTATCATCCAAACAAAGTAATATATGCACCAACTAACTTCAACTCCAATCAAACAACAAACAATCCGGTTGTGACAGAGAAGACACTTAGGGAACCTTCAATTCAAACACAAATTAAACATACATAGTCATTTTACATACTGAACATAAAGTCTTAAGTCCAAAAATTAGGGTTTTACCCAAATCCAACAAATCCTTACTCAACCATTCAAATTCTCTCTCATACTTCAAGAATTGAACATTAACTCCACAAATTTGTTTATGGAAACCCATATCTATGAACCAAAAATCGGACTCCCTCTCAAGCTCGCCCAAATTGAAGACTAAAGGAGTAGGAAGAGGGAATATGAGATTACCTATGTGTGAATCCAAGCTTACATGCTTCCCTGAAACTCGCCGTCGCCGGAACACCACTGGGCTCGCCGGAGAACAAAGAGAAACAGTAGAGAAGAACAAAAACAATAATGAAGATATGTCAAGAACGTTGAAGAACTCGAAGAACCAAAAAGGCAAAACGAGATAGAGGAGGACGAAGCTCACCTTCTTCGCCGTCAACGCCGCTGCTCGCCGGAAACATCGAAAAAAGCGACGGAGGAAAGTGAGGAACTGGAGCAAAACGCGAGAAAGAGAAGTGAGGAAGGGAAAAAGGTGTGATGATGATGCTGATGGTGAGGTGGCCGGCGCCGCCGCGCCTTAGGCCGCCGGAGATCGCGAGGGCGGAGGAGAGGAAGAGAGAGAGCAGGGAGGGTTTGGTGAGAGGGCGGAGGGACTCGAGGGAGGGAGAGAGAAATGGAAAGGAAGGAAGGAGATGATGTATATATATATACTTTAGGGAAAATTACAATTAACTACCCTAAGGTTTATTCGTAATTATATTTCTAGCCCAGAGGTTTGTATATATTACTATATCTCCTTCTTTCCATCATAATATTATCTACTATCACAAATACTTATTCATGAAAGTTTCTAACTCCAAATAATTATTTTAACTATATTTCCTTAAATTCCAAAAATTAAGATTCAATAACAATAAATCTCCATAAATTTCTCCCTAATATTCCAAATTTCCTAAATAACACCTCAATAATTTCCAATTAACCTTAATCAAAATTTGGGATGTTACATTAAGCCCAAGCCTACTTATGCTAAGCCTTCATATAATCTTTGCATATATAAGGAAGCATGTAGGCCATATACATTGTTGATTGAAAATGTGGTAGAACAACATGTAAGTCCCTTGAGCTTGCATTCACATGAGGTTGTGCACACATCTTTAGGTTCATTTGATTCTTGCTTGGTGAATGTTAATGATGCTTGCATGAATTCTCTTGATGATGATTCTATTATTGTGAGCATGCCTCTTGATGCTATTAGTCCCAAGCATGTTGATTGTGGGCTTGATGATGTTTGTATGTTCATATCTTCCTTGTTTAGCCACAAACCCTTGGAAAAAGGGAGTTTGTTCAATTGTGTTTATAAAGCTAGGGTGGAAGGATTGCTTGCTCTCATTAAGGGGGCCGGATTGCTCTTGGAAGAAGAGTTGTTTTGCTACACCTCCCATGATATATTGGATTGGAAGAGCCGGTTAAAGAGCAATGATGAAGAAAGTGCTTTGCAAGGAGAGTCCTCCAATAAGGCTATGCTTGTGACTACTTTGTGTGATGAAGATAACTTGAATCTTGCTATGAGGAGTGAATCCACCAATTCCATTTGGAGGCCGAATGGTGATCCTTGGTTGAGTGCTTTGAAGGGGCAAAATTTTGTTATGTTTAAAGTGCCTAAATTGATCACTATATTTCATCATCGCCTCTTCCCTAAGCATGTGCATATTGATTATCTTTGTGTTTCATTGAGTTTATCTTTGCAATCCTACAACCCCTTACAAAAGGGAAGTTTGTTCTATGTTGTAGGATCTTTTAGGATGCACAAGGATTATTGGGAAAACAAGAAGGCCATGGTGGAGCTTGTGGAGACTCCTAAGTTGGAGAAAGCCAACTTAGACTTATTTGAGGCCGAAATGCATCTCAAGAAAAGTTTGGAGCATGATGAAACAAAGGAGGAATTGGACTTCTTTAATGGAAAGCTAACCAAGGATAACGGCAAAGGGTTAGTGGTTCGGTTGAAGATGCTTCAAAGGAACATGGAAGTGAAGGCCAAAGTTTTGCAAGCAACAATGAATGAACCTACACTTCTAGTGTTCCTTGCCAAGAGAGTGCACAAATTGTTAATGGAGCTTCAAGCCCATTGGAGAGCTAGGAGGCCAAAGGAAAAGAAGAAGGGAGCAACTCCTAGAAATTCCACATTGAAGCATTCAATCCTTGAGAAAGTCGAATTGCTCAAGTGGAACTTAGTGAAGGAAGAACACCAATCTTCTACAATTGAGGGTGGCCAAACCATATTGATAAAGGGCCACAAGAGCAAGTTCTTCAAAGAGAATTCCAAGCCTCCATAAGAGGTTGTTTCTTTCCTTCCCTTACTTGCTTTAAGTTGTTTTTATTCCAAGTGTGGGGGAAGATGATTAATAGTAGAAAAAATTAGGATTGTGTTTAGGTTTATGTTTTAGTATGTTGTTATAGGTTGTTTAGAAAAACAGAAAAAAAAATAAACTTGTGTTAGGTTGTGTTTAGTGTTGTTTTGTGTTAGTTTTGTGAATAATACATGCATTGGCCATTTGTATGCTTGGACTGCCCGACCATTTATGTTGCTGCCTTGCCTTTGAAATGCATCTTCCTACTTGATTTTCTTGGTCCATTGAGGACAATGTATGATATAAGTGTGGGGGAGTGTATTATGGCGCTTAAAAGTGGTTTAATTCAAAGCTTTCACAATTGATTTTTGGACTTCTTAGGCATGACTTTGTAGGATGTTTAACTTGATTATGGCTCTTGAAAGCAAATGGAATTGTCCTCTAGTGTGTAAGTAGAATTTTTGGAATGATTACTTAGGGCATTGCTTGGGGCACTTTTAAGGTATAAAGAGGATGTTAGTTTCTCACTTAACTTTTCTTAGGGAGGAAGTGACTAATTAGAGTAAGCCATTAAAGTGAGAAGCCTCCAACCGAATTGAGTGGGCCAATAGTCTACTGGACCTCCTAGAACTTGTCCTAGCTCTTGTTCAAGATCACAATGCATGGCATGATTGAAAATGAAAGGGGCATTTCTTTCTAAACCCTTTTGACCCAAACACTAAGCCACCAAAAATTTATCCTTTGATTAACCCCTTTGGGCCATTCACTTCTCTTTTCTACCACCTTGACTAATGTGTGAATAAGTGATTATAGCATATGCTTGTATTTATATTAGTATTGTATTGAAGTATCTTATGAAAGCATGCTACATGAGTGAAAATAAAAGATGGCCGAGAGCCACATTGGATAGAAAAGAAAGGAGAGATGGCCAAAGGCCAAGAAAAGCAAAAAAAAAATAAGGCTGAAGGCCTAAAAAGAAGAAAAAAATATAAAAGCATAAAGTGCTTGAGTATGCCAAAGGCATATGAGTGAAAAGAAAAATGAGGGAAGCACAAAGTGCTTGAAAAAAAACGAAAGAAAGAGAGAGAGATGTAGCATGCTTTATTAGAATTAAACTCATTGTATTGCATGCATATGTGGTGATTACTTGTTCATATCATTGGTCATTGACTATTATCCATCATTCACCATTCATGATTAGCCTTCCATAGAAACCCCAAAGTCCCCTAGATTTGATTGTGCCATGCATAATAATGGGTGGAGAACTAAAGGCTACTACAAGCCTATGGTGAGGTTAAGTACATTGAGCCAAAGAGTGATCACAAGTCCTTAGTTAGGCATTTTTCCTAACTTGAGTGAATGAGTTAAACACTTAATCCGGTGAGGAAAATCTCTATTAGCACTCCTCCTTAATTCTAGTTGCTTGCTAAACTTGCATTCACCTTGCATTCTTAGATTTGGCCCATGTGATGTTCTAGGGAAAGGTTCAAAAAGATCAACTTGTACTCTATGACAATTCCAAGTGCCTTCACTATGCTTAACGATTAAGTTAGTCTTTTTACATGACTTTGCCCGGAGTGCAAAGATTAAGTGTGGGGGATTTGATTGAACCTATTTTTATATGTTTAAGCATGTGCAATTGAGCTTAATTAGTGTGGTTTATTTGCTATATTTGATCATTATTGGTATATTAAATTTGCGCATGCTTATTGGACTTAATTGGGAAATATTAGCCTTATTACTTGCATTTTAAGAAACCAAGGGTATTTTGGTCATTTTGACCATTTGATGATATTTTATTTGTAGGGGGGTCCCACGTGGGCCCCACACACCCTTGGATGAGCTTAGGCGGCAAGGAGGAGGCTAGGTGGCAAAGGCCTTGCATAAGACAAAAATTACCTCATTTGTCAAAAAGAAGGGATTTGCATGTTACTAAATGGGGTAATTTTGGCTCCACATTCAAAAATTCAAATTTGGAGTTGTGATGCATCATTAAGGGCAAAGTTGGAAGCACAATCATGAGGAGAAAAAGGAGGAACCTTTGGAGGATGAACCTACCCCACATTTAGGCCACATTCACCCACCTTTTCCCTTAATCCCCAAAATACCCTTCCTTTCACTTCCCTTCACCCACATTTTGGCCTCTCACACTCACATACCCATAAAAATCCCTTCTTGGCCGAAATTGACACTTAAAAACAACTCATCAAGACCCTAATCTACCTCATTAACTCACCTAAACACTTCAAATAAATATCTCCTAGCTTCATTAGTCACATACACCAACTTCACCTTTCTCATTCATCTTCACTTTTCTCTCAACTTTCTCTCTTCTCCTTCACCATCTTCACGAAATTCCAGCATATTCCATGGCCATCTCACGCATCTTCCTCCATTCTCCCATCCACATGAGTGGCTAGATCATCCTCTCCTTCCTTCAAGTCAAGATTTGTGCTATGAGCTTCAATGATTTCGGCCTTGTGTGAGAATTTCATCTTCTAGGTTTTCAAGTTTGTAATCTTTGTAGTTCTTGTATGTCTAAGCCTTTAGGCATGTTAGAACTAGGATTCTATGTGGAGATTTCCATGTGGAGTTCATTTATTCTTCAAACTTGTAAATCTAGCTTCTAGATCTTGAACTTCATGTGAGATAGGATTATATTTGTGTAGCTTCATGAGAACAATCATATGTGTTTACATTTTAATTGTTTCTTGAAGTGAATGTTATATAGAAGTTAGCTTTGATTTCTATCTCACCTATGAATATGCATCAAAGTTAAGGCTAGGGTTTCTTGATTAATTAGTTTAAACTAGCTAAAGGTTCTTAGATTTAATAAGCTTTGACCGATTTAAGCTAGTTATATTAAGAGGAAATTGTCACATGAGGCCTATCAATCAATATTTCACAAATTGAGGCTTGAAGGAGGAGAATCCATCTCTTGATTTCATCTCCTCTCCATTCGGTTATATAGCTTATTTTTAGTTGTAATTGTAGTTAGTTAACCAACATAATCACTCTCAAAACTTGCTTAATTTGCGTGACATTAGTACCTTTAGCTAGCAAGATAACCTAGATTGTGGATTTGACCCTTACTCACCACTACACTCTAGTGGATCTGAGTATTGACTTTATTGATTAATCTTTTAGGCGACAAAATATGTTTGAATCAAGTGGCGTCGTTGCCGATTTAGGTTTACTCTTGCTAGTTTTAGGTTTTCTTTGTCACATTTTAATTTGTAATTGTTCTTAGTGATTTATTTCGGTTACTTGTGATTTTGTGCTTGAGGGGACATTGATTTTATCTTGTGATTGCACATTATTTGGCTGGACTTTTGTGCATAATTTGGTGGTAATTTGGCTGCTCTAGTTGGCCAATATCATTTTTGAAAGGTCGTTGAAAGTTGCTGGAAAAATTGTGAAGTGCTCATTTTACTTAGGGATCTGGTTCCTACTCTTGTGAATTAAGTACTTCGAATCTGGAAAAAATGTTTTTGGTGGTTATTGTGCTTGATTTTAGCTTGCTAAAGCTATATTTCTTGACCTGAAATACTTTGTATAACTTCTGGAACAAATTGTTGAATTTGGACTGTTAGCTGGAAGTTCACTGTGTGACCAGTTTGCTTACTTTTGCAACTGTGAATTGTGTAGCTGGAATTTGTCAAAACTGTTTCTTGTTGTTATACTACACATCTTACGCTTTCCAGGGATATATTACTTGTTGCAATATTCATTATATACTTTCTGGAATTAATTTTTCAAATCTGCCCTGTTTGCTGGACACTCGCTGGAAAGTACTGGAATTTCAGAGAACTTGTTTTCAAAATTGGTACTGACTCACAACGAATTTATTGAAAGTGTTTTAACTGGTAAAACTACAAGATTAGAGCTTTAATTTGACATTTTATTTTCCAGAAAATTCGTTGTCTACTGTCCGGGGTGAATTTTTGAAATTGCCCTGTTTTTCCGGAACTTGCATGCGGTGCTGCTGACTTTGGTGCAAATCTGTTTGCCCTTGCCCTGCACTGTTTTCATTGATCTTTAGCTGCTTTTAACCAGTTTTTCATAAGCTTTTTACTACTGGACAGTGTTGAAATTTTCGTGCATCAATTGGTGGTCATTTGGTCATTATTTGCATAGAATTGTCTATTTTGGTGCATCATTTTTGGAATGAATCTGTTTGCATTCCAGGGCATTGTCTTGGACAGTTTTTGTGGCATTTGAAAGCTGTTTAATTGCACTATTAAACTGCCTAACTTCCCTGGAAAAATTGGATTAGATATTGTTTGCAAAAGGTGCTCTAGTTGCCTTACATTTGCTAACCAGATAAGTTGGTAGTTTGGACTGTTTTTGTGGTTGTTGCTGGACTGTTTTTGCAGGACTGTTCTCATTGCTTGCAGGGCTCCATTAATCTGTTTTGACACTCTTTTTGGTGCCCTGTGGTTGGTTGAACTTGTACCACATCGTTGGCATACTTACTTCAATTTTTGGAGGAGTTCTTGAAGTTGCATTGGAGCACTTTCTTGTGCTATTTTACTGGATATATTGTGGCTGGGCTGTATTGGTTTTCTTTGCAGGATGACATATTATTCTTGCTTTATTGAGGCTTGTTCACACCTCATAGGCCAATGAGGGAATTTTCAAGGCCATATGCCTCATTCTCACCTCCTTTCCAAGAGCATAACCCTTCCACCAACACATACCATCAAGGATGGATGGACCATCCAAGCTTCAAGTGGGGGGGAGGAGGTTATGCTACTCCATCACATGCTTTTGAAGATCAACAAGGGTATGCTCTTCAATGTCAAGATCATGACCCTTACCAAATGAGGCCTAATTCTTCTTGTGCTCAAAGGCCGGATGTGTATGCTTATCAAGAAGCTTCTCAATATGAGCCTAATCCACCTCCTTATGATCATCAAGAGCCTCTACAAAGCTTTGTTCCTATACACATGGAGCAAAATGACTTCTTTCATGCTCAAGTGCCAAATGAGTATGCTCCTCCAAGTGAAGATTCTTCTTCCTCTTCTAGTACATATGATTTGATGATGCAAATGTGTGCATCCATTATGGATAGGATGGAGGGGTTAGACTCTAAATTGAATCAAATTGAAGAGAGTGCAAGGAAGCAAGAGGATATTTGTTCATTTGCTTCTCAATGGATGAATAAACGGGCCGAGGAAGAGGCAAGGCAAGGTGACCTACCTTCCAATATGGTTGTAAATCATACTTCTTTGAATGACATGAATTTGGAAGGAGGAGTTCAAGTTGAATCAATTCCTTACCTTGATGAAGAAGAGCATGAACCTCAAGAGTGGCAAGAGGTTAATCCTAGAATTGAGATGAATTTTGCAAATCAACCTAGCACCTTTGAGTCTAATGGAGTCTTGCCTAGTGCTTCTCATAGTGATGATCTTGATGATTCTATGACTTGTTCATGTGATGAGTTGAGCATATGCGTTGATTGTTATGAGGGTAAATCTTCTCTTCTCATGGAATTCCATAGAAAAAAATTGAAAGAATTGCAAGCAACCAATCGTGATGTTGTATTGGGTAATGATACAATGGATGAGGCCACTTCTAGGGGTGATATACATGTTGAACATCACTCAAATACCCTAGAAAACCATGAGGAGGGTGATAATGGTAAGGAGGCCGATAACATACCTCCCTTGGGTGGAGAATGCAAAGAGGCTGAGAGCCAAAGCCCTATTGAAGAGGAGGAGCATGAAGTCTTTAAAGATGAATGCAAGGTTGGAGAGCAATTGGCATAAGAGCTTGGAGCTTTCTCTAATTCTCAACTCATGCATAAATCATCTCAAGGTATAATTCTTGATCCTACACTTGTTACCTTTCCTAGTTCATGTAACTTAGGGAAGAAGAAATATCATGAGCTTGTTCAAAGTGTGATCCTTGATTTGTTTTCTATGCTTGAATTTAATGTGCCATTGCTTGTTGTTCTTAAGTGTAACATAGTGTTACTAATTCCCTAATTAATTCAATAATACCCTGACTAACTATGATAGAAAAATGATTTCCATAATATTAATAAATCTATCATAGTTAGAAAAAGGATTTCCTAATAATGATCATTATCCATGATAGAAAAGAATAAACTAATACAACCTGAATACTATCATGGATAATTAATAGCTAACCATGTTAGAAAAGAATCACCTAACATGGTTAGAAAAATAAACAACCTAATGTTCAATAATATCAAATACATATAAATATATGCGGAAGCAGATGCAGGCCTATACAAATTGGCAATATACAACTCTAAATAAATTATATAACCTCTACTACCTAATTCCCTTTCCTGATGCTTGCGCCTGTGCATGAATACCTGCAAAAATGTCAGTAATCGTGGGATGAGACAATTTGTCCCAGTAATCACCGCTTAACTCACTATAACAGTGAGATGTGCGGTAGTAAGGGCGTCTAAAGGGTACCACAGTTCTAAAATCAATAATACATATATATATTTCTCATTTCCTTTCATCCATCACTTAAATCCTTCTGTCACGTCTCAATCAACTCAAATTCATCATCTCTACTTCCCATGTATCACTCAACATCCATCACACTCACCTAAAGATGCATTGTGCCACCACGGTGCATTCAAGCATCTATTCTTCACTATATGATTTGACACTGTGTCCCTCTCCATAATGAGGGGACAATTTCCCTCTCTGGCAATCTCCAGAGAAGGAACCCCAATTCTGTTTTCCATTACAGAACGGGAACGGTTGGACTCTTCAATGCCAAACAACCGTAGGGGCGGTTGGGCTCTTCAATGCCAAACAACCGTAGGTCACTTCTCTCAATAAGTCGACCTATGAACCCCGATCCAATCAATCCGAAAAGGATCATCAGTACAAATAACTGTCGATTGGCCTATCGACAGTTATCATCGCGCGATGGTACACATATATAACAGTGTCATGCAAAACTCACCATACCTTTCAATATATTAACCACCACTATGATATTTTCCAGCAACACATCTTTCCAATCTCAACCACAATATGCAATTCTTCTAATCCACATCACTATTCCTCAATTTAACATTCCAAAGTCTTAAACTCAACACCTATCTTTCTATTTTATCCTCGTAACCTCCCAAGTCAATATCTGAACACTATATCTATATACTTTTCACAACTATTCCAGATCAATATCATCCACCAGCCAGAATAATACATATATAATATTTCAAATTTCTTTATATGAAAGTAATCATGTATGAAAGGCACCCAATAGCCTATTTTGTATAAAAATAACTTTTCAAAGATAATATATATAATGAGGATGAGAAAGGATTTTCAAAATCCCCAACTAACGTCACCCTCAATGTTATAGCAAGTTTAAGTGTGATTACCTGTCGCCCTTTAGCAATTTACGCTATTTCTCAACCTTTCTTGATGCCACGGAAGCCATATCGCAATCAATCCTATAATGTAGTACAGAATGATAAATTAGTATCATTCTACTTTATGTTAAACGTCTCTCTCTCGTATTCACATTACTACCCATTCCCCATCTATATCACAGTTTCTTAATTCTCTAATTACACTTTTTAACTTGATCTTTTATGATTCTCACTCAATGTTCACCATTTAATAACATTAAGTATCACAATTTCAAGATTTAACAATGGAATCACTCATTCAAAACATATCAATCATCCAAGCACTACAAGATATATTTATAGTACTAAAGAACTCAATATCCCTTCAACAAACACAAGAATTCTATCACTGAAGCATAAGTCACTACACTTTTCCAGTTAAATTAACAAGGCCCATTTCTATCTTAATTAAACCATGCATGGCTCAGGAGCCAATCCAATTCCAACACCAATTTAAGAATTTCTCATTTAAACAACCCTTACAAAGTCTTTCATATAATCCTATACAATAAGAGTAATAAACATATACACTAGGATCACAGTGACTATATTCATTTCAAACTCCCTTGGCAATTTAGATCTCCAGGCCATTTGCAACATATACACATGTAAGTTAAAACATGCACACACCCTAAGCAGCTCAAATCTGATTCAAAGGAACCATGTGATAATCTCGTATAAGTCTAAGTAACTTTATGGCTTTAAGTTGAATTCTCACATACCAGTTCATAGTTAATTTATCTTGGCATTTCCAACATGTTTTCATAATTTAAAGCATTTCTCATTTAATAAACAGCAAAGAACTCAATCAATTTACTAGATACAATCATTCCCAATGAACCACTCAATTTATGGAAATTAACCATTCCAATTGAAT
The DNA here is from genome assembly GCA_029929735.1 of Mimosa pudica. NCBI lineage: Eukaryota > Viridiplantae > Streptophyta > Magnoliopsida > Fabales > Fabaceae > Mimosa > Mimosa pudica. The sequence continues at coordinate 427,068 of JAKELP010000056.1, read as the reverse complement.
ATATAACTATGTAAATTTAAATCCAAATCTATGTTGCAGATTATGTTAACTCCTTTACAAGTTTGATTTGAAGATTTCTAAGCATCAATTAAGTAACTACAACATGACTCATAATAGGGAAACAACACATAACAGATTTTTATAACTTCACAACCTCAACAGCTTCACAAATTATATATGAACTCTATCCTATTTCAAAACAGCACCAACAACCATATGAGCAACCAACAAGACAAGAATCACTTGCATTTACAAGGATAACCACATATCTTCACATAGCTCATACATGAATATTTCTTAATTAGAATTGGGATGCTAATATCTTTCATCTTCATGTTCCCTATTCAGCCAGAAACAACCAAATACAATCATGTACCTCCATCTAAATCAAAAATAAAACAGTCCTGCAGAACCACTAATAACATACATTCAAATATATTGCAGTCCCATTCCAATTCAGCCCAAATTAGCAAGAAAAGAACAAAATATAGAACCCATATAACAAAACCATAACATAACAGTACCAAAATCCCCAGGTCTCATTCATCCACAAAATCTAGCATTCCAAACCAAAACATGGTCAACCACAAAGCTCCAACAATTCAAGGAACCAATAAGCCCATAATCTGTTCGGACATGAAAAACACAACCACCACAGTCAAACTTTGAGAATTTGCAACATACACATTACTGAAACATACAAGGCATACCTTAAAATCAGCACCCATTTATGTGAAATCACTACTAAGTTAGCTACATATGGAAATCCCAAGTTCAATCATGAAGTCTCATCATCTTTATTTACAGCACCATAAAGCAGAGAACAAAAATTTCCAATGAATAAATAGGCTCAACCCAAAAGATCACATGCAAGTACAAAGTTCCTACAATTCCCATTTATTTTATCCATTTGCATTCCAATTTATTATTTTTATAACATCATACCAGCAACACCCAAAACAGAAATTAAATAAATCACAACAGTATCATCCAAACAAAGTAATATATGCACCAACTAACTTCAACTCCAATCAAACAACAAACAATCCGGTTGTGACAGAGAAGACACTTAGGGAACCTTCAATTCAAACACAAATTAAACATACATAGTCATTTTACATACTGAACATAAAGTCTTAAGTCCAAAAATTAGGGTTTTACCCAAATCCAACAAATCCTTACTCAACCATTCAAATTCTCTCTCATACTTCAAGAATTGAACATTAACTCCACAAATTTGTTTATGGAAACCCATATCTATGAACCAAAAATCGGACTCCCTCTCAAGCTCGCCCAAATTGAAGACTAAAGGAGTAGGAAGAGGGAATATGAGATTACCTATGTGTGAATCCAAGCTTACATGCTTCCCTGAAACTCGCCGTCGCCGGAACACCACTGGGCTCGCCGGAGAACAAAGAGAAACAGTAGAGAAGAACAAAAACAATAATGAAGATATGTCAAGAACGTTGAAGAACTCGAAGAACCAAAAAGGCAAAACGAGATAGAGGAGGACGAAGCTCACCTTCTTCGCCGTCAACGCCGCTGCTCGCCGGAAACATCGAAAAAAGCGACGGAGGAAAGTGAGGAACTGGAGCAAAACGCGAGAAAGAGAAGTGAGGAAGGGAAAAAGGTGTGATGATGATGCTGATGGTGAGGTGGCCGGCGCCGCCGCGCCTTAGGCCGCCGGAGATCGCGAGGGCGGAGGAGAGGAAGAGAGAGAGCAGGGAGGGTTTGGTGAGAGGGCGGAGGGACTCGAGGGAGGGAGAGAGAAATGGAAAGGAAGGAAGGAGATGATGTATATATATATACTTTAGGGAAAATTACAATTAACTACCCTAAGGTTTATTCGTAATTATATTTCTAGCCCAGAGGTTTGTATATATTACTATATCTCCTTCTTTCCATCATAATATTATCTACTATCACAAATACTTATTCATGAAAGTTTCTAACTCCAAATAATTATTTTAACTATATTTCCTTAAATTCCAAAAATTAAGATTCAATAACAATAAATCTCCATAAATTTCTCCCTAATATTCCAAATTTCCTAAATAACACCTCAATAATTTCCAATTAACCTTAATCAAAATTTGGGATGTTACATTAAGCCCAAGCCTACTTATGCTAAGCCTTCATATAATCTTTGCATATATAAGGAAGCATGTAGGCCATATACATTGTTGATTGAAAATGTGGTAGAACAACATGTAAGTCCCTTGAGCTTGCATTCACATGAGGTTGTGCACACATCTTTAGGTTCATTTGATTCTTGCTTGGTGAATGTTAATGATGCTTGCATGAATTCTCTTGATGATGATTCTATTATTGTGAGCATGCCTCTTGATGCTATTAGTCCCAAGCATGTTGATTGTGGGCTTGATGATGTTTGTATGTTCATATCTTCCTTGTTTAGCCACAAACCCTTGGAAAAAGGGAGTTTGTTCAATTGTGTTTATAAAGCTAGGGTGGAAGGATTGCTTGCTCTCATTAAGGGGGCCGGATTGCTCTTGGAAGAAGAGTTGTTTTGCTACACCTCCCATGATATATTGGATTGGAAGAGCCGGTTAAAGAGCAATGATGAAGAAAGTGCTTTGCAAGGAGAGTCCTCCAATAAGGCTATGCTTGTGACTACTTTGTGTGATGAAGATAACTTGAATCTTGCTATGAGGAGTGAATCCACCAATTCCATTTGGAGGCCGAATGGTGATCCTTGGTTGAGTGCTTTGAAGGGGCAAAATTTTGTTATGTTTAAAGTGCCTAAATTGATCACTATATTTCATCATCGCCTCTTCCCTAAGCATGTGCATATTGATTATCTTTGTGTTTCATTGAGTTTATCTTTGCAATCCTACAACCCCTTACAAAAGGGAAGTTTGTTCTATGTTGTAGGATCTTTTAGGATGCACAAGGATTATTGGGAAAACAAGAAGGCCATGGTGGAGCTTGTGGAGACTCCTAAGTTGGAGAAAGCCAACTTAGACTTATTTGAGGCCGAAATGCATCTCAAGAAAAGTTTGGAGCATGATGAAACAAAGGAGGAATTGGACTTCTTTAATGGAAAGCTAACCAAGGATAACGGCAAAGGGTTAGTGGTTCGGTTGAAGATGCTTCAAAGGAACATGGAAGTGAAGGCCAAAGTTTTGCAAGCAACAATGAATGAACCTACACTTCTAGTGTTCCTTGCCAAGAGAGTGCACAAATTGTTAATGGAGCTTCAAGCCCATTGGAGAGCTAGGAGGCCAAAGGAAAAGAAGAAGGGAGCAACTCCTAGAAATTCCACATTGAAGCATTCAATCCTTGAGAAAGTCGAATTGCTCAAGTGGAACTTAGTGAAGGAAGAACACCAATCTTCTACAATTGAGGGTGGCCAAACCATATTGATAAAGGGCCACAAGAGCAAGTTCTTCAAAGAGAATTCCAAGCCTCCATAAGAGGTTGTTTCTTTCCTTCCCTTACTTGCTTTAAGTTGTTTTTATTCCAAGTGTGGGGGAAGATGATTAATAGTAGAAAAAATTAGGATTGTGTTTAGGTTTATGTTTTAGTATGTTGTTATAGGTTGTTTAGAAAAACAGAAAAAAAAATAAACTTGTGTTAGGTTGTGTTTAGTGTTGTTTTGTGTTAGTTTTGTGAATAATACATGCATTGGCCATTTGTATGCTTGGACTGCCCGACCATTTATGTTGCTGCCTTGCCTTTGAAATGCATCTTCCTACTTGATTTTCTTGGTCCATTGAGGACAATGTATGATATAAGTGTGGGGGAGTGTATTATGGCGCTTAAAAGTGGTTTAATTCAAAGCTTTCACAATTGATTTTTGGACTTCTTAGGCATGACTTTGTAGGATGTTTAACTTGATTATGGCTCTTGAAAGCAAATGGAATTGTCCTCTAGTGTGTAAGTAGAATTTTTGGAATGATTACTTAGGGCATTGCTTGGGGCACTTTTAAGGTATAAAGAGGATGTTAGTTTCTCACTTAACTTTTCTTAGGGAGGAAGTGACTAATTAGAGTAAGCCATTAAAGTGAGAAGCCTCCAACCGAATTGAGTGGGCCAATAGTCTACTGGACCTCCTAGAACTTGTCCTAGCTCTTGTTCAAGATCACAATGCATGGCATGATTGAAAATGAAAGGGGCATTTCTTTCTAAACCCTTTTGACCCAAACACTAAGCCACCAAAAATTTATCCTTTGATTAACCCCTTTGGGCCATTCACTTCTCTTTTCTACCACCTTGACTAATGTGTGAATAAGTGATTATAGCATATGCTTGTATTTATATTAGTATTGTATTGAAGTATCTTATGAAAGCATGCTACATGAGTGAAAATAAAAGATGGCCGAGAGCCACATTGGATAGAAAAGAAAGGAGAGATGGCCAAAGGCCAAGAAAAGCAAAAAAAAAATAAGGCTGAAGGCCTAAAAAGAAGAAAAAAATATAAAAGCATAAAGTGCTTGAGTATGCCAAAGGCATATGAGTGAAAAGAAAAATGAGGGAAGCACAAAGTGCTTGAAAAAAAACGAAAGAAAGAGAGAGAGATGTAGCATGCTTTATTAGAATTAAACTCATTGTATTGCATGCATATGTGGTGATTACTTGTTCATATCATTGGTCATTGACTATTATCCATCATTCACCATTCATGATTAGCCTTCCATAGAAACCCCAAAGTCCCCTAGATTTGATTGTGCCATGCATAATAATGGGTGGAGAACTAAAGGCTACTACAAGCCTATGGTGAGGTTAAGTACATTGAGCCAAAGAGTGATCACAAGTCCTTAGTTAGGCATTTTTCCTAACTTGAGTGAATGAGTTAAACACTTAATCCGGTGAGGAAAATCTCTATTAGCACTCCTCCTTAATTCTAGTTGCTTGCTAAACTTGCATTCACCTTGCATTCTTAGATTTGGCCCATGTGATGTTCTAGGGAAAGGTTCAAAAAGATCAACTTGTACTCTATGACAATTCCAAGTGCCTTCACTATGCTTAACGATTAAGTTAGTCTTTTTACATGACTTTGCCCGGAGTGCAAAGATTAAGTGTGGGGGATTTGATTGAACCTATTTTTATATGTTTAAGCATGTGCAATTGAGCTTAATTAGTGTGGTTTATTTGCTATATTTGATCATTATTGGTATATTAAATTTGCGCATGCTTATTGGACTTAATTGGGAAATATTAGCCTTATTACTTGCATTTTAAGAAACCAAGGGTATTTTGGTCATTTTGACCATTTGATGATATTTTATTTGTAGGGGGGTCCCACGTGGGCCCCACACACCCTTGGATGAGCTTAGGCGGCAAGGAGGAGGCTAGGTGGCAAAGGCCTTGCATAAGACAAAAATTACCTCATTTGTCAAAAAGAAGGGATTTGCATGTTACTAAATGGGGTAATTTTGGCTCCACATTCAAAAATTCAAATTTGGAGTTGTGATGCATCATTAAGGGCAAAGTTGGAAGCACAATCATGAGGAGAAAAAGGAGGAACCTTTGGAGGATGAACCTACCCCACATTTAGGCCACATTCACCCACCTTTTCCCTTAATCCCCAAAATACCCTTCCTTTCACTTCCCTTCACCCACATTTTGGCCTCTCACACTCACATACCCATAAAAATCCCTTCTTGGCCGAAATTGACACTTAAAAACAACTCATCAAGACCCTAATCTACCTCATTAACTCACCTAAACACTTCAAATAAATATCTCCTTGCTTCATTAGTCACATACACCAACTTCACCTTTCTCATTCATCTTCACTTTTCTCTCAACTTTCTCTCTTCTCCTTCACCATCTTCACGAAATTCCAGCATATTCCATGGCCATCTCACGCATCTTCCTCCATTCTCCCATCCACATGAGTGGCTAGATCATCCTCTCCTTCCTTCAAGTCAAGATTTGTGCTATGAGCTTCAATGATTTCGGCCTTGTGTGAGAATTTCATCTTCTAGGTTTTCAAGTTTGTAATCTTTGTAGTTCTTGTATGTCTAAGCCTTTAGGCATGTTAGAACTAGGATTCTATGTGGAGATTTCCATGTGGAGTTCATTTATTCTTCAAACTTGTAAATCTAGCTTCTAGATCTTGAACTTCATGTGTGATAGGTTTATATTTGTGTAGCTTCATGAGAACAATCATATGTGTTTACATTTTAATTGTTTCTTGAAGTGAATGTTATATATAAGTTAGCTTTGATTTCTATCTCACCTATGAATATGCATCAAAGTTAAGGCTAGGGTTTCTTGATTAATTAGTTTAAACTAGCTAAAGGTTCTTAGATTTAATAAGCTTTGACCGATTTAAGCTAGTTATATTAAGAGGAAATTGTCACATGAGGCCTATCAATCAAGATTGCACAAATTGAGGCTTGAAGGAGGAGAATCCATCTCTTGATTTCATCTCCTCTCCATTCGGTTATATAGCTTATTTTTAGTTGTAATTGTAGTTAGTTAACCAACATAATCACTCTCAAAACCTTGCTTAATTTGCGTGACATTAGTACCTTTAACTAGCAAGATTAAAAACCTAGATTGTGGATTTGACCCTTACTCACCACTACACTCTAGTGGATTTGAGTATTGACTTTATTGATTAATCTTTTAGGTGACAAAAAAGGTTTAAATCACTTTCAACCCTAAAACGCATAAATGGGCTTAAAACGAGTTATGGTGATATATTTGACAAAGTTTTGGACTTGTTTGACCCAAAGTACCACTTTCTAGAGACTTATGACACTAAAACGCAAAAAAAATGGTTTAAAAGACAAAAACCCTAAACCATAAACCCTAAACCCAAAACCCTAAACGCAAAAACAAAACTTGTGCCGCATTTAACCCTAAAACGCGCAAATAGGCTTAAAACGAGTTATGGTGATATATTTGACAATCTTTTGGACTTGTTTGACCCAAAGTACCACTTTGTAGAGACTTATGACACTAAAACGCGAAAAATGGTTTAAACGACAAAAACCTTAAACCTTAAACCCCAAACGCAAAAACAAAACATGTGTCACTTTTAACCCTAAAACGCGGAATGGGTATAAAACTAGTTATGGTGATACATTTGACAAAGTTTTGGACTTGTTTGACCAAAAGTACTATTTTCTAGATACTTTTGACACTTAAACGCAAAAAATGGTTTAAAAGACAAAAACCGTGAACCATAAACCCTAAACCCGAAACACAAAAACAAAACTTGTGCCGCTTTTAAACCTAAAACGCTCAAATGGGCTTAAAACGAGTAATGGTGATACATTTGACAAAGGTTTGGACTTGTTTGACCAAAAGTACTACTTCCTAGAGACTTTTGACACAAAATGCAAAAAATGGTTTAAAGGACAAGAACCCTAAACCATAAACCCTAACGCAAAAACAAAACTTGTGCCGCTTTTAACCCTAAAACGCGCAAATGGGCTTAAAACGAGTTATGGTGATACATTTGACAGAGTTTTGGACCAGTTTGACCCAAAGTACCACTTTCTAGAGACTTATGACACTAAAACGCAAAAAATGGTTTAAAAGACAAACCCTAAACCATAAACCCTAAACGCAAAAAGAAAACTTGTGCCGCTTTAAACCCTAAAACGCGCAAATAGGCTTAAAACGAGTTATGGTGATATATTTGACAATATTTTGGACTTGTTTGACCCAAAATACCACTTTGTAGAGACTTATGACACTAAAACGCGAAAGATGGTTTAAACGACAAAAACCCTAAACCCTAAACCCCAAACGCAAAAACAAAACTTGTGCCGCTTTTAACCCTAAAACCCTCAAATGGGCTTAAAACGAGTAATGGTGATACATTTGACAAAGGTTTGGACTTGTTTGACCAAAAGTACTACTTCCTAGAGACTTTTGACACAAAATGCAAAAAATGGTTTAAAGGACAAGAACCCTAAACCATAAACCCTAACGCAAAAACAAAACTTGTGCCGCTTTTAACCCTAAAACGCGCAAATGGGCTTAAAACTAGTTATGGTGATATATTTGAGAAAAGTTTTGGACTTGTTTGACCCAAAGTACCACTTTCTAGAGACTTATGACACTAAAACGCAAAAAAAAGGTTTAAAAGACAACAACCCCAAACCATAAACCCTAAACGCAAAAACAAAACTTGTGCCGCTTTTAACCCTAAAACGCGCAAATAGGCTTAAAACGAGTTATGGTGATATATTTGACAATATTTTGGACTTGTTTGACCCAAAGTACCACTTTGTAGAGACTTATGACACTAAAACGCGAAAAATGGTTTAAACGACAAAAACCCTAAACCCTAAACCCCAAACGCAAAAACAAAACCTGTGCCACTTTTAACCCTAAAACGCGAAATGGGTATAAAACTAGTTATGGTGATACATTTGACAAAGTTTTGGACTTGTTTGACCAAAAGTATTATTTTCTAGATACTTTCGACACTTAAACGCAAAAAATGGTTTAAAAGACAAAAACCGTGAACCATAAACCCTAAACCCGAAACGCAATAACAAAACTTGTGCCGCTTTTAACCCTAAAACGCTCAAATGGGCTTAAAACGAGTAATGGTGATACATTTGACAAAGGTTTGGACTTGTTTGACCAAAAGTACTACTTCCTAGAGACTTTTGACACAAAATGCAAAAAATGGTTGAAAGGACAAGAACCCTAAACCATAAACCCTAACGCAAAAACAAAACTTGTGCCGCTTTTAACCCTAAAACGCGCAAATGGGCTTAAAACGAGTTATGGGGATACATTTGACAAAGTTTTGGACTTGTTTGACCAAAAGTACCATTTTCTGGAGACTTTTGACACTAAAACGCAAAAAATGGTTTAAAAGACAAAAACCCTAAACCCTAAACCCTATATTCTAAATGCAAAAACAAAACTTGTGCCACTTTTAACCCTAAAACGCGCAAAGGGGCTTAAAACGAGTTATGTTGATACATTTGACAAAGTTTTGGACTTGTTTGACCCAAAGTACCACTTTCTAGAGACTTATGACACTAAAAAGCAAAAAATGGTTTAAAAGACAAAAACCCTAAACCATAAACCCTAAATCCTTAACCCTAAACGCAAAAAGAAAACCTGTGCCGCTTTAAACCCTAAAATGCGCAAATAGGCTTAAAACGAGTTATGGTGATATATTTGACAATATTTTGGACTTGTTTGACCCAAAGTACCACTTTGTAGAGACTTATGACACTAAAACGCGAAAAATGGTTTAAAAGATAAAAACCCTAAACCATAAACCCTAACGCAAAAAAAAAATTTTGTGCCGCTTTTAACCCTAAAACGCGCAAATGGGCTTAAAACGAGTTATGGTGATATATTTGAGAAAAGTTTTGGACTTGTTTGACCCAAAGTACCACTTTCTAGAGACTTATGACACTAAAACGCAAAAAAAAGGTTTAAAAGACAACAACCCTAAACCATAAACCCTAAACGCAAAAACAAAACTTGTGCCGCTTTTAACCCTAAAACGCGCAAATAGGCTTAAAACGAGTTATGGTGATATATTTGACAATATTTTGGACTTGTTTGACCCAAAGTACCACTTTGTAGAGACTTATGACACTAAAACGCGAAAAATGGTTTAAACGACAAAAACCCTAAACCCTAAACCCCAAACGCAAAAACAAAATCTGTGCCACTTTTAACCCTAAAACGCGAAATGGGTATAAAACTAGTTATGGTGATACATTTGACAAAGTTTTGGACTTGTTTGACCAAAAGTACTATTTTCTAGATACTTTCGACACTTAAACGCAAAAAATGGTTTAAAAGACAAAAACCGTGAACCATAAACCCTAAACCCGAAACGCAATACCAAAACTTGTGCCGCTTTTAACCCTAAAACGCTCAAATGAGCTTAAAACGAGTAATGGTGATACATTTGACAAAGGTTTGGACTTGTTTGACCAAAAGTACTACTTCCTAGAGACTTTTGACACAAAATGGAAAAAATGGTTCAAAGGACAAGAACCCTAAACCATAAACAATAACGCAAAAACAAAACTTGTGCTGCTTTTAACTCTAAAACGCGCAAATGGGCTTAAAACGAGTTATGGGGATACATTTGACAAAGTTTTGGACTTGTTTGACCAAAAGTACCATTTTCTGGAGACTTTTGACACTAAAACGCAAAAAATGGTTTAAAAGACAAAAACCCTAAACCCTAAACCCTATATTCTAAATGCAAAAACAAAACTTGTGCCGCTTTTAACCCTAAAACGCGCAAAGGGGCTTAAAACGAGTTATGGTGATACATTTGACAAAGTTTAGGACTTGTTTGACCCAAAGTACCACTATCTAGAGACTTGTGACACTAAAACGCAAAAAATGGTTTAAAAGACAAACATCCTAAACCATAAACCGTAAACCCTAAACCCTAAACGCAAAAATAAAACTTGTGCCGCTTTTAACACTAAAACGAGCAAATGGGCTTAAAACGAGTTATGGTGATATATTTGACAAAGTTTTGGGCTTGTTTGACCCAAAGTACCACTTTCTAGAGACTTATGACACTAAAACGGAAAAAAATGGTTTTAAAGACAAAAATACTAAACCCTAAACCCTTAACGCTAAACGCAACAATAAAACTTGTGCTGCTTTTAACTCTAAAATGCGCAAATGGGCTTAAAACGAGTTATGGGGATACATTTGACAAAGTTTTGGACTTGTTTGACCAAAAGTACCATTTTCTGGAGACTTTTGACACTAAAACGCAAAAAATGGTTTAAAAGACAAAAACCCTAAACCCTAAACCCTATATTCTAAATGCAAAAACAAAACTTGTGCCGCTTTTAACCTTAAAACGCGCAAAGGGGCTTAAAACGAGTTATGGTGATACATTTGAGAAAGTTTTGGACTTGTTTGACCCAAAGTACCACTATCTAGAGACTTGTGACACTAAAACGCAAAAAATGGTTTAAAAGACAAAAATCCTAAACCATAAACCGTAAACCCTAAACCCTAAACGTAAAAATAAAACTTGTGCGGCTTTTAACACTAAAACTCGCAAATGGGCTTAAAACGAGTTATGGTGATATATTTGACAAAGGTTTGGGCTTGTTTGACCAAAAGTACCACTTTCTAGAGACTTATGACACTAAAACGGAAAAAAATGGTTTTAAAGATAAAAATCCTAAACCCTAAACCCTTAACCCTAAACGCAACAATAGAACTTGTGCCGCTTTTAACCCTAAAACGCGCAAATGGGCTTAAAACGAGTTATGGTGATATATTTGACAAAGTTTTGGATTTTTTTGACCCAAAGTATTACTTTCTAGAGACTTATGACACTAAAACGCAAAAAAAATGGTTTAAAAGACAAAAACCCTAAACCATAAACCCAAACCCAAAACCCTAAGCGCAAAAACAAAACTTGTGCCGCTTTTAACCCTAAAACGCGCAAATGGGCTTAAAACGAGTTATGGTGCTACATTTGACAAAGTTTTGGACTTGTTTGATTAAAAGTACCACTTTCTAGAGACTTTTGACATTAAAACGCAAAAAATGGTTTCAAAGACAAAAACCCTAAACGTTAAACCCTAAACCCTAAATGCAAAAGCAAAACTTGTGCCGCTTTTAACCCTAAAACGCGCAAAGTGGCTTAAAACGAGTTGTAGAGATACGTTTGACAATGTTTTGGACTTGTTTAATCAAAAGTACCACTTTCTAGAGACTTTTGACACTAAAACGCGAAAACTAATTTAAAAGAGGCAAAAACGAAACTTGTCTCGCTTTTAACCCTGAAACACGCAAATGGGCTTAAAACGAGTTATGGTGATACATTTGACAAAGTTTTGGACTAGTTTGACCCAAAGTACCACATTCTAGAAACTTATGACACAAACGCCAAAAATGGTTTAAAAGACAAAAACCCGAAACCATGAACCCTAAACCCTAAACCCTAAACGCAAAAAGAAAACTTGTGTCGCTTTTAACCCTAACACGCGGAAATGGGCTTAAAACTAGTTGTGGGGATACATTTGACAAAGTTTTGGACTTGTTTTACCAAAAGTACCATTTTCTAGATACTTTTGACACTTAAACGCAAAAAATGGTTTAAAAGACAAAAACCGTGAACCATAAACCCTATACCCTATTGTTAGAATCTTAAGTTTTGATGAAGACTAACATATGAAAGAACTAGTTGATCACTTAGGAAGAATTAGATTAAAATCAAATCCTAAGTTAGAACACAACCGAATGTAGGATTACTTCCGGATGGATTAGAACTAGCGCTTGCGGATAGAATGCACATCCCATAGCGGAAGCAAGTAAGACACTAAGTCACTTAGGAAGAATTAGATTAAAATCAAATCCTAAGTTAGAATACAACCGGATGCAAAATCACTACCGGAAGTCTTAGAGTTAAAATGACTGACGCTCATGGATAAAGTATACATCCCTCAGCGGAAGTCAATAACATAGATCTAAGTAAGATTGCTTCCCATAGCAAAAACGCTTCCGATAGCATGTATGGTTCTTACTGCACTTAATTATATATATTACTCTGTTGGACTAACATTTGTGTGCAGAACCTAGTTTTACTTCCGGATGCAAATGAGCTTCCGGATGCAAATACTCTTGGCACTGGGATTCCGAGACTAACACTTGCAGAGCAAGATTGCCGCTTCCGGATGAACGATGATCATCCGTCAGCAAGAGTACAAGAGACAGAACGTACATATGCTCAGAAGTCAGAATGCTTTTGTCAGAGCAGAGTTGTCAGAGTTGCTTTTCAGAGATAAAGCAAGTCAACCCTGCTGAGCATTTATGGAGCATTTATGGAGGCAACGGTAACAAGGGTTTAACGACAATATTCAAACGGCCTTGTTACCTACCAAGCATGAGGAGTATGAGAAGATGCTATATAAGGAGTTATTTCAACATTTATGAAGTGGACCTAAGAATTGCGCCGAACAAAAATCTGCAAAATCATTCAAGCATTCAAAGCTCATACTACCCAGAAAGCAAGAGAGCACTTATTGTATTCGAGAGTTATTCTCTAGTCTTCTTGTACCTCTTGTATTTAAGTCTCTTCATTTATTGAGAGCATTTATTGTACTTAAGTGAGTAACATTATCTGTTCATTGAGTGAACTAAGTTAGAAAATCCTTTGTTTAAAGGTTGAACCCTTACAAGTAGTAAGGGGGAGCGAGTTTGGTTTGTAAGGTTGCAAGTGAGCCCGGAAAACTTGTGGTTGTAAAGGTTGCAGGTGAACCCGTTGTAAAACCTGTGGATTAGTGGAACTCAATCTGGGGGATTGAGAACTGGACCGAACCAGTATAAAAGTGTTGTGCATTTTAATTTTCTAAGTTTTATTTTGTAGCACAATTCACCCCCCCCCTCTTGTGCATCCTCACTTTCATTTGGTATCAGAGCCGGTCTTCCTGACTTGATTCCAACGAATCTGAAAAGGAAAGATCCAATGATGGATGTTGATCAGAATGCTACACTTCCTGATGTCGCGATGCCTCCAAACAAGCCTCCTGGTTTCGATGGATACAACTATCCATTCTGGAAATTCAGAATGGAGAACTATATTAAGGCCAATGGTCTTTGCATCTGGGATGTTATAGAACATGGTGACAATGATCCATTGGATGATGAAGGTTTTACGAAGCCTCGGTCCAGGTTTACTAATGATGACTACTACAAGGTCGAGCTGAATCACAGAGCCATTCACTATATTCAGTGTGCGCTGAGTCAGAAGGAGTTCTTCAGGATAAGCCACCACAAAACCGCAAAGGAGATGTGGGAGGCTCTTGAGACAGCTCATTTGGAGACCTCAGGAGTCAAGGATAGAAGGGTGGAAATGCTGGTGGAAGAATTCCACAAGTTCACGATGCTTCCTGATGAGCCGATCAGAGATCTGGAGCTCAGATTCACTCACCTGATAAAAAATTTTGCTTCATTGGGCAAAAGCATCCCTGAGAAGGAGCAGGTAAATAAAATCCTGAAAGTGTTAAAGGGTGACTGGCTGACAAAAGTTACTATTTTGCAGGAAGTACAAGGAGAGTCAACCAGATCTGTCACCGCTCTATTTGGTTTATTGGCTGAATATGAACCAACTCTGTTGGCACAAAGGGCTCCCCAAGCAGCCACAAAGGCCAAGAATCTTGCCTTAGTTGCTCCCAGCAAGGAAAAGGATGATGATGATGAGGAGGATATTGATGATGAAGAAATGACCATGATGGTTAAGAGATTCAAAAAGTTCTTCAAGAAGAAGGGAGGATTCCAGAAAGGAGAATCCAGTTACAAGAAAGAAAGGAATCCTGTTTGTTTCGAGTGTAAGAAGCGGGGTCATTTCAAAGCTGAATGCCCAAGCCTTCAAAGATTCAAAGGAAAGGACAAAAGGAAAGATGGTTGCAAACCTCTGTCTTGTTGCTAGGGAAGATGGTTGTGAAGAAACTCTCTCAGACTTTGAATCTGTCCATGGCGAAGATGTAAGTCTCACTGAACTTCAGGAAGCTTACAATGATATTCATAGAGAGTTTTATCGAATGACAAAGGCATTTAAGTCTTTAAAGAAGAAAAACCAATCACTTGAGCTGACTGTAAGTTCACTAAGTGATGAGCTTGCAGAAGTCAAGAGGCTTCCGCTAGCGGATGCCAAGGGAAATCCCCAAGTGGAACCCTCAGCCTCAGAGAGCTGCATCAACTGCAGCAAAATCTCTATTGAAAAGGATAGGCTATCCAATGCCTTGCAAAAGTTCACCAACGGTTCGGAAATGATTAATGTTATTTTAATGAACCAAAGGGCTTATAGAGATAAGACAGGATTAGGCTATAAGCACAAAAAGAAAAGGTGGGTGGTACCCAAAGTGAAACCCTACCTGAAATTCTTTCACAAAGCCACTAGTCATAGTTCCTCACCCTTCAGCTTCTGTAACTATTGCAACAGGAAGGGGCACTCCACGTCCACCTGTAATGCCAAGAAGCATGGAACCAATAGCACTCACAAGTGGGTTCCAAAAGGAACAAAATTGCCTAAGGACTTCTCAAGGCAAGAAGCTAAGACAGTACGTAGTCCTAGGACATGGAAACATATTCCAAAGAAAACCCATCAGCCTAGAGCCCACTCAAGGCCAAAGGCACAAACCACTCACAAACCGAAGGTCAACACTGGACTAAGGGTTCCGGGCACTAATGATAAAGGACCCAATAAAGGTTGGGTACCTAAGTTTGTCTGATCCATGCAGGCCTGTCTCAAGGCATCCAAAAACCGAAAGTGGTATATCGATAGCGGATGCTCGAGACACATGACAGGAGATAAGGACAAGTTCAAATCTCTGGTGATCAAAGATGGAGCCAAAGTGAATTTTGGAGGAAACCAAAGTGGAAAGATCACTGGAGTTGGTGAAGTTGGTCCTATTCAAAACGTCTACCTAGTAGATGGTCTCTGTCATAACCTGCTAAGTATCATGGTGGAGAATTCGAGAACCACAACTTCTCAGAGCTGTGTGAAGAAAACGGGATTGATCACAACTTCTCAGCTCCGAGGACTCCACAACAAAATGGCGTAGTTGAGCGAAAGAATAGAGTGCTGACTGAGATGGCCAGGAGCATGCTTAATGAGAAGGAGGTGTCTCAAGTGTTCTGGGCTGACGCTATGAGCACTGCCTGCTACATCTCCAACAGGGCCTATGTTCGCAAGGGCTTGGACAAAACTCCATATGAATTGTATAAGGGGAGAAAGCCCAACATCAGTCACCTAAGAATCTTCGGATCAAAATGCTATATCCACAATAATGGAAAGGTAAATCTGGGTAAGTTTGATCCTAAGGCAGATATAGGAATCTTTATAGGATACTCCCTTAGAAGCAAAGCTTATAGAGTAAACAACATGAAAACTAGAACAGTAGAAGAATCCATGCATGTTGTATTTGATGAAAACCCCTCATGGGAAGGATCCACAGAGGATGATGGAATCCTAAACTTTTCAAAACCACCATCACCCTCACCACCCAAAGAAACATCAGCAAGAGATCATAAGGTGGAAGATGATCCCATTGATGAACCTAGAATGTAGACGGTACCTGATGAGGTACAGTTGCCAATCGCTAGGAGACATCACAGGGATCACCCACTAGACCAAGTACTTGGTGATGTTTCTTCTGGTGTTAGAACTAGAAGGCAGGTTCAAAATGAAGTTCAGTTTGGAGCATTCCTGTCTCAAATCGAACCAACTTCAGTCGAACAGGCCCTAGAGGACTGTGATTGGATCATTGCCATGCAGGAAGAACTCAATCAATTTGAAAGAACTCAATCACTATTCCTCAATTTAACATTCCAAAGTCTTAAACTCAACACCTATCTTTCTATTTTATCCTCGTAACCTCCCAAGTCAATATCTGAACACTATATCTATATACTTTTCACAACTATTCCAGATCAATATCATCCACCAGCCAGAATAATACATATATAATATTTCAAATTTCTTTATATGAAAGTAATCATGTATGAAAGGCACCCAATAGCCTATTTTGTATAAAAATAACTTTTCAAAGATAATATATATAATGAGGATGAGAAAGGATTTTCAAAATCCCCAACTAACGTCACCCTCAATGTTATAGCAAGTTTAAGTGTGATTACCTGTCGCCCTTTAGCAATTTACGCTATTTCTCAACCTTTCTTGATGCCACGGAAGCCATATCGCAATCAATCCTATAATGTAGTACAGAATGATAAATTAGTATCATTCTACTTTATGTTAAACGTCTCTCTCTCGTATTCACATTACTACCCATTCCCCATCTATATCACAGTTTCTTAATTCTCTAATTACACTTTTTAACTTGATCTTTTATGATTCTCACTCAATGTTCACCATTTAATAACATTAAGTATCACAATTTCAAGATTTAACAATGGAATCACTCATTCAAAACATATCAATCATCCAAGCACTACAAGATATATTTATAGTACTAAAGAACTCAATATCCCTTCAACAAACACAAGAATTCTATCACTGAAGCATAAGTCACTACACTTTTCCAGTTAAATTAACAAGGCCCATTTCTATCTTAATTAAACCATGCATGGCTCAGGAGCCAATCCAATTCCAACACCAATTTAAGAATTTCTCATTTAAACAACCCTTACAAAGTCTTTCATATAATCCTATACAATAAG
This sequence comes from Mimosa pudica, assembly GCA_029929735.1. Lineage (NCBI taxonomy): Eukaryota > Viridiplantae > Streptophyta > Magnoliopsida > Fabales > Fabaceae > Mimosa > Mimosa pudica. The sequence goes on along the minus strand of JAKELP010000056.1, from coordinate 409,938 downwards.
AGTAATAAACATATACACTAGGATCACAGTGACTATATTCATTTCAAACTCCCTTGGCAATTTAGATCTCCAGGCCATTTGCAACATATACACATGTAAGTTAAAACATGCACACACCCTAAGCAGCTCAAATCTGATTCAAAGGAACCATGTGATAATCTCGTATAAGTCTAAGTAACTTTATGGCTTTAAGTTGAATTCTCACATACCAGTTCATAGTTAATTTATCTTGGCATTTCCAACATGTTTTCATAATTTAAAGCATTTCTCATTTAATAAACAGCAAAGAACTCAATCAATTTACTAGATACAATCATTCCCAATGAACCACTCAATTTATGGAAATTAACCATTCCAATTGAATATATAACTATGTAAATTTAAATCCAAATCTATGTTGCAGATTATGTTAACTCCTTTACAAGTTTGATTTGAAGATTTCTAAGCATCAATTAAGTAACTACAACATGACTCATAATAGGGAAACAACACATAACAGATTTTTATAACTTCACAACCTCAACAGCTTCACAAATTATATATGAACTCTATCGTATTTCAAAACAGCACCAACAACCATATGAGCAACCAACAAGACAAGAATCACTTGCATTTACAAGGATAACCACATATCTTCACATAGCTCATACATGAATATTTCTTAATTAGAATTGGGATGCTAATATCTTTCATCTTCATGTTCCCTATTCAGCCAGAAACAACCAAATACAATCATGTACCTCCATCTAAATCAAAAATAAAACAGTCCTGTAGAACCACTAATAACATACATTCAAATATATTGCAGTCCCATTCCAATTCAGCCCAAATTAGCAAGAAAAGAACAAAATATAGAACCCATATAACAAAACCATAACATAACAGTACCAAAATCCCCAGGTCTCATTCATCCACAAAATCTAGCATTCCAAACCAAAACATGGTCAACCACAAAGCTCCAACAATTCAAGGAACCAATAAGCCCATAATCTGTTCGGACATGAAAAACACAACCACCACAGTCAAACTTTGAGAATTTGCAACATACACATTACTGAAACATACAAGGCATACCTTAAAATCAGCACCCATTTATGTGAAATCACTACTAAGTTAGCTACATATGGAAATCCCAAGTTCAATCATGAAGTCTCATCATCTTTATTTACAGCCGCGGTCCCGTTTTCATGGACCGCGTCCATGCCCCGTACCGCGGTCCGGGCCTCCCCGGACCCCGGTACGGGGGCAGAAAAAACCATAAAGCAGAGAACAAAAATTTCCAATGAATAAATAGGCTCAACCCAAAAGATCACATGCAAGTACAAAGTTCCTACAATTCCCATTTATTTTATCCATTTGCATTCCAATTTATTATTTTTATAACATCATACCAGCAACACCCAAAACAGAAATTAAATAAATCACAACAGTATCATCCAAACAAAGTAATATATGCACCAACTAACTTCAACTCCAATCAAACAACAAACAATCCGGTTGTGACAGAGAAGACACTTAGGGAACCTTCAATTCAAACACAAATTAAACATACATAGCCATTTTACATACTGAACATAAAGTCTTAAGTCCAAGAATTAGGGTTTTACCCAAATCCAACAAATCCTTACTCAACCATTCAAATTCTCTCTCATACTTCAAGAATTGAACATTAACTCCACAAATTTGTTTATGGAAACCCATATCTATGAACCAAAAATCGGACTCCCTCTCAAGCTCGCCCAAATTGAAGACTAAAGGAGTAGGAAGAGGGAATATGAGATTACCTATGTGTGAATCCAAGCTTACATGCTTCCCTGAAACTCGCCGTCGCCGGAACACCACTGGGCTCGCCGGAGAACAAAGAGAAACAGTAGAGAAGAACAAAAACAATAATGAAGATATGTCAAGAACGTTGAAGAACTCGAAGAACCAAAAAGGCAAAACGAGATAGAGGAGGACGAAGCTCACCTTCTTCGCCGTCAACGCCGCTGCTCGCCGGAAACATCGAAAAAAGCGACGGAGGAAAGTGAGGAACTGGAGCAAAACGCGAGAAAGAGAAGTGAGAAAGGGAAAAAGGTGTGATGATGATGCTGATGGTGAGGTGGCCGGCGCCGCCGCGCCTTAGGCCGCCGGAGATCGCGAGGGCGGAGGAGAGGAAGAGAGAGAGCAGGGAGGGTTTGGTGAGAGGGCGGAGGGACTCGAGGGAGGGAGAGAGAAATGGAAAGGAAGGAAGGAGATGATGTATATATATATACTTTAGGGAAAATTACAATTAACTACCCTAAGGTTTATTCGTAATTATATTTCTAGCCCAGAGGTTTGTATATATTACTATATCTCCTTCTTTCCATCATAATATTATCTACTATCACAAATACTTATTCATGAAAGTTTCTAACTCCAAATAATTATTTTAACTATATTTCCTTAAATTCCAAAAATTAAGATTCAATAACAATAAATCTCCATAAATTTCTCCCTAATATTCCAAATTTCCTAAATAACACCTCAATAATTTCCAATTAACCTTAATCAAAATTTGGGATGTTACATTAAGCCCAAGCCTACTTATGCTAAGCCTTCATATAATCTTTGCATATATAAGGAAGCATGTAGGCCATATACATTGTTGATTGAAAATGTGGTAGAACAACATGTAAGTCCCTTGAGCTTGCATTCACATGAGGTTGTGCACACATCTTTAGGTTCATTTGATTCTTGCTTGGTGAATGTTAATGATGCTTGCATGAATTCTCTTGATGATGATTCTATTATTGTGAGCATGCCTCTTGATGCTATTAGTCCCAAGCATGTTGATTGTGGGCTTGATGATGTTTGTATGTTCATATCTTCCTTGTTTAGCCACAAACCCTTGGAAAAAGGGAGTTTGTTCAATTGTGTTTATAAAGCTAGGGTGGAAGGATTGCTTGCTCTCATTAAGGGGGCCGGATTGCTCTTGGAAGAAGAGTTGTTTTGCTACACCTCCCATGATATATTGGATTGGAAGAGCCGGTTAAAGAGCAATGATGAAGAAAGTGCTTTGCAAGGAGAGTCCTCCAATAAGGCTATGCTTGTGACTACTTTGTGTGATGAAGATAACTTGAATCTTGCTATGAGGAGTGAATCCACAAATTCCATTTGGAGGCCGAATGGTGATCCTTGGTTGAGTGCTTTGAAGGGGCAAAATTTTGTTATGTTTAAAGTGCCTAAATTGATCACTATATTTCATCATCGCCTCTTCCCTAAGCATGTGCATATTGATTATCTTTGTGTTTCATTGAGTTTATCTTTGCAATCCTACAACCCCTTACAAAAGGGAAGTTTGTTCTATGTTGTAGGATCTTTTAGGATGCACAAGGATTATTGGGAAAACAAGAAGGCCATGGTGGAGCTTGTGGAGACTCCTAAGTTGGAGAAAGCCAACTTAGACTTATTTGAGGCCGAAATGCATCTCAAGAAAAGTTTGGAGCATGATGAAACAAAGGAGGAATTGGACTTCTTTAATGGAAAGCTAACCAAGGATAACGGCAAAGGGTTAGTGGTTCGGTTGAAGATGCTTCAAAGGAACATGGAAGTGAAGGCCAAAGTTTTGCAAGCAACAATGAATGAACCTACACTTCTAGTGTTCCTTGCCAAGAGAGTGCACAAATTGTTAATGGAGCTTCAAGCCCATTGGAGAGCTAGGAGGCCAAAGGAAAAGAAGAAGGGAGCAACTCCTAGAAATTCCACATTGAAGCATTCAATCCTTGAGAAAGTCGAATTGCTCAAGTGGAACTTAGTGAAGGAAGAACACCAATCTTCTACAATTGAGGGTGGCCAAACCATATTGATAAAGGGCCACAAGAGCAAGTTCTTCAAAGAGAATTCCAAGCCTCCATAAGAGGTTGTTTCTTTCCTTCCCTTACTTGCTTTAAGTTGTTTTTATTCCAAGTGTGGGGGAAGATGATTAATAGTAGAAAAAATTAGGATTGTGTTTAGGTTTATGTTTTAGTATGTTGTTATAGGTTGTTTAGAAAAACAGAAAAAAAAATAAACTTGTGTTAGGTTGTGTTTAGTGTTGTTTTGTGTTAGTTTTGTGAATAATACATGCATTGGCCATTTGTATGCTTGGACTGCCCGACCATTTATGTTGCTGCCTTGCCTTTGAAATGCATCTTCCTACTTGATTTTCTTGGTCCATTGAGGACAATGTATGATATAAGTGTGGGGGAGTGTATTATGGCGCTTAAAAGTGGTTTAATTCAAAGCTTTCACAATTGATTTTTGGACTTCTTAGGCATGACTTTGTAGGATGTTTAACTTGATTATGGCTCTTGAAAGCAAATGGAATTGTCCTCTAGTGTGTAAGTAGAATTTTTGGAATGATTACTTAGGGCATTGCTTGGGGCACTTTTAAGGTATAAAGAGGATGTTAGTTTCTCACTTAACTTTTCTTAGGGAGGAAGTGACTAATTAGAGTAAGCCATTAAAGTGAGAAGCCTCCAACCGAATTGAGTGGGCCAATAGTCTACTGGACCTCCTAGAACTTGTCCTAGCTCTTGTTCAAGATCACAATGCATGGCATGATTGAAAATGAAAGGGGCATTTCTTTCTAAACCCTTTTGACCCAAACACTAAGCCACCAAAAATTTATCCTTTGATTAACCCCTTTGGGCCATTCACTTCTCTTTTCTACCACCTTGACTAATGTGTGAATAAGTGATTATAGCATATGCTTGTATTTATATTAGTATTGTATTGAAGTATCTTATGAAAGCATGCTACATGAGTGAAAATAAAAGATGGCCGAGAGCCACATTGGATAGAAAAGAAAGGAGAGATGGCCAAAGGCCAAGAAAAGCAAAAAAAAAATAAGGCTGAAGGCCTAAAAAGAAGAAAAAAATATAAAAGCATAAAGTGCTTGAGTATGCCAAAGGCATATGAGTGAAAAGAAAAATGAGGGAAGCACAAAGTGCTTGAAAAAAAACGAAAGAAAGAGAGAGAGATGTAGCATGCTTTATTAGAATTAAACTCATTGTATTGCATGCATATGTGGTGATTACTTGTTCATATCATTGGTCATTGACTATTATCCATCATTCACCATTCATGATTAGCCTTCCATAGAAACCCCAAAGTCCCCTAGATTTGATTGTGCCATGCATAATAATGGGTGGAGAACTAAAGGCTACTACAAGCCTATGGTGAGGTTAAGTACATTGAGCCAAAGAGTGATCACAAGTCCTTAGTTAGGCATTTTTCCTAACTTGAGTGAATGAGTTAAACACTTAATCCGGTGAGGAAAATCTCTATTAGCACTCCTCCTTAATTCTAGTTGCTTGCTAAACTTGCATTCACCTTGCATTCTTAGATTTGGCCCATGTGATGTTCTAGGGAAAGGTTCAAAAAGATCAACTTGTACTCTATGACAATTCCAAGTGCCTTCACTATGCTTAACGATTAAGTTAGTCTTTTTACATGACTTTGCCCGGAGTGCAAAGATTAAGTGTGGGGGATTTGATTGAACCTATTTTTATATGTTTAAGCATGTGCAATTGAGCTTAATTAGTGTGGTTTATTTGCTATATTTGATCATTATTGGTATATTAAATTTGCGCATGCTTATTGGACTTAATTGGGAAATATTAGCCTTATTACTTGCATTTTAAGAAACCAAGGGTATTTTGGTCATTTTGACCATTTGATGATATTTTATTTGTAGGGGGGTCCCACGTGGGCCCCACACACCCTTGGATGAGCTTAGGCGGCAAGGAGGAGGCTAGGTGGCAAAGGCCTTGCATAAGACAAAAATTACCTCATTTGTCAAAAAGAAGGGATTTGCATGTTACTAAATGGGGTAATTTTGGCTCCACATTCAAAAATTCAAATTTGGAGTTGTGATGCATCATTAAGGGCAAAGTTGGAAGCACAATCATGAGGAGAAAAAGGAGGAACCTTTGGAGGATGAACCTACCCCACATTTAGGCCACATTCACCCACCTTTTCCCTTAATCCCCAAAATACCCTTCCTTTCACTTCCCTTCACCCACATTTTGGCCTCTCACACTCACATACCCATAAAAATCCCTTCTTGGCCGAAATTGACACTTAAAAACAACTCATCAAGACCCTAATCTACCTCATTAACTCACCTAAACACTTCAAATAAATATCTCCTAGCTTCATTAGTCACATACACCAACTTCACCTTTCTCATTCATCTTCACTTTTCTCTCAACTTTCTCTCTTCTCCTTCACCATCTTCACGAAATTCCAGCATATTCCATGGCCATCTCACGCATCTTCCTCCATTCTCCCATCCACATGAGTGGCTAGATCATCCTCTCCTTCCTTCAAGTCAAGATTTGTGCTATGAGCTTCAATGATTTCGGCCTTGTGTGAGAATTTCATCTTCTAGGTTTTCAAGTTTGTAATCTTTGTAGTTCTTGTATGTCTAAGCCTTTAGGCATGTTAGAACTAGGATTCTATGTGGAGATTTCCATGTGGAGTTCATTTATTCTTCAAACTTGTAAATCTAGCTTCTAGATCTTGAACTTCATGTGTGATAGGTTTATATTTGTGTAGCTTCATGAGAACAATCATATGTGTTTACATTTTAATTGTTTCTTGAAGTGAATGTTATATATAAGTTAGCTTTGATTTCTATCTCACCTATGAATATGCATCAAAGTTAAGGCTAGGGTTTCTTGATTAATTAGTTTAAACTAGCTAAAGGTTCTTAGATTTAATAAGCTTTGACCGATTTAAGCTAGTTATATTAAGAGGAAATTGTCACATGAGGCCTATCAATCAAGATTGCACAAATTGAGGCTTGAAGGAGGAGAATCCATCTCTTGATTTCATCTCCTCTCCATTCGGTTATATAGCTTATTTTTAGTTGTAATTGTAGTTAGTTAACCAACATAATCACTCTCAAAACCTTGCTTAATTTGCGTGACATTAGTACCTTTAACTAGCAAGATTAAAAACCTAGATTGTGGATTTGACCCTTACTCACCACTACACTCTAGTGGATTTGAGTATTGACTTTATTGATTAATCTTTTAGGTGACAAAAAAGGTTTAAATCACTTTCAACCCTAAAACGCGTAAATGGGCTTAAAACGAGTTATGGTGATATATTTGACAAAGTTTTGGACTTGTTTGACCCAAAGTACCACTTTCTAGAGACTTATGACACTAAAACGCAAAAAAAATGGTTTAAAAGACAAAAACCCTAAACCATAAACCCTAAACCCAAAACCCTAAACGCAAAAACAAAACTTGTGCCGCATTTAACCCTAAAACGCGCAAATAGGCTTAAAACGAGTTATGGTGATATATTTGACAATCTTTTGGACTTGTTTGACCCAAAGTACCACTTTGTAGAGACTTATGACACTAAAACGCGAAAAATGGTTTAAACGACAAAAACCCTAAACCCTAAACCCCAAACGCAAAAACAAAACATGTGCCACTTTTAACCCTAAAACGCGGAATGGGTATAAAACTAGTTATGGTGATACATTTGACAAAGTTTTGGACTTGTTTGACCAAAATTACTATTTTCTAGATACTTTTGACACTTAAACGCAAAAAATGGTTTAAAAGACAAAAACCGTGAACCATAAACCCTAAACCCGAAACACAAAAACAAAACTTGTGCCGCTTTTAAACCTAAAACGCTCAAATGGGCTTAAAACGAGTAATGGTGATACATTTGACAAAGGTTTGGACTTGTTTGACCAAAAGTACTACTTCCTAGAGACTTTTGACACAAAATGCAAAAAATGGTTTAAAGGACAAGAACCCTAAACCATAAACCCTAACGCAAAAACAAAACTTGTGCCGCTTTTAACCCTAAAACGCGCAAATGGGCTTAAAACGAGTTATGGTGATACATTTGACAGAGTTTTGGACCAGTTTGACCCAAAGTACCACTTTCTAGAGACTTATGACACTAAAACGCAAAAAATGGTTTAAAAGACAAACCCTAAACCATAAACCCTAAACGCAAAAAGAAAACTTGTGCCGCTTTAAACCCTAAAACGCGCAAATAGGCTTAAAACGAGTTATGGTGATATATTTGACAATATTTTGGACTTGTTTGACCCAAAGTACCACTTTGTAGAGACTTATGACACTAAAACGCGAAAGATGGTTTAAACGACAAAAACCCTAAACCCTAAACCCCAAACGCAAAAACAAAACTTGTGCCGCTTTTAACCCTAAAACCCTCAAATGGGCTTAAAACGAGTAATGGTGATACATTTGACAAAGGTTTGGACTTGTTTGACCAAAAGTACTACTTCCTAGAGACTTTTGACACAAAATGCAAAAAATGGTTTAAAGGACAAGAACCCTAAACCATAAACCCTAACGCAAAAACAAAACTTGTGCCGCTTTTAACCCTAAAACGCGCAAATGGGCTTAAAACTAGTTATGGTGATATATTTGAGAAAAGTTTTGGACTTGTTTGACCCAAAGTACCACTTTCTAGAGACTTATGACACTAAAACGCAAAAAAAAGGTTTAAAAGACAACAACCCCAAACCATAAACCCTAAACGCAAAAACAAAACTTGTGCCGCTTTTAACCCTAAAACGCGCAAATAGGCTTAAAACGAGTTATGGTGATATATTTGACAATATTTTGGACTTGTTTGACCCAAAGTACCACTTTGTAGAGACTTATGACACTAAAACGCGAAAAATGGTTTAAACGACAAAAACCCTAAACCCTAAACCCCAAACGCAAAAACAAAACCTGTGCCACTTTTAACCCTAATACGCGAAATGGGTATAAAACTAGTTATGGTGATACATTTGACAAAGTTTTGGACTTGTTTGACCAAAAGTACTATTTTCTAGATACTTTCGACACTTAAACGCAAAAAATGGTTTAAAAGACAAAAACCGTGAACCATAAACCCTAAACCCGAAACGCAATAACAAAACTTGTGCCGCTTTTAACCCTAAAACGCTCAAATGGGCTTAAAACGAGTAATGGTGATACATTTGACAAAGGTTTGGACTTGTTTGACCAAAAGTACTACTTCCTAGAGACTTTTGACACAAAATGCAAAAAATGGTTGAAAGGACAAGAACCCTAAACCATAAACCCTAACGCAAAAACAAAACTTGTGCCGCTTTTAACCCTAAAACGCGCAAATGGGCTTAAAACGAGTTATGGGGATACATTTGACAAAGTTTTGGACTTGTTTGACCAAAAGTACCATTTTCTGGAGACTTTTGACACTAAAACGCAAAAAATGGTTTAAAAGACAAAAACCCTAAACCCTAAACCCTATATTCTAAATGCAAAAACAAAACTTGTGCCACTTTTAACCCTAAAACGCGCAAAGGGGCTTAAAACGAGTTATGGTGATACATTTGACAAAGTTTTGGACTTGTTTGACCCAAAGTACCACTTTCTAGAGACTTATGACACTAAAACGCAAAAAATGGTTTAAAAGACAAAAACCCAAAACCATAAACCCTAAATCCTTAACCCTAAACGCAAAAAGAAAACCTGTGCCGCTTTAAACCCTAAAATGCGCAAATAGGCTTAAAACGAGTTATGGTGATATATTTGACAATATTTTGGACTTGTTTGACCCAAAGTACCACTTTGTAGAGACTTATGACACTAAAACGCGAAAAATGGTTTAAAAGATAAAAACCCTAAACCATAAACCCTAACGCAAAAAAAAATTTTGTGCCGCTTTTAACCCTAAAACGCGCAAATGGGCTTAAAACGAGTTATGGTGATATATTTGAGAAAAGTTTTGGACTTGTTTGACCCAAAGTACCACTTTCTAGAGACTTATGACACTAAAACGCAAAAAAAAGGTTTAAAAGACAACAACCCTAAACCATAAACCCTAAACGCAAAAACAAAACTTGTGCCGCTTTTAACCCTAAAACGCGCAAATAGGCTTAAAACGAGTTATGGTGATATATTTGACAATATTTTGGACTTGTTTGACCCAAAGTACCACTTTGTAGAGACTTATGACACTAAAACGCGAAAAATGGTTTAAACGACAAAAACCCTAAACCCTAAACCCCAAACGCAAAAACAAAATCTGTGCCACTTTTAACCCTAAAACGCGAAATGGGTATAAAACTAGTTATGGTGATACATTTGACAAAGTTTTGGACTTGTTTGACCAAAAGTACTATTTTCTAGATACTTTCGACACTTAAACGCAAAAAATGGTTTAAAAGACAAAAACCGTGAACCATAAACCCTAAACCCGAAACGCAATACCAAAACTTGTGCCGCTTTTAACCCTAAAACGCTCAAATGAGCTTAAAACGAGTAATGGTGATACATTTGACAAAGGTTTGGACTTGTTTGACCAAAAGTACTACTTCCTAGAGACTTTTGACACAAAATGGAAAAAATGGTTCAAAGGACAAGAACCCTAAACCATAAACAATAACGCAAAAACAAAACTTGTGCTGCTTTTAACTCTAAAACGCGCAAATGGGCTTAAAACGAGTTATGGGGATACATTTGACAAAGTTTTGGACTTGTTTGACCAAAAGTACCATTTTCTGGAGACTTTTGACACTAAAACGCAAAAAATGGTTTAAAAGACAAAAACCCTAAACCCTAAACCCTATATTCTAAATGCAAAAACAAAACTTGTGCCGCTTTTAACCCTAAAACGCGCAAAGGGGCTTAAAACGAGTTATGGTGATACATTTGACAAAGTTTAGGACTTGTTTGACCCAAAGTACCACTATCTAGAGACTTGTGACACTAAAACGCAAAAAATGGTTTAAAAGACAAACATCCTAAACCATAAACCGTAAACCCTAAACCCTAAACGCAAAAATAAAACTTGTGCCGCTTTTAACACTAAAACGAGCAAATGGGCTTAAAACGAGTTATGGTGATATATTTGACAAAGTTTTGGGCTTGTTTGACCCAAAGTACCACTTTCTAGAGACTTATGACACTAAAACGGAAAAAAATGGTTTTAAAGACAAAAATCCTAAACCCTAAACCCTTAACGCTAAACGCAACAATAAAACTTGTGCTGCTTTTAACTCTAAAATGCGCAAATGGGCTTAAAACGAGTTATGGGGATACATTTGACAAAGTTTTGGACTTGTTTGACCAAAAGTACCATTTTCTGGAGACTTTTGACACTAAAACGCAAAAAATGGTTTAAAAGACAAAAACCCTAAACCCTAAACCCTATATTCTAAATGCAAAAACAAAACTTGTGCCGCTTTTAACCTTAAAACGCGCAAAGGGGCTTAAAACGAGTTATGGTGATACATTTGAGAAAGTTTTGGACTTGTTTGACCCAAAGTACCACTATCTAGAGACTTGTGACACTAAAACGCAAAAAATGGTTTAAAAGACAAAAATCCTAAACCATAAACCGTAAACCCTAAACCCTAAACGTAAAAATAAAACTTGTGCGGCTTTTAACACTAAAACTCGCAAATGGGCTTAAAACGAGTTATGGTGATATATTTGACAAAGGTTTGGGCTTGTTTGACCAAAAGTACCACTTTCTAGAGACTTATGACACTAAAACGGAAAAAAATGGTTTTAAAGATAAAAATCCTAAACCCTAAACCCTTAACCCTAAACGCAACAATAGAACTTGTGCCGCTTTTAACCCTAAAACGCGCAAATGGGCTTAAAACGAGTTATGGTGATATATTTGACAAAGTTTTGGATTTTTTTGACCCAAAGTATTACTTTCTAGAGACTTATGACACTAAAACGCAAAAAAAATGGTTTAAAAGACAAAAACCCTAAACCATAAACCCAAACCCAAAACCCTAAGCGCAAAAACAAAACTTGTGCCGCTTTTAACCCTAAAACGCGCAAATGGGCTTAAAACGAGTTATGGTGCTACATTTGACAAAGTTTTGGACTTGTTTGATTAAAAGTACCACTTTCTAGAGACTTTTGACATTAAAACGCAAAAAATGGTTTCAAAGACAAAAACCCTAAACGTTAAACCCTAAACCCTAAATGCAAAAGCAAAACTTGTGCCGCTTTTAACCCTAAAACGCGCAAAGTGGCTTAAAACGAGTTGTAGAGATACGTTTGACAATGTTTTGGACTTGTTTAATCAAAAGTACCACTTTCTAGAGACTTTTGACACTAAAACGCGAAAACTAATTTAAAAGAGGCAAAAACGAAACTTGTCCCGCTTTTAACCCTGAAACACGCAAATGGGCTTAAAACGAGTTATGGTGATACATTTGACAAAGTTTTGGACCAGTTTGACCCAAAGTACCACATTCTAGAAACTTATGACACAAACGCCAAAAATGGTTTAAAAGACAAAAACCCGAAACCATGAACCCTAAACCCTAAACCCTAAACGCAAAAAGAAAACTTGTGTCGCTTTTAACCCTAACACGCGGAAATGGGCTTAAAACTAGTTGTGGGGATACATTTGACAAAGTTTTGGACTTGTTTTACCAAAAGTACCATTTTCTAGATACTTTTGACACTTAAACGCAAAAAATGGTTTAAAAGACAAAAACCGTGAACCATAAACCCTATACCCTATTGTTAGAATCTTAAGTTTTGATGAAGACTAACATATGAAAGAACTAGTTGATCACTTAGGAAGAATTAGATTAAAATCAAATCCTAAGTTAGAACACAACCGAATGTAGGATTACTTCCGGATGGATTAGAACTAGCGCTTGCGGATAGAATGCACATCCCATAGCGGAAGCAAGTAAGACACTAAGTCACTTAGGAAGAATTAGATTAAAATCAAATCCTAAGTTAGAATACAACCGGATGCAAAATCACTACCGGAAGTCTTAGAGTTAAAATGACTGACGCTCATGGATAAAGTATACATCCCTCAGCGGAAGTCAATAACATAGATCTAAGTAAGATTGCTTCCCATAGCAAAAACGCTTCCGATAGCATGTATGGTTCTTACTGCACTTAATTATATATATTACTCTGTTGGACTAACATTTGTGTGCAGAACCTAGTTTTACTTCCGGATGCAAATGAGCTTCCGGATGCAAATACTCTTGGCACTGGGATTCCGAGACTAACACTTGCAGAGCAAGATTGCCGCTTCCGGATGAACGATGATCATCCGTCAGCAAGAGTACAAGAGACAGAACGTACATATGCTCAGAAGTCAGAATGCTTTTGTCAGAGCAGAGTTGTCAGAGTTGCTTTTCAGAGATAAAGCAAGTCAACCCTGCTGAGCATTTATGGAGCATTTATGGAGGCAACGGTAACAAGGGTTTAACGACAATATTCAAACGGCCTTGTTACCTACCAAGCATGAGGAGTATGAGAAGATGCTATATAAGGAGTTATTTCAACATTTATGAAGTGGACCTAAGAATTGCGCCGAACAAAAATCTGCAAAATCATTCAAGCATTCAAAGCTCATACTACCCAGAAAGCAAGAGAGCACTTATTGTATTCGAGAGTTATTCTCTAGTCTTCTTGTACCTCTTGTATTTAAGTCTCTTCATTTATTGAGAGCATTTATTGTACTTAAGTGAGTAACATTATCTGTTCATTGAGTGAACTAAGTTAGAAAATCCTTTGTTTAAAGGTTGAACCCTTACAAGTAGTAAGGGGGAGCGAGTTTGGTTTGTAAGGTTGCAAGTGAGCCCGGAAAACTTGTGGTTGTAAAGGTTGCAGGTGAACCCGTTGTAAAACCTGTGGATTAGTGGAACTCAATCTGGGGGATTGAGAACTGGACCGAACCAGTATAAAAGTGTTGTGCATTTTAATTTTCTAAGTTTTATTTTGTAGCACAATTCACCCCCCCCCTCTTGTGCATCCTCACTTTCATTTGGTATCAGAGCCGGTCTTCCTGACTTGATTCCAACGAATCTGAAAAGGAAAGATCCAATGATGGATGTTGATCAGAATGCTACACTTCCTGATGTCGCGATGCCTCCAAACAAGCCTCCTGGTTTCGATGGATACAACTATCCATTCTGGAAATTCAGAATGGAGAACTATATTAAGGCCAATGGTCTTTGCATCTGGGATGTTATAGAACATGGTGACAATGATCCATTGGATGATGAAGGTTTTACGAAGCCTCGGTCCAGGTTTACTAATGATGACTACTACAAGGTCGAGCTGAATCACAGAGCCATTCACTATATTCAGTGTGCGCTGAGTCAGAAGGAGTTCTTCAGGATAAGCCACCACAAAACCGCAAAGGAGATGTGGGAGGCTCTTGAGACAGCTCATTTGGAGACCTCAGGAGTCAAGGATAGAAGGGTGGAAATGCTGGTGGAAGAATTCCACAAGTTCACGATGCTTCCTGATGAGCCGATCAGAGATCTGGAGCTCAGATTCACTCACCTGATAAAAAATTTTGCTTCATTGGGCAAAAGCATCCCTGAGAAGGAGCAGGTAAATAAAATCCTGAAAGTGTTAAAGGGTGACTGGCTGACAAAAGTTACTATTTTGCAGGAAGTACAAGGAGAGTCAACCAGATCTGTCACCGCTCTATTTGGTTTATTGGCTGAATATGAACCAACTCTGTTGGCACAAAGGGCTCCCCAAGCAGCCACAAAGGCCAAGAATCTTGCCTTAGTTGCTCCCAGCAAGGAAAAGGATGATGATGATGAGGAGGATATTGATGATGAAGAAATGACCATGATGGTTAAGAGATTCAAAAAGTTCTTCAAGAAGAAGGGAGGATTCCAGAAAGGAGAATCCAGTTACAAGAAAGAAAGGAATCCTGTTTGTTTCGAGTGTAAGAAGCGGGGTCATTTCAAAGCTGAATGCCCAAGCCTTCAAAGATTCAAAGGAAAGGACAAAAGGAAAGATGGTTGCAAACCTCTGTCTTGTTGCTAGGGAAGATGGTTGTGAAGAAACTCTCTCAGACTTTGAATCTGTCCATGGCGAAGATGTAAGTCTCACTGAACTTCAGGAAGCTTACAATGATATTCATAGAGAGTTTTATCGAATGACAAAGGCATTTAAGTCTTTAAAGAAGAAAAACCAATCACTTGAGCTGACTGTAAGTTCACTAAGTGATGAGCTTGCAGAAGTCAAGAGGCTTCCGCTAGCGGATGCCAAGGGAAATCCCCAAGTGGAACCCTCAGCCTCAGAGAGCTGCATCAACTGCAGCAAAATCTCTATTGAAAAGGATAGGCTATCCAATGCCTTGCAAAAGTTCACCAACGGTTCGGAAATGATTAATGTTATTTTAATGAACCAAAGGGCTTATAGAGATAAGACAGGATTAGGCTATAAGCACAAAAAGAAAAGGTGGGTGGTACCCAAAGTGAAACCCTACCTGAAATTCTTTCACAAAGCCACTAGTCATAGTTCCTCACCCTTCAGCTTCTGTAACTATTGCAACAGGAAGGGGCACTCCACGTCCACCTGTAATGCCAAGAAGCATGGAACCAATAGCACTCACAAGTGGGTTCCAAAAGGAACAAAATTGCCTAAGGACTTCTCAAGGCAAGAAGCTAAGACAGTACGTAGTCCTAGGACATGGAAACATATTCCAAAGAAAACCCATCAGCCTAGAGCCCACTCAAGGCCAAAGGCACAAACCACTCACAAACCGAAGGTCAACACTGGACTAAGGGTTCCGGGCACTAATGATAAAGGACCCAATAAAGGTTGGGTACCTAAGTTTGTCTGATCCATGCAGGCCTGTCTCAAGGCATCCAAAAACCGAAAGTGGTATATCGATAGCGGATGCTCGAGACACATGACAGGAGATAAGGACAAGTTCAAATCTCTGGTGATCAAAGATGGAGCCAAAGTGAATTTTGGAGGAAACCAAAGTGGAAAGATCACTGGAGTTGGTGAAGTTGGTCCTATTCAAAACGTCTACCTAGTAGATGGTCTCTGTCATAACCTGCTAAGTATCATGGTGGAGAATTCGAGAACCACAACTTCTCAGAGCTGTGTGAAGAAAACGGGATTGATCACAACTTCTCAGCTCCGAGGACTCCACAACAAAATGGCGTAGTTGAGCGAAAGAATAGAGTGCTGACTGAGATGGCCAGGAGCATGCTTAATGAGAAGGAGGTGTCTCAAGTGTTCTGGGCTGACGCTATGAGCACTGCCTGCTACATCTCCAACAGGGCCTATGTTCGCAAGGGCTTGGACAAAACTCCATATGAATTGTATAAGGGGAGAAAGCCCAACATCAGTCACCTAAGAATCTTCGGATCAAAATGCTATATCCACAATAATGGAAAGGTAAATCTGGGTAAGTTTGATCCTAAGGCAGATATAGGAATCTTTATAGGATACTCCCTTAGAAGCAAAGCTTATAGAGTATACAACATGAAAACTAGAACAGTAGAAGAATCCATGCATGTTGTATTTGATGAAAACCCCTCATGGGAAGGATCCACAGAGGATGATGGAATCCTAAACTTTTCAAAACCACCATCACCCTCACCACCCAAAGAAACATCAGCAAGAGATCATAAGGTGGAAGATGATCCCATTGATGAACCTAGAATGTAGACGGTACCTGATGAGGTACAGTTGCCAATCGCTAGGAGACATCACAGGGATCACCCACTAGACCAAGTACTTGGTGATGTTTCTTCTGGTGTTAGAACTAGAAGGCAGGTTCAAAATGAAGTTCAGTTTGGAGCATTCCTGTCTCAAATCGAACCAACTTCAGTCGAACAGGCCCTAGAGGACTGTGATTGGATCATTGCCATGCAGGAAGAACTCAATCAATTTGAAAGAACTCAATCACTATTCCTCAATTTAACATTCCAAAGTCTTAAACTCAACACCTATCTTTCTATTTTATCCTCGTAACCTCCCAAGTCAATATCTGAACACTATATCTATATACTTTTCACAACTATTCCAGATCAATATCATCCACCAGCCAGAATAATACATATATAATATTTCAAATTTCTTTATATGAAAGTAATCATGTATGAAAGGCACCCAATAGCCTATTTTGTATAAAAATAACTTTTCAAAGATAATATATATAATGAGGATGAGAAAGGATTTTCAAAATCCCCAACTAACGTCACCCTCAATGTTATAGCAAGTTTAAGTGTGATTACCTGTCGCCCTTTAGCAATTTACGCTATTTCTCAACCTTTCTTGATGCCACGGAAGCCATATCGCAATCAATCCTATAATGTAGTACAGAATGATAAATTAGTATCATTCTACTTTATGTTAAACGTCTCTCTCTCGTATTCACATTACTACCCATTCCCCATCTATATCACAGTTTCTTAATTCTCTAATTACACTTTTTAACTTGATCTTTTATGATTCTCACTCAATGTTCACCATTTAATAACATTAAGTATCACAATTTCAAGATTTAACAATGGAATCACTCATTCAAAACATATCAATCATCCAAGCACTACAAGATATATTTATAGTACTAAAGAACTCAATATCCCTTCAACAAACACAAGAATTCTATCACTGAAGCATAAGTCACTACACTTTTCCAGTTAAATTAACAAGGCCCATTTCTATCTTAATTAAACCATGCATGGCTCAGGAGCCAATCCAATTCCAACACCAATTTAAGAATTTCTCATTTAAACAACCCTTACAAAGTCTTTCATATAATCCTATACAATAAGAGTAATAAACATATACACTAGGATCACAGTGACTATATTCATTTCAAACTCCCTTGGCAATTTAGATCTCCAGGCCATTTGCAACATATACACATGTAAGTTAAAACATGCACACACCCTAAGCAGCTCAAATCTGATTCAAAGGAACCATGTGATAATCTCGTATAAGTCTAAGTAACTTTATGGCTTTAAGTTGAATTCTCACATACCAGTTCATAGTTAATTTATCTTGGCATTTCCAACATGTTTTCATAATTTAAAGCATTTCTCATTTAATAAACAGCAAAGAACTCAATCAATTTACTAGATACAATCATTCCCAATGAACCACTCAATTTATGGAAATTAACCATTCCAATTGAATATATAACTATGTAAATTTAAATCCAAATCTATGTTGCAGATTATGTTAACTCCTTTACAAGTTTGATTTGAAGATTTCTAAGCATCAATTAAGTAACTACAACATGACTCATAATAGGGAAACAACACATAACAGATTTTTATAACTTCACAACCTCAACAGCTTCACAAATTATATATGAACTCTATCGTATTTCAAAACAGCACCAACAACCATATGAGCAACCAACAAGACAAGAATCACTTGCATTTACAAGGATAACCACATATCTTCACATAGCTCATACATGAATATTTCTTAATTAGAATTGGGATGCTAATATCTTTCATCTTCATGTTCCCTATTCAGCCAGAAACAACCAAATACAATCATGTACCTCCATCTAAATCAAAAATAAAACAGTCCTGTAGAACCACTAATAACATACATTCAAATATATTGCAGTCCCATTCCAATTCAGCCCAAATTAGCAAGAAAAGAACAAAATATAGAACCCATATAACAAAACCATAACATAACAGTACCAAAATCCCCAGGTCTCATTCATCCACAAAATCTAGCATTCCAAACCAAAACATGGTCAACCACAAAGCTCCAACAATTCAAGGAACCAATAAGCCCATAATCTGTTCGGACATGAAAAACACAACCACCACAGTCAAACTTTGAGAATTTGCAACATACACATTACTGAAACATACAAGGCATACCTTAAAATCAGCACCCATTTATGTGAAATCACTACTAAGTTAGCTACATATGGAAATCCCAAGTTCAATCATGAAGTCTCATCATCTTTATTTACAGCCGCGGTCCCGTTTTCATGGACCGCGTCCATGCCCCGTACCGCGGTCCGGGCCTCCCCGGACCCCGGTACGGGGGCAGAAAAAACCATAAAGCAGAGAACAAAAATTTCCAATGAATAAATAGGCTCAACCCAAAAGATCACATGCAAGTACAAAGTTCCTACAATTCCCATTTATTTTATCCATTTGCATTCCAATTTATTATTTTTATAACATCATACCAGCAACACCCAAAACAGAAATTAAATAAATCACAACAGTATCATCCAAACAAAGTAATATATGCACCAACTAACTTCAACTCCAATCAAACAACAAACAATCCGGTTGTGACAGAGAAGACACTTAGGGAACCTTCAATTCAAACACAAATTAAACATACATAGCCATTTTACATACTGAACATAAAGTCTTAAGTCCAAGAATTAGGGTTTTACCCAAATCCAACAAATCCTTACTCAACCATTCAAATTCTCTCTCATACTTCAAGAATTGAACATTAACTCCACAAATTTGTTTATGGAAACCCATATCTATGAACCAAAAATCGGACTCCCTCTCAAGCTCGCCCAAATTGAAGACTAAAGGAGTAGGAAGAGGGAATATGAGATTACCTATGTGTGAATCCAAGCTTACATGCTTCCCTGAAACTCGCCGTCGCCGGAACACCACTGGGCTCGCCGGAGAACAAAGAGAAACAGTAGAGAAGAACAAAAACAATAATGAAGATATGTCAAGAACGTTGAAGAACTCGAAGAACCAAAAAGGCAAAACGAGATAGAGGAGGACGAAGCTCACCTTCTTCGCCGTCAACGCCGCTGCTCGCCGGAAACATCGAAAAAAGCGACGGAGGAAAGTGAGGAACTGGAGCAAAACGCGAGAAAGAGAAGTGAGAAAGGGAAAAAGGTGTGATGATGATGCTGATGGTGAGGTGGCCGGCGCCGCCGCGCCTTAGGCCGCCGGAGATCGCGAGGGCGGAGGAGAGGAAGAGAGAGAGCAGGGAGGGTTTGGTGAGAGGGCGGAGGGACTCGAGGGAGGGAGAGAGAAATGGAAAGGAAGGAAGGAGATGATGTATATATATATACTTTAGGGAAAATTACAATTAACTACCCTAAGGTTTATTCGTAATTATATTTCTAGCCCAGAGGTTTGTATATATTACTATATCTCCTTCTTTCCATCATAATATTATCTACTATCACAAATACTTATTCATGAAAGTTTCTAACTCCAAATAATTATTTTAACTATATTTCCTTAAATTCCAAAAATTAAGATTCAATAACAATAAATCTCCATAAATTTCTCCCTAATATTCCAAATTTCCTAAATAACACCTCAATAATTTCCAATTAACCTTAATCAAAATTTGGGATGTTACATTAAGCCCAAGCCTACTTATGCTAAGCCTTCATATAATCTTTGCATATATAAGGAAGCATGTAGGCCATATACATTGTTGATTGAAAATGTGGTAGAACAACATGTAAGTCCCTTGAGCTTGCATTCACATGAGGTTGTGCACACATCTTTAGGTTCATTTGATTCTTGCTTGGTGAATGTTAATGATGCTTGCATGAATTCTCTTGATGATGATTCTATTATTGTGAGCATGCCTCTTGATGCTATTAGTCCCAAGCATGTTGATTGTGGGCTTGATGATGTTTGTATGTTCATATCTTCCTTGTTTAGCCACAAACCCTTGGAAAAAGGGAGTTTGTTCAATTGTGTTTATAAAGCTAGGGTGGAAGGATTGCTTGCTCTCATTAAGGGGGCCGGATTGCTCTTGGAAGAAGAGTTGTTTTGCTACACCTCCCATGATATATTGGATTGGAAGAGCCGATTAAAGAGCAATGATGAAGAAAGTGCTTGCAAGGAGAGTCCTCCAATAAGGCTATGCTTGTGACTACTTTGTGTGATGAAGATAACTTGAATCTTGCTATGAGGAGTGAATCCACCAATTCCATTTGGAGGCCGAATGGTGATCCTTGGTTGAGTGCTTTGAAGGGGCAAAATTTTGTTATGTTTAAAGTGCCTAAATTGATCACTATATTTCATCATCGCCTCTTCCCTAAGCATGTGCATATTGATTATCTTTGTGTTTCATTGAGTTTATCTTTGCAATCCTACAACCCCTTACAAAAGGGAAGTTTGTTCTATGTTGTAGGATCTTTTAGGATGCACAAGGATTATTGGGAAAACAAGAAGGCCATGGTGGAGCTTGTGGAGACTCCTAAGTTGGAGAAAGCCAACTTAGACTTATTTGAGGCCGAAATGCATCTCAAGAAAAGTTTGGAGCATGATGAAACAAAGGAGGAATTGGACTTCTTTAATGGAAAGCTAACCAAGGATAACGGCAAAGGGTTAGTGGTTCGGTTGAAGATGCTTCAAAGGAACATGGAAGTGAAGGCCAAAGTTTTGCAAGCAACAATGAATGAACCTACACTTCTAGTGTTCCTTGCCAAGAGAGTGCACAAATTGTTAATGGAGCTTCAAGCCCATTGGAGAGCTAGGAGGCCAAAGGAAAAGAAGAAGGGAGCAACTCCTAGAAATTCCACATTGAAGCATTCAATCCCTGAGAAAGTCGAATTGCTCAAGTGGAACTTAGTGAAGGAAGAACACCAATCTTCTACAATTGAGGGTGGCCAAACCATATTGATAAAGGGCCACAAGAGCAAGTTCTTCAAAGAGAATTCCAAGCCTCCATAAGAGGTTGTTTCTTTCCTTCCCTTACTTGCTTTAAGTTGTTTTTATTCCAAGTGTGGGGGAAGATGATTAATAGTAGAAAAAATTAGGATTGTGTTTAGGTTTATGTTTTAGTATGTTGTTATAGGTTGTTTAGAAAAACAGAAAAAAAAATAAACTTGTGTTAGGTTGTGTTTAGTGTTGTTTTGTGTTAGTTTTGTGAATAATACATGCATTGGCCATTTGTATGCTTGGACTGCCCGGCCATTTATGTTGTTGCCTTGCCTTTGAAATGCATCTTCCTACTTGATTTTCTTGGTCCATTGAGGACAATGTATATATGATATAAGTGTGGGGGAGTGTATTATGGCGCTTAAAAGTGGTTTAATTCAAAGCTTTCACAATTGATTTTTGGACTTCTTAGGCATGACTTTGTAGGATGTTTAACTTGATTATGGCTCTTGAAAGCAAATGGAATTGTCCTCTAGTGTGTAAGTAGAATTTTTGGAATGATTACTTAGGGCATTGCTTGGGGCACTTTTAAGGTATAAAGAGGATGTTAGTTTCTCACTTAACTTTTCTTAGGGAGGAAGTGACTAATTAGAGTAAGCCATTAAAGTGAGAAGCCTCCAACCGAATTGAGTGGGCCAATAGTCTACTGGACCTCCTAGAACTTGTCCTAGCTCTTGTTCAAGATCACAATGCATGGCATGATTGAAAATGAAAGGGGCATTTCTTTCTAAACCCTTTTGACCCAAACACTAAGCCACCAAAAATTTATCCTTTGATTAACCCCTTTGGGCCATTCACTTCTCTTTTCTACCACCTTGACTAATGTGTGAATAAGTGATTATAGCATATGCTTGTATTTATATTAGTATTGTATTGAAGTATCTTATGAAAGCATGCTACATGAGTGAAAATAAAAGATGGCCGAGAGCCACATTGGATAGAAAAGAAAGGAGAGATGGCCAAAGGCCAAGAAAAGCAAAAAAAAAATAAGGCTGAAGGCCTAAAAAGAAGAAAAAAATATAAAAGCATAAAGTGCTTGAGTATGCCAAAGGCATAAGAGTGAAAAGAAAAATGAGGGAAGCACAAAGTGCTTGAAAAAAAAAGAAAGAAAGAGAGAGAGATGTAGCATGCTTTATTAGAATTAAACTCATTGTATTGCATGCATATGTGGTGATTACTTGTTCATATCATTGGTCATTGACTATTATCCATCATTCACCATTCATGATTAGCCTTCCATAGAAACCCCAAAGTCCCCTAGATTTGATTGTGCCATGCATAATAATGGGTGGAGAACTAAAGGCTACTACAAGCCTATGGTGAGGTTAAGTACATTGAGCCAAAGAGTGATCACAAGTCCTTAGTTAGGCATTTTTCCTAACTTGAGTGAATGAGTTAAACACTTAATCCGGTGAGGAAAATCTCTATTAGCACTCCTCCTTAATTCTAGTTGCTTGCTAAACTTGCATTCACCTTGCATTCTTAGATTTGGCCCATGTGATGTTCTAGGGAAAGGTTCAAAAAGATCAACTTGTACTCTATGACAATTCCAAGTGCCTTCACTATGCTTAACGATTAAGTTAGTCTTTTTACATGACTTTGCCCGGAGTGCAAAGATTAAGTGTGGGGGATTTGATTGAACCTATTTTTATATGTTTAAGCATGTGCAATTGAGCTTAATTAGTGTGGTTTATTTGCTATATTTGATCATTATTGGTATATTAAATTTGCGCATGCTTATTGGACTTAATTGGGAAATATTAGCCTTATTACTTGCATTTTAAGAAACCAAGGGTATTTTGGTCATTTTGACCATTTGATGATATTTTATTTGTAGGGGGGTCCCACGTGGGCCCCACACACCCTTGGATGAGCTTAGGCGGCAAGGAGGAGGCTAGGTGGCAAAGGCCTTGCATAAGACAAAAATTACCTCATTTGTCAAAAAGAAGGGATTTGCATGTTACTAAATGGGGTAATTTTGGCTCCACATTCAAAAATTCAAATTTGGAGTTGTGATGCATCATTAAGGGCAAAGTTGGAAGCACAATCATGAGGAGAAAAAGGAGGAACCTTTGGAGGATGAACCTACCCCACATTTAGGCCACATTCACCCACCTTTTCCTTAATCCCCAAAATACCCTTCCTTTCACTTCCCTTCACCCACATTTTGGCCTCTCACACTCACATACCCATAAAAATCCCTTCTTGGCCGAAATTGACACTTAAAAACAACTCATCAAGACCCTAATCTACCTCATTAACTCACCTAAACACTTCAAATAAATATCTCCTAGCTTCATTAGTCACATACACCAACTTCACCTTTCTCATTCATCTTCACTTTTCTCTCAACTTTCTCTCTTCTCCTTCACCATCTTCACGAAATTCCAGCATATTCCATGGCCATCTCACGCATCTTCCTCCATTCTCCCATCCACATGAGTGGCTAGATCATCCTCTCCTTCCTTCAAGTCAAGATTTGTGCTATGAGCTTCAATGATTTCGGCCTTGTGTGAGAATTTCATCTTCTAGGTTTTCAAGTTTGTAATCTTTGTAGTTCTTGTATGTCTAAGCCTTTAGGCATGTTAGAACTAGGATTCTATGTGGAGATTTCCATGTGGAGTTCATTTATTCTTCAAACTTGTAAATCTAGCTTCTAGATCTTGAACTTCATGTGTGATAGGTTTATATTTGTGTAGCTTCATGAGAACAATCATATGTGTTTACATTTTAATTGTTTCTTGAAGTGAATGTTATATATAAGTTAGCTTTGATTTCTATCTCACCTATGAATATGCATCAAAGTTAAGGCTAGGGTTTCTTGATTAATTAGTTTAAACTAGCTAAAGGTTCTTAGATTTAATAAGCTTTGACCGATTTAAGCTAGTTATATTAAGAGGAAATTGTCACATGAGGCCTATCAATCAAGATTGCACAAATTGAGGCTTGAAGGAGGAGAATCCATCTCTTGATTTCATCTCCTCTCCATTCGGTTATATAGCTTATTTTTAGTTGTAATTGTAGTTAGTTAACCAACATAATCACTCTCAAAACCTTGCTTAATTTGCGTGACATTAGTACCTTTAACTAGCAAGATTAAAAACCTAGATTGTGGATTTGACCCTTACTCACCACTACACTCTAGTGGATTTGAGTATTGACTTTATTGATTAATCTTTTAGGTGACAAAAAAGGTTTAAATCACTTTCAACCCTAAAACGCGTAAATGGGCTTAAAACGAGTTATGGTGATATATTTGACAAAGTTTTGGACTTGTTTGACCCAAAGTACCACTTTCTAGAGACTTATGACACTAAAACGCAAAAAAAATGGTTTAAAAGACAAAAACCCTAAACCATAAACCCTAAACCCAAAACCCTAAACGCAAAAACAAAACTTGTGCCGCATTTAACCCTAAAACGCGCAAATAGGCTTAAAACGAGTTATGGTGATATATTTGACAATCTTTTGGACTTGTTTGACCCAAAGTACCACTTTGTAGAGACTTATGACACTAAAACGCGAAAAATGGTTTAAACGACAAAAACCCTAAACCCTAAACCCCAAACGCAAAAACAAAACATGTGCCACTTTTAACCCTAAAACGCGGAATGGGTATAAAACTAGTTATGGTGATACATTTGACAAAGTTTTGGACTTGTTTGACCAAAATTACTATTTTCTAGATACTTTTGACACTTAAACGCAAAAAATGGTTTAAAAGACAAAAACCGTGAACCATAAACCCTAAACCCGAAACACAAAAACAAAACTTGTGCCGCTTTTAAACCTAAAACGCTCAAATGGGCTTAAAACGAGTAATGGTGATACATTTGACAAAGGTTTGGACTTGTTTGACCAAAAGTACTACTTCCTAGAGACTTTTGACACAAAATGCAAAAAATGGTTTAAAGGACAAGAACCCTAAACCATAAACCCTAACGCAAAAACAAAACTTGTGCCGCTTTTAACCCTAAAACGCGCAAATGGGCTTAAAACGAGTTATGGTGATACATTTGACAGAGTTTTGGACCAGTTTGACCCAAAGTACCACTTTCTAGAGACTTATGACACTAAAACGCAAAAAATGGTTTAAAAGACAAACCCTAAACCATAAACCCTAAACGCAAAAAGAAAACTTGTGCCGCTTTAAACCCTAAAACGCGCAAATAGGCTTAAAACGAGTTATGGTGATATATTTGACAATATTTTGGACTTGTTTGACCCAAAGTACCACTTTGTAGAGACTTATGACACTAAAACGCGAAAGATGGTTTAAACGACAAAAACCCTAAACCCTAAACCCCAAACGCAAAAACAAAACTTGTGCCGCTTTTAACCCTAAAACCCTCAAATGGGCTTAAAACGAGTAATGGTGATACATTTGACAAAGGTTTGGACTTGTTTGACCAAAAGTACTACTTCCTAGAGACTTTTGACACAAAATGCAAAAAATGGTTTAAAGGACAAGAACCCTAAACCATAAACCCTAACGCAAAAACAAAACTTGTGCCGCTTTTAACCCTAAAACGCGCAAATGGGCTTAAAACTAGTTATGGTGATATATTTGAGAAAAGTTTTGGACTTGTTTGACCCAAAGTACCACTTTCTAGAGACTTATGACACTAAAACGCAAAAAAAAGGTTTAAAAGACAACAACCCCAAACCATAAACCCTAAACGCAAAAACAAAACTTGTGCCGCTTTTAACCCTAAAACGCGCAAATAGGCTTAAAACGAGTTATGGTGATATATTTGACAATATTTTGGACTTGTTTGACCCAAAGTACCACTTTGTAGAGACTTATGACACTAAAACGCGAAAAATGGTTTAAACGACAAAAACCCTAAACCCTAAACCCCAAACGCAAAAACAAAACCTGTGCCACTTTTAACCCTAATACGCGAAATGGGTATAAAACTAGTTATGGTGATACATTTGACAAAGTTTTGGACTTGTTTGACCAAAAGTACTATTTTCTAGATACTTTCGACACTTAAACGCAAAAAATGGTTTAAAAGACAAAAACCGTGAACCATAAACCCTAAACCCGAAACGCAATAACAAAACTTGTGCCGCTTTTAACCCTAAAACGCTCAAATGGGCTTAAAACGAGTAATGGTGATACATTTGACAAAGGTTTGGACTTGTTTGACCAAAAGTACTACTTCCTAGAGACTTTTGACACAAAATGCAAAAAATGGTTGAAAGGACAAGAACCCTAAACCATAAACCCTAACGCAAAAACAAAACTTGTGCCGCTTTTAACCCTAAAACGCGCAAATGGGCTTAAAACGAGTTATGGGGATACATTTGACAAAGTTTTGGACTTGTTTGACCAAAAGTACCATTTTCTGGAGACTTTTGACACTAAAACGCAAAAAATGGTTTAAAAGACAAAAACCCTAAACCCTAAACCCTATATTCTAAATGCAAAAACAAAACTTGTGCCACTTTTAACCCTAAAACGCGCAAAGGGGCCTAAAACGAGTTATGGTGATACATTTGACAAAGTTTTGGACTTGTTTGACCCAAAGTACCACTTTCTAGAGACTTATGACACTAAAACGCAAAAAATGGTTTAAAAGACAAAAACCCAAAACCATAAACCCTAAATCCTTAAACCTAAACGCAAAAAGAAAACCTGTGCCGCTTTAAACCCTAAAATGCGCAAATAGGCTTAAAACGAGTTATGGTGATATATTTGACAATATTTTGGACTTGTTTGACCCAAAGTACCACTTTGTAGAGACTTATGACACTAAAACGCGAAAAATGGTTTAAAAGATAAAAACCCTAAACCATAAACCCTAACGCAAAAAAAAAACTTGTGCCGCTTTTAACCCTAAAACGCGCAAATGGGCTTAAAACGAGTTATGGTGATATATTTGAGAAAAGTTTTGGACTTGTTTGACCCAAAGTACCACTTTCTAGAGACTTATGACACTAAAACGCAAAAAAAAGGTTTAAAAGACAACAACCCTAAACCATAAACCCTAAACGCAAAAACAAAACTTGTGCCGCTTTTAACCCTAAAACGCGCAAATAGGCTTAAAACGAGTTATGGTGATATATTTGACAATATTTTGGACTTGTTTGACCCAAAGTACCACTTTGTAGAGACTTATGACACTAAAACGCGAAAAATGGTTTAAACGACAAAAACCCTAAAGCCTAAACCCCAAACGCAAAAACAAAATCTGTGCCACTTTTAACCCTAAAACGCGAAATGGGTATAAAACTAGTTATGGTGATACATTTGACAAAGTTTTGGACTTGTTTGACCAAAAGTACTATTTTCTAGATACTTTCGACACTTAAACGCAAAAAATGGTTTAAAAGACAAAAACCGTGAACCATAAACCCTAAACCTGAAACGCAATACCAAAACTTGTGCCGCTTTTAACCCTAAAACGCTCAAATGAGCTTAAAACGAGTAATGGTGATACATTTGACAAAGGTTTGGACTTGTTTGACCAAAAGTACTACTTCCTAGAGACTTTTGACACAAAATGGAAAAAATGGTTCAAAGGACAAGAACCCTAAACCATAAACAATAACGCAAAAACAAAACTTGTGCTGCTTTTAACTCTAAAACGCGCAAATGGGCTTAAAACGAGTTATGGGGATACATTTGACAAAGTTTTGGACTTGTTTGACCAAAAGTACCATTTTCTGGAGACTTTTGACACTAAAACGCAAAAAATGGTTTAAAAGACAAAAACCCTAAACCCTAAACCCTATATTCTAAATGCAAAAACAAAACTTGTGCCTCTTTTAACCCTAAAACGCGCAAAGGGGCTTAAAACGAGTTATGGTGATACATTTGACAAAGTTTAGGACTTGTTTGACCCAAAGTACCACTATCTAGAGACTTGTGACACTAAAACGCAAAAAATGGTTTAAAAGACAAACATCCTAAACCATAAACCGTAAACCCTAAACCCTAAACGCAAAAATAAAACTTGTGCCGCTTTTAACACTAAAACGAGCAAATGGGCTTAAAACGAGTTATGGTGATATATTTGACAAAGTTTTGGGCTTGTTTGACCCAAAGTACCACTTTCTAGAGACTTATGACACTAAAACGGAAAAAAATGGTTTTAAAGACAAAAATCCTAAACCCTAAACCCTTAACGCTAAACGCAACAATAAAACTTGTGCTGCTTTTAACTCTAAAATGCGCAAATGGGCTTAAAACGAGTTATGGGGATACATTTGACAAAGTTTTGGACTTGTTTGACCAAAAGTACCATTTTCTGGAGACTTTTGACACTAAAACGCAAAAAATGGTTTAAAAGACAAAAACCCTAAACCCTAAACCCTATATTCTAAATGCAAAAACAAAACTTGTGCCGCTTTTAACCTTAAAACGCGCAAAGGGGCTTAAAACGAGTTATGGTGATACATTTGAGAAAGTTTTGGACTTGTTTGACCCAAAGTACCACTATCTAGAGACTTGTGACACTAAAACGCAAAAAATGGTTTAAAAGACAAAAATCCTAAACCATAAACCGTAAACCCTAAACCCTAAACGTAAAAATAAAACTTGTGCGGCTTTTAACACTAAAACTCGCAAATGGGCTTAAAACGAGTTATGATGATATATTTGACAAAGGTTTGGGCTTGTTTGACCAAAAGTACCACTTTCTAGAGACTTATGACACTAAAACGGAAAAAAATGGTTTTAAAGATAAAAATCCTAAACCCTAAACCCTTAACCCTAAACGCAACAATAGAACTTGTGCCGCTTTTAACCCTAAAACGCGCAAATGGGCTTAAAACGAGTTATGGTGATATATTTGACAAAGTTTTGGATTTTTTTGACCCAAAGTATTACTTTCTAGAGACTTATGACACTAAAACGCAAAAAAATGGTTTAAAAGACAAAAACCCTAAACCATAAACCCAAACCCAAAACCCTAAGCGCAAAAACAAAACTTGTGCCGCTTTTAACCCTAAAACGCGCAAATGGGCTTAAAACGAGTTATGGTGCTACATTTGACAAAGTTTTGGACTTGTTTGATTAAAAGTACCACTTTCTAGAGACTTTTGACATTAAAACGCAAAAAATGGTTTCAAAGACAAAAACCCTAAACGTTAAACCCTAAACCCTAAATGCAAAAGCAAAACTTGTGCCGCTTTTAACCCTAAAACGCGCAAAGTGGCTTAAAACGAGTTGTAGAGATACGTTTGACAATGTTTTGGACTTGTTTAATCAAAAGTACCACTTTCTAGAGACTTTTGACAATAAAACGCGAAAACTAATTTAAAAGAGGCAAAAACGAAACTTGTCCCGCTTTTAACCCTGAAACACGCAAATGGGCTTAAAACGAGTTATGGTGATACATTTGACAAAGTTTTGGACCAGTTTGACCCAAAGTACCACATTCTAGAAACTTATGACACAAACGCCAAAAATGGTTTAAAAGACAAAAACCCGAAACCATGAACCCTAAACCCTAAACCCTAAACGCAAAAAGAAAACTTGTGTCGCTTTTAACCCTAACACGCGGAAATGGGCTTAAAACTAGTTGTGGGGATACATTTGACAAAGTTTTGGACTTGTTTTACCAAAAGTACCATTTTCTAGATACTTTTGACACTTAAACGCAAAAAATGGTTTAAAAGACAAAAACCGTGAACCATAAACCCTATACCCTATTGTTAGAATCTTAAGTTTTGATGAAGACTAACATATGAAAGAACTAGTTGATCACTTAGGAAGAATTAGATTAAAATCAAATCCTAAGTTAGAACACAACCGAATGTAGGATTACTTCCGGATGGATTAGAACTAGCGCTTGCGGATAGAATGCACATCCCATAGCGGAAGCAAGTAAGACACTAAGTCACTTAGGAAGAATTAGATTAAAATCAAATCCTAAGTTAGAATACAACCGGATGCAAAATCACTACCGGAAGTCTTAGAGTTAAAATGACTGACGCTCATGGATAAAGTATACATCCCTCAGCGGAAGTCAATAACATAGATCTAAGTAAGATTGCTTCCCATAGCAAAAACGCTTCCGATAGCATGTATGGTTCTTACTGCACTTAATTATATATATTACTCTGTTGGACTAACATTTGTGTGCAGAACCTAGTTTTACTTCCGGATGCAAATGAGCTTCCGGATGCAAATACTCTTGGCACTGGGATTCCGAGACTAACACTTGCAGAGCAAGATTGCCGCTTCCGGATGAACGATGATCATCCGTCAGCAAGAGTACAAGAGACAGAACGTACATATGCTCAGAAGTCAGAATGCTTTTGTCAGAGCAGAGTTGTCAGAGTTGCTTTTCAGAGATAAAGCAAGTCAACCCTGCTGAGCATTTATGGAGCATTTATGGAGGCAACGGTAACAAGGGTTTAACGACAATATTCAAACGGCCTTGTTACCTACCAAGCATGAGGAGTATGAGAAGATGCTATATAAGGAGTTATTTCAACATTTATGAAGTGGACCTAAGAATTGCGCCGAACAAAAATCTGCAAAATCATTCAAGCATTCAAAGCTCATACTACCCAGAAAGCAAGAGAGCACTTATTGTATTCGAGAGTTATTCTCTAGTCTTCTTGTACCTCTTGTATTTAAGTCTCTTCATTTATTGAGAGCATTTATTGTACTTAAGTGAGTAACATTATCTGTTCATTGAGTGAACTAAGTTAGAAAATCCTTTGTTTAAAGGTTGAACCCTTACAAGTAGTAAGGGGGAGCGAGTTTGGTTTGTAAGGTTGCAAGTGAGCCCGGAAAACTTGTGGTTGTAAAGGTTGCAGGTGAACCCGTTGTAAAACCTGTGGATTAGTGGAACTCAATCTGGGGGATTGAGAACTGGACCGAACCAGTATAAAAGTGTTGTGCATTTTAATTTTCTAAGTTTTATTTTGTAGCACAATTCACCCCCCCCCTCTTGTGCATCCTCACTTTCATTTGGTATCAGAGCCGGTCTTCCTGACTTGATTCCAACGAATCTGAAAAGGAAAGATCCAATGATGGATGTTGATCAGAATGCTACACTTCCTGATGTCGCGATGCCTCCAAACAAGCCTCCTAGTTTCGATGGATACAACTATGAAATTCGTGGCTGTCACCCAAGAGGGGGGGGGGTGAATTGGGTGAGGGAATAAAACTTAAACTCTTTTCGAAAGACTGCTTGTGCTCGGTGATGATGATAATAAATAATGCTATGCACAAGTCAGTATGCTATGTGATGCAAAAATAGAATGATCAAGTATAAATATATGCACACATAAATTTATCCTGGTTCGGTCACCCAGACCTACATCCAGTCCCCAGGCTACACCTGAGATTTCCAATCCACTATTCTTGTTTAAACCGGGCACAAGAGAAGCCTTTACACTTTAGGTTTTACGAGCACGGGTTCACCTAACAACCCACAGGTTTTACACCGGGTTCACCTGCAAACCTTACAAATGCAAGTTTTACGGGCTAACTTGCAACCTATGGAGATTTAGACAACCTCTAAATGCTCCCCCTTACAAAATGTAAGTTTACAATTAAGTTCACTCTATGAACTGATTTTGTTAAACACTTAAGCTCAAAACTAACTCTCTCAAAGAGTGGATGATGTTACTCACTTAAGTACAAATGAATCACTCTCTAAGAATATTACATATCAAAGTCCGAGAGTAGAAGATGAGAGGAATGTAGAATAGTGTTTCAGACAATAAGCTCTGTTCTCTCTCTCTTTTTCAAGCCCGCTTCTTCAGAAATGAAGAGCATCCCTTTTATACCAGCCTCTGAATATCTAACCGTTGGAGAGGCAATAAGACCGTTTGATTATAGACGTTGGGGCCTTGTTTACGTTGTCCTCATTAGTGCACAGCAGGGTTGACTTTGCTTTATCTAAAAAGGTGCTCTGACCAAGCTGTTCTGTCAACACTGTTCTGGCAATACTATTCTGACAAAAGTCGTTCTGACATCTGAACATTTTGTACGGTCCGACTCTTGCTTGCTGTCAGAGAGGACTTCGTTCCTCAAGCATAAGTCCAGGATGTTAAGAGACTCATTATCGGAAGCTCTCTTGCTATCTGAAGCTCGTGGACTCTAACATTTTGCTTGCTATCACATAGAGGAACTTTGTCTTCCAAGCACTTGTCCATGAATGATAAGAGTGCTTTGCTATTGGATCCTCTCTTGCTATCAGAAGCTCTCTTATGGACTCTGACTTTTGTGGGCAGTATGAGCTTTGACACCTTGAGTGAATCTTCAGATTATGTTCTCATACTCCTCATGCTTGGTAGGTAACAATGTTGTTTGAATGTGTCTGTTATCCTCTTGTTACCGTTGGAAGGAACATCTTCTTAAATGCTTCAGCAGGGTTGACTTGCTTTATCTCTGAAAAGTAGTCCTGACACCTCTGCTCTGTTAAAAGCATTCTGACACTGCATCTCTTTGAACGTTCAGACATCCTGATTGCTTGCGGAAGCAACTTCTCATCCGGAAGCAACCTTACTGAGTGTGCTGCACTTGAACGTTAGTTTAGCAATATAATCATATAGTCTCATGCAGTGGGTGATCCTAAATCTAAGGTGTATCCGGAAGCACTTCTACATCCGGAAGTAAATTCACTTGATGAGGGATTTAGTTCACCATGACTTGCTCTCGCTTAGTCTATTTCATTCCACCACTCAGCGCTAGTCACTGAGCTATCGGAAGCACTTTTACTTGACGTGGTGAATTCACTGACGCTTAGGGTGAAATCTATTCTATCAGTCTGCGCCAGTCAAGATCTAATAGGAAGCAACTTCACTTGATGTTGCATTTCTGCTGACGCTCGGGGTTATATCTAGTCTATCAACCTGCGCCAGTCTAAATCTAATAGGGAGTGCTTTCACTTGGCGAAGTAGACTTACTGACGCTTGGGGTAATAACTATTCTATTGCTCTGCGCCAGTCTAAGTCTAACAGGAAGCGCTTTCACTTGGGGAAGTAGACTTACTGACGCTTGGGGTAATATTTATTCTGTCGCTCTGCGCCAGTCTAATTCTAACAGGAAGCAAACTCACTTCCGATTGAAACATAGCTTAGTCTTAAGATTTTGTGTACCTAATTCTCATGGACTAAGTTAAATCCCTAGTGATTTACTTGCTGACGCTGGGGGATGAAAACATTCATCCGCATGCGCAAGTCCTAATCTATCCGGAAGTGATCTTGCATTCTCAAGTGATCTAACTCAGGATTCTAACCATGTCATCTAATCCCTCCTAAGTGTTGATTATGTTCTCTTAAGTACTAGACCATATCATACCTTAGTCACCATCAAAACTTAAGATTCTAACATTCTCCCCCTTTTTGATGATGACAAACCCATAGATGACTAGAGAACATAATTAAACTTAGATCACTCATCCTAGAGCTATATTCCTTTCCCCATTTCTCTCCCCAAAAATCTAGGCATCTTATCTATCTCTCAGCTCTAGACATCTCATGTCTCATCTCTCGCTAGACATCTCATATCTCATCTCTAGCTAGACATCTTATATCTCATCTCTAGACATCTCATCTCTCTCCCCCTTTTGGCTTCATCAAAATCCAACAGGTGCAAGCTAGCCTTAGGGATGGGGATACTTTTATCGTTCTCCTAGGAATGGGCTTTCTACCTAATATTTCTCCCTATGTATCGCTAATAAAGATTTGTTCTAGACTATTCAATACAATGTACGAGAATTAACAAGGAACAGCAATAATGGCTCATGATCCTAAATGATTGTATTTTCCCTAAACACTATGTAGGATAGTTAAACATGTTTTTCAAAGGAGATATTGATACATCAAATCTAATCATAATTAAATTAAGATCAAAACATACAAAACAGTTTTCTTTTGAAGGTGAAAATTCTTTCCAAATGTAATTTTGATCCTCTCGAATTGATTAACATGATATCAAAAGTAATTTTGATGTGTTTAAAAATGATGATTATGATATCAAATGAAATATGTGATTTTAAAATTCAAATGAGATGAAATCTGATACCTAATGAAATCAAATGAGATCTGTGAGTTTGAACTTGTGGTATCAAAGGAAATGATTAAATGCCAAATGAAATTTGTGATACCATATGAAATGAAATCAAATCAAATGAAATTTGTGTTTTTAAAAGTGCCAAAAATATTTTCCAAACAAATTGCATCACAGCATCTTAAGAGTTTATTATCGATGACAGCATGTGACTCTCTATTTTCAAGGGATCATTAACAGGTAATGTCCACTTACTTCTCTTCTATATTAAGATTAATCATCATTAAATCAAGAAAGGAAGCATATAAGAGAGGTATGTTATCAATTACTTTCCAGCATGTCATTTAGAGGATACAGATGTGTGAGCTAGGATGATTTTCTAAGACAGTGAATGATTTTGAAGTCAATGCAGATTGAGAGAAACATCCTAAGTTGACACCCTTACCAATGCCATGTATGCATCATATGTAAGAAATGGTAAGGTGTAGATGTTACCACAGATGAGGGGTACTCATACTCTATTAGACTCAGGAATCTGAATCATACGCAGATAAGCATGCTTCCTGACATCTTCAAGAGGTGTGCTATCTCAAGTGGAAACCCCTAGCGCAAGTGCTTTGATGATTCGCTTCGGCAAGCTGAGCTACAACCACAAGCGGACATGACTGGGCAGTCACTCTACTCTTCCCATGGTTCAATAGTTGGCCTGCTATCGAAGACGCTGATTGTTGCGAAAGCAACCTTGCTCAGACTTGATGATTGGTCCTGCATGTGCTTGAGGAAGCAAGCGCTTCCTGATGGTCAGTGAAAGAACTTAAGATTTAACATTGGAGACCATACTCAGGACATTCAAGTCAATCTGTGTTAGTCAGCACAAGTTAATAATTTTAAGAAATCATGCTTGCTAATTTGGTTTTAAGAAAATAAGAGCAATGATTATGTGAGAACTAATTTTGAAATTGTCTACACGTTCACATAGTTTCACTATCAAGATATGAACTCCATTTATACTCTCATAGATAAATATCAATGTGATAGTATAGCGAGTATCAAACAGGTGGCATATTTTCAGAGTTTCGTAAGCAAGTATAGTTCAATAAATATGCCTCAAGGATGTTCATGTTAGATCATGAAGACATGTGAATTATTAACACAATGAAATTTTGAGAAATCTTCGTCCTCACAAAATAGTTTGATTTCAAGACTAAATCCGGTTTACAAAAACAGCCAAATTTCAGCATGTGATTACGAGAATAATTTCCAAATTTTAGCTCAAGTTCTTCTAGATATGGTCAGTGTGATCTCATTGTTCTTAGGATATCAACAAGCTCGAAATTAATACAGATTATAGCATGCTTGTGATACTATGCCATGTTTTACAGATCTAGCAGAGTTTAATTCAAGGCATTTCCTAAGATTTCTAATGCATGTCAGACAAGAGAGAGACTATCCATTAAATTTCACAACAGAATATGTAAGGGATAGAAATGCTCATGTGTATTGGCGAGAGTTTCTCAGGTTTAGTATAGCCATTCCACACATCTTGATAAGAGGCATTTTCGTTGCCATTCTCTCTTGGTCATTCTCATTGTTCAAGCTTCAATAATCTGTGTCAACATTCCTAAACCACAAACTTGAATCGAGATCATTAGTAGATTGAGAACTTAAGATGTAATTAAGAGGGATGTATTGTTCTCGAACCCATAGCTGCTTATGCATTGAAAAACTTGATGCAAGAGATACCATATGAAATGGAAAATCAGAAATAACTTTTGAATGCTATCATGAGGAATGGTTGTTATGTAAGTTTAAAGAGGATCGGAATCTGTTTTGAAAGTTTGCATTTCAAAAAGGATCTTTCAAAAATCAAGGTGAATGTATAAACTGTTTTCTTTTCTGAGCGGCGCCCAAAAAAAAAAAATTGCTAAGCATATATGAGTAAAACGATTTAGACACCATATGAAAAACTCTGAAGAAGGTTTTTTGTTTGTGTCAAAATTCTGAAACTAGTTCTGAATCTTCTTAACAATGTCAGAAATCTTGGAACACAATGATTCAGCATGCACAAATTTAGTAGGTTTTGAAGAAGGTTCAGTTTCAAAGTGTCAGACTTCTTGAATCTGTAAAATCAGTATGCATTATATCAGAAAATGAATTTGATATGATAGGATCATTTTTACAGAAAATAAGGTTATCACAGATAAGGGAAATCATATCAATTTCAGAGAAATAAAATCTGTTAAGCTCATCATGCATTTACTACCCAAAAGATTATTCAAGTAAAGAGGAGGGTAAGAATGATATCACCATAGCTCCATTCGCATCAAGCAGTAGCTCGCTTGATTTTGGTTGACAATGCAAGGATTCTATTTTCAGAGCAGCACCAAAATCTATGCGTGACGAATGCTTATCAAGACTTGACTAATTGTTCAGATGAGGTACAGTCCTGAGTCCTGTTGAGGCTAATAGGATGAATTGGAGCTGGTGCAGAGGGATGAATTCACTTGGTGATCACTACTACTCGCATCTCTCGCCTCTTGAACCCATACTTCTTACACAGCCCTTCACTCAGATTAGGTGCTGGCGCAGAGAGAGACACAGGTTCAGCAGAGGGTTTCTCCGCAGGTTGATCACTCAGTGCTATCTCAAGCTTGCCTCTGTGCCAGCAGACTGTTGGGGGCACATGAATCAGATGGCTTCCCCAAGGGCGAGCCTTCCTGCTTGGGCAATCCGCTTCATTTCAATTTCCCTTCTGAGGGCAGCAGTGACATCCTGGTCAAGTCCGAGGGGTGGCTATCTTAGCCTATCTCTCTCTGATTTTGTTCATGTTCCTTGTTCATTTTAGCCCATAACTCATCTTCACCCTTGTCTTGCTGAACCTCCGGATTGCCTTTCTATCAAATGCTTCGTTGCTAAGTGATCCCTTGTTTACCCAAGGAGATCTTCTATACTTATCCTTGGTTCGAAGCA
The DNA here is from genome assembly GCA_029929735.1 of Mimosa pudica. Taxonomy (NCBI): domain Eukaryota; kingdom Viridiplantae; phylum Streptophyta; class Magnoliopsida; order Fabales; family Fabaceae; genus Mimosa; species Mimosa pudica. Next base: position 372,541 of record JAKELP010000056.1, on the reverse strand, counting down.
CTTTCTTCTGAGAGGTAGGATTCAAGAGCCTTTCCAATGATGATCGAGGAATCCACTCTCTCTTGTTCTTCTCAGGATAATTGAATGGAACTTTGTGATAGCTCATCCTTGAGACAGAACCATTGTCCCTTGTGGTGGCCGACAGCTTCTTATGATTGTACCAGTGGGTTTCAGCAGTTGCATCACCACGAGTTCTCTTCTTTGGGATAAAAGGAACTCTTGATTTTTCCTGCACAAGTAAGGCACTAGGAGGATGTTTTGGTACCCATTTGTACTTGGGTCCTACATGGTTAGCACTGGACCTTACTTGTCCTTTAGGAATCCATACAAACTTATTTCTCACATTTGAATTTCTTCTAAGACTGCATGTGTGAGAAATATGTCCTAATCTACCACAATAATGACAGATAATGGAATGATAATCAAAATGAGGCTTCCTATCATTATCATGATTAGTTTTCTTTAGAAAAGCTTTTTGTTCCTTTGAAATTTCAGTTTCTTTTGAAAGCTTTTCTTTTTCCTTCAACACGTGTTTACAATCAAAACATTTTTCAAGACATGTTGAAGTTTTCCCTACCGATAGTGGGCTAGCTATCGGAACCACTAGTTCTTTAAAAGAATCCTCGGAAACTTTAGATGTAGAAGAAGAAATTAGTTTTTCAAGTTTCCTATCTTTTTCTTTTAAGCCTAGAAGTTCTTTTGCAAGTTTACAATATTCAGTACATAACTCATTGTATGCATCTTGCAAATCAGAGAGTTCAATTTCAGATCCAGATACCTCACTTTCTGAATCTTCTAGGCAGAGATGGATACTCTCTTCACTGAAGTCTGCTTCCTCAATATCAGCTTCCAGAAGCTCATCAGTAGGTGATCCACAAAGAGCACGAGTTGAGCTTTGGGCAGCTGTGCTTTCAAGAGATGGGTTAGAAGCATATATCACATCAAGAGTATTCCAAATATCTCTAGCACTAGAGCAATGTTTGATTTTCTGGAAATCATTTTCAGTTAAGCCTTTGTATAAAGTTTGCATTGCTCTAATGTTTAAGGAAAACAAATTTTTCTCCCTTTCAGTCCAGTTTCCTCTTGGTTTGAAATCAAAATCATTTTCAAAAATATCCCACACTTTCAAACTAGTGGATTTTATAAAACTTTCCATTCTTGCTTTCCACCAACAAAAATCAATATTTTCTAACACAGGTGGAATGGTATGATCAAAGCCTTTGGAAAACATTTTAACCCAAATCAGCCAAGGTCTTTGCACTTGAGATCGTTTGATCCTTTAAACAAGTGACCTGCTCTGATACCAAATGAAATTCGTGGCTGTCACCCAAGAGGGGGGGGGTGAATTGGGTGAGGGAATAAAACTTAAACTCTTTTCGAAAGACTGCTTGTGCTCGGTGATGATGATAATAAATAATGCTATGCACAAGTCAGTATGCTATGTGATGCAAAAATAGAATGATCAAGTATAAATATATGCACACATAAATTTATCCTGGTTCGGTCACCCAGACCTACATCCAGTCCCCAGGCTACACCTGAGATTTCCAATCCACTATTCTTGTTTAAACCGGGCACAAGAGAAGCCTTTACACTTTAGGTTTTACGAGCACGGGTTCACCTAACAACCCACAGGTTTTACACCGGGTTCACCTGCAAACCTTACAAATGCAAGTTTTACGGGCTAACTTGCAACCTATGGAGATTTAGACAACCTCTAAATGCTCCCCCTTACAAAATGTAAGTTTACAATTAAGTTCACTCTATGAACTGATTTTGTTAAACACTTAAGCTCAAAACTAACTCTCTCAAAGAGTGGATGATGTTACTCACTTAAGTACAAATGAATCACTCTCTAAGAATATTACATATCAAAGTCCGAGAGTAGAAGATGAGAGGAATGTAGAATAGTGTTTCAGACAATAAGCTCTGTTCTCTCTCTCTTTTTCAAGCCCGCTTCTTCAGAAATGAAGAGCATCCCTTTTATACCAGCCTCTGAATATCTAACCGTTGGAGAGGCAATAAGACCGTTTGATTATAGACGTTGGGGCCTTGTTTACGTTGTCCTCATTAGTGCACAGCAGGGTTGACTTTGCTTTATCTAAAAAGGTGCTCTGACCAAGCTGTTCTGTCAACACTGTTCTGGCAATACTATTCTGACAAAAGTCGTTCTGACATCTGAACATTTTGTACGGTCCGACTCTTGCTTGCTGTCAGAGAGGACTTCGTTCCTCAAGCATAAGTCCAGGATGTTAAGAGACTCATTATCGGAAGCTCTCTTGCTATCTGAAGCTCGTGGACTCTAACATTTTGCTTGCTATCACATAGAGGAACTTTGTCTTCCAAGCACTTGTCCATGAATGATAAGAGTGCTTTGCTATTGGATCCTCTCTTGCTATCAGAAGCTCTCTTATGGACTCTGACTTTTGTGGGCAGTATGAGCTTTGACACCTTGAGTGAATCTTCAGATTATGTTCTCATACTCCTCATGCTTGGTAGGTAACAATGTTGTTTGAATGTGTCTGTTATCCTCTTGTTACCGTTGGAAGGAACATCTTCTTAAATGCTTCAGCAGGGTTGACTTGCTTTATCTCTGAAAAGTAGTCCTGACACCTCTGCTCTGTTAAAAGCATTCTGACACTGCATCTCTTTGAACGTTCAGACATCCTGATTGCTTGCGGAAGCAACTTCTCATCCGGAAGCAACCTTACTGAGTGTGCTGCACTTGAACGTTAGTTTAGCAATATAATCATATAGTCTCATGCAGTGGGTGATCCTAAATCTAAGGTGTATCCGGAAGCACTTCTACATCCGGAAGTAAATTCACTTGATGAGGGATTTAGTTCACCATGACTTGCTCTCGCTTAGTCTATTTCATTCCACCACTCAGCGCTAGTCACTGAGCTATCGGAAGCACTTTTACTTGACGTGGTGAATTCACTGACGCTTAGGGTGAAATCTATTCTATCAGTCTGCGCCAGTCAAGATCTAATAGGAAGCAACTTCACTTGATGTTGCATTTCTGCTGACGCTCGGGGTTATATCTAGTCTATCAACCTGCGCCAGTCTAAATCTAATAGGGAGTGCTTTCACTTGGCGAAGTAGACTTACTGACGCTTGGGGTAATAACTATTCTATTGCTCTGCGCCAGTCTAAGTCTAACAGGAAGCGCTTTCACTTGGGGAAGTAGACTTACTGACGCTTGGGGTAATATTTATTCTGTCGCTCTGCGCCAGTCTAATTCTAACAGGAAGCAAACTCACTTCCGATTGAAACATAGCTTAGTCTTAAGATTTTGTGTACCTAATTCTCATGGACTAAGTTAAATCCCTAGTGATTTACTTGCTGACGCTGGGGGATGAAAACATTCATCCGCATGCGCAAGTCCTAATCTATCCGGAAGTGATCTTGCATTCTCAAGTGATCTAACTCAGGATTCTAACCATGTCATCTAATCCCTCCTAAGTGTTGATTATGTTCTCTTAAGTACTAGACCATATCATACCTTAGTCACCATCAAAACTTAAGATTCTAACAAACTATCCATTCTGGAAATTCAGAATGGAGAACTATATTAAGGCCAATGGTCTTTGCATCTGGGATGTTATAGAACATGGTGACAATGATCCATTGGATGATGAAGGTTTTACGAAGCCTCGGTCCAGGTTTACTAATGATGACTACTACAAGGTCGAGCTGAATCACAGAGCCATTCACTATATTCAGTGTGCGCTGAGTCAGAAGGAGTTCTTCAGGATAAGCCACCACAAAACCGCAAAGGAGATGTGGGAGGCTCTTGAGACAGCTCATTCGGAGACCTCAGGAGTCAAGGATAGAAGGGTGGAAATGCTGGTGGAAGAATTCCACAAGTTCACGATGCTTCCTGATGAGCCGATCAGAGATCTGGAGCTCAGATTCACTCACCTGATAAAAAATTTTGCTTCATTGGGCAAAAGCATCCCTGAGAAGGAGCAGGTAAATAAAATCCTGAAAGTGTTAAAGGGTGACTGGCTGACAAAAGTTACTATTTTGCAGGAAGTACAAGGAGAGTCAACCAGATCTGTCACCGCTCTATTTGGTTCATTGGCTGAATATGAACCAACTCTGTTGGCACAAAGGGCTCCCCAAGCAGCCACAAAGGCCAAGAATCTTGCCTTAGTTGCTCCCAGCAAGGAAAAGGATGATGATGATGAGGAGGATATTGATGATGAAGAAATGACCATGATGGTTAAGAGATTCAAAAAGTTCTTCAAGAAGAAGGGAGGATTCCAGAAAGGAGAATCCAGTTACAAGAAAGAAAGGAATCCTGTTTGTTTCGAGTGTAAGAAGCGGGGTCATTTCAAAGCTGAATGCCCAAGCCTTCAAAGATTCAAAGGAAAGGACAAAAGGAAAGATGGTTGCAAACCTCTGTCTTGTTGCTAGGGAAGATGGTTGTGAAGAAACTCTCTCAGACTTTGAATCTGTCCATGGCGAAGATGTAAGTCTCACTGAACTTCAGGAAGCTTACAATGATATTCATAGAGAGTTTTATCGAATGACAAAGGCATTTAAGTCTTTAAAGAAGAAAAACCAATCACTTGAGCTGACTGTAAGTTCACTAAGTGATGAGCTTGCAGAAGTCAAGAGGCTTCCGCTAGCGGATGCCAAGGGAAATCCCCAAGTGGAACCCTCAGCCTCAGAGAGCTGCATCAACTGCAGCAAAATCTCTATTGAAAAGGATAGGCTATCCAATGCCTTGCAAAAGTTCACCAACGGTTCGGAAATGATTAATGTTATTTTAATGAACCAAAGGGCTTATAGAGATAAGACAGGATTAGGCTATAAGCACAAAAAGAAAAGGTGGGTGGTACCCAAAGTGAAACCCTACCTGAAATTCTTTCACAAAGCCACTAGTCATAGTTCCTCACCCTTCAGCTTCTGTAACTATTGCAACAGGAAGGGGCACTCCACGTCCACCTGTAATGCCAAGAAGCATGGAACCAATAGCACTCACAAGTGGGTTCCAAAAGGAACAAAATTGCCTAAGGACTTCTCAAGGCAAGAAGCTAAGACAGTACGTAGTCCTAGGACATGGAAACATATTCCAAAGAAAACCCATCAGCCTAGAGCCCACTCAAGGCCAAAGGCACAAACCACTCACAAACCGAAGGTCAACACTGGACTAAGGGTTCCGGGCACTAATGATAAAGGACCCAATAAAGGTTGGGTACCTAAGTTTGTCTGATCCATGTAGGCCTGTCTCAAGGCATCCAAAAACCGAAAGTGGTATATCGATAGCGGATGCTCGAGACACATGACAGGAGATAAGGACAAGTTCAAATCTCTGGTGATCAAAGATGGAGCCAAAGTGAATTTTGGAGGAAACCAAAGTGGAAAGATCACTGGAGTTGGTGAAGTTGGTCCTATTCAAAACGTCTACCTAGTAGATGGTCTCTGTCATAACCTGCTAAGTATCATGGTGGAGAATTCGAGAACCACAACTTCTCAGAGCTGTGTGAAGAAAACGGGATTGATCACAACTTCTCAGCTCCGAGGACTCCACAACAAAATGGCGTAGTTGAGCGAAAGAATAGAGTGCTGACTGAGATGGCCAGGAGCATGCTTAATGAGAAGGAGGTGTCTCAAGTGTTCTGGGCTGACGCTATGAGCACTGCCTGCTACATCTCCAACAGGGCCTATGTTCGCAAGGGCTTGGACAAAACTCCATATGAATTGTATAAGGGGAGAAAGCCCAACATCAGTCACCTAAGAATCTTCGGATCAAAATGCTATATCCACAATAATAGAAAGGTAAATCTGGGTAAGTTTGATCCTAAGGCAGATATAGGAATCTTTATAGGATACTCCCTTAGAAGCAAAGCTTATAGAGTATACAACATGAAAACTAGAACAGTAGAAGAATCCATGCATGTTGTATTTGATGAAAACCCCTCATGGGAAGGATCCACAGAGGATGATGGAATCCTAAACTTTTCAAAACCACCATCACCCTCACCACCCAAAGAAACATCAGCAAGAGATCATAAGGTGGAAGATGATCCCATTGATGAACCTAGAATGTAGACGGTACCTGATGAGGTACAGTTGCCAATCGCTAGGAGACATCACAGGGATCACCCACTAGACCAAGTACTTGGTGATGTTTCTTCTGGTGTTAGAACTAGAAGGCAGGTTCAAAATGAAGTTCAGTTTGGAGCATTCCTGTCTCAAATCGAACCAACTTCAGTCGAACAGGCCCTAGAGGACTGTGATTGGATCATTGCCATGCAGGAAGAACTCAATCAATTTGAAAGAAGTCAAGTCTGGGAACTAGTCCCTAGACCGTCTCACCAATCCATAGTTGGGACCAAATGGGTCTTTAAAAACAAACTGGATGAGACCAGACTTATAACTAGAAACAAAGCCAGACTAGTAGCAAAAGGATATAACCAAGAAGAAGGCATAGACTATGAAGAAACCTTTGCTCATGTCGCAAGACTTGAGGCCATAAGGATTCTTCTAGCCTTTGCATCCATGAAAGGCTTTAAATTATATCAAATGGATGTAAAGAGTGCTTTTCTTAATGGCTATATTAAGGAAGAGGTGTATGTTGAACAACCTCCTGGCTTTGAGGACCCTAAACATCCTAAACATGTGTATAGATTGAAGAAAGCATTATATGGCCTAAAACAAGCTCCACGAGCTTGGTATGAGAGACTTAGCAGTTTCCTGCTAGGAAAAGGTTTCTCTAGAGGCAAACTGGATAATACACTGTTTATTCTGCATAAGGATAGTAATATGTTAGTTATTCAGATATATGTTGATGATATCATTTTTGGAGCAACTAACGAGAAACTCTGTGAGGATTTCTCAAAGATAATGCAGGGAGAATTTGAGATGTCCATGATGGGAGAACTAACCTTCTTCCTAGGGCTGCAGATCAAACAAAAGAAAGACGGCATCTTCATCTCTCAAACCAAGTACTGTAGAGAGCTTCTCAAGAAGTTTGGGATGGATGAATGCAAGGAGTATGACACTCCAATGAGCACCACTGCCGCTCTCGATGCTGATGTTAAGGGAAGTTCGGTCAGCCAGCCAATGTATAGGGGCATGATAGGCTCCCTATTATACTTAACGGCTAGCAGACCTGATATTCAATTTAGTGTTGGCATGTGTGCTAGATTTCAAGCCAACCCTAAGGAATCTCACCTAACATGTGTTAAACGTATTTTGAGATACCTTGAGGGAACTCAAGAACTTGGTCTATGGTATCCCAGAGGTAACCAAGAGTACTTGTGGGCTTACTCTGACGCTGACCATGCAGGTTATAAAACAGATAGAAAGAGCACCAGTGGCCAATGTGCCTTCCTATGAGGAAGTCTGGTGTCTTGGGCGAGCAATAAACAAACCTGTGCGTCATTGTCATCCACAGAGGCAGAGTATATTGCTGCTGCAAGCTGTTGTGCTCAAGTACTATGGTTGAAGAATCAACTTAGGGACCTTGGCTTAGAGTTCCCAGAGGCTCCTATCCTCTGTGATAACACAAGCATCATCAGTCTAGCCAAGAATCCAGTACAGCACACAAGAACAAAGCACATTGACGTCAGACATCACTTCATCAGAAACCATGTTCAAAAGAAGGATGTCAAGGTGCAGTTTGTTCCTACTCAGCATCAACTTGCAGATATCTTCACCAAACCTCTGGGGGTTGATCAATTTACTTTTATTAGAGGAAATTTGGGAATGGTAAACCCAAATGAAGTTTAAACTTCAGAATAAACCTGTGCTTAATTGTTAAAACCTGTAAACTGTGTACTAACTTAGACATCAGAGTGCCAATCTTTAGTTTTGCAGGTCCCCTAGCATGTCAATGTTAAATCTTAAGTGAGTCACTTCCGGAAGCAAATCCACTTCCGGAAGCTCCTTGCTCTACTCAGCATGGTTGCTGACGCTTGGGCCTTATGCTGAGCAACCGGAAGAGCCAGTGTTGGGAAAAGGACACGTCACTTCAGAAACGTTTCATCTTCTCCCACAAAAACTGTGTCTTCTCTGACAATCAGAAACGACACGTGGCATCAGGTGCGCCGTTTCAATTTTAAATGTTCACGCTTTCCCATAAAAGTGTGTGTTTTTCATAAACTGCCATCATGACCCTTCGCATCAAAAATATCACATTGCATAAATAGAGGTATTCATTCATCATTCATCACACACATTTTCACCCAAACTCTCTGAACTCTCTCGCCTGTTCTTGAGTGTTCTTCATCTTCTTCATCATCTTCATCATCTCCATCTACTTCATCACCTCTGCAACTCCTCCTTCCTTCACACACAAACCACACAGAAATGGTCGGATCAAGCGAATCAAACCCCATCACCAGAAAGGCTCCTCCTCGAAGAAATCTGGAAAATCTGGGAAAGGGAAGGAGAAACGTGTCCAATTTGCTGAAGAACAGCCCTCCAAACGCCAGCGAGTTCAAGAAGATGACTATTCTGAATATAGATCTGGGCCGCTGGAAGTTGTTTCCCAGAACTTTGAGAACAGAAACCCCGATCTTAGCAACGACATCTATGTTGACTTGAAGAAATTGGCAGATCTGGGTTATGACCTCGCTGGGTATCTGCAGAAATACATGTTTTGGCTGGGGATTCAGAATGAATACAACGTGCAAGTTCTGAGGGTTTTCTATGAATCTCTGACTGCAAAAGCCAAGGATAAGAACATTGGCAAGAACAAGACTGCAATTGGTCGGATTAACTTCAAGGCCACCGTCAGAGGAAGAAGCATCAAGTTTAACTGGAGAACCATAAACCGCTTCCTGGAGGTCACTGATGAAGAGATGAACCAGTGGTCCTTCACTGAGCGCCTGGACCAAGCAGAGTTGGAGCTTGCTTATGGGACTGGTGGAAAGAAGGTCTCGGGTATGCTCTACACCCAGCGAGTGCTCCAGTATATCTACTCCAGAATAATGACGCACAAGGGTGGGAACTTCAACGAATTCACCCAACTGGACAACCTATGGCTAGCCAGATTCCTCACCATGCTGTCTATCAACCCTGGGCAACTGATCTCCCTGGAGCTGTACCGATGGGTAGACAGTAAGAACAAGGGGAACACATCTCTCCCCTACCCTCAGTTTATCGCCTTCCTCCTGGAGAAGTTCAACATAAAATCAACTGAGGAAGCCGACAACAAGAGGTGCCTGCTCATGGGATCGATGAACTTGGGCAAAATGGGGGTCAACTACATCAAGCCAGTGAAGGCCACTCAGTCTGGCTCTCAGGCTGGGAGTGCCTCTCACACCTCTCAACCCTCTGCATCTGGAGCAGGGGATCAGGAAGTAGACTCCCAGGCTGGCCCCAGCAGCACTCGTGCTCCAAGAGTGACTGCTGCTCAGAAGGCTCTCATTAATGAATTAAAAGAAGAGCTTCTGTTCAAGTTGCCGGATCCGCTGATGACCGATCTCAGGGAGGAATTCCAAGCCAATTACAGAAGGCAACGTCGATGGATCAAGCGATTGGAAGATCGCCTTGATGGGATTGAAACAACACTAGGTATTATCCTTGCCCACCTAGAAGTCCCACCTCATCCTCCTCCTCCTCCACCTCCTCCTCCTCCTCCACCTCCTCCACCTCCTCCTCCTCCTCCACCTCCACCTCCTCCAAGCCCACAAAATGACTCTCATCCTAACCAAGACTCCCCTCATCACTCACCAAGTCTCAGCCACTCTCCCTCACCCAACACCTCTCCATCAAACTCCCCCAGCCACTCCAACAACCTTAGCCACTCTCAATCCCCTAGCCACTCACAATCACCCAGCCACTCTCACTCATCTCATCACTCACCCTCCCCTACCAACTCACCCCCCTTCATCTATAACGACCACACCTCCTCACCTCCACCTTCACCACCCAGATATGGCCCTGAGCCTCCTCCTTCCATTCCTTCCTCCACCTCCTCCCTAGCCATCGCCCTCTTTGATGATGCCAAAAGGGGGAGAGAAATGCTAAGTCAGCCTTCCCTTTGGCTGGATGAGGAAGTTGCTGCAGCTCTCCGAAGGGCCATGGACATGAAGCATATGGGCCAAGCAGAAAGACTAATATGTGATGAAGCCATTCGCTTCATGGGCCAACGTCAGTCTGCCAGCAGAGAGACCAACCTTAAGATGGTGCTGGTTGATCAACCTGAGGTGACACCCCCTGCTGAGTCTGTGCCTTCTTCTGCACCAATACCCAACCTAATAGATGAAATGTGCAAGAAGTATGGTTTCAGTAGGCCAGAGCCGCCAGTGATAGTTATAGCCAAGCCAATTCCTCCCTCTGCGCTTGTTCCTCCTCCAGTCAGTTTCAGTAAGGCAAGGGTTAAAACTGTGGCTAAAAAGAAGGTCGCTTGCTCCCCAAGTGCATCCTCAGATAGTGAAGAGGAGTTCGTTGCTGCTCCTGAAGATATTGTGATTGAAAGGGTGCCACTGCAAGGAGAAGCTTCTGAGCCTCAATCATCCACCCAAGAGCAAGCTCAGGCTAGTGAAGTCCCACCAGAAGTTGTGGTCAAGCTAGAGGTGGAAGACATGACACCTGATGAGTTTGAGCGCTATGGTAGAACTGACAGACTCACATATGAGCAACTCTTCGTTCTGGATGCTGAGAGGGCTCATGCTAAGGATCATCAAGAGAAGGGGAAAGGGAAAGGGAAGGGAAAAGGGAAAGCAAAGAGAAATCTATCTCATGACCCTGATTACCCTGCCTGGAATGTCAAGGTTAAAGCTGTCCATCTCCCTCACGCAACCATCCCCATCGGAGATTCAGAGGAAGGAAGGGCTTTTGGATTAAACGAGCTCAGTGACCTAAAGAAAGCCATTGCTGAGTCCCTTGAGACAGAGAGGATCAGAAAAGCCCAAGAGGAGAGGGAGCTTCAACAGATTCTTGCCCAGATCGACGAACAGCAGATGGATGAGATGTGGGCCAAGATGAATGAAGAGCATCAGCAAAACCAGAGAGAGAGTGAGAGGAACAAAAGACACAAACTTTAAAATCCAGCCTCTCATGCATAGCACAACATTTTGTTGTTTCATTTTTCATACATAGAGTTATCTGTCATACTTGTAAATCTGATTTTGTACTTGCAATTTTTCCTTTTTGTTGATTATACTTGTAATTGAGTTACTTGTTATTAATGAAGTTCGCCTTTTGAATTCATACCTGTGTTATTTATTTATCTGCCTTTAAGTATGAGTTCATTAGTTAACTTAGTTTGTCATCATCAAAAAGGGGGAGAATGTTAGAATCTTAAGTTTTGATGAAGACTAAAATATGAAAGAACTAGTTGATCACTTAGGAAGAATTAGATTAAAATCAAATCCTAAGTTAGAACACAACCGGATGCAGGATTACTTCCGGATGGATTAGAACTAGCGCTTGCGGATAGAATGCACATCCCATAGCGGAAGCAAGTAAGACACTAAGTCACTTAGAAAGAATTAGATTAAAATCAAATCCTAAGTTAGAATACAACCGGATGCAAAATCACTACCGGAAGTCTTAGAGTTAAAATGACTGACGCTCATGGATAAAGTATGCATCCCTCAGCGGAAGTCAATAACATAGATCTAAGTAAGATTGCTTCCCATAGCAAAAACGCTTCCGATAGCATGTATGGTTCTTACTGCACTTAATTATATATATTACTCTGTTGGACTAACATTTGTGTGCAGAACCTAGTTTTACTTCCGGATGCAAATGAGCTTCCGGATGCAAATACTCTTGGCACTGGGATTCCGAGACTAACACTTGCAGAGCAAGATTGCCGCTTCCGGATGAACGATGATCATCCGTCAGCAAGAGTACAAGAGACAGAACGTACATATGCTCAGAAGTCAGAATGCTTTTGTCAGAGCAGAGTTGTCAGAGTTGCTTTTCAGAGATAAAGCAAGTCAACCCTGTTGAGCATTTATGGAGCCAACGGTAACAAGGGTTTAACGGCAATATTCAAACGGCCTTGTTACCTACCAAGCATGAGGAGTATGAGAAGATGCTATATAAGGAGTTATTTCAAAATTTATGAAGTGGACCTAAGAATTGCGCCGAACAAAAATCTGCAAAATCATTCAAGCATTCAAAGCTCATACTACCCAGAAAGCAAGAGAGCACTTATTGTATTCGAGAGTTATTCTCTAGTCTTCTTGTACCTCTTGTATTTAAGTCTCTTCATTTATTGAGAGCATTTATTGTACTTAAGTGAGTAACATTATCTGTTCATTGAGTGAACTAAGTTAGAAAATCCTTTGTTTAAAGGTTGAACCCTTACAAGTAGTAAGGGGGAGCGAGTTTGGTTTGTAAGGTTGCAAGTGAGCCCGGAAAACTTGTGGTTGTAAAGGTTGCAGGTGAACCCGTTGTAAAACCTGTGGAACAGTGGAACTCAATCTGGGGGATTGAGAACTGGACGTAGGTCAAGAGTTTGGACCGAACCAGTATAAAAGTGTTGTGCATTTTAATTTTCTAGGTTTTATTTTGTAGCACAATTCACCCCCCCTCTTGTGCATCCTCACTAAACGCAACAATAAAACTTGTGCCGCTTTTAACCCTAAAACGCGCAAATGGGCTTGAAACGAGTTATGGTGATATATTTGACAAAATTTTGGACTTGTTTGACCCAAGGTACCACTTTCTAGAGACTTATGACACTAAAACGCAAAAAAATGGTTTAAAAGACAAAAACCCTAAACCATAAATCCAAACCCAAAACCCTAAACGCAACAACAAAACTTGTGCCGCTTTTAACCCTAAAACGCGCAAATGGGCTTAAAACGAGTTATGGAGTTACATTTGACAAAGTTTTGGACTTGTTTGACTAAAAGTACCAGTTTCTAGAGACTTTTGACACTAAAACGCAAAAAATGGTTTAAAAGACAAAAACCCTAAACCTTAAATTCTAAACCCTAAATGGAAAAGCAAAACTTGTGCCGCTTTTAACCCTAAAACGCGCAAGGTGGCTTAAAACAAGTTATGGAGATACGTTTGACATTGTTTTGGACTTGTTTGAGCAAAAGTACCACTTTCTAGAGACTTTTGACACTAAAACGCGAAAACTAATTTAAAAGAGGCAAAAACGAAACTTGTGCCGCTTTTAACCCTAAAATGTGCAAATGGGCTTAAAACGACAAAGTTTTGGACTTGTTTGACCCAAAGTACCACTTTCTATAGACTTATGACACTATAACGCAAAAAATAGTTTAAAGACAAAAACCCTAAACCATAAACCCTAAACCCTAAACGCAAAAATAAAACTTGTGCCGCTTTTAACCCTAAAACGCGCAAATCGGCTTAAAACGAGTTATGGTGATATATTTGACAATATTTTGGACTTGTTTGACCCAAAGTACCACTTTGTAGAGACTTATGACACTAAAACCCAAAAAATGGTTTAAAAGACAAAAACCCTAAACCATAAACCCTAAACCCAAAACCCAAAACGCAAAAACAAAACATGTGCCGCTTTTAACCCTAAAATGCGCAAATGGGTATTAAACTAGTTATGGGGATACATTTGACAAAGTTTTGGACTTGTTTGACCAAAAGTACCATTTTCTAGATACTTTTGACACTTAAACGCAAAAAATGGTTTAAAAGACAAAAACCGTGAACCATAAACCCTAAACCTAAAACGCAAAAACAAAACTTGTGCCGCTTTTAACCCTAAAACGTGCAAATGGGCTTAAAACGAGTAATTGTGATACATTTGACAAAGGTTTGGACTTGTTTGACCAAAAGTACTACTTCCTAGAGACTTTTGACACAAAATGCAAAAAATGGTTTAAAGGACAAAAACCCTAACCCATAAACCCTAACGCAAAAACAAAACTTGTGCCGCTTTAACCCTAAAACGCGCAAATGGGCTTAAAACGAGTTTTGGTGATACATTTGACAAAGTTTTGGACTTGTTTGACCAAAAGTACCATTTTGTGTAGACTTTTGACACTAAAACGCAAAAAATGGTTTAAAAGACAAAAACCCTAAACCCTGAACCCTATATTCTAAATGTAAAAACAAAACTTGTGCCGCTTTTAACCCTAAAACGCACAAATGGGCTTAAAACGACTTATGGTGATACATTTGACAAAGTTTTGGACTTGTTTGACCCAAAGTACCACTTTCAAGAGACTTATGACACTAAAACGCAAAAAACGGTTTAGAAGACAAAAACCCTAAACCATAAACCCTAAACCCTAATCCCTAAACGCAAAAAGAAAACTTGTGCCGCTTTTAACACTAAAACGCGCAAATGGGCTTAAAACAAGTTATGATGATATATTTGGCAAAGTTTTGGACTTGTTTGACCCAAACTACCACTTTCTAGAGACTTATGACACTAAAACGCAAACAAATGGTTTATAAGACAAAAACCTTAAACCATAAACCCTAAACCCAAAACCGTAAACGCAAAAACAAAACTTGTGCCGCTTTTAACCCTAAAACGCGCAAATGGGCTAAAAACGAGTTATGGTGCTACATTTGACAAAGTTTTGGACTTGTTTGACTAAAAGTACCAGTTTCTAGAGACTTTTGACACTAAAACGCAAAAAATGGTTTAAAAGACAAAAACCCTAAACCCTAAACACTAAATGCAAAAACAAAACCAGTGCCGCTTTTAACCCTAAAACGAGTTATGGTGATACATTTGACAAAGTTTTGGACTTGTTTGACCTAAAGTACCACTTCCTAGAGACTTATGACACTAAAACGCAAAAAACAGTTTAAAAGACAAAAACCCTAAACCATAAACCCTAAACCCGAAACCCTAAACGCAAAAAGAGAACTTGTGCCGCTTTTAAAACTAAAACGCGCAAATGGGCTTAAAACGAGTTATGCTGATATATTTGACAAAGTTTTGGACTTGTTTGTCCCAAACTACCACTTTCTAGAGACTTATGACACTAAAACGCAAAAAAATGGTTTAGAAGACAAAAACCCTAAACCATAAACCCTAAACCCAAACCCGTAAACGCAAAAACAAAACCTGAAATTAGATGAAGTTAAAAATCCTAAGTTAGAACACTATCGGATGCAAAATCACAACCGGATGACTTAGAGCAAAAACAACGTAAGTAGCGCTTGCGGATGTAGTACGCATCCCATAGCGAAAGTCAATTGAACACTAAGTCTGATCCTAGTTAACCTAGTCTAAGTGAAAAGCTTTCCATAGCAAGAACCTCTATTTTCCAGTTAGACTTGCGTAAGCAAGTAGGCACATCACCAAGCGCAAGTGAATTTAACACTAAGCCTAATCCGAGTCTAAGTAGAATAGCTTCCGATAGCAAAAACGCTTCCCATTGCACTTGCTTATATTACTCTGTTGGACTAACATTTGCGTGCAGAACTTAGATTCACTTCCGATAGCAAATGAGCTTCCGATAGTGAACATTCTTTACATTGCACATACTTGGACTAACGTTTGCAGAACGAAGCTCTTACTTCTGGTAGCCAAAATCCATCCGATAGCAAGTATAAGAGTCAGAGACCGTACAGATGCTCAGATGTCAAAATTGCTTTTGTCAGAGCAGTATCGTCAGAGCTACTTTTCAGAGCTAATTAATTAAAGCATAAGTCAACCCTGCTAAGCATTAATGAGCATTTATGAGGACAACGTTAACAAGGGTTAAATGGCTATTTTCAAACGGACTTATTTCGAATTGCCGCTCAAGCAACTGGTGTATTAGAGGCTACTATAAAAAGGGAACAACTTCATCATTTATGAAGAAGGCGAACTCACGCAGTCATTGAGAAAAAGCCAAGAGCATTCAAGCATAATACCCAGAGAGTATTCAGAAAGCCTTAAAGTTCTTAAGAGCACTTAATACCTTGAGAGTTATTCTTACTGTTCTCATTGTATTTAAGTCTCTACATTTATTGTGAGCATTCATTGTACTTAAGTGTTTATCACAATCTGTTCATTAAGTGAACTTTGTATTAAATCCTTTGTGTAAAGGTCGAACCCTTGCAAGTAGTAAGGGGGAGTGAGTCAGGTTGCAAGTTAGCCCGTAAAACTTGTGGTTGTAAAGGTTGGCAGGTGAACCCGTTTGAAAAAAACCTGTGAATTAGTGGAACTCAATCAAGGCATTGAGAACTGGACGTAGGTCAAGAGTTAGACCGAACCAGTATAAAAGAATTTGTGTTTGTGTCTTTATTTTTATCTTGTGTCCGAAGCCCTTTTCATTTGGTATCAGAGCAAGGTCTTCTCTGTTAAGATTCCAACGAATCTGAAAGGTAAAGATCATGGCTGGACACATGAACATCCTACCAGAAGGAAGTTCTATTAATAGACCCCCAGGCTTCAATGGTGAAAACTATGCATTTTGGAAAATCAAGATGAGAACTTACATTAAAGCAAATGGCTTTAAGTTGTGGAGAGTTGTGGAACGAGGGATCTTTGTTCCTTTGAATTTGGTTGGAGAGCCCAAGCCAGAACATGAGTGGATTGACCAGGATTATGCAGACATGGAGCTTAATGACAAAGCTATCTTGGTCCTTCAGAGTGCTCTCCAAGAGTAGGAGTTCTGCAGAGTTAGCAAATTGTCCACTGCCAAAGAAATGTGGGATGCTCTTGAGGTTGCTCATGAAGGAACAAATGCTGTGAAGAACAGTCGTATAGAGCAATTGGTTGGTGAGTTTCATCGGCTAGCCATGAAGGAAGGTGAAACCATCAGAGAATTCGAGTTAAGGCTCACTCACCTCATTAACAATCTTGCTGCAAGAGAGTGATCAGATAAGCAAGGTCCTCAACAATCTCTCTGAAAAATGGCGAACCAAGGCAACTGTGGTCAAGGAGGCTCAGGGTCCCTCAACAAGATCTCTGACGGCTCTCTTTGGAAACTTGGCTGATTATAAGTCCTCAAATTTGATGACAACTGAGAGTCAGCCATTTGACAAGAAGAAGAAGAGTCTTGCCTTTGCTGCTAAGGAAGACTCAAGTGATGATGACGATGATGATGAGGATCTCAATGAGGAAGAAGTGGTCCTTCTGATCCGGAAGTTTGGAAAGTTCTATAGAAGTAAAAGAAGGTTTCAGAAGGGTGGTTCTAGTTCCAGAAGAGAAGGGAGAAAGAAGGCTGCTCCTTTGTGCTTCGAGTGTAAAAAGCCTGGTCATTTCAAGGCTGACTGTCCAAATCTCCAGAGATCCAAGGAGAAAGAAAAGAAGAAGGAGTTTTCTGGTGGCAAGAAGAAAGCCTTTATGTTGTCCATCTGGGTCAACAGCTCCGATGAAGAAGCTAGTGATGAGGAAGAGGCTGCTAACCTCTGTCTCGTTCCTAAGGAGGATGGTGAGGAAGAAACCCTATCAGACTTTGAATCCATCCATGGTGATGAGGTAAGCCTGACTGATCTTCAAGATGCTTACAATGATATACATAGGAATTTTCACAAAATAGCTAAAGCTTTTCTAGTTTTAAAAAGGAAAAACAAATCACTTGAGATGATTGTGAACTCACTAAGTAATGAGCTTGCAGAAGCTAAAGGACTTCCGGAAGCGGACATCCAGGGAGATCCCCAAGTGGAACCCAACATCCCAAGCTCAGAATGTTGCGCCAATTGTAGCAAGATCTCTATTGAAATGGATAGGTTATCCAATTCTTTACAAAAATTCACTAAAGGTTCTGAAATGCTAGATATTATTTTAGGGTAATGGACCTAATCTACCCTCCAAGTAACCACCCAGGAGCACTGAGCACCCTGAACTTACAACAGGCCCTTATTTGTACTCGAAGTAACCAAAGTAGTTAAAAATACCCCGAGTGGACGGTCAGTCACATTTGACCGTTAATCTGCCCATGTGGCCGCCACGTGGGTTAAATTTTTGCCACGTAGGATAAGGGTAATGAACCTAATCTACCCTCCAAGTAACCACTCAAGAGCACTGGGCACCCTAAACTAACAACAGGCCCATATTTGCACTCGAAGTAACCAAAGTGGTTAAAAAATACCCTCAGTGGACGGTCAATCACGTTTGACCATTAATTTGCTCATGTGGCCGCCACATGGGTTAAATTTTTGCCACGTAGGATATGTCATGTGGGGCTCACATATAAAAAAACAATTCCCTCTTGGGGTGGGGTGGTGGTTGTGTTGGGGGGAGGGGGTGGGGCTGTTTAGAAGTGATGAAGAGAGAGAGAAGGAATTGTATTTTTATGATATGCAAGCCCACATGACAAATCTTACATGGAAAAAATTTAACCCACGTGGCGGCTACATGGAAAGATTAACGGTTAAACTTGATTGACCGTCCACTAAGGGTATTTTTTAAACACTTTGGTTACTTTGAGTATAAATATGAGTCTGTTGTTAGTTTAGGGTACCCAATGCTCCTGGGTGGTTACTTGGAGGGTAGATTAGATCCATTACCCTTATCCTACGTGGCAAAAATTTAACTCACGTGGCGGCCACATGGGCAGATTAACGGTCAAACGTGATTGACCGTCCACTCGGGGTATTTTTTAACCACTTTGGTTACTTCGAGTACAAATAAGGGCCTGTTGTTAGTTCAGGGTGTCCAATGCTCCTGTGTGGTTACTTGGATGGTAGATTAGGTCCATTACCCATTATTTTAATGAATCAAAGAGCTTATAGGGATAAAACGGGTTTAGGCTATAAGCATAAGGAAAAGAAGTGGGTGGAACCCAAAGTGAAACCCTACTTGAAATTCTTTCATAAAGCCACTGGCTACATGTCATCACCATTTAGCTTCTGCAGTTATTGCAACATGAAGGGACACACCACGTCCACCTGTAATGCCAAGAAGCATGGTGCTAATAGCTCCTATAAATGGGTTCCAAAAGGAACAAACACGCCTAGAGTCCAACCAAGGCCAGAGGCACAGGTCACACACGAACCTAAGGTCAACATTGGATCAAAGGTTCCAAGTACTAATGAAAGAGGACCCAATAAAGGTTGGGTACCTAAATCTGTCTGATATGTGCAGATCTGTCTCAAAGCATCCAACAACAGCAAGTGGTACATCGATAGTGGATGCTCGAGACACATGACGGGAGACAGGGACAAGTTCAACTCACTGGTGGTCAAAGATGGAGCCAAGGTCAGCTTTGGTGGGAACCAAAGTGGGAAGATCACTGGCGTTGGTGAAGTTGGCCCTGTCCAAGATGTCTATCTTGTAGATGGTCTCTGTCACAGCCTGCTGAGTGTGAGTTAAAGCACAGACAAAGGCAACTGGGTAATATTTGACTCTCATGAATGCCTAGTAGTTGATAAGCATGATCTCAATATAGATAAATCCAATCTGAAATGCAAACTTAAGGCTAATAGAAATGGAAACCTATATACCTTAGATCTATGCCAACAACTAACCGAAAAATGTCTTATCACTAGTGATGCAAATAGTTGGCTGTGGCATAAACGGCTAGCACATGTGAACTTTACACAGCTTGACATGCTCATTAAAAAGGAGCTAGCCATAGGGATTCCATCATTTAAAGTAAAGCATGATTTTATTTGTGAATCTTGCCAAAGAGGAAAGCAAACAAAGTCCACGTTCAAAACCAAGAAGAGAGTCTCCACAAGCAGGCCCTTGGAACTAATCCACATGGACTTAGTCGGGCCAGTAAGAGTAAAGAGCCTAGGTGGAAATCTTTATGCTCTTGTGGTAGTGGACGACTATTCAGGGTTTGCTTGGACTATGTTTTTTCCCTGAAAGCATGATGCTTTTGATGCTTTTGTTGTCCTTGCCAAG
This sequence comes from Mimosa pudica, assembly GCA_029929735.1. Lineage (NCBI taxonomy): Eukaryota > Viridiplantae > Streptophyta > Magnoliopsida > Fabales > Fabaceae > Mimosa > Mimosa pudica. The sequence goes on along the minus strand of JAKELP010000056.1, from coordinate 352,830 downwards.
AAAGTGCAGAATGAGATAAATCTCAAAATAGCTGCAATAAGAACAGATCACGGTGGAGAGTTCAAAAATCATGACTTCTCTGAGCTGTGTGAGGAAAATGGAATTGATCACAACTTCTCAGCTCCTAGGACTCCACAACAAAATGGCGCGGTCGAACGGAAGAACAGGGTTCTAACTGAGATGGCCAGAAGCATGCTTAATGAGAAGGAAGTCTCCCAAGTATTCTGGGCTGACTCCATGAGCACCGCTTGCTACATCTCAAATAGAGCCTATATTCGCAAGGGCTTGGACAAGACACCGTACGAGCTGTACAAGGGAAGGAAGCCCAATATCAGCCATTTGAAGATCTTTGGGTCCAAATGCTACATCTACAACAACGGGAAGGTAAATTTGAGTAAGTTTGATCCGAAAGCGAATATAGGAATTTTCATAGGTTATTCTCTTAGAAGTAAAGCATATAGAATGTACAACATGAGAACTAGGACTGTAGAGGAATCTATGCAAGTTATTTTTTATGAAAACTCCTCATGGAAAATATCCACAGAAGATGATGAAAACCTAAAGATTTCAAAACCATCATCATCTTCACCACCCGTAGAAACACCAACAATGGATCCAAAAGAGGGTGATGATCCCATTGATGAGTCTAGAATGCAGATTGTACCAGATGAGGTACAAATGCCAATTGCTAGGAGACATCATAGGGATCATCCACTAGACCTAGTAATTGGTGATGTTTCTTCTGGTGTTAGGACTAGAAGGCAAGTTCAAAATGAAGTTGAGTATGGAGCGTTTCTGTCTCAAATTGAACCAACTTCAATTGAATAGGCCTTAGAAGATTATGATTGGATCATTGCCATGCAGGAAGAGCTGAATCAATTTGAAAGAAATCAAGTCTGGGAACTAGTACCTAGACCATCTCACCAATCCATAGTTGGAACCAAATGGGTTTTTAAGAACAAACTGGATGAGAGAGGCCTAATTACTAGAAACAAAGCCAGATTAGTAGCAAAAGGATATAACCAAGAAGAGGACATAGACTATGAAGAAACCTTTGCTCCAGTCGCAAGACTTGAAGCCATAAGGATTCTTCTGGCCTTCACATCCATGAAAAGGTTTAAATTATATCAGATGTATGTAAATAGTGCTTTTCTTAATGGCTATATCAAAGAAAAGGTGTACGTTGAACAACCTCCTAGCTTTGAGGATCCTAGACATCCTAATCATGTTTTTAAATTGAAGAAAGCCTTATATGGCCTAAAACAAGCTCCACGAGCTTGGTATGAGAGACTTAGCAACTTCCTGCTAGGGAAAGGTTTCTCAAGAGGCAAACTAGATAATACTCTATTTATACTGCATAAGGATAGGCACATGTTAGTTGTTCAAATCTATGTTGATGATATTATATTTGGAGCAACTAACGAGAAACTGTGTGAAGAGTTTTCAAAGACAATGCAGGGAGAATTTGAAATGTCAATGATGGGAGAATTGAACTTCTTCATAGGCCTGCAAATCAAACAAAGAAGAGATGGCATCTTCATTTCCCAAACAAAGTATTGTAGAGAAATCCTCAAGAAGTTTGGGATGGATGAATGCAAGGAGTATGATACTCCCATGAGCACCACTGCCGCTCTCGATGCTAATATAAAAGGAAGTTCTGTTAGTCAATCACTATATAGAGGAATGATAGGTTCTCTATTATATTTAACTGCTAGCAGACCTGATATACAATTTAGTTTTGGCATGTGTGCTAGATTTCAGGCCAACCCCAAGGAATCTCACCTTACATGTGTTAAACGAATTTTGAGATACCTTGAGGGAACGCAAGAACTTGATCTTTGGTATCCCAGAGGTCACCAAGAATTCTTTTGGGCTTACTCTGACGCTGACCATGCAGGTTATAAAACAGATAGGAAGAACACTAGTGGTCAATGTGCCTTTCTTGGTGGCGGTCTAGTGTCATGGGCAAGCAAGAAGCAGACTTGCGTTTCACTATCATCCACAGAGGCAGAGTATATTGCTGCTGCAAGTTGTTGTGCCCAGATGCTGTGGTTGAAAAACCAACTTCGAGATCTTGGCTTAGAATTTCCAGAGGTTCCCATTCTATGTGACAACACAAGCACTATTAGCCTAGCCAAAAATCCCGTTCAGCACACAAGAACAAAGCACATATATGTCAGACATCACTTCATTAGAGATCATGTTCAGAAGAAAGATGTCAAGTTGCAGTTTGTTCCAACCCAGCATCAACTTGCAAATATCATTACCAAGCCTCTGGGGACTGATCAATTTCCCTACATAAGAGGTAATTTGGGAATGGTAAACCCAAATGAAGTTCAAGTCTTCATTATAAACATGTGCTTAAATGTTAAAGCCTGTAAACTGTACTAACTTAGGCATCGGAGTGTCAATCTTTAGTTTTGCAGGTTCCTTTGTGAAAAGATCATGTGAACGTACAATGTTAAATTTTAAGTTTTTCACATCCGGAAGCACATTCACTTCCGCTAGCACATACAGGAACAATCCCTCAGCCAAAGCAAAGATGGCATTCACAAGCAATATTGCTATCGATAACAAGGACAGCTATTGAACTTTGGAAGGAGTAGAGTGGCTGGACGCCATTTCTTCTACTCAGCGTGGGATCATGCCGCTTGCGATTGCTGCTCAGCATCCAGAAACGTCTATACTTGGGAGTGAAACGACGCCTCTGAAGCGTTACGTCTTCCCTGACATTCTGAAACAACACGTGGCAAAAAGGTACGCCGTTACAGCTTTAAATGTTTACGTTTCCCACGCCTTCTCATCATGACCTTTCGCATCTAAACGTCACTTAATATAAATAGGCAACTATTACTTCATCTTCCTCATTCATAACTCATCTTCTTCATTCATAAACATCTCTCCATTTTCTCTCAACCTTCTCAAATAGCATCTCCATTTTCTTCATCTGTGTTCTTCTCCGTCTCCAAACCTTCCTTCATATCTCTACACATTTTTCATTATCATCATCCACACATATAAAATGGTAGGATCAAGTGAGACAAACCCCCAAACCTCCATTGCCAAATGTGGAAAAAGGAGAGGGAAGCAGGTTCAATTTGCAGAAGAACCTGCTCCTTCCAAGAGACAAAGGGTTGAGGAGGAAGACGATGTTAGTATTTACAGAGATGGTTCTCTCGAGCCCGTTTCCCCTGCCTTCGACCAAAGTAGTCCATATCTGACAAATGGGGTATTTGTTTATCTGGAAATTCTGAAGGAATTAGGATACGATCTGTCTGAACATCTGGGTCCCTACATGAACTGGTTGGGGATTCAGAATGAATTCAATGTAGGGGTTCTGCGAGTTTTCTACCAATCTCTTCACCACACTGTTAGAAGAAAGGAAAAGGGAAAAGAATCACTCGTTGCACATGTTCGCTTCTATGCCACAGTCAGAGGGAGGAGCATAGAATTTGACTGGAAGAAAATCAACGAGTTGCTGGGTATCACAGACCCCAATCTGAACAAGTGGAAATTGTAACACCCCAAAAATTTGATTAGGAATAATATGTAATTGATTAGGGAATTGGTGGTGCCATAAATTAATTATAAATAAATTTTGAGAATAAAAGTATTTTTTTTAAGAAATTTAATGTCTAGTTTCTTTTGAAATTTAAAGAAAAATTAATTTGGGATTTAATGTTGGATTAGAAATTTTATGAAAAGATATTTTGAAGTCCAAACAAAAATAAAATTATTATGAGTGAAGAAAATATTTATCATATATTTTTTTTGGGGGACTAAACTTAAATAAGAAAAAGACTTAGAAACATAGATTTGATTTGAAAGAATAACTTTTAGATGACAGAAACACAATTTTTGTTATACCTTGTAATGTGTATATATAGTATTCTCTCTTTTCCCTTCCAACCCTAGCCTTCAACCCTCTCTATCTCATTCTCACCTCTTAGTTCCTCTGCCTCCCCTCATTCATTCGAAAATCCTCATCTTCATAAAATAAAAACAACGCTTCCTCCACCCTCAGCTAACCTCTGTTTCGACTGCAGCATTCTCCATTGATCCACAATGGAGAGCGGTGTTGAAAGCAACAAGCAAGCAACGAAATAGATTTAGGTAAATCCCCTCTTTCTATTCTTATCCTTTTGATTTGGTTTGGACGAGTTTTGAGGGTAATCCGAATGAGATTTTTTTTCTTTTGGTTATGGGTTAGAGTTTTTAGGAGTATTAAACTTATAAAAAAAACATGAAGTTTGATGTTGACTTAAAGGATTCGTAAAACAGTTTGGGCTTTGTTTGATGTTTTGGTTCTTGCTAATGCAATGAATATATGTTTCTGACATTAAGTTAACACTATAAATTGCAATTGCATATGTTTTGATTTAGTTATATGGATTATTTGGAATTTGATTTGGTTGTCCTTTTCTTGATTTTAGTAATAGTTATTGATAGGACTTTGTTAAATTCTTTCGCTGAGATAATGTTGTGTTATGAAAAGATTCCTTCTCAATTATGTTGAATTTGAATATTTTTATGATTAAAGCAAGGAGAATAAAGAATATAGCAAATCTCTCATTCTCTTATTTATTGGTCGGTTAAATGGTAGGAAAGGATATTACCAATTCTTTTTGCTTGACTATGCTTTGAAATGGAGTTTAATTTTGTTTTCTTTTATTCCTTTTTAGTTTGGCTAATATAGTGATAAGGAATAGGGAATATTTGTCTTTATTAGACTTAAATTAGAACTTGATCACGAGATGATTGAATTGGTATGATGATGATTGAAAATTTATTTTTCTTCTATAAGTGGATGTTTCATTTTCTCTACTCTGTGTGTCTAATTGTTCTATTTAGCTATGTACTATTATTAGAATTTATTGCTTTAGGTTATATTGAGATGATTTGATTTTGTTTCATTATGAATCTGTTGGGGTTTGTACCTTGGTTGCTGTTTAGATTTTGTTGACTGATTATTTTACCATTAGCCTTAAGTAGGTGATGTCAAAATTTGTTGATCATTTTTATACTTAAAGAATTGTGGGTGGAATATTACTTAAGAAATTGATGACAGGTTAAACATAGGATTTAAGATGAGGACATTAAGTGAATATGGGATAATTATTGGGGAAGGAGTAGAAATATCATAGGAACGTGAGAGACGCTATGTAAATATATATGAGCAAAGTTATTGATTTATACATTATGTAATTATAACAGAGATAATGGTGCTGGTACTTGGAAGATCATGAAAGGAAAGAATAAGTTCATTGTATTATTGAAGAAGAATTGGCTGGAGCCCAGGTAGCGGGTTATTTTAGTCATAAAAAAATAGCATGCTATAATTGATTATAAATATAAATTTTAAAATTGCCTCAGATTTTGATAGGGTTTATTTCTGCATTTATATTTTTGGTGGAGTACTCCAGGCATGAGGAGAGTCGCTCCCCCCATGCCATATTGTTGAATTTATTTTTCTTAGAAAATCCTGTCAGGTGTTGCCTACTACGAACGGCAAAAATATTGCTAGTAGTAGTTGGTGGTGCAATAGGCACATGCAATAAAATATTCTACCTATAATAAATATATTGTTAAGGTAGGGGCCCTGTATGAGCGTTATACTAACGGTAGTATGATACCAACAGGTAGCGTCACTATCATTATCTGAGCAGGTTTAAAAGATATATGAATGAAATAAATTGCTATTGAGATTCTTTGAATCTCACCCCGTTTTTCAAAATGTTTTTCAGAGATGCAGGAGGAAAGTTTAGTTGAGTAGCATGGAAGCTTGCTAGGCCCTATGAATGTTAGAAATAGTTAGATTGTTGTAATTTGATTTATTCTTTTTATTATTATTATTATCATGTAATAAGCGAAAAGCTTGTGATATACATGAGTAGGAAGCTATCACCTGAGATAGCCAATTTGTATTAATTCTAATTGTAGTAATATGTGTATTTATTTAAATAATACAAAATAAGGTTGTAGATGGATTGACTAAATAAGTATCACCTAATAGAATTAAATATTAGATGTAAACTTAGTCGTTTAATGAATTTATATCCACCTGAATTTTCAAATAGTAAATTATAACTAAATGATTTATTTATTTCAGCTCATTTTACAAAAGAAAGAATTTAAATAGTTTTAAATGAGAAAATTTATTTATTTAAATTTCAAAATAAAATTTTTAATTTATTCGTATTTTTGGGTTTCGAATAATAAAATCATGGTTATAAATTGATTAAATCATTATTAATTAGTAAGAAAATTCGAGGTGTTACAATTTGGTATCAGAGCAAAGATTCTGGCATTAATTAGCTAGAATACTTTGTCCGTACATCACATATTTATGGATACCATTAGAATTTTTTTTTTGTAGATGTTAGGCTAAAAAAATGAATAGATTTAAATAGATTATTTCCATGAAGATGGAATAGGTGATTGAGTGATTTTAGAAAAACTTAGCTAAACTTTAAATATCATTGTTGAAATAAGAAAAAAATGTGTAAATATAAATGAAAGATTAGAATTGTGGAGTATTGTTTATTTATGAAATTGATTTGAATTCACATATTGGAGATGTAGAATTCAAAAATTAAAATTTATGATTAGATAGTTGACATTAGGTTTGATAGCAATGTTATAGAATAATAAAGTTCTAAGGGCCTAGAGGTATTCTTATAGGGAACAAATGGAGAATCAAATAGATTTGTAGAAAATTTTGTAAAAGAGTAGTGGAATAAATGAAATGATATTCATAAGATATGAAACTAGTGAATAATTTCAAATCAATTTATTAAGAAAATTATGATGAAGAAATATGATTTTACTACAGAACATAAGAAGTAAATATTGCGACATATATAAGAATGCGAGGAGAGTTTAACGGAATAAGGAATTCTTCAGTGGGGTCTCAAGTATAATTATGATCCGGACATAATCATAGTTGATGCATCATGGAAGACCTTATTGGGTTCAGGGAACTAATTAAGGTAATTTGAAATTGATAAGCAATAATGAAGGTAAAGTGAAAAAGGAAGTTTGGAATTTATATGCTTTGTTCGTTTTGTTTTGTTGTTATATGATTTGCTGAATAATTGATGATTGAAATTGTTTAATTTTGTTGCATTTGAGCTAGTTCCTATTATGTTTGTTTGTTTTATACTATTCAACTTGATTTTTGTGTAGAATTTTATGTAGTTAATTATATGTAATTGATAGGTTTTGATTGTTAATAATATGTGATTGAAAAACTTTTACTTAATAAATGTTGGTGAAATTGTAGTTTGCCGATATCAATGTGATTATTGATTGGTTGTTGAAAATTCGAATGGAGTATTTTATAGGTGGTGATAAATTATTGCATTATTGATTGTGGAATATGAAGTGATATGGATAGATTGGTGAATTTGTTCTGAATAAATAAATTTATGTGGAATCAAGAAGATATGATTTGTTAACATTTTTGTTTGGCCATTTTGGTTTCTGGTTTGAGATCGGGGCAAGAATTTCAATATGATTTATGTTTGATTTAAAATATAATAAGTGTTGGAGTCAAAATTTGGAGACAAAATGGGAATTTTAAATCAGCATTAATATATAGTTTAAGGAAAAATATAATTATTATTGAATCTTGATGGTTTAAGTCCTTAAGTGTATAACTATGTTGTTCACACCTTAGCTTCTTTAAATTGTAAGCTCTGCATCTTAGTTTAAAAACTTCACACTAATCTAATTAATATAATAAAGAAATTATCAGGGTTAAAATTGATATTATTATTTATTTTGAAAGATTCTTGAGTGTAAATTAAAATACTTTTTGAGTGTTAAGTTGTGAGTTGAATGTATGAAAAGTGTTGGGGAAGTTAATCCAAAGTCAATTAAGTTGGGTTTTTATTTGATTTCTTTTATTGTCTTTATTATCTAATTGAAAATTAATGATTGAAAATAGTGTGTGATTTAGGAACATACCAGATTATTTTGTTTGGTGAAAAGGTGAATAGTAAGTTAATATTGCTTAGTATGATTTAATTGTGAATTCTATTGCTAGTGGTTTGGTTTTGGTTTCTATATGTAATTAATACTGTAACTTGTGAATGTATAGTATATATGTGTTGGTATGCTGAATGTATTTGCGAAAAGTAATTTGATTTATTTGTGATTAAATGGTGTTTGATTTTAGTTACCCAAGGCTTGTTTGATTGTCCATTAATGAAGGGCTTGATTATCGTTTAAGCCTTGATAGGTAATTGGTAAGTTTTTTTTTGCGAAATGGTGATTTTTTTTTGACAATGAACATATGTAAGAGTACTTGAATTATGAATATGAAGTCCGAACGCCTTTCAGATATGCATGTCAGTTTCTTCAAATGCAAACATTGTGTGAGGATAATTGAATGATATTCGTTGTTGTGTTTGAGGATAATCGAATTCGGATTTTATGAAAACTGAAAGGTGTGATAGCTAAATGGATGAATATTTATAGAATATTAGAATGAAATATAAATTTGTGGATTTTTTTTTTGAAATATATATATATGATAATTGGGAATTTTAAAATGTAAATTCTAAGGATTTAAAATTGGTTTTGATTACATTGTAGGATATTAAATTTTGTATATCACAAGCAAATGGTTCGGTATAGATATTTGTTTTGAATTATACAGAATTTAGTTGTTGATTTCATTTTGTAATGAGAATTTAGAAATAAAATTGATAATATATGATTTAGATTAATAGTAAGACAATGACTAAATCGGATTACATGTGAAAATTTTAAATAACCTTGAAACTCCTCAAATTTATGATTTTCTTTCATTTTTTTTTTGATTAAGAATGAAATTAAGTAGAGGTTTTTAATAAAATGTATGAATTAAGTGATTGGTGATTTTGATTGTCATGGGAACTAAATTATGAATTCTAAGTAATTGGAGTGTGAAATTATTGTTTTTATTTCCTATTTGGATTGCTTAATTTTCCTTGCTTTGTGCGTCCTGAGATTTTTACGATTAAAATAGGTAGTAAATTTAAAAAAAAAAATCTTACTTTACTACTGAGATTAGGAAATATATATGACTTAGTCAATAAACAAGCAAAACTCAACCATTATAAATTATTTTGTTTCAAATGAATTTAGTGAAGATTTTTTTAGGGACGGTTAATATGAATTTATGAAATTAAACTAAAAATGGGTAGTAAAAGGAAAAGGCTTTGATAGTAAAATTAAACTTTTGAAATAAAATTTAAACCTAAATGATTTTATGTTGATTTGAGAATTTTGAACTAACCTAAATTTGAATTATATATCTAGTCATCATATAATTATGATAGAAAAATAATTGACAACTTTATGTGTATTTTTTTTTCGACTTATGTTGTCATAATGTTTGGGTATGATTGGTTCACTTATGTGTTTGTGTGTGCGGTTTTATGGATTGGAATGTGATTGTTCTTTGGTGTCTAAATTTTTGATTTTAGTGAAAACTGAGTAGTCCAAGTAAGATCAAACAATGACTTTAATAGACAATATAATAAGTGAAACATTTATTTGCCTTGTATATGACAATTTTATATTCTAACTTGGATTAGTGTGGTATAGGCTTTATTATTAGTTTGGACTAGTTTCCAAACTCTTGCTTTGCTTTCCAACTAGAATTATCACAGTGCATGTTATTTTTGTAATGTCTAAAAAGTCTTGGAGTTTATTAATGTGTTTGGTTTCATGATCAATTGTTATGTATATGGGCAAAAGCGCTGATATAACAATTAACTATTTCAATTTGGGCAAAAATAATAAATGATTGTTTCGCGGTGCATAAATAATAACCAACTTTGTGACCCGGTGCAAAAATAATAAAACCGGTGTTGGATGTTAATTTGTAGTTTTGTAAAACCTTTCTGATATTATTTTCTAAAGTAAAATTACCTTTTTACCCCCTCACAATTAAAACTAAACTATTCTTCCTTCTGCCCTTCATCTTTCCATGTTAACTAGTATCAGTAAGGTTTTAATTGGGAGGGGCAAAAATGTATTTTTCACTTTGAAAATAATATCAGAAAGGTTCCACAAAACTACAAATTAACATCCAACACCGGTTTTATTATTTTTGCACCGGGTCACAAAGTTGGTTATTATTTATGCACCGCGAAACAGTCATTTATTATTTTTGCCCAAACTGAAATAGTTAATTGTTAGATCAGCACTTTTGCCCTATAAGTAATATCTTGATGTACTGATTTGATGTTTTGTGTGATAATACTAATGATTGTAATGGCTAGTTAATGTTTAGCTATGGTCGAAAGTTATTTTTTTCTTTTAAGTTACTAGTTAGGATAATAGTGAAACTTGAATAAGATAATTATTGATAGTTATTTATAACAGAAACAATTTCTAAAGATTCTAAATGATAAAGCATGACATATTAGAATGAATATTTAATGTTCTTTATGGATTTTCGGAAATTTTCAATTGAGTGAATCCCTTCTTTATATCTGGTAATTTTCATGAACATAAGTATGATTGAATTAATAAATATGACTGTTTGGTGAATTTGCTGATTTTTAGTGACTGTCATAAACTTAAAATATCTTTGAGTTCAGACTTTTCTATTCATTTAATTTTCTGAGTATAATGAAAGAATGATTATAAAATTGTATAAAATTAACGTATTGTTCTATTCTCTTCATGAATTGTTTTCACAAAGGGTCATGTATATTTTAGTTAGAGTTCTTTCCCTATCATGTTATGAAAATTGAAAATAACTACAAGTTTTGGGTTTTTCTCCATGTAATATGTATACAATTATGTGAATGCTATGTGAAATAAATTATTATAACTTATTGAATGGAAAGGGGGTAATAAATGCTTTTCTCAAACTTGTTATATTGGGATAAAAAAAGGGGGATGGTTTGTTTAATATGTAATGGAGGTTTAAAACGATTTTGTAGTTTGGATTTCATATGGAATTTTCAATTAATATAGATAATAGTTCCTAAGTCAATGAGAAGTTGCAGGAAATGAAATGGGATAAGAAATTTTATATGCTTCCCTATTTTTGTTTTATTTTGGTTGCATGGAAGTTTTTTTTAGGTTGACCGAATTAGAGCTTAACAAATTGTAATTAGAAAACTGATTGGTTAAGGTCAACAATATTGGAAGTAAAGGTGTTGTAATATGGTACTTTGAACTTTTATTCATATGGTTAATATCCTAGATTGGAACGAGTTTTGTGTTGAATCCTAGGTGTCATTCCTGAATTGCTTGCAACTTGATTTTGCAAATTCGAACTTCTTTCAATTTCGAGGACGAAATTATTTTTTCGGGGAGAGAATTGTAACACCCCAAAAATTTGATTAGGAATAATATGTAATTGATTAGGGAATTGGTGGTGCCATAAATTAATTATAAATAAATTTTGAGAATAAAAGTATTTTTTTTAAGAAATTTAATGTCTAGTTTCTTTTGAAATTTAAAGAAAAATTAATTTGGGATTTAATGTTGGATTAGAAATTTTATGAAAAGATATTTTGAAGTCCAAACAAAAATAAAATTATTATGAGTGAAGAAAATATTTATCATATATTTTTTTTGTGGGACTAAACTTAAATAAGAAAAAGACTTAGAAACATAGATTTGATTTGAAAGAATAACTTTTAGATGACAGAAACACAATTTTTGTTATCCCTTGTGTTGTGTATATATAGTATTCTCTCTTTTCCCTTCCAACCCTAGCCTTCAACCCTCTCTATCTCATTCTCACCTCTTAGTTCCTCTGCCTCCCCTCATTCATTCGAAAATCCTCATCTTCATAAAATAAAAACAACGCTTCCTCCACCCTCAGCTAACCTCTGTTTCGACTGCGGCATTCTCCATTGATCCACAATGGAGAGTGTAACACCTAGATTTTTCTTAATATATATAAGTGATTTAATCAATTTATACCACAATTATGTCATTGGAAACCAAAAAAAATATGAATAATTTTTTTTTATTTTGAAAGATAAATAAATAATTCTTGTTTTGTAAAATATTTAAAATCTTTCTTTTGTAAAATAAACTTCAATAAATAAATCATATAGTTATGAAAATTCATGTGGATATAAATTTATTAAATGACTAAATTTAAATCTAATACTTAATTCTATCAAGTTCCTTAATTAGTCAATCTATCTAAAACCTTATTTTAATTATCTAAATAAATACACCTATTATTATAATTACAATTAATACAAATTGGCTATCCCAGGTGATAACTTCCTATTTATGTATATCACAAGCCTTTAGCTTATTACATAATGATATAACAAAATCAAATTGAAACTATCTATTTATTTCTAGAATTCATAGGGCTTAGCAAGCTTCTCTACTACTCAAATTAACCTTCTCCTGCATCTGGGAAAAACATTTTGAAAAACGGGTGAGATTCAAAGAATCCCAATAGCAATTTATTTTATTCATATATCTTTTTATTTCATTCATATATCTTTTAAACCTGCTCAGATAATGATAGTGACGCTACCTGTTGGCATCATACTGCCGTTAGTATAACACTCATACAGGGTCCCTACCTTAACAGTATATCTGTTATAGGTAGAATATTTTGTTGCATGTGCCTATTGCACCACCAACTACTACTAGCAATATTTTTGCCGTTCGTAGCAGGCAACACCTGACAGGATTTTCTAAGAAAAATAAATTCAACAATATGGCATGGGGGGAGCGACCCTCCTCATGCCTGGAGTACTCCACCAAAAATATAAATGCAGAAATAAACCCTATCAAAATCTGAGGCAATTTTAAAATTTATATTTATAATCAATTATAGCATGCTATTTTTTATGACTAAAATAACCCGCTACCTGGGCTCCAGCCAATAATACTTCTTCAGTAATACAATCTGAACTTTCTCTTCTTTTTTTCTTTTCAATGCCTTCAGACATATATCCACCATCGTTTCCTAAGCTTGTTTATGCCTTTGCACGCTAACTGAGAGGTTGGAGGCGTCATGAATGGTTGGAGAAATGTGTTGGGGCCATGGAAGAAGAATTGAAGAAAGCAATTGTTTGAGAGAGACAGAGAAAAGAAATGAACGAGAGAGAGAGATGGATGACGGCTAGGCTAGGGCTATGATGTCGGAGAAGAATATATATGCAAGTACTAATGAAAATTACATTTATGCCACACTATAAGTTTTTCTTTCCAATTAATTCCCTGTTTTTAAGTTTCTTTTTATTTCAGTTTAGTCCCTAAAATTTTGAAGTTTCAAAACTTAAATGTTGTACCATGATGGTAAATATTTTCTTCATCCTTAATTTTGTTTAAATCTCAATATTATTTTTTTTGTAGGTTTTATAATTCAAAAGTAAATCTCTAACTAATTTTCTTTATTTTTGAAAGAAAATAAATATTAAATTTCTAATAAAAAAAACAATTATTATCAAAATTTGTTTATAATTATTTTTAATTTATTATTGACACCCCGAAATCCTAAGTTAATTATTTATTATCTCTAATAAAATTTTTGGGGTGTTACATTCTCTCCCCCTAAATAATTTCGTCCTCGAAATTAGAAGAGCATGCATATAACCTTCTGATCAAGGTTAGAAGTACTACGCCAGGAAAACTGGGAGGTGTATGCCCTTACCAGTCTACTAAGAACCTTGAGTATTAAGGAGAAGGCAAAAGCAGGAAAGAAAGATATGGAGGAATCATGAGGTTGGAAGTATGGATGAGAAAGATGATAAGTTCTATCTCTTCATCGTTATACTTTGAGCTATATAATGAGGTTCTTGTGAATTTATTCCCAATTCAACACTAATTCAATAATTTCCATTCCTCCCAATCTACCCAATTCAAAATAGTCACTTACCATCCCTTTAATATCTTCACAATCAGTCAACAACATCCATAAATTTCTTTTACAATTGAACATTGAACAATCATAAATTCATAATTATCCCAAAAGAATCAATTTGAAAGGATTTTACAACTTTCGCAATCTCAATCAGATTATTATCAAGAAAGAATTTAGTAAACAACAAAAATAATAATTCATAAAATATTACTAAATTTCATTGATGATTCAGTAAGAATTTCATATTAGTACTACATGCTTTCAAACACTCACATCACATTCAGTTAACGAGGTTTTATGCAGTTTAGACAAACTAAGTAGGATTAATTCACTGCAAAATTTCCCATATAGATCTTACTAATTAAAGAAACTATATATATTAAATAACTTATATACACATTATAAAAAAATCACTTATATAGAATAACAACGAATTATTTGGCAACAAAAACTAAAGAAGTTCCATAATAAATCATAGGAACATAGATATAAAATCGCGGCACATAGCAAGCATTCCAACATATATCTTCCTTTGTAAAACAAAGGTAAACAATTAATACCAAATTTCCAACCCAAGAATGTATCTGATTATTAGTGACTAATTGAGTAGCAATCAAATTTTACATTACCAAGAAACTAGAGTCAAAACAACAAACACTAGAGTTCCCATCCAGTAATTAAATTCATTAACACTCCATTATTTTCCTTGTTTAATCAAATATATTAGGTCACCACAACTAAGAAATAATCTTTTAATTTACAATAAGATTATCTTATTTTAAGAATCTTTAAAGCAACATTAATGATTATCAATCAATATAAGGTGGGATAAAAAATACTCCAACTTCATATAGTGAATTTTTATTGCATTTTAAAATTCGGTTTCCTCTTCTTCATTTACATTCACAATTTTTTTTTTTAAAAAAAATATAGTGAAAAGAACAGTCAAGCCAACAAAAGACAAAAGAAGGGGGTCAACAATGTTTCATATTCTATTGGAAACCACTTATATTCATTTTATTATCTTCCACATAAGTAACCACCTCAAAGTCTAACAAATCAAATTCCAATCAATTTCAATTAAAATATTTACATATATCTTCACATAGAAAAGAGTCAATAAACAGTCATTATGCAGCATATCCACGTAATTAACTATTCATAATCCAACTCATTATGCAGACATTAGCATTAGAAAAACAACAAGTCATGGAGATCATAAATCTGAAATTCTAATAATGTCATAATGAAATGAGATTACCTTTCACTTACATTATTGGTATACTTCTATATATACACATCACAATTTATGAAACTCTAGTTACACATAGAAATCTAACCGCCAATTTAGATCACTGAACGACATACACATAAGTTACTTAAGACCAAGAACAAAGCAATCACCCATAATCCTACAAGATCACAATCTAGTATACTTCTAAAATCCATCAAAATTATTTACATCCAATGAATTTTAGTACATCAAACTAATTCAAATTTTTGTTTAATTTACCAACTTGCTAACTAGTTTAATCAGTTTTGTAAGATTTTATATTCTATTTATATATTATAAAAGAGAGCATAATAGAAGCATATACATATCACAAATAATTATATTCCTGTCATCCCCTTTAACTTAAACTTTTAACATCACGCACACTCATAGTAACAAAATTCATTCTTCCATGTTTCGTTATGACTTCAACACAATGTATTCACTTTCTACACATAAAGAATTAAGTTTCATTCAGATTTACTTTATGTTTATCTTGATCCAATAATTCTAATTAAAATTTGTACAATTATACTTTTGAGCGGACACAGAATTTCCATTTAACAATGTTTAAGAATAAAACAGATTTTGGTAGAAGAGATAGTTTCTGTTATTGATGTGTGAAGTAGTCAGAAAATGCTACAATATATAGAAAAGAAGAGGGAGTAGAAGAAGAAAATAAGGGGATTACAATCAACGTTTTGAAGGTAATGGATGCACAAGAGGGGGGGTGAATTGTGATTCAAAAATAAATGCTCAAGTAAAACAACACAAGAATTATACTGGTTCGGTCTTCCTGACCTACGTCCAGTTCTCAACCACCCAGGCCGAGTTCCACTATATCTCCAGGTTTTAGAACGGGTTCACCTGGAACCTTTACAACCGCAAGTTTTGAACGGGATCACTTGCAACCTTACAACCACAAGTTTTACACAAGGCTCACTTGTAACCTTTCTAACTAGCTCCCCTTTACACCTAGCAAGGGTTCAACCTTTACAAATAAAGGATTTTTCTAACTAAGTTCTCTTAAAGAACAGATAGTGTTACACACTTAAGTACAATCGATGCTCTTATAACACGAAGAGACTTAACTACAAAGAGTACAAGATATGTAGATGAAAGGATCACTCAATGAGTTAATGCTCTTTCTCTTTTCTGGGCAGCTTTGAATGCTTGAAAATTATCTTGGTTTCTCGCTCTAGCTTCTCTCAAGAATGTCAAAGATAATTCATTAGCTTCATAAATGAAGTTGAGCTCCTTTATATAGTCTTCAAACATTCTGACTCTTGGTAGGTGGGTTAGCCGTTTGAATATGGCCGTTTTTCCCTTGTTACCGTTTGCCCAATTAATGCTTCATCACTGCATAGCAGGGTTGACTTGCTTTATTTCTGAAAAGTAGTCCTGACAACTCTGCTCTGACAAAAGCATTCTGACACTGCACTTCTGAACATTCTGACATTCTGATTGCTTACGGAAGCAGGTTCACATCCGGAAGCAATTCTACTTAGTGTGCTGCACTTTGAATGTTAGTTTAACAATATAAGCACATAGTCACATGCAGTGGGTGTTTACTTAGTCTAAGATGACTTCCTTGGATTCGGAAGCACTTCTACATCCGGAAGCACTACCACTGGATGAAGGGTTATAATCACTTTTACTCACTCTCGCTCAGTGTCCTTCAATCCAACAGTCAGCGCTAGTCACTAAGCTATCGGAAGCAATTCTACTGGACGTGGCTTATGTTCACTGACGCTTAGTGTCATCTATTCCAACAGCCAGCGCCAGTCTAAATACAACAGGAAGCAAAATCACTTCCGGTTGAATCCTAGCTTAGTCTTGAGGTTTTGTATACCTAGTGCTTATGGACTAAGTTATTTCCCTAGTGAATTACTTGCTCTCGCTGGGGGATGAGTCATTCATCCGCGAGCGCTAGTCCTAGTCTATCCGGAAGTAAATCCACATCCGGTTGCACTCTTACTTGGGATTCTATGTTAACCTACTTGATTCATTCTTTCATATTTTAGTCTTCATCAAAACTTAAGATTCTAACATTCTCCCCCTTTTTGATGATGACAAACTTAGTTTTATCGATTAAGTTCATATGAAAGGATTAGTAGAGGAATAAAAGCAATAGATAAGGCACAAGTAACTTAGAAATAATTCATTGATAAACAGGGATTACAAGTTAGAGTATACAAGCAAATAACATATACAAGTAATCTATACTAAGCAAGAGTGAAATATGCATGAAAAATAAAGAAAAACTTTCTAAGTTAAAAGGGTTGGAATGGGGGTTCAGTTTTGGTGTTTCTTTTTCCTCTCCCTCTTTTTCTGTCTCTCTTCATTCTCTTTCTGGAGTTTGGCTAATTCGGCTTCATGCACATTCCGGTCAATCTGAGCAATGATCTGTTGAAGCTCTTCTTCATCCCTTTCCCTTCTGAGTCTCTCAGACTCAACAGACTCCTCGAAGGCTCTCTTCATATTTTCTACTTCCTCATAGCCTGGGAATCCTGTTGCATCTGAGAAGTGGGTGACCTCGCCATTAGGAAAGTGGACAGCCCGAATCTTCACATTCCATACTGGGAAGTTGGGATCCTCCTCAACTTCCTGAGCTTTTCTCTTCCCCTTCCCTTTACCCTTCCCTTTGCCCTTGGCTATTGATGGAGTGGGCTTGGCGCTTGCTCTCTCAGCATCCAGGCAAGCCATCTGACCAAAGGACAGTCTGTCCGTGTACCCATACTTTTCAAATTCCTCAGGAGTCATGTCCTCTATCTCCAACTTGACTTCCCTCAGAATTGGAACTGCTTGTACAGATGAGATCTCTTGCTCAACTTGAGCAGACGAAGTTTCTTGCTCAGGTTGGTCAGATGGGGTCTCTTCCTCATTGTCAGCAGGTTCAGTGGAGGCAATAACCTTCTTGGCACGCTTTCTAGCAACGGCCTTCTTCCTAGACTCACTGAATGTAACTGCTGGCTCAGATGGAGGAGGAGCAGATGTTGGCTCAGTACGAGGAGGAGGAGCAGAAGTTGTTCCAAAGGTAGAAGGGATTGGCTTAGCAATCACAATGGGAGGATGGTCGATCTTCTTCAGCCCCCACTTCATCATGATTTCTTCAACAATGTTTTTACTCTTCTCAGTTGAAGAAGGCTCTGATGAAGATGACTCAGGCTGTGAGGATTGCTCATTCTGCTCAAACACCACCATGTCCCATTTTGATCCTTGCTTATCCAACCTCTGCTGCTGCATGAACCGGATAGCTTCTCCTCTAATTAGGCTCTCAGCACCACCCAGTCTTTGGGATTCCATGGCACGGCGGAGGGCAGCCGTGATGTCTTCATCAAGCCAGAGGGATGGCTGGCTGAGCACATCCCTTGTGTCCATGGTCAGGCGAAGGGCGGACATCACATTTCTCCCCCTTTTGTCATCATCAACAAGGGCGAGTGCCAGGGATGGAGGGGATGAAGAGGAGGGTGGAGGTTCAGGGCCAAATTTCTTTGGGGGTGAAGGTGAGGAGGTAGATGTAGAGGATGTGGGAGAGGATTGGTGTTCAGGAGTTTTAGGAGGGTTGGGAAAGTAAGTGGAGTTCCTTTCGAAGAAGGTGGGGTGGGTAAAGAGGCCATCAAAGGGGTAGGTGGAATAGTAGACATCGGGTTGTTTTTCCTTCCACCTAATAGGGGATTGGTTTCGGATGTAATAAATTTCGTCTGGGTTATCTCGAGAGGTAAAGACTATGGGTGTGTGAGAGGTGGTGGGGTTAGGATTGGAGGGTCCGGCGGAGGTGTTGAATGGTGAACGAGTAGGGGTGTTGGGTGGTGTGCGAGTAGGGGAGTGATGTGGAGATGGGGAGTTGTTGGAGTGAAGGGGTGATTGACGAGAAGATTGTTGGGGTGAGTCTTGGGGTTGTTGTTCATGGTTGGGTGAAGGCTGGGATGATTGGTCATTGTTTGGTGATGTGTGTGGTTGTTGGTCATTTTGTGGAGGTGGCTGTGGTTGTTGAGTGTTGGAAGGAGGAGGAGGGGGAAGTAGAGGGTGATTAGGAGGAGGAGGAGGAGGTGGGTTTTGGGAGGAGGTGGTGGTAAGTTACCTTGTTGGGGTTGAGGAATCTGGAGGTGTTGGAGGATAAGGTCTAGCTTGGCATCCACTCTAGCAAGTTGAGTCTCAACCTGACCACTCGATCCTCGAGCCTCTTGATGCACTCCCCCTGCTGCTGGAAGCCAGTATCACATTCGTTCCTGAGAGGAGCCACCAGGGAGTCAGTCAGCCTGAACAGGATTTCCTCCTTTACTTCCTCAGCAAAGGCTTTGACTGTAGCTGGTACCCTCGCAACTCTGCTTGGGCCAGGATGGGAGTCAGCCTCTTGATCCCCTGCACCAGATGTAGAAGGGGCTGAAGTCTGAGAGGCACTGCCTGCCTGTGATCCTGAGCGAGTGGGCTTAGCAGGCTTCAGGTACTTGATGCCCATCTTCCCTATGTTAGTTGCCCCCACAGGAGCACACTTGATATTCTCTTCCTCCACGTCAGATGTGGCTTTGATCAGTTTCTTCTCAAGGAGGAAGGCAAGGATGGTGGGGTAGGGAAGATATCCAGCCTTGTCGTTAACCAACCATCTCTGAAGCTCAAGGCTGATCAACTGTCCGGGGTTGATTGGCTGGTGGGAGAGAAATCTGGGGAACCACGGATTGTCTAGCAGTGTGAACTCATTGAAGTTACCCCCTTTGTGTGTCATCATTCGGGAGTAGACGTAGTACAGGAGTCTGTAGGAGTCAGACATCTTGGACACCTTTTTCCCTTGGGTGCCATACAACTTCTCGAGTTCCTCCTTGTTGTATTTGAGTGACTCAGGGTACAGCCACTCATTCATGCCCTCTTCTGTGATCCCCATTAACTCATTGAGTGTCCTCCAGGTGAAACTGAAGGTTCTCCCCCTTACTGTGGTAGTGAAAGTGAGTCTGCGTATCTGCTCCTTCCCATCTACCTTCTTGTACTTAACCTTTCCAGAGAGAGATTGACAGAAGACTCGCAGGACGTTGATGTTGTAGTCCTGTTTGATCCCTAGCCAAGACATGTATTTTTCCAGGTAAGGGCGCAGATGAGGAAACCCTAGTTCATCAATCTTGACCAGATCGATGAACAAGCCGTTGTTGAAGTAGGGCTTAATCGTCTCAAACTTGGAGGAAACAGCCTCCAAAGCCCCATCTCTGTAAATTGAAGGGTCATCCTCTTCAACCCTCTGTCTTTTGGAAGAAGGCTCCTCAACGAACTGAACCTTCTTCTTCCCTTTCCTCTTGGCTTGCTGTGCTTCCTCATGCCCAGTCACCTCTGGCTGTTCTTCCACTCTCCCAGAATGTCCAGGCTGTTCCTGGACTTGTACAGACACCCCTTGTGATTGCCCAGAAAGTTCATGGCGACCTTCATGATGTTCATCAGATTGCCCAGATTTCCCAGTGTGCTTAGGCCCAGATTTTCCATATTTGGACTTAGATTTCTTGGATGAGCCAGATTTCTTGGTATTTGGGTTTGTTTCATGTGAGCCGGCCATTTTTGTGTGGGTTGGTATGAATGTGATGAGAGATGCGAAGAAGAATATGAAGAAGATGAAGAACACAGATGAAGAAATGAAGAATGTATGCAGAGAATATGTGGGTGAGTAAATTTGTGCAAGTAAAAAGTGAAAGTGAAAATGACACCCTATTTATATGCAAAGTTACTAAGGGTAAAATGGGCCTGACTCTTCAGATGAAAACGCATGTTTGTACATTGGGTAACGTAAACATTTTAATTGAAACGGCGCACCTTATGACATGTGTCGCTTCATCTTGTCAGAGAAGGCACAACTTCTCATGGAGGGAGATGAAGCGTTTTCTGAAGTGACGTGTCCCTTGGTCAGGTACTGGTGCTCTCTTGGTTTCAACATCCAGTGTCAGCGAGTGATCATCCGGAAGTGGTTTTGCTTCCGGTTGCAACATCTTAAGATTTAACATTGAGAACCTGCAAAAACACGTATTGGCACTCCGATGCCTAAGTTAGTATTGTTGTAGGTTTTAAACAATCAAGTATAATAAATAAAAGGTTACACCTCATTTGGGTTTACCATTCCCAAATCACCTCTTATGAAAGTAAATTGGTCAACCCCCAGAGGCTTGGTGAAGATGTCAGCAAGCTGTTGTTGAGTGGGGACAAATTGCACTTTGACATCCTTCTTTTGAACATGGTCTCTGATGAAGTGATGTCTGACATCAATGTGCTTTGTCCTTGTGTGCTGAACTGGATTCTTGGCGAGGCTGATTGTGCTTGTGTTGTCACAGAGGATGGGTGCCTCAGGGAACTCCAAGCCAAGGTCTCTCAGTTGGTTCTTCAGCCACAGCACTTGAGCACAACAGCTTGCAGCTGCAATATATTCTGCCTCAGTGGATGACAAAGACACGCAGGTTTGCTTCTTGCTAGCCCAAGACACCAGACAACCACCAAGGAAGGCGCATTGTCCACTGGTGCTCTTTCTATCAGTCTTATAACCTGCATGGTCAGAATCAGAGTAAGCCCACAAGAACTCTTGGTTACCTCTGGGATACCAAAGACCAAGTTCTTGTGTTCCCTCAAGGTATCTCAAAATACGTTTAACACATGTTAAGTGTGACTCCTTGGGGTTGGCTTGAAATCTTGCACACATGCCTACACTAAATTGAATATCAGGCCTGCTTGCCGTTAAGTATAGGAGGGAACCTATCATTCCCCTGTACATGGGCAGACTGACAGATTTACCCTTTGCGTCAGCATCGAGTGCGGCAGTGGTGCTCATGGGAGTGTCATACTCCTTACATTCATCCATCCCAAACTTCTTAAGTAGCTCTCTGCAGTACTTAGCTTGGGAGATGAATATCCCATTCCTCTTTTGCTTGATTTGTAGGCCTAGGAAGAACGTTAGTTCTCCCATCATTGACATTTCAAACTCACCCTGCATAGTCTTAGAGAAATCTTCACAAAGCTTTTCATTAGTTGCCCCAAAAATAATATCATCAACATAAATTTGGACAATTAACATATCTCTATCTTTGTGAAGGATAAACAGTGTATTATCTAATTTGCCCCTTGAGAAACCTTTGCCCAGCAGGAAGCTGCTGAGTCTCTCATACCAAGCTCTAGGAGCTTGTTTCAGGCCATATAAAGCTTTCTTTAGCCTATACACATGCTTGGGATGCTTGTGATCCTCAAAACCAGGAGGTTGTTCTACATATACCTCTTCTTTAATATAACCATTAAGAAAAGCACTCTTTACATCCATTTGATATAATCTAAAGCCTTTCATGGATGCAAAGGCTAGAAGAATCCTTATTGCTTCAAGTCTAGCGACTGGAGCAAAAGTTTCTTCATAGTCAATGCCTTCTTCTTGGTTGTATCCTTTGGCTACTAATCTGGCTTTGTTTCTTGTAATTTGACCTGTCTCATCCAGTTTGTTTTTGAAGACCCACTTGGTCCCCACTATGGATTGATGAGACGACCTTGGGACTAGTTCCCAGACTTGGCTTCTCTCAAATTGATTTAGCTCTTCCTGCATGGCAATAATCCAGTCGCAGTCCTCAAGAGCTTGTTCAACTGAAGTTGGTTCGATTTGAGATAGGAATGCTCCAAACTCAACTTCATTTTGAACTTGCCTTCTGGTTCTGACACCAGAAGAAACATCACCAAGCACTTGATCAAGAGGATGATCCCTGTGATGTCTCCTAGCTGTTGGCAACTGTGCCTCATCAGGCACGGTCTGCACTCTAGGTTCATCACTGAGTTCATCTTCTTCTTTAAGATTGCTTGCTGGTGTTTCTTTTGGTGGTGAAGAAGATGATGGTTGTTTTGGAAGATTAAGTATTTCATCATCTCCTATGGATTGTCCCCATGTAGGAGTTTCATCGAATACAACATGCATTGATTCTTCTACAACTCTAGTTCTCATGTTGTATATTCTATATGCTTTACTTCTAAGGGAATATCCTATGAATATACCTACATCAGCTTTTGGATCAAACTTACCAAGATTTACCTTTCCATTGTTATGCACATAGCATTTTGATCCAAAGATTCTGAGGTGGCTGATGTTGGGCTTCCTCCCTTTGTACAGCTCATAGGGAGTCTTGTCCAAGCCCTTTCGAACATAGGCTCTGTTAGAGATATAGCAAGCAGTACTCATAGCGTCCGCCTAGAACACTTGAGAAACCTCTTTCTCGTTGAGCATGCTTCTAGCTATCTCAGTCAGAACCCTGTTCTTTCTCTCGACCACTCCGTTTTGCTGAGGAGTTCTAGGAGCTGAGAAGTTGTGTTCAATACCGTTGTGCTCACATAGCTCAGAGAAGCTATGATTCTCAAATTCTCCTCCATGGTCTGTCCTTATGGCTGTGATTTTGAGCTCTCTCTCATTCTGCACTTTCTTAGCCAGGACAACAAAGGTATCAAAAGCATCTTGCTTGGAGGCAAGAAACATAGTCCAAGTGAACCTTGAATAGTCATCCACCACCACTAGAGCATACAGGTTTCCACCCAAGCTCTTCACTCTTGCTGGCCCAACCAAATCCATGTGGATTAGTTCCAAGGGCCTGCTGGTGGAGACTTTCTTCTTGGTTTTAAACGAGGACTTTGTTTGCTTCCCTCGTTGGCAGGATTCACAAATAAAATCATGCTTTACCTTAAAGGATGGAATACCTATAGCTAGCTCCCTTTTAATTAGCATATCAAGTTGAGTAAAATTAACATGAGCTAACCTCTTATGCCAAAGCCAACTGTTCTCATCACTAGATATTAGACATTTTTCTTCCAGTTGTTGACATAGGTCTAGAGTATATAGGTTTCCATTTCTATTTGCCTTAAGTTTGCATTTTAAGTTGGCCTTATCTAAATTTAGATCCTGCTTATCAACTATTATGCACTCATGTGAATCAAAGATTACCCAATTTCCTTTGTCTGTGCTCTGGCTCACGCTCAGCAGGTTGTGACAGACACCGTCCACCAGATAGACGTCTTTTACTGGTCCAACTTCTCCAACTCCAGTGATCTTTCCACTTTGATTTCCTCCAAAGGTTACTGTGGCTCCGTCTTTGATCACCAGAGATTTGAACTTGTCTCTGTCTCCAGTCATATGTCTCGAGCATCCGCTATCGATATACCATTTTCTGTTCTTCAGCCTTGAGACACACCTGAAAGAATCAAGTAAGCTTAGGTACCCAACCTTTCTTGGGTCCTCTGTCATTAGTTTTCAGTGCCCTTGGTCTAGTGTTAGCCTTGACCTTG
Organism: Mimosa pudica; assembly: GCA_029929735.1. Lineage (NCBI taxonomy): Eukaryota > Viridiplantae > Streptophyta > Magnoliopsida > Fabales > Fabaceae > Mimosa > Mimosa pudica. The sequence goes on along the minus strand of JAKELP010000056.1, from coordinate 328,438 downwards.
GGCTTATGATCATTCAGTGCCTCCAGCCTAGTGCTAGCTCTAGGCTCTTGGGTTTTCCCTGTGGATTGTTTCAAAGCTCGGGATCCTTGTCCTCCCTTGGTTTCCTTTATAGGGGAAGGATCCTTTGTAGCTTTGGTTCCTTTAGGGACCCATTTGTAAGAGCTACTTGCTCCATGCTTCTTGGCATTACAGGTGGACGTGGAGTGTCCTTTCCTGTTGCAATAGTTACAGAAGCTGAAAGGTGAGGAGCTGTGACTAGTGGCTTTGTGGAAGAATTTTAAGTAGGGCTTTACTTTTGGTTCCACCCACTTTTTCCCTCTAGGAGTATATCCTAAGCCAGTTCTATCCCTATATGCCCTTTGATTCATTAAAATTATATTTAACATTTCTGATCCATTTGTAAACTTTTGCAGGGCATTTTGCAGCTTGTCTTTCTCAGCTAAGATTTTGCTGCAATTAGGGCAGCTCTCAAGTGTTGGGGCATTGGGTTCTGTTTGGGGAGAACCCTGGCCATCCACTACCGGAAGCTTTCTAGCTTCCGCTAGCTCTTCACTTAGTGAGTCCACCTTGGACTCAAGTGATTCCTTTTTAGTTTTTAACACTTTATAGGCTTTACACAATCGAGAGAATTCTTCATGAACCTCATTGTAAGCCTCTTGCAGTTCAGAGAAAGTTACCTCATTGTTTTCGTGGGTGAGGTCAAGATCTGAAGATGCTTCCTCATCATCTTCTCTGGCTACCAGGCAGAGGTTGGCAACTTCTTCCTCATCACTAGCTTCGTCATCTGAGCTATTCACCCAGATAGATGATACAAAGGCCTTTCTTTTGTCTTTGCCTTTTGACTTCTGCAGGCTGGGACACTCAGCCTTGAAGTGACCAGGCTTCTTACATTCAAAGCACACAGGGGCCTTTTCCTTCTTGTATCCCCTCCTCTGGCTGGAGTCACCTTTCTGAAAGCCTCCTTTCTTTCTGAAGAACTTTCTGAACTTTCTCACCATCATAGCCATCTCCTCATCGTCCATTTCCTCCTCATCATCCTCTTCATCATCATCAATCTCCTTGCTGAGAGCAATAAGGGCAAGATTCTTGGCCTTGGATGAGGCTTGAGGAGCTCTCTGAGCCAGCAGGGTAGGTTCATATTTAGCCAGAGAGCCAAATAGTGCGGTGATGGAGCTGGTTGATTCTCCTTGGACTTCCTGCAGGATGGTTACTTTGGTGATCCAGTCACCTTTCAAGATCTTTAGGATCTTGCTAACTTGCTCTCTTTTAGGAATGTCCTTACCCAGCGAGGCCAAATTGTTGATGAGGTGAGTGAACCTGAGCTCCAGCTCTCTTATAGGCTCAGTAGGACTAAGCATGGCGAACTTGTGAAATTCTTCCACCAGCATCTCAACTCGTCTTGCTTTCACTCCCCTGGTTCCAGAGTGAGCAGCCTCAAGAGCCTCCCACATATCTTTAGCATTTTTGTGGTGGCTGATCCTGTGAAACTCCTTGGGGCTGAGAGCACACTGAATGTAGTGCATAGCCCTAAAATTCAGTTGGACTAGAGCATAGTCCTCATTGGTGTACCTGGCTTTCACCTTAGCAAAGCCATCCTCATCTAGGGGAGTGTGATCCCCACGTTCGATTACATCCCAGAGTCTAAGGTCACTTGACTTGATGTAAGTCTCCATTCTAAACTTCCAGAATGGATAGTTATACCCATCAAAGCCTGAGGGCTTGTTGGGTTGAATAGAGACATCTGGTAGAGAGTAATCTGTATCCATTACTGGATCTTTGCTTTCTGGATTCGTTGGAATCGAGTGAGAAAGACCCGCTTTGATACCAAATGAAGGTAATGGATGCACAAGAGGGGGGGTGAATTGTGATTCAAAAATAAATGCTCAAGTAAAACAACACAAGAATTATACTGGTTCGATCTTCCTGACCTACGTCCAGTTCTCAACCACCCAGGCCGAGTTCCACTATATCTCCAGGTTTTAGAACGGGTTCACCTGGAACCTTTACAACCGCAAGTTTTGAACGGGATCACTTGCAACCTTACAACCACAAGTTTTACACAAGGCTCACTTGTAACCTTTCTAACTAGCTCCCCCTTACACCTAGCAAGGGTTCAACCTTTACAAATAAAGGATTTTTCTAACTAAGTTCTCTTAAAGAACAGATAGTGTTACACACTTAAGTACAATCGATGCTCTTATAACACGAAGAGACTTAACTACAAAGAGTACAAGATATGTAGATGAAAGGATCACTCAATGAGTTAATGCTCTTTCTCTTTTCTGGGCAGCTTTGAATGCTTGAAAATTATCTTGGTTTCTCGCTCTAGCTTCTCTCAAGAATGTCAAAGATAATTCATTAGCTTTATAAATGAAGTTGAGCTCCTTTATATAGTCTTCAAACATTCTGACTCTTGGTAGGTGGGTTAGCCGTTTGAATATGGCCGTTTTTCCCTTGTTACCGTTTGCCCAATTAATGCTTCATCAATGCATAGCAGGGTTGACTTGCTTTATTTCTGAAAAGTAGTCCTGACAACTCTGCTCTGACAAAAGCATTCTGACACTGCACTTCTGAACATTCTGACATTCTGATTGCTTGCGGAAGCAGGTTCACATCCGGAAGCAATTCTACTTAGTGTGCTGCACTTTGAATGTTAGTTTAACAATATAAGCACATAGTCACATGCAGTGGGTGTTTACTTAGTCTAAGATGACTTCCTTGGATCCGGAAGCACTTCTACATCCGGAAGCACTACCACTGGATGAAGGGTTATAATCGCTTTTACTCACTCTCGCTCAGTGTCCTTCAATCCAACAGTCAGCGCTAGTCACTAAGCTATCGGAAGCAATTCTACTGGACGTGGCTTATGTTCACTGACGCTTAGTGTCATCTATTCCAACAGCCAGCGCCAGTCTAAATACAATAGGAAGCAAAATCACTTCCGGTTGAATCCTAGCTTAGTCTTGAGGTTTTGTATACCTAGTGCTTATGGACTAAGTTATTTCCCTAGTGAATTACTTGCTCTCGCTGGGGGATGAGTCATTCATCCGCGAGCGCTAGTCCTAGTCTATCCGGAAGTAAATCCACATCCGGTTGCACTCTTACTTGGGATTCTATGTTAACCTACTTGATTCATTCTTTCATATTTTAGTCTTCATCAAAACTTAAGATTCTAACACGTTTCATTAGGGAATTAATTGCATAATAATAAGATATCTCTCTGATTCTTACAAAGAATACCAAAATCACCCAACTTTATGACATAATCATTCATTATCATTAGAATCTGAAGAGCACCAGAAAATCAATATTTTAACCCTTTTAACTTTAAAACTTAAATTCATACCAAACTTTTTAACATTCAGTTCCAAACAGACCAAACAAAACGTATACAATCTCTTTACAATGTTTAAACATCAAGAACTAATTTAATCATGTTTACTTCATATAGTTTCTGCAGTAATTCATATTTCAAAATTGTGCTAATTACCATTTAAGCAAATACATGTCTCTTACTTTATGGGTGAATCTTAATGCTAAACATTAAATGCCTAATCTGAATTTACCCAAATGACTCTCATTCATTCAAACCCAATCAGATTCGGAATGACATAAACATCAAATGCACGTAAAAAAACTCAATCAAAATTATCTTTAACCTTAAAATTTCAGGACATAATGAAGCAAGTAGCTAAACAAAAATTTTTTTTTGTTCATAATATCTCAATTATATAAGAGAATGGTTCATGCAAGACTAGTATTTAGAATCTATAATAATCCTAAAAACAAGGCATCACATGCTAATACCAAACTGGACGTAAAATCATTATCATATAAGAACATCACATCAATCAATCCAAAGAAACCAATTCAAATAACAACTATATTAGATAGAGCACAGCTTTTTAAATTTCATGTATGCCAAACTTATTTAAGATTTTTCACTTGCAACTTAATTTATTGATTTATCTTACTTTTAATATGAATCTTACATCATCAATTTCTTTTCCTTCCTTTAACAACCCAAACAAGATAAACAGATCAAATAGAGTACAAAAATTCACCTCCAATCCCATTAATCACTTTAACATATCAGAAAACTTAAACACCACTGCAATCATTATCCAAAAAAAAAAAACAATCAAGGAATTTACTTATACTATTTCAGATGATTCAACAAATAAAAATTATAAATAAATCCAATTTAAAACATGAACACTAAAAGCTACAGGCACATATAACTTATTGATTTGTAACTACACTATTCTACTTTATTAATAAAATGCTTAATCCACATGAATGAATTTTTCATTTGAAATAACACACATGGTTAATTATTCCCTAAATAAACAATGATATAAATAAGTGTTTCAATCAATTAACATAATTGAAAGGACAATCTCTCTTAATCAACTGTCCAAAGAAAGCAATTTCACTCAACAAAATCAAATCACATCTATAAATACCACTTCATAAACAATTTGTAACCAAATATTTCAATTACACAACATAACAAAATCACATTACACAGAATTACACTCAATCATTTTTTTTAACATAATGTAGTTCGCTAATTCATTAAATTTCATGATTGAACAAACCAAATAATCAAATAATCAGTAGTACAATATAATACTACAATCCATTATGTCAATTCAATGTTTACCATATAATATTACATTCATTATCACATATCAATTTTTTTTAATGTATCTTTAATCCCCTGAACCCAATAAGGTCTTTTATGATGTCTCGACTATGATTATGTCCGGATCATAATTATACTCGAGACCCCACTAAAGAATTCCTTATGCCGTTAAACTCTTCTCACATGCTTATCAGCATCATAATATTTACTTCTTATGGTTCTTAAGTAAAATCATATTTTTTTTATAGTTTTCCCTAATATATTATTTTTTTTTTTGAAATCATTCGTTAGTTTCATATATAATGAATATCATTCCATTTATTTCAATACTCTTTTAAAATTTTTTTTTTGCAACTCATTTTGATCTTCCATTTGTTTTTATCTCTATAAGAAAACCTCTAGGCCCTTAGAATATTATTATTCTATAATATTGTTACGAAACCAAATGTCAACTACCTAATAATGAACCTTAACTTTTGAATTTCACATCTCCAATATGTGGAACCCAATCACCTATTTACTTTCCTGATAAAAAAATCACCTATTCACTTTTAAGGAAAGAATCACTCAATGACCTATTCAATCTTCAAGGAAATAAATTATTTGAATCTATTCATTTTCATCATTTTCTAACTCTATTTGTTAGGATATTTCCCTATTAACTTCTATTGCTCTTATATACAAGCAAAAAAAAATCCTTTATTGATTTAAACTTAATCTAATACTCTTAATTGTTCATTGATTCACTTCTCTTTCTATCTAATCCTATTATTGTCATACCTAAAATTTCCTAAAGGTGTTCTGATGATATCCATAAATATGTGATGCACGAGCAAAACATTCTAGCTAATCTGTGCCAGAACCATTGCTCTGATACCAAAATGTAACACCTAGATTTTTCTTAATATATATAAGTGATTTAATCAATTTATACCACAATTATGTCATTGGAAACCAAAAAAAATATGAATAATTTTTTTTTATTTTGAAAGATAAATAAATAATTCTTGTTTTGTAAAATATTTAAAATCTTTCTTTTGTAAAATAAACTTCAATAAATAAATCATATAGTTATGAAAATTCATGTGGATATAAATTTATTAAATGACTAAATTTAAATCTAATACTTAATTCTATCAAGTTCCTTAATTAGTCAATCTATCTAAAACCTTATTTTAATTATCTAAATAAATACACCTATTATTATAATTACAATTAATACAAATTGGCTATCCCAGGTGATAACTTCCTATTTATGTATATCACAAGCTTTTAGCTTATTACATAATGATATAACAAAATCAACTTGAAACTATCTATTTATTTCTAGAATTCATAGGGCTTAGCAAGTTTCTCTGCTACTCAAATTAACCTTCTCCTGCATCTGGGAAAAACATTTTGAAAAACGGGTGAGATTCAAAGAATCCCAATAGCAATTTATTTTATTCATATATCTTTTTATTTCATTCATATATCTTTTAAACCTGCTCAGATAATGATAGTGACGCTACCTGTTGGCATCATACTGCCGTTAGTATAACACTCATACAGGGCCCCTACCTTAACAGTATATCTGTTATAGGTAGAATATTTTGTTGCATGTGCCTATTGCACCACCAACTACTACTAGCAATATTTTTGCCGTTCGTAGCAGGCAACACCTGACAGGATTTTCTAAGAAAAATAAATTCAACAATATGGCATGGGGGGAGCGACCCTCCTCATGCCTGGAGTACTCCACCAAAAATATAAATGCAGAAATAAACCCTATCAAAATCTGAGACAATTTTAAAATTTATAAATTGTAAAGTCCCACATCGGCTGGGGAGGAGAACGAAAGGTGCTATATATAGGCTTGGATACCTCCCCCTCTCGACGCGTTTTAAAACCGTGAGGGGTGAGGATTCCCCAAAGCGGACAATTTCGAGAGCGAGGCGCTGAGATGTTACAGATGGTATCAGAGCCAGGCTCGGGTCGGTGTGCCAGCGAGGGCGCTGGCCCCAAGGGGGGTGGATTGTAAAGTCCCACATCGGCTAGGAGGAGAACGAAAGGTGCTATATATAGGTCTGGATACCTCTCCCTCTCGACGCGTTTTAAAACGGTGAGGGGTGAGGATTCCCCAAAGCGGACAATTTCGAGAGCGAGGCGCTGGGATGTTACAGCAAACTTTTGGTCAAAATCTATAGATTGAAATAATGTCATGCATTTGGCAAAAACGAGTTATGTTCATGCATTTGGCAAACTTTTGGTGTTTGTTGACCAAAAGTACCACACTCTAGAGAATAATGTCACTAAAACGGAAAAACTAGATTCAAATGGTCAAAATCCAAACTTGGGCTCCTTTTAGTGCTAAAACGTGCAATTGGGCTTAAAACGAGTTATGTTCATGCATTTGGAAAACTTTTGGTGTTTGTTGACCAAAAGTACCACACTCTCGAGAATAATGTCACTAAAACGGAAAAACTAGATTGAAATGGTCAAAATCCAAACTTGGGCTCCTTTTAGTGCTAAAACGTGCAATTGGGCTTAAAACGAGTTATGTTCATGCATTTGGCAAACTTTTGGTGTTTGTTGACCAAAAGTACCACACTCTCGAGAATAATGTCACTAAATCGCAAAAACTACATTGAAATGGTCAAAATCCAAACTTGGGCTCCTTTTAGAGCTAAAACGTGCAATTGGGCTTAAAACGAGTTATGTTCATGCATTTGGCAAACTTTTGGTGTTTGTTGACCAAAAGTACCACACTCTAGAGAATAATGTGACTAAAACGGAAAAACAAGATTGAAATGGAGAAAATCCAAACTTGGGCTCGTTTTAGTGCTAAAACGTGTAATTGGGCTTAAAACGAGTTATGTTCATGCATTTGGCAAACTTTTGGTGTTTGTTGACCAAAAGTACCACACTCTAGAGAATAATGTCACTAAAACTGAAAAACTAGATTGAAATGGTCAAAATCCAAACTTGGGGTCCTTTTAGTGCTAAAACGTGCAATTGGGCTTAAAACGAGTTATGTTCATGCATTTGGCAAACTTTTGGTGTTTGTAGACCAAAAGTACCACACTCTAGAGAATAATGTCACTAAAACGGAAAAACTAGATTGAAATGGTCAAAATCCAAACTTGGGGTCCTTTTAGTGCTAAAACGTGCAATTGGGCTTAAAACGATTTATGTTCATGCATATGGCAAACTTTTGGTGTTTGTTGACCAAAAGTACCACACTCTAGAGAATAATGTCACTAAAACGGAAAAACTAGATTGAAATTGTCAAAATCCAAACTTGTGCTCCTTTTAGTGTGAAAACGTGCAATTGGGCTTCAAACGAGTTATGGTGATGAATCTGGCAAACTTTTGGTGTTTGTTGACCAAAAGTACCACACTCTAGAGAATAATGTCACTAAAACGCAAAAACTAGATTGAAATGGTCAAAATCCAAACTTTGGCTCCTTTTAGTGCTAAAACGTGCAATTGGGCTTAAAACGAGTTATGTTCATGCATTTGGTAAACTTTTGGTGTTTGTTGACCAAAAGTACCACACTCTCGAGAATAATGTCACTAAATCGCAAAAACTACATTGAAATGGTCAAAATCCAAACTTGGGCTCCTTTTAGTGCTAAAACGTGCAATTGGGCTTAAAACGAGTTATGTTCATGCATTTGGCAAACTTTTGGTGTTTGTTGACCAAAAGTACCACACTCTAGAGAATAATGGACTAAAACGGAAAAACTAGATTGAAATGGTGAAAATCCAAACTTGGGCTCCTTTTAGTGCTAAAACGTGCAATTGGGCTTAAAACGAGTTATGTTCATGCATTTGGCAAACTTTTGGTGTTTGTTGACCAAAAGTACCACACTCTCGAGAATAATGTCACTAAAACGCAAAAACTAGATTGAAATGGTCAAAATCCAAACTTGGGCTCCTTTTAGTGCTAAAACGTGCAATTGGGCTTAAAACGAGTTATGTTCATGCATTTCGCAAACTTTTGGTGTTTGTTGACCAAAAGTACCACACTCTAGAGAATAATGTCACTAAAACAGAAAAACTAGATTGAAATGGTCAAAATCCAAACTTGGGCTCCTTTTAGTGCTAAAACGTGCAATTGGGCTTAAAACGAGTTATGTTCATGCATTTGGCAAACTTTTGGTGTTTGTTGACCAAAAGTACCACACTCTCGAGAATAATGTCACTAAATCGCAAAAACTAGATTGAAATGGTCAAAATCCAAACTTGGGCTCCTTTTAGTGCTAAAACTTGCAATTGGGCTTAAAACGAGTTATGTTCATGCATTTGGCAAACTTTTGGTGTTTGTTGACCAAAAGTACCACACTCTCGAGAATAATGTCACTAAATCGCAAAAACTAGATTGAAATGGTCAAAATCCAAACTTGGGCTCCTTTTAGTGCTAAAACGTGCAATTGGGCTTAAAACGAGTTATATTCATGCATTTGGCAAACTTTTGGTGTTTGTTGACCAAAAGTACCACACTCTCGAGAATAATGTCACTAAATCGCAAAAACTACATTGAAATGGTCAAAATCCAAACTTGGGCTCCTTTTAGTGCTAAAACGTGCAATTGGGCTTAAAACGAGTTGTGTTCATGCATTTGGCAAACTTTTGGTGTTTGTTGACCAAAAGTACCACACTCTAGAGAATAATGTGACTAAAACGGAAAAACTAGATTGAAATGGTGAAAATCCAAACTTGGGCTCCTTTTAGTGCTAAAACGTGCAATTGGGCTTAAAACGAGTTATGTTCATGCATTGGGCAAACTTTTGGTGTTTGTTGACCAAAAGTACCACACTCTAGAGAATAATGTCACTAAAACTGAAAAACTAGATTGAAATGGTCAAAATCCAAACTTGGGGTCCTTTTAGTGCTAAAACGTGCAATTGGGCTTAAAACGATTTATGTTCATGTATATGGCAAACTTTTGGTGTTTGTTGACCAAAAGTACCACACTCTAGAGAATAATGTCACTAAAACGGAAAAACTAGATTGAAATGGTCAAAATCCAAACTTGTGCTCCTTTTAGTGTGAAAACGTGCAATTGGGCTTCAAACGAGTTATGGTGATGAATCTGGCAAACTTTTGGTGTTTGTTGACCAAAAGTACCACACTCTAGAGAATATTGTCACTAAAACGCAAAAACTATATTGAAATGGTCAAAATCCAAACTTGGGCTCCTTTTAGTGCTAAAACGTGCAATTGGGCTTAAAACGAGTTATGTTCATGCATTTGGCAAACTTTTGGTGTTTGTTGACCAAAAGTACCACACTCTAGAGAATAATGTCACTAAAACGGAAAAACTAGATTGAAATGGTCAAAATCCAAACTTGTGCTCCTTTTAGTGTGAAAACGTGCAATTGGGCTTCAAACAAGTTATGGTGATGAATTTGGCAAACTTTTGGTGTTTGTTGACCAAAAGTACCACACTCTAAAGAATAATGTCACTAAAACGCAAAAACTAGATTGAAATGGTGAAAATCCAAACTTGGGCTCCTTTTAGTGCTAAAACGTGCAGTTGGGCTTAAAACGAGTTATGTTCATGCATTTGGCAAACTTTTGGTGTTTGTTGACCAAAAGTACCACACTCTCGAGAATAATGTCACTAAAACTGAAAAACTAGATTGAAATGGTCAAAATCCAAACTTGGGGACCTTTTAGTGCTAAAACGTGCAATTGGGCTTAAAACGATTTATGTTCATGCATATGGCAAACTTTTGGTGTTTGTTGACCAAAAGTACCACACTCTAGAGAATAATGTCACTAAAACGGAAAAACTAGATTGAAATGGTGAAAATCCAAACTGGGCTCCTTTTAGTGCTAAAACGTGCAATTGGGCTTAAAACGAGTTATGTTCATGCATTTGGCAAACTTTTGGTGTTTGTTGACCAAAAATACCACACTCTAGAGAATAATGTGACTAAAACGGAAAAACTAGATTGAAATGGTCAAAATCCAAACTTGGGCTCCTTTTAGTGCTAAAACGTGCAATTGGGCTTAAAACGAGTTATGTTCATGCATTTGGAAAACTTTTGGTGTTTGTTGACCAAATGTACCACACTCTAGAGAATAATGTGACTAAAACGGAAAAACTACATTGAAATGGTCAAAATCCAAACTTGGGCTCCTTTTAGTGCTAAAACGTGCAATTGGGCTTAAAACGAGTTATGTTCATGCATTTGGCAAACTTTTGGTGTTTGTTGACCAAAAGTACCACACTCTCGAGAATAATGTCACTAAAACGGAAAAACTAGATTGAAATGGTCAAAATCCAAACTTGGGCTCCTTTTAGTGCTAAAACGTGCAATTGGGCTTAAAACGAGTTATGTTCATGCATTTGGCAAACTTTTGGTGTTTGTTGACCAAAAGTACCACACTCTAGAGAATAATGTCACTAAAACGGAAAAACTAGATTGAAATGGTCAAAATCCAAACTTGTGCTCCTTTTAGTGTGAAAACGTGCAATTGGGCTTCAAACGAGTTATGGTGATGAATCTGGCAAACTTTTGGTGTTTGTTGACCAAAAGTACCACACTCTAGAGAATAATGTCACTAAAACGCAAAAACTAGATTGAAATGGTGAAAATCCAAACTTGGGCTCCTTTTAGTGCTAAAACGTGCAATTGGGCTTAAAACGAGTTATGTTCATGCATTTGGAAAACTTTTGGTGTTTGTTGACCAAAAGTACCACACTCTAGAGAATAATGTGACTAAAACGGAAAAACTACATTGAAATGGTCAAAATCCAAACTTGGGCTCCTTTTAGTGCTAAAACGTGCAATTGGGCTTAAAACGAGTTATGTTCATGCATTTGGCAAACTTTTGGTGTTTGTTGACCAAAAGTACCACACTCTCGAGAATAATGTCACTAAAACGGAAAAAATAGATTGAAATGGTCAAAATCCAAACTTGGGCTCCTTTTAGTGCTAAAACGTGCAATTGGGCTTAAAACGAGTTATGTTCATGCATTTGGCAAACTTTTGGTGTTTGTTGACCAAAAGTACCACACTCTAGAGAATAATGTCACTAAAACGGAAAAACTAGATTGAAATGGTCAAAATCCAAACTTGTGCTCCTTTTAGTGTGAAAACGTGCAATTGGGCTTCAAACGAGTTATGGTGATGAATTTGGCAAACTTTTGGTGTTTGTTGACCAAAAGTACCACACTCTCGAGAATAATGTCACTAAATCGCAAAAACTAGATTGAAATGGTCAAAATCCAAACTTGGGCTCCTTTTAGTGCTAAAACGTGCAATTGGGCTTAAAACGAGTTATATTCATGCATTTGGCAAACTTTTGGTGTTTGTTGACCAAAAGTACCACACTCTCGAGAATAATGTCACTAAATCGCAAAAACTACATTGAAATGGTCAAAATCCAAACTTGGGCTCCTTTTAGTGCTAAAACGTGCAATTGGGCTTAAAACGAGTTGTGTTCATGCATTTGGCAAACTTTTGGTGTTTGTTGACCAAAAGTACCACACTCTAGAGAATAATGTGACTAAAACGGAAAAACTAGATTGAAATGGTGAAAATCCAAACTTGGGCTCCTTTTAGTGCTAAAACGTGCAATTGGGCTTAAAACGAGTTATGTTCATGCATTTGGCAAACTTTTGGTGTTTGTTGACCAAAAGTACCACACTCTCGAGAAAAATGTCACTAAAACGGAAAAACTAGAATTAAATGGTCAAAATCCAAACTTGGGCTCCTTTTAGTGCTAAAACGTGCAATTGGGCTTAAAACGAGTTATGTTCATGCATTTGGCAAACTTTTGGTGTTTGTTGACCAAAAGTACCACACTCTCGAGAATAATGTCACTAAATCGCAAAAACTAGATTGAAATGGTCAAAATCCAAACTTGGGCTCCTTTTAGTGCTAAAACGTGCAATTGGGCTTAAAACGAGTTATATTCATGCATTTGGCAAACTTTTGGTGTTTGTTGACCAAAAGTACCACACTCTCGAGAATAATGTCACTAAATCGCAAAAACTACATTGAAATGGTCAAAATCCAAACTTGGGCTCCTTTTAGTGCTAAAACGTGCAATTGGGCTTAAAACGAGTTGTGTTCATGCATTTGGCAAACTTTTGGTGTTTGTTGACCAAAAGTACCACACTCTAGAGAATAATGTGACTAAAACGGAAAAACTAGATTGAAATGGTGAAAATCCAAACTTGGGCTCCTTTTAGTGCTAAAACGTGCAATTGGGCTTAAAACGAGTTATGTTCATGCATTGGGCAAACTTTTGGTGTTTGTTGACCAAAAGTACCACACTCTAGAGAATAATGTCACTAAAACTGAAAAACTAGATTGAAATGGTCAAAATCCAAACTTGGGGTCCTTTTAGTGCTAAAACGTGCAATTGGGCTTAAAACGATTTATGTTCATGTATATGGCAAACTTTTGGTGTTTGTTGACCAAAAGTACCACACTCTAGAGAATAATGTCACTAAAACGGAAAAACTAGATTGAAATGGTCAAAATCCAAACTTGTGCTCCTTTTAGTGTGAAAACGTGCAATTGGGCTTCAAACGAGTTATGGTGATGAATCTGGCAAACTTTTGGTGTTTGTTGACCAAAAGTACCACACTCTAGAGAATATTGTCACTAAAACGCAAAAACTATATTGAAATGGTCAAAATCCAAACTTGGGCTCCTTTTAGTGCTAAAACGTGCAATTGGGCTTAAAACGAGTTATGTTCATGCATTTGGCAAACTTTTGGTGTTTGTTGACCAAAAGTACCACACTCTAGAGAATAATGTCACTAAAACGGAAAAACTAGATTGAAATGGTCAAAATCCAAACTTGTGCTCCTTTTAGTGTGAAAACGTGCAATTGGGCTTCAAACGAGTTATGGTGATGAATTTGGCAAACTTTTGGTGTTTGTTGACCAAAAGTACCACACTCTAAAGAATAATGTCACTAAAACGCAAAAACTAGATTGAAATGGTGAAAATCCAAACTTGGGCTCCTTTTAGTGCTAAAACGTGCAGTTGGGCTTAAAACGAGTTATGTTCATGCATTTGGCAAACTTTTGGTGTTTGTTGACCAAAAGTACCACACTCTCGAGAATAATGTCACTAAAACTGAAAAACTAGATTGAAATGGTCAAAATCCAAACTTGGGGACCTTTTAGTGCTAAAACGTGCAATTGGGCTTAAAACGATTTATGTTCATGCATATGGCAAACTTTTGGTGTTTGTTGACCAAAAGTACCACACTCTAGAGAATAATGTGACTAAAACGGAAAAACTAGATTGAAATGGTGAAAATCCAAACTTGGGCTCCTTTTAGTGCTAAAACGTGCAATTGGGCTTAAAACGAGTTATGTTCATGCATTTGGCAAACTTTTGGTGTTTGTTGACCAAAAATACCACACTCTAGAGAATAATGTGACTAAAACGGAAAAACTAGATTGAAATGGTCAAAATCCAAACTTGGGCTCCTTTTAGTGCTAAAACGTGCAATTGGGCTTAAAACGAGTTATGTTCATGCATTTGGAAAACTTTTGGTGTTTGTTGACCAAATGTACCACACTCTAGAGAATAATGTGACTAAAACGGAAAAACTACATTGAAATGGTCAAAATCCAAACTTGGGCTCCTTTTAGTGCTAAAACGTGCAATTGGGCTTAAAACGAGTTATGTTCATGCATTTGGCAAACTTTTGGTGTTTGTTGACCAAAAGTACCACACTCTCGAGAATAATGTCACTAAAACGGCAAAAACTAGATTGAAATGGTCAAAATCCAAACTTGGGCTCCTTTTAGTGCTAAAACGTGCAATTGGGCTTAAAACGAGTTATGTTCATGCATTTGGCAAACTTTTGGTGTTTGTTGACCAAAAGTACCACACTCTAGAGAATAATGTCACTAAAACGGAAAAACTAGATTGAAATGGTCAAAATCCAAACTTGTGCTCCTTTTAGTGCTGAAAACGTGCAATTGGGCTTCAAACGAGTTATGGTGATGCATCTGGCAAACTTTTGGTGTTTGTTGACCAAAAGTACCACACTCTAGAGAATAATGTCACTAAAACGCAAAAACTAGATTGAAATGGTGAAAATCCAAACTTGGGCTCCTTTTAGTGCTAAAACGTGCAATTGGGCTTAAAACGAGTTATGTTCATGCATTTGGAAAACTTTTGGTGTTTGTTGACCAAAAGTACCACACTCTAGAGAATAATGTGACTAAAACGGAAAAACTACATTGAAATGGTCAAAATCCAAACTTGGGCTCCTTTTAGTGCTAAAACGTGCAATTGGGCTTAAAACGAGTTATGTTCATGCATTTGGCAAACTTTTGGTGTTTGTTGACCAAAAGTACCACACTCTCGAGAATAATGTCACTAAAACGGAAAAACTAGATTGAAATGGTCAAAATCCAAACTTGGGCTCCTTTTAGTGCTAAAACGTGCAATTGGGCTTAAAACGAGTTATGTTCATGCATTTGGCAAACTTTTGGTGTTTGTTGACCAAAAGTACCACACTCTAGAGAATAATGTCACTAAAACGGAAAAACTAGATTGAAATGGTCAAAATCCAAACTTGTGCTCCTTTTAGTGCTGAAAACGTGCAATTGGGCTTCAAACGAGTTATGGTGATGAATTTGGCAAACTTTTGGTGTTTGTTGACCAAAAGTACCACACTCTAAGAATAATGTCACTAAAACGCAAAAACTAGATTGAAATGGTGAAAATCCAAACTTGGGCTCCTTTTAGTGCTAAAACGTGCAGTTGGGCTTAAAACGAGTTATGTTCATGCATTTGGCAAACTTTTGGTGTTTGTTGACCAAAAGTACCACACTCTCGAGAATAATGTCACTAAAACTGAAAAACTAGATTGAAATGGTCAAAATCCAAACTTGGGGACCTTTTAGTGCTAAAACGTGCAATTGGGCTTAAAACGATTTATGTTCATGCATATGGCAAACTTTTGGTGTTTGTTGACCAAAAGTACCACACTCTAGAGAATAATGTGACTAAAACGGAAAAACTAGATTGAAATGGTGAAAATCCAAACTGGGCTCCTTTTAGTGCTAAAACGTGCAATTGGGCTTAAAACGAGTTATGTTCATGCATTTGGCAAACTTTTGGTGTTTGTTGACCAAAAAGTACCACACTCTAGAGAATAATGTGCACTAAAACGGAAAAACTAGATTGAAATGGTCAAAATCCAAACTTGGGCTCCTTTTAGTGCTAAAACGTGCAATTGGGCTTAAAACGAGTTATGTTCATGCATTTGGCAAACTTTTGGTGTTTGTTGACCAAATGTACCACACTCTAGAGAATAATGTGACTAAAACGCAAAAACTACATTGAAATGGTCAAAATCCAAACTTGGGCTCCTTTTAGTGCTAAAACGTGCAATTGGGCTTAAAACGAGTTATGTTCATGCATTTGGCAAACTTTTGGTGTTTGTTGACCAAAAGTACCACACTCTCGAGAATAATGTCACTAAAACGGAAAAACTAGATTGAAATGGTCAAAATCCAAACTTGGGCTCCTTTTAGTGCTAAAACGTGCAATTGGGCTTAAAACGAGTTATGTTCATGCATTTGGCAAACTTTTGGTGTTTGTTGACCAAAAGTACCACACTCTAGAGAATAATGTCACTAAAACGGCAAAAACTAGATTGAAATGGTCAAAATCCAAACTTGTGCTCCTTTTAGTGCTGAAAACGTGCAATTGGGCTTCAAACGAGTTATGGTGATGCATTTGGCAAACTTTTGGTGTTTGTTGACCAAAAGTACCACACTCTAGAGAATAATGTCACTAAAACGCAAAAACTAGATTGAAATGGTGCAAAATCCAAACTTGGGCTCCTTTTAGTGCTAAAACGTGCAATTGGGCTTAAAACGAGTTATGTTCATGCATTTGGCAAACTTTTGGTGTTTGTTGACCAAAAGTACCACACTCTAGAGAATAATGTGACTAAAACGCAAAAACTACATTGAAATGGTCAAAATCCAAACTTGGGCTCCTTTTAGTGCTAAAACGTGCAATTGGGCTTAAAACGAGTTATGTTCATGCATTTGGCAAACTTTTGGTGTTTGTTGACCAAAAGTACCACACTCTAGAGAATAATGTCACTAAAACGGAAAAACTAGATTGAAATGGTCAAAATCCAAACTTGGGCTCCTTTTAGTGCTAAAACGTGCAATTGGGCTTAAAACGAGTTATGTTCATGCATTTGGCAAACTTTTGGTGTTTGTTGACCAAAAGTACCACACTCTAGAGAATAATGTCACTAAAACGGAAAAACTAGATTGAAATGGTCAAAATCCAAACTTGTGCTCCTTTTAGTGCTGAAAACGTGCAATTGGGCTTAAAACGAGTTATGTTGATGCATTTGGCAAACTTTTGGTGTTTGTTGACCAAAAGTACCACACTCTAGAGAATAATGTCACTAAAACGCAAAAACTAGATTGAAATGGTGCAAAATCCAAACTTGGGCTCCTTTTAGTGCTAAAACGTGCAATTGGGCTTAAAACGAGTTATGTTCATGCATTTGGCAAACTTTTGGTGTTTGTTGACCAAAAGTACCACACTCTAGAGAATAATGTCACTAAAACTGCAAAAACTAGATTGAAATGGTCAAAATCCAAACTTGTGCTCCTTTTAGTGCTGAAAACGTGCAATTGGGCTTCAAACGAGTTATGGTGATGCATTTGGCAAACTTTTGGTGTTTGTTGACCAAAAGTACCAAACTCTAGAGAATAATGTCACTAAAACGCAAAAACTAGATTGAAATGGTCAAAATCCAAACTTGTGCTCCTTTTAGTGCTGAAAACGTGCAATTGGGCTTCAAACGAGTTATGGTGATGCATCTGGCAAACTTTTGGTGTTTGTTGACCAAAAGTACCACACTCTAGAGAATAATGTCACTAAAACGCAAAAACTAGATTGAAATGGTCAAAATCCAAACTTGTGCTCCTTTTAGTGCTGAAAACGTGCAATTGGGCTTAAAACGAGTTATGGTGATGCATCTGGCAAACTTTTGGTGTTTGTTGACCAAAAGTACCACACTCTAGAGAATAATGTCACTAAAACGCAAAAACTAGATTGAAATGGTGAAAATCCAAACTTGGGCTCCTTTTAGTGCTAAAACGTGCAATTGGGCTTAAAACGAGTTATGTTCATGCATTTGGAAAACTTTTGGTGTTTGTTGACCAAAAGTACCACACTCTAGAGAATAATGTCACTAAAACGGCAGAAAACTAGATTGAAATGGTCAAAATCCAAACTTGGGCTCCTTTTAGTGCTAAAACGTGCAATTGGGCTTAAAACGAGTTATGTTCATGCATTTGGCAAACTTTTGGTGTTTGTTGACCAAAAGTACCACACTCTAGAGAATAATGTCACTAAAACGGCAAAAACTAGATTGAAATGGTCAAAATCCAAACTTGGGCTCCTTTTAGTGCTAAAACGTGCAATTGGGCTTAAAACGAGTTATGTTCATGCATTTGGCAAACTTTTGGTGTTTGTTGACCAAAAGTACCACACTCTAGAGAATAATGTCACTAAAACGGAAAAACTAGATTGAAATGGTCAAAATCCAAACTTGTGCTCCTTTTAGTGTGAAAACGTGCAATTGGGCTTCAAACGAGTTATGGTGATGAATCTGGCAAACTTGTGGTGTTTGTTGACCAAAAGTACCACACTCTAGAGAATAATGTCACTAAAACGCAAAAACTAGATTGAAATGGTGAAAATCCAAACTATGGCTCCTTTTAGTGCTAAAACGTGCAATTGGGCTTAAAACGAGTTATGTTCATGCATTTGGCAAACTTTTGGTGTTTGTTGACCAAAAGTACCACATGATTTTTCCTTTTTGTCGCCTAAAAAGATTGATCAAAACAATTCAATACTCTACTCCACTATTTAGATAGCGGTGAGTACAGGTCTTTCCACAGTTCAGGTTATCTTGCTAATTGAAAGTATATAAGTCACGCAAATTAACAAACAGTTTGAGTGTGTGTTTATATCTACGATTAAAATATAAAATGTACCGAAAGTATGAGTGTAAAGAATCAATAGGTGGAATCTCCTCCTTCAAGCCTCGATTTGTGCATCTCAATTGTTAGGCCTCATGTGACAATTTCCTCTTAATTAACTAGCTTAAATCAGCCAAGACCTCTTAAAACTAAGAAGTGTTAGCTAGTTTAAACTGATTAATCAAGATAGTCTAGCCTTGAACTTGATGCATATCCATAGGTGAGATAGAAATCAAAACTAACTTCTATTTAACATTCACTTCAAGAATCAAACAAAATGTACTCACATATGCTTAATCTCATGAAGCTACACATTGTATATACCTAACACACATGAAAGTTCAAGATCTAGAAGTTAGGTTTACAAACTTGAAAGAATAAATGAACTCTACACAGAAATCTCTATGCAGAATCCTAGATCTAACATACCTAAAAATCTCCAGACATGAAAGGTCTAAGTGATTACAAGCTTGAAAACCTAGAAAAGGAAAATTCTCACATAAGGCCAATTACATTTAAGCTCGAACACAAATCTGGACTTGAAGGAAGGAGAAGAACGCTTAGCCGCGCATGGAGATGGAAAGATCGGAGGATTTGCGAGATGAAATGGCCATGGCGGAGGTGAAGAAGATGAAGATGAAGTTGAGAGAGTTTGTTAGAGGAGAGAGAGAATGAAAGTGAAGTGAGAAGAGAGATGTTCAGATGTTAGTTATGTTTGGGGTTTTATAGTGGTGAGTAACTTTGGGATTATCGCCCAAAGGGTAGTTTTGGTATTTGGTAAAGGTTAGGATGAATGTGGACTAGATCTCATCTCCATGCAATTCCAAAGGTTCCTCCTTTTTCTCCAAGTGATTGTGCTTCCCTTTTTGCCCTTAATGAGGTCTCCAGACTTGAATTTGGCCTTGGCGCCAATTTTGCCTCATTTAGAAAGCTGCAGGGCTGACTTTGCCTTAAATTAACTCTGCACCAAATACTTCTGAAAAGTAGTTGACATTTCTGATCATTGTGCAGTTTGGCTCATGTACTCGCTGGCTGATGGACTTCAGCTTCCGGATGTGAAACTTCATGTTGCAAGCGCAAGCACATTTACTTCCGGATGAGAATCCACTGGATGAGAATCCACTTCCGGATGTAGCTCTTTGTCCGCCAGCGCCATCACGTTTACTTCCGGATGTAAATCCACTTCCGGATGGAAGTCCGCTTCTTCAAGTAGCTCAGCTTCCGGATGTGACTTTGAGTACTCTCCATCTAGCCTTCCTTCTTGCCAAATTATCTCCATTGAAACTCCACCAAGGGTGTGTGGGGTCCACTTGGGACCCCCCTACATGAAAAACACATCTCATAGTCAAAATGACCAAAATACCCTTAGTTCCATAAAATGCAAATAATAAGGCTATTATTCTTCAAATATTTATACATAAGCATGTGCATGAAAATGTATCAATAATGATCAAATATAACAAATAAACCATACTAATTAAGCTCAAATGCACATGCTTAAAGGTATGAAATTTGGTCTAATCAAATCCCCCACACTTAAGCTTTGCACTCCGGGCAAAGTCATGTAAAAGATTAACTTAATCATTAAGCATAATGAAGGCAATTGGAATTATCATAGTGTTCAAGTTGATCTTCTTGAACCTTTCCCTAAAGCTTCGCATAGGCCAAATCTAAGAATACAAAGCGAATCCAAGTTTAACAATCCACTAAAATTTAGGAGGAGTGCCAATTGAGATTTTTCCTCACCGGATAAAGTGTTTAACTCATTCGCTCAAGTTAGGAAAAATGCCTAACTAGGGACTTGTGATCACTCTTTGGCTCAATGCACTTGACCATCACCATAGGCTTGTAATAGCTCTAAGTTCTCCACCCATAGTATGCATAGCACAACCAAATCTAGGGGACTTTGGGGTTAGATGGAAGACTAATAATGAATGGTGAATGATGGAAAGTAGTCAATGACCAATGACATGAACAAGTAATCACCACATATGCATGCAATACAATGAAATCAATCCTCGCAAAGCACGCTACATCTCTCTTTTCTTTTTCAATCTTATGCCTTTGGCATACTAAAGCACTTTGTGCTTTCTTTTTTTTTCTTTTGATAGGCCTTTGGCCTTATTATTATTTTTTTTTTTTTTTTTTTTTTTTCTTAGGCCTTTGGCCATTTCCTCTTTTCTTTTCCTCTATTGTGGCTCTCGGCCATCTTTTATTTTTCACTCATATAGCTTGCTTTCCACAAGATACAACAATACAATACTAATATGAATGCAAGCATATGCTATAATCACTTATTCACACTTCGGTCAAGGTGGTAGAAAAGAAAAGTGAATGGCCCAAAGGGGTTAATCAAAGGATAATATTTGGTTGGCTTAGTGTTTGGGTCATGAGGGTTTAGAAAGAAACGCCCCTTTCATTTTCAATCATGCCATGCATTGTGATCTCGAACAAGAGCTAGGACAAGTTCTAGGAGGTCAAGTAACTATTGGCCCACTCAATTCGGTTGAAGGCTTCTCACATTTATAGCTTACTCTAATCAGTCACTTCCTCCCTAAGAAAAGTTAAATGAGAAACTTACACCCTCTTTATACCTTAAAAGTGCCCCATGCAATGCCCTAAGTAATCATTCCAAAAATTCTACTTACACACTAGATGAAAATTCCATTTGCTTTCAAAAGCCATAATCAAGTCAAATTTCAAGAAAAATCATGCCAAATAAGTCCAAAAATCAAGTGTGAAAGCTTCGAATCAGACCACTTTAAAGCACATAATACACCTCCCCCACACTTAAAGCATGCATTGTCCTCAATGGACCAATCAAATCGAGTAGGAAGATGCATTTTAAAGGCAAAGCAGCAACATTAAAGGCAGGGCAGTTCAAACAAACAAATGGCCAATGCATGTATTATTCACAAACTAACACTAAACACAACCTATCAAAACAAATTTTATAATTTTTTACTCACTGACGCTTAGGAAGCCTAACTAGATGTCATCTCAAGCTGCTATGCCTCCGGAAGCAAAAGTGCTACCGGAAGCAAAACTGCTATAGGAAGTCACTCTAGGTTCAGATTCTAATCTCACCCCTAGCGGAAGCAAACTTGCTACCGGAAGCAAAATTGCTTCCGGATGCATTGACGCTTATGCACAATGAACTCATCCCCTAGCGGAAGCAAAATGAACACAATCTGATCCTGAGTAGAAAAATCTAAGTGAGAGCTTCCGGAAGCAAAAACACTTCCGGATGCAAATCCTATATTTCCCAGTGACACTTCCTGAAACAAATAGCCATCCCCCAGCTCTAGTGAAATTTTTCTAACCTACAACAACACTCTAAAACATAATCCTAAACACATTCCTAATTTTTTTCTAAACAAATATCTTCCCCCACACTTAAGATATTAACTAAACAAAGCAAGTGAGGAAAGGATAGAAACAACCTTTAGGGCGGCTTGAAGTTCTCCTTATACAATTTTAGCAAATGGCCATTAACCTTGTAGATTCGGCCATCTTTGCTATGCTTGATCTCTACCATGCCAAAATCATGAGATTTGGTCACCACATAAGGGCCTTCCCACTTGTCTTTAAGTTTGCCCCCTCCACTGAACTTGAATTTAGCACGGTAGTAAAGCACAAAGTCACCCGCCTTGAATTCTTTCCTCAGGATGCCACTATCATGAATAGCCTTTGTTCTTTCCTTAAAGATTCTGGAGTTCTCAAATGCCTCATTCCTCAACTCGTCAAGCTCACTTAAAGTCAATTGTCTCTCTTGCGCCGCAGCATCCATGTCATCAATACAAGATTTGACCGCCCAATAAGACTTATGTTGGAGCTCAACTGGAAGATGACAAGCTTTGCCATAGATCAACCTATAAGGGGACATGCCAATTGGAGTCTTAAATGAAGTCCTATAAGCCCAGAGAGCTTCCTCAAGCCTCAAGCTCCAATCTTTCCTGCTTGGCTTCACAATTCTCTCGAGGATATTTTTGATTTGTCTATTAGACACCTCGGCCTCCCCGTTGGTTTGAGGGTGATATGGTGTAGAGATCTTGTGATTGACTCCAAATTGGTTGAGCAAAGAAGTCATGAGCTTGTTGCAAAAATGTGAGCCCTGATCACTCACAAGTGCCTTGGGCACTCCAAACCTACAAAAGATGTTAGATTTCAAGAACTTCAACACAGTCCGAGCATCATTTGTCCTAGTAGGCACGGCCTCCACCCACCTTGAAAAGTAATCCACGGCCAAGAGTATATAGACATAGCCACAAGAGGGTGGAAAGGGTCCCATGAAGTCAATGCCCCACACATCAAAAACATCACAAAAGATCACAGGAATTTGACGCATTTCATGCCGCTTAGTTAATCCTCCAAACCTTTGACAACGATCACAAGACTTGCAATAATCATAAGCATCTTTGAACAAAGTAGGCCAATAGAAACCAGCCTCCAGAATTTTCCTTGAGGTTTTCCTGGCACCGAAATGCCCACCACAAGCAAGAGAATGACAGAACTCCAAAATTGAAGAGATCTCATCATCATGCACACACTTCCGGATGATTTGATCATTGCATAACCTCCACAAGTGTGGCTCATCCCAAACATAATAGTTTGCATCTCTCTTCAATTTTTGAGCTTGGTATTTGTTTAATGAAGGAGAAATCATCTCGGCCACCATATAATTCACCAGATGAGCATACCACGGATCCTTCTTAGCATTCAAAGCACACAATAAAGCATCTGGGAAAGTATCACAAACAAGAGAAGAGTCATCAATTCCTCCCACATCCACTGGCAGACGGCTTAAATGATCTGCTACCAAGTTCTCTTTTCCAGCCCTGTCCTTAATCTCTATCTCAAATTCTTGTAAAAGCAAGACCCATCTCAAGAGCCTAGGCTTTGTTTGTGGCTTAGATAACAGATAACGGACGGCTGCATGATCCGTAAATATGATTACCTTAGAATGTAGTAAGTATTGTCTAAACTTGTCCAGACCAAAGACTATGGCGAAAAGTTCCTTCTCAGTTGTTGTATAGTTCCTCTGAGCTCTATCCAATGTTTTGGATGCGTAAGCAATGACTCTAGGCAAAGATTCTTGCCTTTGGCCAAGCATAACTCCCAGAGCCTCATTAGAAGCATCACAAGACAACTCAAAAGGTAATTCCCAATTAGGTGCAACCAGGATAGGAGGAGTAGTAAGCCGTGTCTTCAACTCAACAAAGGCCTCCTTACACTCATAAGAGAAATCAAACTCTGTATCCTTTTGTAGTAGATGAGACAGTGGGGAAGCAATTTGGCTAAAACCCTTGATGAACCTCCTATAGAAACCCACATGTCCAAGAAAAGACCTCAACTCCTTCAAGCAAGTCGGAAATGGTAGAGAGGAGATTACCTCAACCTTCGCTTTGTCAACTTGAATACCCTCCTTTGAGACTAAATGTCCCAACACTATGCCCTTGTCCACCATGAAATGGCACTTCTCAAAATTGAGTACCAAACCCTTCTCCACACATCTAACCAAAGCTTTCTCAAGATTGACCAAGCAAGTGTCAAAACTGTCTCCATAGAGGGAGAAATCATCCATGAACACCTCTATGCCATCCTCCAGCAAGTCATTAAAAATGCTCATCATACAACGTTGAAAGGTTCCTGGAGCATTGCACAGACCAAAAGGCATTCTCCTGTATGCGAAGGTTCCAAATGGACAAGTAAAGGTTGTTTTCTCTTGGTCCTCAGGTGCTATCGGAACTTGGAAATACCCAGAGAAACCATCCAGAAAACAATAGTGTGACTTGCCAGCTAGTCTTTCCAGCATCTGATCGATGAATGGTAATGGAAAGTGGTCTTTTCTTGTGGAGTCATTCAGCTTCCGATAATCTATACAAACCCTCCAAGAGTTCTGAACCCGTGTAGGCACTAGCTCATCTTTGTCATTTTTCACCACAGTCAGCCCACTCTTCTTTGGCACCACATGAATGGGACTCACCCATTCGCTGTCGCTAATTGGATAGATGATTCCAGCACTTAAGAGCTTTTCTACCTCCTTTTTCACAACATCAAGTATCAAGGGATTGAGTCTCCTTTGTGGTTGCCTCACCGGCTTAGCATCATCAGTCAGCAAGATCCGGTGCATACACGTGGTAGGACTCATGCCAGGAAGATCGGCCAGAGTCCACCCAATGGCCCCCTTGTATCGTCTGAGCACCTCAAGCAACTTCCCTTCCTCAAGAGAAGACAGAGCACTAGAAACAATCACTGGGAGCTTCTTCTCATCAAGCAAGTAAGCATACTTAAGATTGGGTGGCAAAGGTTTCAGCTCCAGCGTAGGTGGCTCAATAATAGAAGGTACCAGAGTGTGCATCTCAACTTCTAGCAATTGATGTTCATAGAAATCATCATCAAACTGCGGCAGCTCATCACGACAATTCGGCCTCTTAGATTGTGAGGCCTCAGCATTCTTATCAAATCTGCATCCCCACTGCCGCTCAGGGTAGAAACATGTGGACCGTCAGTGAGCACATACTCTTTCAGATATAGCTTCTCCCTCAGCTTATGTAAGCGGCTTCTTCTTACGGCTTCATACTTTTCATGGTCAAACTCTTGTGCACTGGATTTCTCAATTCCCTGGGTGAAGTCACATCCTCCCTTCTCCTGTCCTACAAAATTAAACAAACTTCCCTCTTCCAAGGGGTTGTAGCTTGACAAAGAGGAAATAGATGTGCAATCATTATCAAAATTATAATGCACATGCAGTGAGTCACTGAATTCTGTCACTGAACTTCCTATGCTAGATGAATCATTAGGCATATCATACAAGCATGTATTTTCAATTAATCTAGCACAAGAGTCATGATAACACATATGAGCATCTTCATTATCAATTAGGTTCAACTTGAAGGTATTTACATGCTCATCACAAACTATATGCATCAGAGAATCAATCACACTTAGTCCAAGGAGAGAATAATCCTCGTGAGGATGTTTAATTGCTTTCCCCACATCAAACTTTATTAATTGATTTCCTACTTGCATTGTAACATAGCCTCTTCTAAGCTTATCATCATCTTGGCTGTTTTCATAAATGGCCTTCCCAAAATCAAGGAGTCATCCATCCTAGTTTCACTGGTCATGTCTAGCACATAAAAATCCACTGGAAATACTAGTTCCCTAACCCTCACAAGAATATCCTCAATAAATCCATAGGGTTTCTTAATGGACCTATCTGCCAATTGGACCACAACACTAGTTTCACTCAAATTCTTCAACCCTAGTGCAAGGTAGGTGGCCTTAGGCATGACGTTAATGGCGGCTCCTAAATCAAGAAGTGCTTTCCCAAAGCTAAGTTTCCCTATCTGACAAGGGATAGTGAAAGAGCCGGATCTCCACACTTTTGGGGCAAGTGCCCCTTTAAGAGAGATGAAACATGAGTCCCAAGTTGGACTTTGTTACTTGAATTAGTAGCTCTCTTGTTAGTGCAAAGATCTTTAAGGAACTTAGCATACTTAGGCATTTGTTTCACAAGCACAAGCATAGGCACATTAATTTCCAACTTAGAAAATAAGTCAAGCATCTCCTTTTCCAATTCATCCTCATGTTTCTTCTTAGCTAAAGCATATGAATTAGGAAATGGTAAATGCTCAGGATCAAGAGACTTACCTTTGGGGGATTCATCCCCTTGTTGAGTAGGATGTTCTTGCGAAGGAGATTCACCAACTTTCCGCTTTCCCTTTGCAATCTCTTCTTCTTTTCCTCCTGTGAAGTCTCTGCTACATCACCTTTCATAGGAAGAATCTCAGCTTCATCAAGAAAACCATCAAGAGGAGGATTCAGTTCGGCCTCACACGGAAGTTGTGTCTCCTCCTCTTCCTCCTCATATTCATAAGCATCGCCATACTGCCTTCCACTTCTCAATTGCATAGAATGCATATTTTGCGGATTAACAACCACATTTGACGGCAATCCCCCTTTCATTGCGTCCTGCTCAGCTTTATCATTAAACATTTGAGAAACTAAGGTAGTTACATCTTTCTTTAGACTTTCTCCAAACTTTTCCATTAAACTTGACATCATCTGGTACATAGTATCTTGTTGAGATGTCGAAGAACCAGATGGAGGAACATGAGCTGGATCATTATTCTTCATAAATGGAGGAGGAACATTGGCTTGTTGATTCGGCCTGTACCTTTGGTCATTAGAGTTAGGCCTCCCTTGATATGAACCATAACCTTGTTGTGAGGGATAGGCATTAGCAGCTTGGTAGTTACCTCCCCCCCACTTAGGCTGTTGCTGTGGTTGGAAAGAGCTGGAATTTGTGGCTTGGTTTGAACCTCCCCCCCACTTGAAGTTCGGATGGTCCCTCCATCCCGGATTGTACGTGGAAGAGTAAGGATCATATTTGGTCTGAGGCCTAGCATTGTTATACATGGCCGCCACTCCCGCTTGGGATGGACAGTCTGAGGATAGGTGCATGGGCGAGCCACAGTGATCACAGGATGAGGCCACCAAGGCCATAGAATCATCAACACTAGGAGTAGGCTGAACGAAACGTCCGTCCATCCTACTGAGGCTCTCGGTCAGCCTCTCAATAGAGTTGTACAGCTTGTCATCCCCACTCAGGGAGGCAACCTTTTGCGCAGCACCATACACAACATCACGACCATAAAAATTCTGGTGATTAGAGGCCATGGTTGAAAATAAGTTCCATCCTTCATTGGCTGATAAGTTGAAAAGTGAGCCATTAGAAGCAGCATCCACACTCATCTTGAGTTGTGGCACCAGGCCATCATAAAAGTATTGCACCAGATTGCCCTTGGAGATGTTATGGTTGGGGCACGAGTTCACCAAGGTGTTGAACCGGCTCCAATATTCATAGAATGTCTCCTGAGAGAATTGCTGAACACCTGTGATGTCTTTCCGCAACTTTGATATCTTTGAGACTGGAAAATAGCGGTCTAAAAACACCTTCTTAAGTTGCTCCCATGAAAGAGTGGCATAATGAGTAGGCAGGTTCAAGAGCCACTCCTTGGCTTTGCCTTCTAAGGAGAATTGAAACACTCTCAATAGAACATCATCCAGGTCTGCATTGGGTGGCTTCATGGAGGAGCAAGTGTGGTAGAGGCCAAGCAAGTGCGTGTGAGCATCCTCATGGGGAAAACCTGTAAACTTAGGCAGATGAGCAAGAAGAGATCCTTTGATCTCAAAGTTAGCGGGGTTAGCATAAAAACCTTGAGGTGCAAACGATGCATATGACTGTGTGAACTCACGCATTGGTCTATCATCATCATGTAAATGCCTACCCCCCTCAAAATGACGTTCATCCTCTTGCTCTCGCCTGTCATGTCGCTCACGCTCATGTTCATGATCTCTCACCTCTCTCTCATGTTCTCTATGGTCCTCTCGTCTTTCTGCCATAATGAAATGCTGGTCTAGGAATGTGTTATTGGACGCTACAGATGAATTTTGTGGATTTGATGTGGATCCTACAGGTTGCTTACGAGCTTGTTTCTCGTGCTTTTTCTTTTTCTTAAGTTCTCTCAGAGTCTTATTAATCTCTCTATCCAATGGCACTAATGATGTGGAAGGGTTCATACAAAGCTACTTAGTGCAACTATTTGCAGTAAAATCCAACAAAATCCAGCAGAATCACAGACAAAACACCAGCAGAAATTAGTGCAGATTCCAGAAAAGTGTATACAAGTTCAATCAACACAGAACAGCAAAAAGAGGCTAACTAGAGCAGCCAAATACTTCCTAAAACACTGCTAAAACAGGCTTAACTATATATAAAGCAATTCAACCAAAAAACTTAAAACTAAAACTAACTAAAATATCACACAAGTTACACAAATTAAGAATGTGACTACGAACACCTAAAACTAGCAAGAAATAGCCTAAGCCGGCAACGGCGCCACTTGATTTTTCCTTTTTGTCGCCTAAAAAGATTGATCAAAACAATTCAATACTCTCTACTCCACTATTTAGATAGCGGTGAGTACAGGTCTTTCCACAGTTCAGGTTATCTTGCTAATTGAAAGTATATAAGTCACGCAAATTAACAAACAGTTTGAGTGTGTGTTTATATCTACGATTAAAATATAAAATGTACCGAAAGTATGAGTGTAAAGAATCAATAGGTGGAATCTCCTCCTTCAAGCCTCGATTTGTGCATCTCAATTGTTAGGCCTCATGTGACAATTTCCTCTTAATTAACTAGCTTAAATCAGCCAAGACCTCTTAAAACTAAGAAGTGTTAGCTAGTTTAAACTGATTAATCAAGATAGTCTAGCCTTGAACTTGATGCATATCCATAGGTGAGATAGAAATCAAAACTAACTTCTATTTAACATTCACTTCAAGAATCAAACAAAATGTACTCACATATGCTTAATCTCATGAAGCTACACATTGTATATACCTAACACACATGAAAGTTCAAGATCTAGAAGTTAGGTTTACAAACTTGAAAGAATAAATGAACTCTACACAGAAATCTCTATGCAGAATCCTAGATCTAACATACCTAAAAATCTCCAGACATGAAAGGTCTAAGTGATTACAAGCTTGAAAACCTAGAAAAGGAAAATTCTCACATAAGGCCAATTACATTTAAGCTCGAACACAAATCTGGACTTGAAGGAAGGAGAAGAACGCTTAGCCGCGCATGGAGATGGAAAGATCGGAGGATTTGCGAGATGAAATGGCCATGGCGGAGGTGAAGAAGATGAAGATGAAGTTGAGAGAGTTTGTTAGAGGAGAGAGAGAATGAAAGTGAAGTGAGAAGAGAGATGTCAGATGTTAGTTATGTTTGGGGTTTTATAGTGGTGAGTAACTTTGGGATTATCGCCCAAAGGTAGTTTTGGTATTTGGTAAAGGTTAGGATGAATGTGGATTAGATCTCATCTCCATGCAATTCCAAAGGTTCCTCCTTTTTCTCCAAGTGATTGTGCTTCCCTTTTGCCCTTAATGAGGTCTCCAGACTTGAATTTGGCCTTGGCGCCAATTTTGCCTCATTTAGAAAGCTGCAGGGCTGACTTTGCCTTAAATTAACTCTGCACCAAATACTTTGAAAAGTAGTTGACATTTCTGATCATTGTGCAGTTTGGCTCATGTACTCGCTGGCTGATGGACTTCAGCTTCCGGATGTGAAACTTCATGTTGCAAGCGCAAGCACATTTACTTCCGGATGAGAATCCACTGGATGAGAATCCACTTCCGGATGTAGCTCTTTGTCCGCCAGCGCCAGCACGTTTACTTCCGGATGTAAATCACTTCCGGATGGAAGTCCGCTTCTTCAAGTAGCTCAGCTTCCGGATGTGACTTTGAGTACTCTCCATCTAGCCTTCCTTCTTGCCAAATTATCTCCATTGAAACTCCACCAAGGGTGTGTGGGTCACTTGGGACCCCCTACATGAAAAAACACTCTCATAGTCAAAATGACCAAAATACCCTTAGTTCATAAAATGCAAATAATAAGGCTATTATTCTTCAAATATTTATACATAAGCATGTGCATGAAAATGTATCAATAATGATCAAATATAACAAATAAAACCATACTAATTAAGCTCAAATGCACATGCTTAAAGGTATGAAATTTGGTCTAATCACCACACTCTAGAGAATAATGTCACTAAAAGCAAAAACTAGATTGAAATGGTCAAAATCCAAACTTGTGCTCCTTTTAGTGTGAAAACGTGCAATGGGCTTCAAACGAGTTATGGTGATGAATTTGGCAAACTTTTGGTGTTTGTTGACCAAAAGTACCAAACTCTAGAGAATAATGTCACTAAACGGAAAAACTAGATTGAAATGGTCAAAATCCAAACTTGTGCTCCTTTTAGTGTGAAAACGTGCAATTGGGCTTCAAAACGAGTTATGGTGATGAATCTGGCAAACTTTTGGTGTTTGTTGACCAAAAGTACCACACTCTAGAGAATAATGTCACTAAAACGCAAAAAACTAGATTGAAATGGTCAAAAATCCAAACTTGGGCTCCTTTTAGTGCTAAAACGTGCAATTGGGCTTAAAACGAGTTATGTTCATGCATTTGGCAAACTTTTGGTGTTTGTTGACCAAAAGTACCACACTCTAGAGAATAATGTCACTAAAACGGAAAAACTAGATTGAAATGGTCAAAATCCAAACTTGTGCTCCTTTAGTGTGAAAACGTGCAATTGGGCTTCAACGAGTTATGGTGATGAATTTGGCAAACTTTTGGTGTTTGTTGACCAAAGTACCACACTCTAAAGAATAATGTCACTAAAACGCAAAAAACTAGATTGAAATGGTGAAAATCCAAACTTGGGCTCCTTTTAGTGCTAAAACGTGCAGTTGGGCTTAAAACGAGTTATGTTCATGCATTTGCAAACTTTTGGTGTTTGTTGACCAAAAGTACCACACTCTCGAGAATAATGTCACTAAAACTGAAAAACTAGATTGAAATGGTCAAAATCCAAACTTGGGGACCTTTTAGTGCTAAAACGTGTAATTGGCTTAAAACGATTTATGTTCATGCATATGGCAAACTTTTGGTGTTTGTTGACCAAAAGTACCACACTCTAGAGAATAATGTGACTAAAACGGAAAAACTAGATTGAAATGGTGAAAATCCAAACTGGGCTCCTTTTAGTGCTAAACGTGCAATTGGGCTTAAAACGAGTTATGTTCATGCATTTGGCCAACTTTTGGTGTTTGTTGACCAAAAAATACCACACTCTAGAGAATAATGTGACTAAAACGGAAAACTAGATTGAAATGGTCAAAATCCAAACTTGGGCTCCTTTTAGTGCTAAAACGTGCAATTGGGCTAAAACGAGTTATGTTCATGCATTTGGAAAACTTTTGGTGTTTGTTGACCAAATGTACCACACTCTAGAGAATAATGGACTAAAACGGAAAAAACTACATTGAAATGGTCAAAATCCAAACTTGGGCTCCTTTTAGTGCTAAAACGTGCAATTGGGCTTAAAACGAGTTATGTTCATGCATTTGGCAAACTTTTGGTGTTTGTTGACCAAAAGTACCACACTCTCGAGAATAATGTCACTAAAACGGAAAAAACTAGATTGAAATGGTCAAAATCCAAACTTGGGCTCCTTTTAGTGCTAAAACGTGCAATTGGGCTTAAAACGAGTTATGTTCATGCATTTGGCAAACTTTTGGTGTTTGTTGACCAAAAGTACCACACTCTAGAGAATAATGTCACTAAAACGGAAAACTAGATTGAAATGGTCAAAATCAAACTTGTGCTCCTTTTAGTGTGAAAACGTGCAATTGGGCTTCAAACGAGTTTATGGTGATGAATCTGGCAAACTTTTGGTGTTGTTGGACCAAAAGTACCACACTCTAGAGAATAATGTCACTAAAACGCAAAAACTAGATTGAAATGGTGAAAATCCAAACTTGGGCTCCTTTTAGTGCTAAAACGTGCAATTGGGCTTAAAACGAGTTATGTTCATGCATTTGGAAAACTTTTGGTGTTTGTTGACCAAAAGTACCACACTCTAGAGAATAATGTGACTAAAACGGAAAAACTACATTGAAATGGTCAAAATCCAAACTTGGGCTCCTTTTAGTGCTAAAACGTGCAATTGGGCTTAAAACGAGTTATGTCATGCATTTGGCAAACTTTTGGTGTTTGTTGACCAAAAGTACCACACTCTCGAGAATAATGTCACTAAAACGGAAAAACTAGATTGAAATGGTCAAAATCCAAACTTGGGCTCCTTTTAGTGCTAAAACGTGCAATTGGGCTTAAAACGAGTTATGTTCATGCATTTGGCAAACTTTTGGTGTTTGTTGACCAAAAGTACCACACTCTAGAGAATAATGTCACTAAAACGGAAAAACTAGATTGAAATGGTCAAAATCCAAACTTGTGCTCCTTTTAGTGTGAAAACGTGCAATTGGGCTTCAAACGAGTTATGGTGATGAATCTGGCAAACTTTTGGTGTTTGTTGACCAAAAGTACCACACTCTAGAGAATAATGTCACTAAAACGCAAAAAACTAGATTGAAATGGTGAAAATCCAAACTTGGGCTCCTTTTAGTGCTAAAAACGTGCAATTGGGCTTAAAACGAGTTATGTTCATGCATTTGGCAAACTTTTGGTGTTTGTTGACCAAAAGTACCACACTCTAGAGAATAATGTCACTAAAATGGAAAAACTAGATTGAAATGGTCAAAATCCAAACTTGTGCTCCTTTTAGTGTGAAAACGTGCAATTGGGCTTCAAACGAGTTATGGTGATGAATTTGGCAAACTTTTGGTGTTTGTTGACCAAAAGTACCAAACTCTAGAGAATAATGTCACTAAAACGGAAAAACTAGATTGAAATGGTCAAAATCCAAACTTGTGCTCCTTTTAGTGTGAAAACGTGCAATTGGGCTTCAAACGAGTTATGGTGATGAATTTGGCAAACTTTTGGTGTTTGTTGACCAAAAGTACCACACTCTAGAGAATAATGTCACTAAAACTGAAAAACTAGATTGAAATGGTCAAAATCCAAACTTGGGCTCCTTTTAGTGCTAAAACGTGCAATTGGGCTTAAAACGAGTTATGTTCATGCATTTGGCAAACTTTTGGTGTTTGTTGACCAAAAGTACCACACTCTCGAGAATAATGTCTCTAAAACGGAAAAACTACATTGAAATGGTCAAAATCCAAACTTGGGCTCCTTTTAGTGCTAAAACGTTCAATTGGGCTTAAAACGAGTTATGTTCATGCATTTGGCAAACTTTTGGTGTTTGTTGACCAAAAGTACCACACTCTCGAGAATAATGTCACTAAATCGCAAAAACTACATTGAAATGGTCAAAATCCAAACTTGGGCTCCTTTTAGTGCTAAAACGTGCAATTGGGCTTAAAACGAGTTATGTTCATGCATTTGGCAAACTTTTGGTGTTTGTTGACCAAAAGTACCACACTCTAGAGAATAATGTGACTAAAACGGAAAAACTAGATTGAAATGGTGAAAATCCAAACTTGGGCTCCTTTTAGTGCTAAAACGTGCAATTGGGCTTAAAACGAGTTATGTTCATGCATTTGGCAAACTTTTGGTGTTTGTTGACCAAAAGTACCACACTCTCGAGAATAATGTCACTAAAACGGAAAAACTAGATTGAAATGGTCAAAATCCAAACTTGGGCTCCTTTTAGTGCTAAAACGTGCAATTGGGCTTAAAACGAGTTATGTTCATGCATTTGGCAAACTTTTGGTGTTTGTTGACCAAAAGTACCACACTCTCGAGAATAATGTCACTAAATCGCAAAAACTACATTGAAATGGTCAAAATCCAAACTTGGGCTCCTTTTAGTGCTAAAACGTGCAATTGGGCTTAAAACGAGTTATGTTCATGCATTTGGCAAACTTTTGGTGTTTGTTGACCAAAAGTACCACACTCTAGAGAATAATGTGACTAAAACGGAAAAACTAGATTGAAATGGTGAAAATCCAAACTTGGGCTCCTTTTAGTGCTAAAACGTGCAATTGGGCTTAAAACGAGTTATGTTCATGCATTTGGCAAACTTTTGGTGTTTGTTGACCAAAAGTACCACACTCTAGAGAATAATGTCACTAAAACGGAAAAACTAGATTGAAATGGTCAAAATCCAAACTTGTGCTCCTTTTAGTGTGAAAACGTGCAATTGGGCTTCAAACGAGTTATGGTGATGAATTTGGCAAACATTTGGTGTTTGTTGACCAAAAGTACCACACTCTAAAGAATAATGTCACTAAAACGCAAAAACTAGATTGAAATGGTGAAAATCCAAACTTGGGCTCCTTTTAGTGCTAAAACGTGCAATTGGGCTTAAAACGAGTTATGTTCATGCATTTGGCAAACTTTTGGTGTTTGTTGACCAAAAGTACCACACTCTAGAGAATAATGTGACTAAAACGGAAAAACTAGATTGAAATGGTGAAAATCCAAACTTGGGCTCCTTTTAGTGCTAAAACGTGCAATTGGGCTTAAAACGAGTTATGTTCATGCATTTGGCAAACTTTTGGTGTTTGTTGACCAAAAGTACCACACTCTCGAGAATAATGTCACTAAAACGGAAAAACTAGATTGAAATGGTCAAAATCCAAACTTGGGCTCCTTTTAGTGCTAAAACGTGCAATTGGGCTTAAAACGAGTTATGTTCATGCATTTGGCAAACTTTTGGTGTTTGTTGACCAAAAGTACCACACTCTCGAGAATAATGTCACTAAATCGCAAAAACTACATTGAAATGGTCAAAATCCAAACTTGGGCTCCTTTTAGTGCTAAAACGTGCAATTGGGCTTAAAACGAGTTATGTTCATGCATTTGGCAAACTTTTGGTGTTTGTTGACCAAAAGTACCACACTCTAGAGAATAATGTGACTAAAACGGAAAAACTAGATTGAAATGGTGAAAATCCAAACTTGGGCTCCTTTTAGTGCTAAAACGTGCAATTGGGCTTAAAACGAGTTATGTTCATGCATTTGGCAAACTTTTGGTGTTTGTTAACCAAAAGTACCACACTCTAGAGAATAATGTCACTAAAACGGAAAAACTAGATTGAAATGGTCAAAATCCAAACTTGTGCTCCTTTTAGTGTGAAAACGTGCAATTGGGCTTCAAACGAGTTATGGTGATGAATTGGCAAACATTTGGGTTTGTTGACCAAAAGTACCACACTCTAAAGAATAATGTCACTAAACGCAAAAACTAGATTGAAATGGTGAAAATCCAAACTTGGGCTCCTTTTAGTGCTAAAACGTGCAATTGGGCTTAAAAACGAGTTATGTTCATGCATTGGCAAACTTTGGTGTTTGTTGACCAAAAGTACCACACTCTCGAGAATAATGTCACTAAAACTGAAAAAACTAGATTGAAATGGTCAAAATCCAAACTTGGGGACCTTTTAGTGCTAAAACGTGCAATTGGGCTTAAAACGAGTTATGTTCATGCATATGGCAAACTTTTGGTGTTTGTTGACCAAAAGTACCACACTCTAGAGAATAATGTGACTAAAACGGAAAAACTAGATTGAAATGGTGAAAATCCAAACTTGGGCTCCTTTTAGTGCTAAAACGTGCAATTGGGCTTAAAACGAGTTATGTTCATGCATTTGGCAAACTTTGGTGTTTTTTAACCAAAAGTACCACACTCTAGAGAATAATGTCACTAAAACGGAAAAACTAGATTGAAATGGTCAAAATCCAAACTTGTGCTCCTTTTAGTGTGAAAACGTGCAATTGGGCTTCAAACGAGTTATGTGATGAATTTGGCAAACATTTGGTGTTTGTTGACCAAAAGTACCACACTCTAAAGAATAATGTCACTAAAACGCAAAAACTAGATTGAAATGGTGAAAATCCAAACTTGGGCTCCTTTTAGTGCTAAAACGTGCAATTGGGCTTAAAACGAGTTATGTTCATGCATTTGGCAAAATTTTGGTGTTTGTGACCAAAAGTACCACACTCTCGAGAATAATGTCACTAAAACTGAAAAAACTAGATTGAAATGGTCAAAATCCAAACTTGGGGCTCCTTTAGTGCTAAAACGTGCAATTGGGCTTAAACGAGTTATGTTCATGCATTTGGCAAACTTTTGGTGTTTGTTGACCAAAAGTACCACACTCTAGAGAATAATGTCACTAAAAACGGAAAACTAGATTGAAATGGTGAAAATCCAAACTTGGGCTCCTTTAGTGCTAAAACGTGCAATTGGGCTTAAAAAACGAGTTATGCAGCATTTGGCAAACTTTTGGTGTTTGTTGACCAAAAGTACCACACTCGAGAGAAAAATGTCACTAAAACGGAAAAAACTAGATGAAATGGTCAAAATCCAAACTTGGGCTCCTTTTAGTGCTAAAACGTGCAATTGGGCTTAAAACGAGTTATGTTCATGCATGGCAAACTTTTGGTGTTTGTTGACCAAAAGTACCACACCTCTAGAGAATAATGTCACTAAAACGCAAAAACTACATTGAAATGGTCAAATCCAAACTTGTGCTCCTTTTAGTGTAAAACGTTGCAATTGGGCTTAAAACGAGTTATG